>OZ004714.1:51413721-52013721 GCA_963924515.1 Vespertilio murinus | reverse complement strand
TGGCCAGCGCTGCCCCGGAGCAACCCCAGCACCTCCCTTGGCCATTAGCGGCCGCCTGGGCGTTAATGAATTCGCCAGGAAAAGCCTCTGGTGGCTGAGGCTCTTTGTCTGGACCCCATTGTTGTTATGCAAACCTCCCGGCAGGGGGCCGGTCCTGCTGCCCTTTATGCAGTCTCCCTGGCACACCCCTCACTCAGGGAGCACACTAGCTGCACCCTGACCAGGGGAGTCCTCCCATCCATCCCGGAGTCCTCCCAGCCATCCCGGAGTCCTCCCAGCCATCCCGGAGTGCACAGCCCGCTGCAGCCTGGGAAGCCAGAGAGATGGGCGCCTGGCAGGGAGTCCCACCGGGGCGGGAAGGAACACCCGCCGCTGCGAACGCTGGGGCAATGGGCTGTAAGAAAAAGGCCATGTCGACTGCAAAGAAGCTCAGAGAAACGGGAGAAGCAGACAGCTAGCTCATCAGGTCCTTTGAAGGTGAGGAGACCCAGTAACTCAGCAGCGAGAGCAGAGGAACCTGGCTGAGTGCGCATGTGCCACACCTGCCCTAAGCTGTTCTAACTCCTGCTTCTCACTCAGCCCTCCGAGCTCAGACCCGTGACATCAGAAGAGGAAGCCAGGTAGAGAGCCAGCACCTTCCTCAGGCGCACGAGGCCAGAGGATGAAGGAGGTTCACACAGGCAGGCCACCAGTCCTTGCCTGACCCTGCGAGGGACCGCTGGGGGAGGAAAGGGTAATTGGAGGAGGAGGCCCCACAAATGCCTGGCTTTCTGTGGCCCCGCTCTGTCCCCAGCAGGCCGGTTCCCGGCCTGACGTAGCAGCTGCCCATTTCCTGCGGGGCAGCCTGATGCCCATCTGGGAGCCTGTGCAGCAGAGCGTGGAGGCTAGTCGGCCACCCTTCCCCATGGGCACACTCTGCTTGACCAGCCAGCCCAGAAGAGCCACGGCCTCCTGTTCATCAAGAGCGCCAACCCCATCCCTGCCCTCCTCTGTGGCCCAGCAGCCCTGCTGCCCTGTGCAGACAGGCGGCCACACGGACACTCGGCCAGCACAGCCCCGCACGCAGCCACGGGGCCAGGCCCCGGCTCTGCCTTTGCCCGCCGGCTTGAGGCGGAGCTCCGAGTGGAGCTGTGGCATGTGCTGGGCGTTTCTAAGCTGCCTTTGAGCGCGAACTGGGTGATTTTCAGCTCATTTTCAGCAGATTGTCCAAGTACAAGGTAATTCCCAGGCCGATCTTGGTTTCCCCAGCTCTCCGAATGCTGCCAAACCTCAGGCCTCTACTCGAAACTGGTATCGCCAAGGATTCAAAACCAATCGCTAGTTTGTAAGAAACCCTGGTTCAGTTCCTCGCCGCTGACTGCTCCATGTGTGCGATTCTCTGCAAAGGGGCTGCTGCCTTCACCTTTCCTGGGCACTTTCCCCGAGACCTAAACACTAAAAGGCAGAGCCCAGGTCGCTGCAGGTTCCGGGCTGGGCCGAGGTCAGGAGCTGAGCTGACAGGGCCCCGCCTGCCCGCCCACTGGCGGAGGAGGCAGGCGTGGCATCACCAGGCAGCAGCTGTGCGTGTGCTCAGAGGCCTGGGCAGCATCGGCACCGAGCCGCCCTGCCTGCCCGTATTCCAAAGGCACCCCTCTTTCCGGAGCCCACTCAAGGCAAGTGAGTTTGAGTTCCCATAAAGTGCTAAAGGAGCCAGCGGCCTCCGGTCACTGCCAGCAGCACCTCTGAGCACCCCACCCGGGGACGCCCCGCCGTCCGCAGACACTCCGGAGGCTCTCAGCACGTCCCGGCAGAGACCGCACACCTGTCACTGTCACTCGGTGCCTGGAGCCTGAAAGCCAGAACCCCAGCGCAGAGGCCTTCAACTTGTACCTACACAGAACGCTCCCCGGGCCGGGCCTCGAGCCGGGGACCGGCTGCAGCCTCCGGGGGCAGCACCGAGCGCGGCCAGGAGCGGCCAGGCCTGGGGCCCTCCAGGACACCTGCTGACTTCAACCCAGGACTGGGTGGCGCACTGAGACCCCTCAGCCCAAGCAAGGAGACGGCACTGGCTTGGTTCTGGGAGCTGAAAATCACTTTGACGTCTTTCTTCTGTCATTTGCAAGCTGCTCAGGCCTGGAGCAGCGGGTTGGAATCTCGGCTGGGAGGGCTGAGGTGCTCACCTACCCCTGCCAGTCCCGGGAGCCTCAGAGCCGTGGGCCCAGAGCTTCCTCACTTGCCCCTACCGGCAGCGCCCGGCAGGGGAGGGAACGAATGACCGGTGTGGGGGAAGCAGAGGAGCCAGACCACCGAGGGAGACTGGCTGAATCAGAGACCTGCCTCCCTGAGCCTCAGCTTCTGTTTGGAAAGGAACAGTGGGCTGGAGCCCAGAAGGGGTCTCTGCACCACCTGCAGGGAGTCCTCCAGCTGCCAGGGCCGCCCCTCCTCCAGCTGCCAGGGCCGCCCCTCGGTGCCCAGCAGCCCCCGGGATGCTCAGGCCCGGAGGGGAGCTTGGGCCAGCCACCCGAGGGGACAGTGAGGGTGAGGGAGGCTGCCTACAGCCCAGAGACCCTGGCACTGAGCCAGGCCCCAGGAACTTGGGGTTGGTGATCTCTTGGGCCCCCTTCGGGCTATGAACTTGGTTTCTGTAGCTTGGGGGAGTGAGAAGATGTGCTGCAAGGTCAGAAAGCCATCATGGGCCCCAAACCCCTGAGCATTAGCCGCAGGGGTGCTGTGGACCTGACTGGCAGGCACACACTTCTCCCAGGGCCGAGCGGGCTGGTCCCCCAGGGCCTGCTGGGCTGACGCGGGCTGTGCTGACAGCCCCAGGGGCCGCCCGGGACTCCCAGCTCAGAGCAGCCCTTCCGGAGGCCCCCAGGGGGTCGGCCTTGCAGAATGCAGCGCCCACCAGCGGCAGCCATGCTCCCAGAGCCACGTGTGACCCGGGCCCTTGCTGGTGGTCCTCCCAGCACCCCCCGCTGAATGAGTGGGCCCCAAACCTACGAAGGCAAACTGAACTCAAGACCACCGGCCGGCCGGCAGAGCACAGAAGCCGTTTTCATGATGCTGGTTTTCCTCCCTCCCAACAGGGCTCAGCCAGCCAGAGGCCAGGCCGGCTGCTGGGGGGCCGCTGGGAGTGGCCAGTGCTGAGGGGGTCAGGGCAGCCCAGCAGGGACGTTGCTGGGAGGGGGCGGGGGAGGGCAGGCCCAGAGGAGCTACATGTGCAGGAGGACACGCGGGGGAAGGAAGCAGAGAGCAGAGAGGGGCGGGAGGAAGAAAACCCCCTCCCCAAGGAGCAGCAGCCTCGGGCTGTCCGGCCCAGGGTGTGCCAGTTTGGCCCCAAAGACTTGGAGGCAACATGGGAGAGATGGGAAGATTCAAATAAAACTCCAGGTTTATTTCTGGCCGATCCCCAAGTGCCACCGGTGATCTCCCTCCGGTCTGACTCCGCCCTGTGCACCCGGTCAGCCTCCTGTGTCCTGGGGCTGGGTGGGATGCCCCAAGGACGCTCTTGGGGGCTTTATGTGGCTCTGAGTACCAGTCACAGTTGCTGCAGGAAGTGCTAGGGGGTGGGAGGCGCAAGCTGGACGGCACTGAGCCTCCCCCCCCCCCATGCCCAGCTTCCTGACCGCCCAGAGGTGGCTCCGGGCCTTGGGGCTCCACCTCCCACAGTGGAAAGTCTAAACCCAAGCATGGCATTAGGGCCTTTGAGCTCAGCAGCACCCCCACCTCCCAGACCCTATGACAGGCGGGGCCTCAGGGGAACACTAACTCGGACCCCCCACCCTCTCTGGACCCAGCCCTGCTCCTGGCGCACAGCAGCCTGACCCGATACAGGAGGAGGAGGTCTGGGGCCCACTCATCAGCAGGGGTGCCCAGAAATTCCGAGGCACAGCCCACAGGGCTCCTCTCTCTGGACCTGCCAGATCCTCCGAGTGGCTTCCATCCTCGGACAACAGCAGCCACTGATAAGACAGCACATCTGACAGGGAGAGCCTCAGCCAGCAGGAGCTCCTGGGGCCGCAAGTGGCAGGCTCCGTGGACGGACAGACGGGCGGACGGACAGGCAGACGGGGGTGACTGCCCCTCCCAGGCCTCACCTAGGATGTGCCCAGGAGAATCTATGAGCACACAGTGCCCCTCAGACAAGCCCCGTCAGACGCAGTGATCCTGAGACAGCCACCTAGTCCTCGGGCCACAGGGAACACAACCAAGAGGGCCCGTGGGAACAGACCCCGCGTGACCGGCAGGAGGGCGGGGGCTGTACCAGCCAGGGGCAAGCATGAGCTCGCGGAAGAGGCAGGTGGGCCACTCACCTTTCAGGGACGCGACGTGGGACAGGGCCTGGGCATACGTGGCCGTGTTCAGCAGGGTCCCCGGCAGGCAGGAGGGGAAGAACGGTCCCGCGGGAGCCACAGAGCGCCCCAGGCTGGCGGAGAAGGAAAAGCAATGAGCTCCGGACCCTGAGCGCCCACCGGGCAGCCCGCAGACCCAGGTCCCGCCAGCCTCACCTCTGCTGGGCCTCCAGGGCCTCCTTCTTGCTCCGGGCCTGGTCCCCCGGGGGTGGGGAATTGACACTTCTCACCGGCGGCGGTGACGTCACCTCTGCCATGGACTCCTTGGCTCCTGGCTCCTGGTCGGAGGACCCTCTCTCTGTTTTCCTCCACTTGGCCCTTCGGTTCTGGAACCAGACCTACATCCCCGACCGAGAAGCACAGCCAGCGGAGGCAGAGGTCAGACACTGCACAGCGCCCGGCCGCCGGGCCCCGCCCTCCTGGCCACTCCCCCGGCCTCGAGGTCATCGGCCAGAGCAGCGCCGAGCTGAGCCGCAGCTACCACACTCAGGTCAGTGTAGAGGGCATGACGAGCTCCCTTCAGGAGTGGGAAATCACGGGAAGAATCTAAGTGCATGCCCAGAGCCAAGGTGAAGTGTTGCTTTGTGGGAATCCTCAATGTGTGTGAGCACAATTATTTCCTGGAGGGTGGTTATCATGAAGCCCTTTAGAAAGCGCTTCCTGGGTCTTCTCATCAGATGTACCCATCCGTACTTCTGGCAGGTGGCCCTGAGCACCCGAGTGTCTGCCTCGCACGTGTGATGATCCCTGAAATCGCCTCCTGCCCATCATGACAAGTGTGTGCGCAGGCCCACTGCACACGCTGACTCCAGAGTCCTTTCTGGTTTAGAACTCTGAACCCCGGCGTCTTGTCCGGAGTCCACTGCGGTCTATGAGGAGGCAGTGCCACTGTCTCCACTTCACAGAGGAGGAAACTCAGCACAGAGCTCAGGTAGCTTGCTCAAGGTCATTGAGGGGGTAAGCGGCAGACCCACAACTCAAAAACCAGTGGCTTGGCCGTGACCCCGATCGGGGTAATAATAGTGGCCACCCCATCGTTATTAGGCGACAACAGAAGCACAAAACACTGGGCTCGGGACCCGGCGCAGAGCGGGCCATCACTGGGCCAGCGTTAGCTGGTGTTACCATCTCTGCCACCTCAGGCTGGGAGGCAGGGAACAAGGATTCGCCTGCTCTCAGGACCTCCTTAGAGGCGGGTGTGGGCCCTTTAAGCCTGGGACACCAAGGCTGCATGCGCAGGAGAGCCTCATGGCAGCGGGCGCCCGGCCAGGTGTTTCCGGAGGTCAGGAGGCCCCACTGCTCTTCACTCCTTCCTGCAAACCCGGCCCTTCTCTGGGAGACAATCCCAGCTTAAAGAACCAGGCTCCATCACGCCTCCCAGGGCGTCCCTCCTCCTGTGCTGCCTGGCCCTGCCCTGGCCCGGAGGCTGAGCCCCGCCAGCCCTCTCCGCCTCCGAACTTCAGCCTCCTTACCGGCCCTGCTTTCTCTCTTTTTAAATCTAGTTGGCTTTTAATTGCACATATCAGCAACCGTTGAATAATGATTTTATCTATATTCTAAATTTAGGGCAGTTAAATGCAAAGCAAAATGCAGACACTTTCTTGCGTCTTAATTGAATGAAGGTCACAGCTATGACAACATTTAATTGAGCTATTTTTCATTATCATATTTTAATGACTTTGCACTGACAGTTCGCCTGCTTCTGAGGAAGGAGCATGATGGAGTCGTTTATTTCCCTATTTAGTTATTGTTTGACAACATCAGCTTCGATTAAGGCCCTGCTTTATAGAACATTAATCATATTTGAATGAGCAAGCAGTGTAAATGTAAACACATCTCCCTTCCCGCGCCCAGGCCGGCAGCCGCCTCCCGCACGGAGCAGCTCGGAGCTCGGAGACAATGCTTCCCGGCCATTGTCTGTTTGCATAATGGCCAACAACAGCCTCGCAACAATCCCCAGCCTTAATTGTCGCCACCCCTATCTCACCCTTGCACCTTTCAGGGAGAAGTTATGATCTTCCACTTCTGAATGCCCAATAATTGTGTCAT
The DNA here is from genome assembly GCA_963924515.1 of Vespertilio murinus. Taxonomy (NCBI): domain Eukaryota; kingdom Metazoa; phylum Chordata; class Mammalia; order Chiroptera; family Vespertilionidae; genus Vespertilio; species Vespertilio murinus. Next base: position 52,007,341 of record OZ004714.1, on the reverse strand, counting down.
TTATCTCAATTTGCAGTGCGGTCTTTAGGCAGCTATTGGCAAGCTGGCATTAGAGAAAGAAAGGAGAGACAGCATCCTGGCCAAAGGAGATTTTCATTTCCAAATAATAATCAGTTTAATTTGCCCACATATGACCAATGATTCATGTTCAGATTTAATCATCAGGATCACATAATCTGATTATAGGGGAAATAATTTGTTTACAACCCCCAATTTACTGCTCAGAATTCCATTATCTCTCTTCAGCCATTGGTTTTTAAGAGATACTAACATGACCCAGGGGAACCGAGAGCAAACTATTATATTTCCTACAATTAGATCTTTGCATAGTCTTAACCCCAAGCCCCTACATTAAAAAAAAAAAAGAACAAAAACAGCATGGAGGAACCCCCATAAATAAAATGAATATATAATTGTGCTCACAGACTAGCTGCCTGGAGAGGCGAGGCGGCGCTGTGCGTGCGCGCCGCGCGGCACATCTGCTGGGCTCGGCGGTCTGTGCACTTAAACGAAACCGCCCTGCGGCTTCGGAAGAGAACGCCTGCCTCGAGCCGGTCACTGCGGGCCACGCTCAGCCCTCAGCAGCCCTTTCGCTGCTGCCCTCTAAAGATTTTTAAATTGCACGCGTTCTCCGGATTCACTTCCCTAAAAGAGCCCGCGTGCGGGGGGAAAAGTTGGCCATAATGCAATTTCTGGAAAGCAGATCCTAACCCTGCTCCCATCTGAAAACACGGTTCCCTGCAATTGACCGGCCTTCGCCCGGAGTGGTCAGAGCCGCTTTGAGAATAGCATCTCAGCTCTTTTTTTTTTTTTTTCCAAAGCAAGGAAATGGATGTGCATTGATGTAATTTAGTACCTTAGAGACGCGGACAAATTAGTGTAGAACATTATCACTAGTTAATTATGAATGACCGATTAATCAACCTAATCTAATATTCCACATTATGTTGATGTTATTAAAGTGCATCATGAAAATGACAGATAGTCTTCATTTGCTTTCTTTGGCCAAATGTGCACTCTGCAGTCATGATGTCAAAAAAAAAAGTTTGCCAGTTTTAATATCAGGGAGTTAAATAATTGAACAGAAGGCTCACCTGCACTCTGGCTTCCGTGAGGTTGATTTTCATGGCCAGCTCTTCTCTGGTGAATACATCGGGGTAGTGCGTCTGGGCGAAAACTGCCTCCAGAGCTTCCAGCTGGTAAAAGGAAGAACTATTTACTGATGAGAGGTTGTGGCGAGGTGAGAGGAAGCGGGGGCATATTTCACATTTGCTAACGGTGGTGAGGAGGCTGTTTCACAGATCAACTCGAGAAAGAAGAGGGGGAAAGAGCTGTTTGAAGAGATCCCACAGAATTAAAATTTCAACCACTGATAACTTAGGAGCTAAGCCTTGCTGACAACCTCAATGCTCCCCCAAGAAGCAGAAGTAAGAAGTGCAAATATTTAGATGCGTTTGCATTTCAGTATATTTCGAAGAATCAAAACGGGAGGGTGGCCTTGTGAGTGAGAGCAATCCGCAGCCTCCACCACGGGTGTAGGCGCAGAACCACCTGCAGCTGCTCCCGCCAGTCCCACGGAGACTGAGACTGCGAGGGGCGAGCACTTTGGCTCCAGTTTGACCCAGGAGTTGAGCAGGTCTAAGAGCAGGGCCAGGGCCGGGCCACACAGTATCAGGGTTGCGACTGTAGCCCTTCCATTTAGGGCAACAATACCTTCTACAGACCCGCCAACTTCTTGGGATCCAGCCTTCTCATCTACCGACCCAAGCACAAGAATGAACTACCTGCCTGCTCAAGCTTCAAATGACATTGCTGATGTTAAATTGCTCCCCAAACTATCAGTCCCAGGCGAATGGTGCAATCAGTATTGCCTCTTCACTTTATCTGGGATCCTAGGTCAAAGTCCCTCTCCCGGAAATAGGTTCCTTGACACATACGTTATTTGAGGAAACAGAAGGATCCAGCTAACATGATCGGTTGGCCTCACTCTAAAAGACAGAAGAGGGCAGCTGAGATGCTGATTTTCCTGGAGGCGGGAGGCAGCCACCTTGCAGAAGACCCGTCATTACCTGCTGAAGCGTGAACGTCGTCCGGTTCCTGCGCTGTTTTCTCCGCAGGAACCCATCGTCAAAATCTCCGGGAGGGTGGCTGCCAAAGGGCGCAGTGCCTGCTGGGAGCAAACGGGGTCAGCCTGAGCAGGTGGCCCCAGTCCTCACACCTTCCCCCGCTACACAGGCTCATCCAGGGGGACCAACCGGTCCCCTCCGGACAGAGCTCTGGCTGCCTCAAAGTGTCTCTCTCTTCTCCTCTTATTAAGCCCCTTCTTTCCCACTCTCTTGTGCGCTCTCTCTTTCTCTCCCAATAACTTATGACTTTAGCCCCAACCACGCCTGTTTCATAGGGTGGGAGGCAACCTTCCTTCCCAAGACAGCCAAGCTCTCCTCTCGAGGAATTCGGGTCTCAAGCAAGGGCCACTGGTGCCAGCGCCCAGCGCCCAGCTGCACTCTGTCCCATGCACCTCACTCCCCGCCTCAGAGCCTTGCACAGAAGCTGCTGCTTCCCTCTGGTCGCCTGTTACTCTACTTGCCTGCATCTCTATAAACAACTACGGTTAGAGTAGGGTTGGGGAAGGAAGGAAAGCACCAAGAGCTTTTCACAGCACTTTTCTCCTAGAACTTCAGGACACGAACGAGGCAAGAAGTTTACAGAGGAGTATTGATTATCGTTGGTCACAGCTCATCAGCACTGTCGCAGGCCCATTATACGGATGTCAGTGCCAAGAGATCTCCCCAATAGTGGCTGTCCTGACATCTGGGAGCCCCACACAGGGCCGCTCTCAGAGGGCACCCCACCCTCTGGCCCGGCTCCGAAAGGGCCCGCTGCTTCTGCTTCCCTGTAAAGAAGGGCATCCCTCCGCTGTCCTCCCAGCAGCCTCCTAAGTGCCGATAAAGCCGGAACAGACTTTGGCCCCAAATGTGCATTCAGATCATTTTCCAAATGTGCACCATTTACTTGACAGTCCACAATGGCTCCTTAGGAAAACAAACGAGCAAGTTCCCATTAGCCAGTGAATGCTGTACCTGCCGTGGGCCCTGGGCTCAGAATCACCGCGTGTTCGACATCAGGAGCCAGCGAGCCGCAATGCCAGGACCGCGTCCCTCGGAAGGGCCTCAGTCCCAAAGAAGCAAGACCCTTTAGGCTTCAAAAAACCCCACCCACTAATGGGACCCCCTCCTGCTCATTATTCTACCCTCCAGGGCCACACCGTTTGCCGTAGCACCCCACTCTCTGCTGAAACCCTCTCCCCGCTTCCTCCGGTCCAGAACCCTCATTACAAAGCTTTCTCTCCGGCTCACTAGGAGCTTCCAGGAGCAGCCTCGTGGGGAGGGGGGGCGTGACCTCTGAGGGTCTCCATCACCATCAGCCTCAGGCCCCGGTTTGCTCCTGCTGGTCCCGCTGGCTCCCCTCGGATGCACACGGGACCTTAATGAAACACTGCATGGCCAACTGAATCTTACAAAAGGCTGACGCCTCGTCAAATTAATAAGAACAGAGAATGACAACCCAATAGAAAAGAGGAAAATATAAGAAGAGCCTTTTACTTAAAAATAAGTAGAATGGTCAATAATGTGGTGAAAATGTTAAACCTTGGTGACAATTAAACAAAACAGAACCATTAACTATTATTGCCACCGTGTTTTTTGGCAAAAAAACAAAAAACAAACAAAAAAAAAAACACCTCAGGGGTCTCGTGATGGGAGTGTACTGACACGTGGCTACCGTTCACTTGTTCGTGGCAGCATCTACTGGTGTAGCCTTGTTAGAGGGTATCAACCATTTTTGTCAAAAATATGAGTGCACGTACAGACATTTAACCTATGAATATATTTATAAAGGGCGGCAACACAGAGAGAGAAGAACGTTCCTGGCAACATGGTAATAAACATAACCTGGAAACAACCAACGTACCCACCAGGAGACACGTCTGCTCGGCATCTGGTGGAACACTACACGGCTGTTTAAAATGAGTCAGGAGATCGGGGTATAGCAACATGGGAAAAATCCTCCCAATATATATTATGCAAAGAAAAAAGCAAAGTCCTGAGTGACTGGTAGTATGATTTCAGAACAAACAATGCGTAACACAGAGAGAAAAATAAATGATGGTAAATAAAAGCCTGTTTTTTCCTGAAGGAATACCAAGAAACCAGCAACAAGAAGTGCTTTTCAAAAAGGAAAAACAAGTGAAAGAGGATTTCACTTTTCACTTGGGTTTCTGTTCAATTTTAATTTCCTGAGCAGCTATATGGAGTACTTTTTAATTTAACACCACACAAAAAAAGGCCCAAAAAGTGTGATTCTGAACCATGATGTGCTTTCTACTTCATGCCTCTCCAGATTAACAAAAAAATAAAACTGAGAAGCTGGCGGGCTATAATTCAATGTCATATTCCAAACTCTGTTCTCTGCCTTCCCCTCTGCAGCAGATCACCTTCTCCGGCAGCGCTCGTCCTGTCTGCGGAACTGGCTTAGGCTCGACTGCGGAGGTAAAACCAAAGGTTCTGAAGGGCCTCCTTTGCTTCTGAATAGAACCAGCATCAAGACGGCATGTGCCTGGCTGTGGGTGAGAGGGAAGCTCACTGGGCGGAGCAGGCAGCAGTAGGCAGCGTGGTGTGCGGGGCTGGACCTCATGGCCAGCCGGGCCAGGACTCGCTGAGAGTGGCTTCTGTAGCCCGCCCTGCGCCTGCCCTCAGGGCTTCCCCGAAAGCCATCCACACAGCCCACCACCAGCTCAGCACCCAGACCTCAGGCTTCCTCACTCTGACCAGAGGTGGCCGCTGGGCACCCATCCCTGGACCCACAGTCCAGAAGAGCAGGGGCGATGTGCCCACCACACATTGCAGGCCTCCCTCCAGCCTGGGTCTGATGTGCGCGGGGCACCTCTCCACCCTTTCCCTAAAGCCCATCACCGTGGGTCCTCGGAGGCAAAAGGAGGTGAAACGCAGGTGAGTGTATGGCCTTTCCTTCCTAGACATGCTGACCCCGCTGGCGGGGCTTCCCACCGGTCCCCGGCAGCCGCCTCTGGAAAACCCCACTGAACTCCCCAAGCCCCCCTGGGAAACAGGAACTTCTGCAGTCCCTGTGCGGTGCCAGCGGAGGCCCCGCCACTGCTGAGGTGGCCAGGGCAAGGTGGACCCGCTCCTTTGATGTCTCAGTGCTTCACCCCTCTGTCCTGTCCCGTTTCTTGGCCTGCCTCATTTCTGGGCCTCCAAAAGTCTTCTGTTCCACAGATAAAGCAAAGGAGCAGGTTGCCGAAGCCAGTACTGCTCCCACAGTTAGAGAAGTCCTAACGCCCCATGCTGAGACCCCTGCTCTGCCAGCCCTGGCCCAGGCTAACCCCGTGTGTGGAGGGCCCACTCCTGAAGACGCCCCTCCCCCCGGGGGGCACCGAGAGCCTAGCTGTCCCCTTCTCACCTACCCCCCCTGACAGCTCAGTACAGAGCCCGCCCGCCACAGGGACCCTGGGTGGAATGTCTTCTTAATCCCGGAGACCCTCGAGGACCCAAATCCTGGCCTGGGGCTGCCCCTGGAGTATCAGTGGATGGTTTGAGGTCAGAAATCCAGTGAGTCACCTCGATGAAGCCAGGCCAGGGCCCTGGGGCCCCTGGTGGCCAGGGACAGCTGGCTCCCGGAAGGCCAAGGTGGCCGGAAACAAACCCTGGCCGCAGCCTGCACTATAGTGCCTGGTGCCGGTGCCGGTGCCGGTGCCGGTGCCGGTGCCGGTGCCGGCGAGAGCAGCCTGCAAGGGTGGTTCTGACTCTTGGTCTGACCCAGGACAATTTTGAGCCAACTCCCCAGTCCACCTTGGTTTTTTCGGGATGTTTGCAAAATACCGTGAAAGATGGATGCGGCCCCCGGGCGGGGGCGGGGGCGGGAGGGGAGCGATTAGAGGCGTGACACGGGCATCTGCGCGGGGAGGACCGCCGGTTCCTGCGGCGAAGCCCGAGGCCGCGGGCGGCCGGCCGGCGGGGATGGAGGTGGGAGGCAGGTGGCGGCGGGGCGGGGGCTGGAGCGGGGCCCGGAGGGAGCCAGGGCGCCCCTGCCCGGCCAGCGGCCCCCCGGTGTGGGGGGGGGGTCCCAGCCCCGCCGTCGCCGGGTCCTTCGGGCCGCCGGCCGCGCTTACTCACCCTCGAGCTGCGGCGGGCAGTGGAAATAGAACATCGCCGACGGCGGGTCTCCCGGGCGCCGGGACTCGGAGGGCGACGGCGGGACCGGGGCGCCCGGCTCCGGCCGCTGCAAAGCGAACAGCCACAGTCAGTCTCCCGGCCCGGCCGCTCCGGGGCGCGCCGGCTCCACCCGGAGGGCGCCCCCCGCGCCCGCGGCCGCTCCGGGGCGTGGAGCGGAGGTGACGGCGCCGCTCCCAGCCGGTCCCCGCGGGTCCACCTCCCCGGCCGCCGCGCCCCCCGGGCCCAGGACCCAACCGCTCCGTCCCCGGCTCTCAGGGGTCCCGGCCAGCGCCGCACCCAAGCCCCGCGGCCGGTCCTCTGCGCGAGCGGCAGCCCCGCCGGAGAGCCGCGAGCCCCGGCCGGCGCGGGGAGCGGTCGGGCCCGCGTACCTCGGCGGCGGCGGGCGGCGGGCGAGGGCGGAGGGGCCGGAGCGGGGCCGGAGCGGGGCCGGCGCGGCGGGCGGCGGGCGGCGGGGCCGGCTGGGCGGGCGGCGGGCGGGGCTCGGCAGCCGGCGCCCGCGCCCCGAAGTGGCTGGGGAAGCGGCCAGATGTCTCGCTGTCTGTCTACCGCGCGCACCGCGGCTCGGCGCTCGCCTTTATAATCTCACGCATAATTGGCCTTAATCTGATTATTTCCAGCGCTGTCTACAGCGAGTAACTTGGATAGGTCTATTGGGCCTTACAAATGGCCCACGTGGTGTAAAAAAAAAAAAAAAAATCCGTCCTTTCTCAGCAAGCACCAGGAATCTTTTCTCCCCCGTTTCTTTTCAAAGAGGACAGTACCAACCGTCACCCCCTCCGCCCCGCCAAAAGGCACTGTTTTCTCAAACCCCGCCCCACCCCCGCCTGAGGCCGGACGCAAACCTGCCTGCTCCCGGGGTTCGGACGCGGCGCGCCCCCGGCCCGGCCCGGCGGCTCCCGGCTTCCAGTTGACAAAGCGCTGCTAATTTTCGCCGCCGGATGGGTTTTTGGGGGACTCTTTGCACACGGCTTCCCTTTCCAAGCGACCGTACAAAAGGAAAGTTTGATTTTGTTCTCAGCAAGGGGTCCCTCGATTTATGGTCGCTTCTCCAGGCAAATGATATGCGGTGGGACCCTCCGCAATTACTTTTAAAACGCATCCGAGGCAGCCGCTCAGCGGAGAGGGACCGCCCTTCCCTCTGCCTGGGCGAAAATTAAACTCTAAAGCACCGGGCTGAAATTTTCAAGTCAGGGGCGCGGGATAGGATCAAATCACATAAACTGCAAAAAAAAGCAAGTCTAATGGCGCATAATTGGTTCTGTAATAGCATTACACCAGGATAATAGCCCGTTACGGCCCCCTGCACTATTAAGTGCTTCCCTGGCGGAAAGCCTTTATGATATTAAAGGGGGAATATAATGATATTTTGGTTATTAAATGCGTGTAATTAATTTATGCACCACTGAAAATAAAGTTGGTATTATGACCCACTCAAGATGCATCAGAAGATGCAAGTCAGACAACTGTTGATAAGTTCTGGTGTCTGTGTTCCGTCTAGACTGCTGGTTTTATTTTGGGCCGATGGCTTCTTGGACAGACTGCACAAATTGAATATTTTATAAACATTCTAATGCTGCGTTCGGGAGCCGGAGCCGTGGCCAGGCGGGGGGTCGCGTCCGCGCACCGCCCGGGATCGGCCTCGACCTCAGGACACCGCGCGCCGCGGCGGGGACAAAGGCCTGGCACCGCGGCGCCCGGCCGGCGCGTCCCGCCGGAGGGCAGGCCCGGGGCTGGCCCGCTCCGAAAGCCGCCGGGCACGGGAGGACGAGGCACCGCCCCGAGGCCCGCGGAGCCCCTGCGCCTGTCGGCCCCCCGGGCAGTGCCCGCCCGGCGCCGGGGGTGGGCCCGGCCCCGGAGGAAGCCGCCGGAACCCGGCTCGGCACCCAGAGAACAGCCCGCGGCGCCGGCTCCGCCAGGACCAGCGACTCCGCGGGCGCGGGCGGCGGGCTCGGGTGGCAGGAGGGGCCGGCGGCGGGGCGAGTGCGGGGCCGGCGGGGCCGGCGGGGCCGGAGACAGCCGCGCGCACTCCACCCAGAGGGGCCGGACCTGGCCCAGCCGGGCAGGAGGCGCAGCTCGCGGCCGCGGTCCTCGCCGGTGCCTCTCCGAGGACCCTGATCTTCGGGGCCCCTTCTTAGAGCCCGGGCTCCCCGAGTCTGCCGCCGGCCGGCTCCGCTCCCGCCCTGCCCCGGCGCAGCTCTCCGCCCGCGCCCCGAGCCTCGGGGCCGGCGCCGGGGCCGCGAGGCGAGGCCGCGCCAGGCGCTCAGCCGCGGGCGCTCTGGGGTCTGTGCGCGGAGGACTCGGCGCCGCGGGCTCCATCGAGGTCCCAGCCGCAGCCGCAGCGCCCACCCCGCTATCTGCCGGCAACCAGCTCCCGGGACGTCCCGGCTGCGCAGGCTGGTCCTGGGTCTGCGGGCGGCTCTCTCTGCGCCTCCGGGCCGGCCAGACCCTGGCGAGCGGCGCCCCTGCCCCGGGGCTGCGGGGGGAAGCGAGGCGGGTCGGGGTCCTCCTGGGGCCTGGGCTGCGCGGCGGCGGGTCCGTCCCCGGACCCCGGACCCCGGCGCTGGGGACGCACTGCGGTTCTCTGGAGTCCACTGGAGTCCGCCCCCAAGAAAGTTACACGGGGCGCGCGCCGAGCGCTCCCAGCGGGACCGGGGTCCCCATCCCGCATCCCCCGCGCGGGGCGGCCCGGCCGCTCCCGGCCCTCCGGGGCCCCCCAGGCTAGCCTGGCCACCAGCCGGGCTCCCCGAAACACCCGCCTCTCGTGGCGGATACAAGTCATTATACTTTTGTTAAAACCCGCCTCAGCCGACGTCCCCTGTGCCCCAGCCGCGCGCCGGCTGTTCCCGTTACAAAACAGCGAACAAACAAACCGCCGGGCAGAGTTGGTGAGGAGAGGCTGCCGCACACTTTGACGGCGGGAAACCCCCTTCCCCCCCGGATTGCCTCTCCCAGCCCGGCCCGGGGAGAAGACTGAATCTGTGCATTCGCTGCCGTCCTCCCCACCCCCACCCTCACCCCCGGGGGAAAAAATGCGTTAGTCACAAAAAGGTTATTTTTCCTTAATTCCGTGCCGTAAAATGCATTTTCCAATTAACCAAATCCACCGACCTGTCCCGCTTGGACATTCGGATGATTTACAACCTAAAAGTGTACTTTCTTTATCTAAAGACCAAGGTGACTGCTTTTAATTTCCTCTAACCTCTTTACACTTGATGTTCACCAGCCTCATAATGTTAATTGGCTTCATATACGGATCATCAGTTTAATGAAGAAATAAATCCTGTGTTGCTTTATGTTTTAACAGTGATTGCTTTAATGAGGGATGTGACGTGTTCCAAAACCAAAGCTACAGCAGACATGAGAGGGGCTTCTGTCAGGACGGCAGCGCTGCAAGTCAGGACCGAGGGCCGTATTTCAGCAGATCCTCACGGACCCGTCCTTCCCGCCCCTGGATGGCGCCCAGCCTCTGGGAGGAGGCGGTTCGGTGCTCCTTCTCCCTCTTTGGTGCTCGGGCTCCATTCCCTGTAAGAATGATTCTCTGATTGCTAACCAGGCGGCTACTGTGCCTCTGTCCAGCAGAGCAGAGAAACCAGACAGGGTGGGGAGTTCAACTTTCAAGGTTGCTCACTTAAAAAAAAATAAATAAACGTGGGACGAGAGCCACACAGCCCCTAATGTCTGTGCGTGGGGAGCCAGCGGCTCCCCCAGAGCAGCACAGCCCTGCTTGGGCAGGGTGGTGCCGGGTGCGAGGAGATTACATCTCCACATCAATTAATGGGAGAGGAAACCTGCTTTCTCTAATGGGTGTTTGATTTTTCTAATTTTAAACTTGTTCTATGAAGGGAAAACTGTCATCTCAAAAACCCTGAGAGCAGCAATAAAACGCTGGAAGTTGAAGCGTCTCTCCGTGTAAGCCCTAAACTGTCTTTCAGTTGGAATATGAATTGTTTTAAATTGATTCCTGAAAAGAACCTTAAATCCTTAGAAAATGTGGGGCTTGGAGGCTCGGACTGGGTGGATGGCTCAGACATGGGGCGAGGTGGCCGTTTCTGGCCGTCCCCTTGTCTTAGGAGAACTGGAGTCACTGGAGGCACCACCGTCACCATCTTCTGAGCCAAATGCATGAACATGTATGTTGGACTTGACATGTAAATTGTTCTCAGAAGGGTTCCTCCCAGCTTCCCTTTTTAAGCTTTCCTTAGCTTAAACCTTTTCAGTGAACACGTTTACAGTCCCGACAATGGGGTAAAGCAGATAAAATACTCCAATTTCAGGAAGAGAAAACACACCGAATTCCTAAGTCTGTGTTTTGCAAGGGTTCCGGTGGCTTGTAATGTTGTTATTAAAAATGTTTAAAGCCTCTCCAGGGTGGTCCGTGGCCACACGGCTCTCCCGGGCAGGACGTGCGCGCTCCTCCTCCGTGTGGACGCCACATCCCATTGTCATGCAGTTTTGGAAATTGCCGAGAAAGCTGGGGTTACTGTGTGGAGAGGAAATAACAGTTAATTGAAATTCCAGATGAACAGGGGAGTATGAACAGCACACACACACACACACACACACACACACACACACACACACACCAGGGAGAGATCTGAGTTTTCTTATCTTGGAAATCCCCTCTCGTTCATTAGTTTCCCTGTCATACAGAGAGTAAAAGTAGCTCCCTCGATGCAAGCCAGCCTCCAATAACTTCGCGGGCAGTGGCCGCAGCACAGTGTTTCCTGAGGAACCACGAGGAACCGCGCCGCCCGGCCAGGCCGCCCGACCCGCACAGGCCAGGCAGGCGCTGCTCCAGGCAGCCAGGCTCAGTCTGTGCGCAGCTCCCTGCGTCCAGCTGGCTCCCGTCCTGGGCCACCTGAGCTTGAGCAAGTCCCCTGGTCGCTCAGGACCTCGGGGACTTCCTCTGGGAAGGAGGGTAGAAATGCCTACCTCAAGGGCTGGCGAGAGGGTTGGAAACAGTGATAGAGGGTGTTGAGGGCAGTGAACACATTCTGTTCGCTACCACAGTGGGGAATACATGTCATTATACTTTTGTTAAAACCCATGGAGTATATGACACCAAGAATGAATCCTAATGTAACTTTGGGCTCTGGATGAGTATGAATGTCAATGATTATAACAAGTGTACCGCTCTGGTGGGAGATGTGGATATTGGGGGATGTGCTTGTGTGGGGCAGGGGGACATGGGAACTCCTGTACTTTCTACACAGTTTTGCTGTGCACCAAAATCGGCTCTAAAAAATAAAAAATAAGGCAGTGCTGAAATTAATGCCCAGCACATAGCAGCCACTCCATAAACACCAGCTATGACTGTTCCATTATTATCATCGTTGTCCCGCCGCTATCTTGGCCCACGAGGAACCACATTCCTGGAAAGATGCTGCCCAGAGCCGCCTGGAGTACATATGGCTGTCACCTGCTCTTCTGTCTCCAGGATGAGCCGGGCTGGCGCCAGATCAGCAGCACCTGGGAGAGCTCCTCTGTGGCTTCCTCCCCCTTGTCAGCCGCCATGCTTGTTCCCTGACCTCCCCTTCTTCCTTGTCCGTTTGTCCAGCTTTACTGGGCACACACTTACTTCGCCAGGAAATAAAAGCCAGGGTCTTTACACTGGACCAGAGGCCTTTTATTTGACCAACAGAAACTTTTACAAGTTCGGATGGATCGTGTAGACTGGGCATGTCACCTCCACCTGACCACGGGCCCCAACGTTCCACACTACCTCCCTCCAGGCCACGGCCCACATGTGTGCGACTCCCCAGTTCCTGCAGGCATCTGACTTCCCGGCCCTGACATACACTCTCTGTGAGTCTATCACAGCCTTCAGGCTAATACCTTTTTGTCAATGTCTTTCTTCTCCCAACGCCATCTCAGTAAACACCTATCTGGCACCCACTCTGTGTTGGCACAAGGGGCAAAGACCCCAGCTCTCAGTGTCAGGACCCAGCCCCTAGAGATTCTGGCAAGGAAAGGAGAAGGAATGGCAGGAGAAGGGAAGCTGACACCATGTGGTTCTCACCGGAAGGTGCTGGCCTCACTGGGCCTCCTATCAGCTGTCATAGAGGGCTTTGGGGAAGGGCAGCTCTCGAGGACAGCCCACTCCCCGCGGGGAAGGGCCCTTGTTGGTATACACCCTCACCCTGCCTGGTGTGCAGAAGCCCCTCTCTGCCCAGAGTCCCCGGACAGTGTCCCAGCTGTCCCCAGTCTCCAAGCCACCACACCAGAGGGACAGGACTCAGCATCAGCCTTCAGGCCCTCACTGTCCAGCCTTTAAAAAAAGAGAGTGAAATGCCTGATGCGTGAAGAGGAGGAGTGGGGAGAAGAGTGTGGAGCTAGTAAAGCACAGAAGAAGGCCTAGCATCACTGCTCCCAGGTCCGGGCTCAACACTTGCCACTGCTCCTTCCTACTAAGACTCGCTCCTTCTGAAACAAAACACGGCTGATTGCCATGCTAAGTGTCCAGTAGTATGCAGGATTAACTGATATGACGACTGAAGAAAGGAAGTAAGGTCTCTCCATGAATAATGCGTAAGCACAGTGAAAGCCTCCCGTTCCTAATAGACTTGAGTGATGTAAACATCTCCAGTCGGAGGAGAGTGGGTTTTCAATTAGGTGGACTTGGAGCTCAAGATGCCTTCTTCTTCATCCCCCTCTCCTGGTCTACCCAGTGGGGCTGGAGATGCCTGTCTCCCCGTACCTGACCCAGCCATCAGGAGGCGCTCATGACGGGGACTTTTCCGGGGGACCCTTGTCATCCTGGATTTGGAGGGCCCTCCCTCTTCCCTTCAGAAGCTCACTCCGGTCCACAGCGTCCCCCTCTCCAGGACGTGGCCCCGCCCACCCACTCCGCTGCTTTCCACACCATCTCATTCTTGCGTGACTTGCTTCTCCATCATCGTGCCCAGCCCAGACAGAGCACGTGTGCCCGGCAGGACTCCTCAGCACACCCCAGAGGCAGGGCATCCGCCGCCTCTCCTCCCTCCTGCTGACCTCAGCTCACCTAGCAGCAGGCTCTCAGAGCACACTTAAATCCCAACATAAATATTTATTGAATGAAATTGACTGATGTCTGAGCAAGGCTGGTCAGGCGATTCCCCCCACTCAGCCTCGTCTCCAGCCAGCCCCCAGCCCCCACAGGAAAGCCCGGGGAGGGGCGAGGCTCAGCACAGCACACGGTACACACGGAGGCATCGCCATTACCTGTCCACCCATGTGCTGCTTCATTCATTCCGCAAGGCGCAGTGGAGGCCGGTGCCCGTGGCATTGAGGATGCACTTGTAAACTAGCCCCAGGGACCGAGGAGGCTGGCTTGTCAGAAAAGCTACTCACAATCGTATTTGTGGGGCTTGCAAGCCAGATCTCCAGGGACAGGCTGCACCCCTGGAGAAGACCCCGCTGTCCAAGGCTTGGCCCAGGGAGCCCCAGCCAGAGAGGGTGCGCCCCAGCTGTTTCAGAGGGCAGCTGCATCAGGGATGGACAAGGGCTCCCCTTTGATTTGGGATGGAGACCCCAGCACAGCCCCCAGGCCTCCATCCTGCGGCTGGGCATTCCTCTGATCCCTTTGCCAGCTGCTCCCTGCGAACCATGTTCGTGCCAGCCTCATGCCGGGGACAGGAGAAAAGAGATGTCTTTTCTTTCCATGCGTTAGATCTTTTCATGTCCTTGTGTGGTTTCTGAGTTAATGTTCTGTCCCCATGTAGACTGTGAGGCTGACGGCGGAGAGCAGCTCAGCTCAGCTCGGGCTCACCGTGACGTTCTAAGCCCTTAGCCCCGCGCCGGGCACGCTGCGCGATCTGTTGAATGCATAAACGGGGAAGACAGATCTATAGGCTCGAGTGGGAGAGGACACAGACGTAAACAGAACCCTGGGATCGATGCCTCTCTCGGCAGGCAGTGCGGGTCTCGTGTCCGTCGGTGCTGTCTGGGACACGCCGGGCCATAAATAAGCACGTGAACCAGGGCCGGTCAATCGCCTCTGCCCTCCGGCACCGCGTGCTCAGCGCCGCTGAGGGCTCCGGAGTCACAAGCAATCGCCTCCCAGATGATGGCCAGTGACTCGCCCGGCAGAGCAAGGCAGGCATTCTGTCTGTCTCACCCGAGAGACTGCACAGTAGAGGGCGCTTCTCTGAGCCTGCTTTGTCCGACTTACACCCTTCTAGTGCCTTCTCTTTCCCTCTCAGCAGCCTAAAACAGTGGAGTGGATATGGTGTCCTGTGTCCAAAATCCTGCCGCTACTGAACTTTTTGAACATCATCTCTCTCAGCTGCAAAAGAGAAACGGTTCCCCTCTCAGAAGCCCTTTATGAGATGGCGGAGAGCCGCACAGATGTGGAGGTAGCCAACCTGTGTGATCTCCCGTCTTAAAACTACAGGGGCCGGGCGGGGGGCCACAGCCCTGCCACTTCGGCACTCTGTCCTTACCCCGCAGTTGCCTTCTCTCCCCTCCCCTCTACCCCCGCCTCTGTCTGGCAGCGTCTATGCTCAGCTCTCCTCTGTCCGCGTGCCTGTCTCTTCCTCCTCTGCGGCTGCAGTGGCTCTCCCAAGAGCATTCACATTGGCTTTGACCTCCACTACCTTCACCCCTTTAACCAGAAAACTGTTTGGATGGGGAAGTTGGAGTGGAGGATGCACAGTTTGCCACCTACCTATCTTGGTAAAAAGTGTGTGTGTGTGTGTGTGTGTGTGTGTGTGTGTGTGTGTGTGTGTTTACCAGATGGTATCAGCTTTGCTTGGTCATGTGTAACATGTGAAAACAACTGTTCAGAGCACAACTGGCCAAGGTCCATACCTTGCCCCTTTGTAGCTTTTGCCCCTTCACACAATGATGATTTCGGCCTGACATCTGAAGGCATCTGAATTCACAATTCCTGAATAGATTTTTTTTTTTAATTATAGATGACATACAACAGTATATTGGTTTCAGGGGTGCAACATATATATACCTTAAAAAGTTATCACCATGAGGAGTCTAGCAACCATCTCCACCATACAAAATTACTGCAATGGTATTGACTGTATTCTCTATAAATAAATTTGTACCTCTTAATCCCCTTTACCTTTTTGCCCATCCCCCCACTGCCCAAACCTCTGTCAACTATCAGTTTGTTCTCTGTATTTAAGAGTCTGTTTTGTTTTGTTTGTGTTTGTTTGTTTAGATTTTTAGATTCCACATATAAGTGAGATACAGTATTTGGCTTTTTCTAACTTATTACACTTAGTATAAATGCTCTCAGTTCATCCATTTTGTCACAAATGGCAAGATTTCTTTCTTTTTCATATACACATACACACAGTGGAATATTACTCACCATGAAAATAACTTTTATATCACTTCTTCTTTGATCACTCATCTATTGATGAACACCTGGGCTGTTTCCACGTCATGTCTATTGTAGATAATGCTGCAGTGAACACAGGGGTGCATACATCTTTTCCACTTAGTTTTTGTTTTCTTCGGATAAGCACCTATAGTGGGATTGTTGGCTCCTTCTTGTCCCTTGTAATAGCCTTTGTTTTAAAATCTATTTTATCTGTTATAAGTATTGTTATCCCAGCTTTTTTAAAAAATATATTTTTATTGGTTTGTTTTGTTTTGTTTTTTTACAAAGAGGAAGAGAGAGATAGAGAGTCAAAAACATCGATGAGAGAGAAACATTGATCAGCTGCCTCCTGCACACTGCCTACGGGGGATGTGCCCGCAACCAAGGTACATGCCCTTGACCGGAATCGAACCTGGGACCTTTCCGTCTGCAGGCTGACGCTCTATCCACCGAGCCAAACCGGTTTCAACCAACTTTTTGTTTTTGTTTCCATTTCCATGAAATATCTTTTCCCATCCCTTTAATTTCGTTGGTGTGTGTCTTTTAATCTAAAGCGAGTATCATGCAGCTGAATATGTAAGGGTCTTGTTTTTTATCCATTCAATCACCTTATATCCTTTAAATGGAATACTTAGTCCCTTTACCTTTAAAATAATTATTGATAAGTATGTACTTATTGTAATTTTAATTGTTTTCATACTAGATTTATAGGTGGTTGGCCTACTACATTAACTATATGTTTGCCTTTACTAGTGAGACTTTTTCTTTCATATATTTTCTTATCTTTAGTTTGGGCCTTTTCTTTCCCACTTGAAGAATTCCCTTTAACATTTCTTGTAATGCTGGTTTAGTGGTGAAGAACTCTTTTAGCTTTTGCCTTTCTGTGAAAATCTTGATCTCTCTATCAATTCTGAATGATAACCTTGCTGGATAGAGTGTTGTAAGTTGCAGGTTTTTCCTTTTCAAATATATCATGCCTCTCCCTTCTAGCCTACAAAGTTTCTGTTGAAAGTCAGCTGATGATAGTCTTTTGGGCAGTCCCTTGTATGTAACTAGTTATTTGTGTGTTTTTTCTTGTTACTTTTAAGATCCTCTCTTTATTTTTAACTTTTAAAAACTTAATTATAATGTGTCTTGGTGTGGGTCTCTTTGGGTTCTTCTTGTTTAGTACTCTCTGTGCTTCCTGGACTTGGATGTCTGTTTACTTCTCCAGTTAAGCAGTTTTCAGCCATTATTTTCTTAAGTAGGTTTTCTGTCCTTTTCTCTCTCTTCTCCTTCTGGGACCCCTATGATTCAAATGTTAGTACACTTGATGTTGTCCCAGAGGTGTCTTATAATAGTCTCATTCTTTTTCATTCTTTTTTTATTTTTAATCTTCCATTTGGGTAATTTCCACTATCCTATCTTCTTGATCCATTCTTCTGCATCACCTGATCTGCTATTCATTCCCACTGGTATATTTTTCATTTCAGTTGTTATATTATTCAATCCTGATAGGTTCCTTATTTTCTAATGTTTATCTCATTGTTAAAGTTCTTGCTGAGTTGATCCACTTGTCTGCAGAGTTTGATGAGCATCTTTATGACTATTACTTTGAACTCTTTATCTAGTAGACAGCTTACTTCTTTTCATTTAGTTCACTTTCTAGAGTTTTGTCCTTTTTCTGTTGTTTGTAACATATTCTTTCTTCTTCTCATTTTGGCTGTTTGTTTCTATATATTAGGTAGGTCAACTATGTCTTCTGGTCTTGAAAAAGTGGCTTCATTTAGAGGTGTCCTGTGCACAGTGGTGAAATCCCCCTTTTCACCAGAGCCAGGTGGTCCAGAGGTACTCCCTGGGTGGACTAGTGTGACCTCCCGTTGTGGTTGGGCCACAACTTCTATGGACACCCTGGCAGGTGAGACTGGTCTCTGGCCCAGATGACTATGAGACTTGGCTGCAATTGTGAAGGACTTCATGTGTCTGGCTGTACAGCCTTGACTATTGCAGGCCCACTGCTACGAGCTGGTGCCTCTGAGGCTGCCCACTGGGAATGGCAGGGCAGGGGGAGCCACTTCTCTGGCTGTGATGTCCTCTTCAGCCTCTGGATCCTCTGGGAAATGCCTCTGGGTGGATCCTCTGGGAAATGCCAGGATGGGGTGCATAGTGTTAGCAATGTTAATGAAAAGTATCAGAAATGGCACCTGCCAGAATCGGAATGGCTGGGTGGAAAGAGAATGAAGAAAGGGGGACAATGGCTCCTACCAGCACTTCTCACTCTGGAGGAAGTTCCAGCAGGTCCCTGACAGCCGCTCCACCAGCACACACTCTGACAGGAGACCAGGCATTGCCTTCATATATGACCCAGGTGCTTTTCTTTTCTTTTTTTTAATATATATTTTATTGATATTTTACAGAGAGGAAGAGAGAGAGAGAGAGAGCCAGAAACGTCGATGAGAGAGAAACATCGACCAGCTGCCTCTTGCACACCCCCCACCAGGGATGTGCCCGCAACCAATGTACATGCCCTTGGCCGGAATCGAACCCGGGACTTCTCAGTCTGAAGATCGACGCTCTACCACTGAGCCAAACCGACCTCGGCATATATGACCCAGGTGCTTTTCTAACTGCTGCCTCGCACTGGGCCTTAAGAAAGGCATAGCCCCTGTTTTCCACAGCCCTTCGACTCTCCCAGTGTGAACCCTGCTGGTTTCCAGATATTATGGGGGCTCTCCTCCTGACTCAAGTCCCCAGACTGGGGCCTGGACCCCTCACTCTTCAGGGGTGGGCCTTTATGGTTGTGATATTCCTCCCACTTGTGTGTCACCACATGGGAAATGGGGGGTAGGGTGGGTCCTGATTAGATTGAGTCTCTGCCCTTCCTACCAGTCTCAGTGTGGCTTTTTCTTTATATAGTTGTAAAAAAATCTGTTGTTCTCAGAGACAGCTGCTTTTTGTAGTTGTAGTCCTGGGGTCAATAAGAAGAGCTGAGCTCGGGATCTTCCTACTCCATGATCGTGAACCTGAAGCCAGGAGGCTTGCTCCTGAATGCCAGTGTAGCTCCATGAATTGTCATTCCTGGCAGCTGGTGAAGAGATTCTTTATAGTGGTGAGTTTGTGGCTGACTTCCTTTCGTTGTGCTCTTCAGAAAAAGTTGTCTAAAGGAAAAATAAATCAATGAATTAAATGTTAAAAGATGTTTTCTAATAGAACGTAAAACAACATCAGAATCATCCATAATCTTACAATCTAAAGATAGTCATTCGTAACATTTTATTGTATAGCTTGCCAACTTTATATGAATTTATTGTATGTATACTTTTCAAAGAAAAAAATAAGATCATACCGCTCCCTGGGTTTGCAGTTTCTTACTTATTTAACAATATACTATGAGAATTTATTTTTGTGTGTAATTACACGTTCTTCCATAATAGTCTCTGTAACGTGCTTTCCCACCAGCCCTCCTGTGACCCTGTCCACATGGCCCAAGAGGACCCCTTACGGTCTCTGCTCTGCAGCTGCCAAGAAGGGCAGGAGAGGAGGAGGGCTGGTGGCTTGTCCTGCCGTGGAGAGCACAGCCCTCCCAGGGTCCGGAAGTTGCCTGTGTTCCCCGCTCTCATTCTCCCGGCCAGAGCTGCTGCGGTCACACCCAGCCATTAGGGAAGCTTGGGAACAGTTTTACCTCGGCATCCATTTGCCCACACAAATATCAGTGTCTATTCTTAGGGGCGAAAAGAGAATGAGTATTGAGGGAAACTTTCCGTATCCGCTGCAATGGAGAGTAAGAACCAACTGACAGAGCCTGGCCTATTGTGGAACATTTGCACTCCCTTTATGATGCTCTTAAGATATGTTTTCAGCAGACCAACTATTTGATCAAAGAATAAGCATACTTAACAATTCCCGAGAGTTGTTTGCACTGTTTCCCATTCCTCTGAAAGCCCATACCCACTTACATGTTTTTCTTTCGGGCTTCCCACTCACCGTGAGCACCCTACAGTTCCCTGTCTCTAACAAGGGGACCGGTCTGCATTGGGTAGACATCAGTGAGCACAACCCCAATGGAAAACAAGGTCCATCATGCAAATCCCATGGGCCTGAGTAGGCTCCCTCTGTTCGGGGTGGCAACAGTCACAAAGGTGACCTGGGATGTCGGGTACCTTTGGTGAGGACCCACACCAGGCCAGGGGACAGAGGTCTGGATGGAAGCCCCTGACCCCAGACAGATCACTGGGTGAAGAGGTTGGTCAGGGAAGAGGCTGCGATCAGAGGACCGAATGCATGAGGACATTGGGGTGGGTGCTGGAATGCTGTGGAGGCGGGTCCTGGAGCAGGCATGGAGTCAGGGCTTTCTTTTCCAGGGCAAGCGAGGAAAATAATCATCCACAAAGTCAAGTCGCAGAGGCATCAGGACACCAGGCCACTGGCTGCTTTCTCCCCAAGGCAGGTGGGTTAGCAGTGATCCTCGGGACCCATTTAGCTCCTCTCAGGGGGTGGGGGGGTCTTAGGAAGCTGCCACCAGCAGATAGAATTCTCTGCTTCCATTCCTACAGAATGGCCACACTTCCTGGGTCACAGGTGAGTTCTGTAAACTCCATTAAAAAAAAAAAATCAGAATAGCAACTGGTGCCTCCAATAGAGCACAGGGAGGAAGGTGGAAGGGAAACCTGGCCACTGCATCTCAGGAAGCAGGGAAGTGGAGGGAGGAGGGACCTGAGACCTCAGTTCTCCCAGCCCGGCTTCCCCAGATTGGGCTGAGAAGGCGGCACCGACCCACTGGCTGTGGCTGTCCTGAAGCCTCTGGGAGCCGCCCAGCCCAGAAGTGCCCCTCATTGATTTAATCCAGAGCCAACAACTGCCACCTGGTGGCACCAGGCTGCAAAGCGAGCCGCTCCTTCTGCAGAAAATACTGTGGATTCAGCTTCACTGTCTGGGCACTGCCAGCTCCCAGCAAGACCTGTGCACAGAGCGGGGTTCAGTATGTCTGCTGCTTGCAGGACGGACGGGTCCCCCACAGGAGCTGTGCACCCTCTCCTTCAGTGGGCACTGAGATGGAGCGGGAGACGTGCCCCGGACCCCACAAGCAGATCCAGCCCAGCACAGGCCTCGCGAGCGCCTCTGCCTCTGGCTCCCTCTGCTTCACACCCTGGGAGAGGGTCTTACAGTTTACACAGATTTGTGGAGACCAGGCCCACCCTCCATGCCTGGGGGTGAAAAGCAGGAAGGGTATGGAGGGGTCCCTAATGCCCTCCTAATGCTGCATATCACCTGGGCATCCAGAGAAGCAACCCTACCACACCCCCCACCCCCACCCCATCCAGCCTCGTCCTTGCTTTCTGTGTGGGCAGGCCTCAGGCTCTCGCCCTCACTTCACTTCCTCTCAGCACAATGTCACCTCTTCCAGAGCCTTCCAAAGCTGCCACCCTCACTCCCCCACAACCCCACCTCTGCTCTTCTCTGGCTGTGATGTCCTCTTCAGCCATCAACCCCGTCTCGCAGGTTGTACTGGCACACGCTTAGCGTCTGCCTGGCTCCCTGCGAGCACCCAAGCTCGGGGTGCATCCGAGGCCAGAACAGCGCCTGGCACGCAGCATTTGCTGCCTGAGCAAAGCCAGCTGTTCTCTGGCCGAACCAGCCTCCAGCTGCTCTGGTCCCGTCTGCACCCCACCCGGCCAGGACTCCCCACCACGGGAGAGCTCATTACCCCTGAGAAATGCACCTTCTTGGCACAAAGGCAACTTCTCCTTCATCATCCTGCTATTCCAAGTCCCATAGCCTGCTCTGCACCCCTCCCCCGCCCCCCCCTGCACGCCTTACCAAGTCCAGGGTGGACACATCCGGGAGGTTTGTCGCAGTCGCTGTTAGATGGGCCACAGTGAGGCTGCGGGCAGGTGAGAGCACATGGAGGCGGCCTCACGTGGTGCAGGGTGCTGGCGGCGGGGTCCTCTCTGTCCAGGTCTCACTTGCTGGAACCCCTGCGGCCTCCCTATGCCCACAAACCCACCACTTCTTACCCCCTGCCTTAGCTCCAGGCCTGCCCGCCCGGCAGGGTGCCTGCCCTCAGGGGAGGAAGCAGGAAGCCGGGGGACACAGACGTTCCCGGCGGCCAAGCGCCCGGGTCTGTCCCCCCCATGTGGCGGCGGGTGACTTAATAATTTCTGACGGTCTGACAAGCCACATACAAAAAAGCCATCTTGCTTTTATTTCTTTTTCATTTTTATGGGTTAAACAGTTTACCGTGCACATATTGCCCATAATGCATTATGTTTCCTTGGGGTCTTGGCGGGAGGCATCTCTGTATTCCAGGCCTCTTTTCCCGCCGGAGGGTGTGTAATTACTGTTGGAGGGTGTGGGCGGGCTCTGTGTGCAATAAGGTTCCTCCTCTCTGGGCCAGCCCTGTGGCAAACGTTTTGCTTGGCTTATTGTGTGGCAGTGGCTGGGCGGTCACAGGACCATCTCAACTGCTCTGCGCGCCACCCTAGTGACCGCAGGCGCTGCCCTCCACGTCCCCGGGGCAAGGAAGGGGGGAGGCACCTTCCTCCTCACTGGGGAGCTGGCTCTCTGGCTACCTAAGAAGGAGGGACCCCTTTACTCCAGTGCCTGGGAGGACCCCGATCTTCCCTGTGTCACCCCATCTCCCTCCTCCACCCTGCACGCCCGCACCCCTGCGTTTCTAGCCTTAGGAAGTGGAAACACTTCTGATTTCAGTCTTGCATTCAGGCTCCTGGCTCCTTTGAAGCTGTTGCTGTCTCGGAGGGAACCAGAGAGGAAAAACCGCCCTGGGACACCAGTGAGATGTGTGTGTGTGTGGGGGGGGGGGGGTCCAGAAAACCAGCAGCAGAGCCTGGGGCCTCCCTGAGGCCTGTCTTCCTCCTGCGTGTACACGGGAGACTACTCTGCGGGGCCAGGCTCCCGATGGAAAGAGTGGGCTCCTTCCGGACCCACCACCCCTCGGAGGAGTGTCTGGGACTTGGGGAGGCTGTGTCAGCTGCAAAGGTGGGGAACCCTGGAAACAGGCAAGGCCTCAGGACTCTGCAGAGCCACCCCCTGGCCCTCCCAAGCTTCCCTCAGAGCTGGGTGCTGGGAGGAAGGGGCAGGTCCCTGGCAGGACTTTCTGGTTCAACCAGAGGCTGGTCTTGAGCAAACAAACTCTTAGAGGGGAGCAGTGTGTGAGCCCGGAGGACTAAGAAGGGCTCCTGGCGGCTAGCTGGGCCCCAGTGGAGGGGGGGCGGGGGGGGCACAGCAGCCATTCTACACAGGGGCGCACCCACACTGCTCTCTGTGGAGAAGCCTCTGCTCCGCACTGCCCGCCTGCAGTGCCCACGCTGGGAGCCAGCCCCTGTAAGGGCCGGAGGCCTTTCCCACCCCATCGGCTGCTAGCTCTGTCCAATCAGAACACTCTATTCTGACCAATCAAGACAGTGCCTTCTGGGCCAATAAAACTGTGAAGGTTCAGAGCCCTGATCTGCATGAGGACGGACCAATCAGGGGCCAGGGGCGGGGACTTCTAGCTATATGAGCCAGCTTGCTGTTGGCTGGCGGAGCCCACTTTCCGCACACTGAGGCCTGTGGTCCCCAGGGTGCAGCTGAGCCCTGAGCCCCAGGCAGGGAGATTATTGAAGGAAGGGAGTTCTTGGGTGTGCTTGTATCCCTCAATCAATCAAGTGTTGCCAATGCCCATAAGAACATAAGACCCAGATGCAGAGACACGCCCAGGGAGCTGGCCTCGTCCTTTCTGGCGAGGCTCAGAGACTCTGGCCCGGGAATCCTCCCAGAAACTGATTCAGAATGAGAGGGGAGAGACTGCACAGACAGGCAGCCAGTGCGGCTTACGACAGGAAAACGGGCACCATGCTAAGGGAGCTGTGACATAGCTGTGTTTCGCCCAGATTTTGTGAGCCCCAAAGACCACCAAGGAGCTGAGTCCGATGCAATAGCAGGAAGCCTGCATTCGGACTAGTCCGAGCTCTGTCCCACTCACACCGACAGTGGATCAAGGGTTTCATAGGGGTGGTGATGTCACTGCTTTGGCTGACCCCGATTGGTTGGATGCGGGCTAGGGTCCAGTTACACAAAATGGAGGGTCAGGAGTTAGCCCCACCTGCCCTCTCAGCTGCATGATACTGCATGTGTGACCAGAAGAAGCCTTAACCTAGGAGTGATTGCAACTGAACAGCAGAATGACCAGTCACTATGATGTGCACTGACCACCAGGGGGCAAACGCTCAATGCAGGAGCTCCCCCTGGTGGTCAGTGGGCTCCCACAGGGGGAGCACCGCTCAGCCAGAAGCCCTGAGGGGGCTCATGGCTGGCGAGCACAGCCCCGGTAGCAAAAGCCTCTCCTGCCTTCTCAGCAGCGCTAAGGACGTCCCATTTCTGGCTTAGGCTTGCTCCCTGCAGGGATTGGGCCTAAGCTAGCAGTCAGACATCCCCCGAGGGTTCCCAGACTGTGAGAGGGCCCACGCCTCCCTCCTCCATCCCCCACTCCACTGCCCCCCAGTGTACATATTTCATGCATCGGGCCTCTAGTTTAAAGATAAACACTTGGATGTGTGTGTGTGTGTGTGTGTGTGTGTGTGTGTGTGTGTATGTGTGTGTTTTAATTTTTATTTTTTAAAATATATTTTATTGAATTTTTTACACAGAGAAAGGGAGAGGGATAGATAGAAATATTGATGAGAGAGAAGCATCAATCAGCTGCCTCCTGCACACCCCCTACTGGGGATGTACCCACAAACAAGGTACATGACCAGAATCGAACCTGGGACCTTTCAGTCGGCAGGCCAATGCTCTATCAACTGAGCCAAACAGGTCAGGGCAGAATATGTGTTTTTTATGCACGTAATTGTGAGGAATAGAAACCTAAACTTGCAATTGCTGGGCCAAAGGGTATGCTTGCTTTTCGTTTAAGTCTGGTGGGGAACGTCTGGCCGGAGGGCTTGAGGAATCACCGGGTCTGGCCCTGCCAAGGCACTAGGGGTGAGTAATTAAATGTTTGACCAAATAGAGCAGGCTGATTATTAAGTTGATAATTTTGTATGGCCCCAAAATGATGTTATAAATAGCCAAATGGCTCTTGGTAGAAAAAAGGTTCCCCATCCCTGATTAAGTGACCAATCCTAAGAGCCACATCAGTCTGCACTTTTCTCACCAGATGGGGACATTGTGCATTTTTTGTTGTTTTTTGCGCAGTTGCCTGCGGGCCCATGGGGCCGGGGTGGCTGTTTGATCCTGCTCCCGCTGGGATGGCGATCTCTCCGGCTCCTGGCCCCGCGCTCTCTTCGCCACCCCTCGCCTGGCATGTGCTGCTCCTGCTTGCTAGTCTCGCAGGCGGATCTGTTTGTCTGGAGGCAGACTCTGTGTTCTAGAGGCCGCAGGTGTGTCCTCCCAGACCGGCTGTTATCTTTGCATACTGTGTCTGCCGTGGCTCAGAAGTTTCCACCTTTCGAAAGAATCAAATGTGTCAGCATTTTCTTCTGTGTTTTTCTATTTTCTTGTGTGTGTGTTGGTGCAGGGGAGGGGGTATTGTTTTGCTTTTGAAGGTCATTCCCATTCCCACTCGACAGACAAAATATTCAGTAATTTCTCAAAATGCTTTTATAGTTATTTTTAGTTCTTTAATTTAAAATTTATTTTTACATGATCATCTAACAACTCTCCACCGTATTTTAAATGTATATTTAGGTTTCCAGTGCCATTTCTTAAATAATTCAGCCTCGTTTCCCTGGCCCCATCAATCATATACTAATTTTGCATGTACACTGGGGCTATTGTCTGTTCCAGCTTACTGACATGTCTGTGTCGTTTCCTCACCAATGATGTTGTTGTCGTTATTGTTGTTGTTGTTGCTGTTATGACTCTGTGTGTTCTGTTTGTGTGTCTGGTGGACCTGGCCCCCATTCTGTGCCCTTCTCTCTCCAAGTGCTCTTGGCTAACCTCCTGCCCTGAGGGTCTGGCCGCCTTCTCACTGGCTCAGGCCACCAGCCTGGGGTGGGGGTGGTGGGGGATTCTCCTGCCATCCCTCAGTCTCAGCGGATCAGCGGGTAAGTAACAATTAGCATAACATCACTTAACCCCCAGGGGCCTGGATTGGTCCTCACCCCCCAACCCCCTCCCCTCCCCGCCCCAGGAAGCCTCTCCCTGTTGGGAAAGGAGCGGAACATCTTTCCTTGAACAGGAAGTGTTGCCAAAGCCCATCGCATTGCTCTTTGCCTCACAGAGTCTGAGAGCAGAGAGGAGAAGGCTGGCCAGGTCACCCAGCCGGGAGCCCCGGGTCCCTCCCGCGGAAAGGCGCCCGGGGCCCCTCTGGGCTGGCCCCTCCTCACTGCCCTCCCAGGGCCCTCCCAGGGCTGCGCTCAGTGCTTGCTCCTCGCACCGCTGGCTACTCTGGGCCACACTCCTTTGTGAGGAAACCCTCCCTGGGCCCCTCCCCAGCCCCAGAAGCTACATAAGGGGCCCCTGGGGTTCAGCCTGGGCCCCTTCCACGTCCTCACGCACAATCCAGTCTGTTACCCAACTGCTTTGGTTCTCGTCACAGCTGTGACTCAGACAGGCAAATCTGTGCCTCTGTGCCTCAGTTTCTTGCCTGTCAGATGGGACCGCAGTCAGGCCCGCCCAGTCCTGAGATCCGGCTACTTGGTCAGCAATATCTGGAGCGCGCTGAAGCAGCGCCGGCCGTGTGCTGAGCCGTGCAAACTGCCTGTCACAGCTTCCTCTCAGCACCCTCACCGTCCTCGCCCTCAGGGTGTCACTGCCTCTCCCGCCCCGGCCGGGCTGGGCCACCGCAGCCTGGCTGCCTCCGCACAGACAGGCAACCCCGCGTGGCTCTGTGGCTCTGGTTCCTTCAAAATGCAAAGCTGACCCCTCTTCCCTCAGGATGAGCACTCAAGTCTTGGTGTGGCCCACAGTTCGGTAGGTCCCCGGTGCCCTCTGGCGGAGTGTCCCCTGCCTCTCCCCCCAGCCCCTGCCCCCGGTCCTGATCTTGCCACCACCACCGGCCTTTTTCTTCCGGCGCCTCCCCTGGCCTCCACCCGCAGGCTGGGCCCGGTGTGAGCCTCCAGGCTGCTCCGGGGGCTCAGAGCTGAGTCCGGGATGCGGGGCTCAGGGGCCCTCGGCCTCGGATTGCCCACCGCCAGCCCCAGTGGGGGACATGCCTCCTCCCCCCCCCCCCGCCCTCCCCGAGGGCCAGGGCAGGCCCTGCTCACAGCAGTCAGCGGAAGGGCTGCCGAGGAGAAGCCAAAGGACCACAGGACGCCTCCGTTCTCTTCTCTGCCCACAGTCAGCCTTGACCTGGGACTGAAACCAAGCCGACAAGCCGCCGCCCTGGGCCTGGGCTCCCCTCGCCCTCCGCCCTCCGCCGGCCGGCCTCGTCCTGAGACCACGGACTCCGCACGCCCCGCTCATCCTCATCCTCCGGCCGCCCGCTCTGGTCGGGGGGGATGAGAGAGTTCCTCAGGGGGACTTCCTTTAACTTTAACTTTTTAACAAAGAAATGCGTGTATATGTTTAAAAAATCAGCTACTGCTCCAAAGCTGCTGGTCAACTTCAGCACCAGCGCCTGGATGGGAGGGGGGGGGGGCAGCTGTGCCCCGACTTCCCGCCGCAGAGCCGCCCTGGCTGCGGCGAGGGGCCGGGCGGGCGCGGTGCGGCGAGAGCTGGCTGGCGGGCCCACCTTGGGGTCCTAGATGGTGAGGACTTTTCTCTGAGCCATTTGGTTTGTCAGCGGAGAACCTGCCACTTCCCGCCTCGGGAGTTAATCTGGCCACTGGGGTCAGGGTCCGGCCCGAGAGGCGGCTGGGCACTCGCCGTTTCCGAAGACGTCCGGGGGTTTCCATTTTGTGACATCACTCTGCCCGGGCTCTGCCTCGTCCTCCCGCTCCTCCCGCAGAGGCGCCTCCCCGAGGCCCCAGGCAGAGGCACCTGGGGTGCCCTGGAGTGCCCGAGGCCCTGGGGCGCCAGCTGCGGGGAGCCCGGTCCAGCCCCCGGCCCTGTGCTTCGGCCTGACCTCCAGCCTCCGGGCGCGCTCTCCTCCGCCCTCTGCAGCTTTGCTGTTCATTGCTGTCCTCCTGCACCTGCGCCTTGGGCAATATTCTTGGTATTTCTCACCCCGTTTCCTCTCCTGGTCTCAGGCCCTGTGAGTCCACACTGTGGCCTCAGGAGGACGCGGAGGTGACTGACCTCAATCCCCTGTCCAGCTGGAGGTCTCGGGTTCATCCTAAGTTGTTTATCGCTTTGAAGAATGTTTCTTAACTTCTCCCGGCATGAGGAGCCTGGTAAGCCATGGTTCCCATAGATCAGGCACCCATAGACCTCAGCGTGCGGGTGACCCAGGTGCCTGGTGTGTGTGGCCCTGGCTATGGGACAACCTGTCGCTCGTGGCAGAACCAGGCACCGGAAATGGCAGCGTGGGGCCAAGTCAGTGCTGAGGTTCAGCAGTGATGCTAAAGGGAGGCTCTAGAAAGAAGAAAAGAAAGAACCCTGCTCATGAGCTCAAATGTCCACCCTGCCCTGCACTGGGTGGACACTAACCTCTCGTAGCCTCAGCCTCCCCTCCTTCTTGTGATGAGAGAACCTCCGTGCAGCCATAGGACCAATGGAGTGAGGGGATGTCAATGACAAACGGAGAATGATGAATGGAGGTAAATAAAGGATGGAGGATGGAGAACAGTGGATGGTGGACGGTGGATAGAGGATGGTGGATGATGGACAGTGGATGGAGGATGGTGGACGGTGGATGGTGGAGGATGGTGAATGGTGGATGGTGAATGGTGGATGGTGAATGGAGGATGGTGAATGGAGGATGGTGGATGGAGGATGGTGGAGGGTGGATGGAGGATGGTGGATGGAAGATGGAGGATGGTGGATGGAGAATGGTGGATGGAGGATAGTGAAGGATGGAGGATGGTGGATGGAGGATGGAAGATGGTGGATGGTGGATGGTGGACGGTGGACAGTGGAGGATGGTGGATGGTGGATGGAGGATGAAGGATGGTTGATGGAGGATTATGGAGGATGGAGGATGGAGGATGGTGGATGGTGGATGGAGGATGGTTGATGGAGGATGGTGGATGGTGGATGGAGGATGGTGGATGGAGAATGGTGGATGGAGGATGGAGAATGGTGGATGGTGGAGGGTGGATGGTGGATGGTGGATGGAGGATGGAGGATGGTGGAGGGTGGATGGAGGATGGTGGATGGAGAATGGTGGATGGAGGATGGTGGATGGAGGATGGTGGATGGAGGATGGTGGATGGAGGATGGTGGATGATGGAGGATGGTGGATGGTGGATGGAGGATGGTGGATGGTGGATGGTGAATGGAGGATGGTGAATGGAGGATGGAGGATGGTGGATGAAGGATGGAGAATGGTGGATGGAGGATAGTGAAGGATGGAGGATGGTGGATGGAGGATGGAAGATGGTGGATGGAGGATGGTGGATGGTGGACGGTGGACAGTGGAGGATGGTGGATGGAGGATGAAGGATGGTTGATGGAGGATTGTGGAGGATGGAGGATGGTGAATGGTGGATGGTGGATGGAGGATGGTGGATAGTGGTTGGAGAATGGTGGATGGTGGATGGAGGATGGTGAATGGAGGATGGTGGATGGTGGATGGAGGATGGGGGATGGGGGATGGGGGATAGTGGTTGGAGAATGGTGGATGGTGGATGGAGGATGGTGGAGGGTGGATGGAGGATGGAGGATGGAGGATGGTGGAGGGTGGATGGTGGATGGAGGATGGTGGATGGTGGATGGTGGACATTAGATGGAGGAGGAATGGATGACAAATGGAGGCTGGGAAGCCTTCCCACCTTGGGGTAAAGGAAAGATTTCTCTCATTCCTGTGATTGTCACATCTGCCTTCAAAGGATTTTTTGTTCACAGTTCCTTTGGAAGAGTAGGAACCCTTGGATAGCTCTCAGCGGGCTTGGTCTTGAGGCAGGAAAGAGAACACCTCAGTGTGGGCAGACAAGTTCCAGAGAGCAAACTCCCGGGATGTAGCTCCAACCCTAGCTCAGTTCCTAGGGACAGACCTGGCATGTTCTCCAGGGGAGAGCAGCGGTTCAAAGTGAGGTCCTCACAAATGCCTCAGTGCAGCGAGAGTTGGTGAGAGTGTAGATTGTGGGCCTCAGCCAGGCCTGCGGGGGACCTTGGAGGCAGGCCCAGCACGCCAGAAGAGCCTCCCGGGGAGGTGGTGCCTGCCCAGATCCCACCCCTGCTCTCTGCCGGGCACACAGACCACCCAGGCATCCTGGGCCTGAGGTCCTGTGTGTCTATCAAGTTCAAGGTCCTGCCAGCGCTGTGGCTGAAGCCCCTCACTTTACTAGTGAGGCTCCCAGAAAATACAATTCAAGCCACAGCGAATAGGTTACATATGTTAATCTTTTTATTTAAACCAATACATGGAAAAGATTATTTCAACATGTAATCCATATAAAATATATAAAAATATGTCACATAATTTCATACTTGGTCTTTCATATTTTTATACTTGGTCTTTGAAATCTTGCTAAGATTAGAGCACATCTCAGTGGGGAATGTCCACATCTCACGCATTCTGTGGCCACGTACACCTAAAGGTTATGTATCAGAAAGTGCAAGTCTACATGCTCCCTCCACACTCCCACCCACACACCCTCCTCCAAGGACCCACGCTGGGATGAAGGCATCACTCACAACCCTGCCAGTGGCTTCCTAGGGGACGGTCTGTCCCCTTATGCGAGTGAATATACATTCCACGTCACCACTGATTTAATATTAACCAAGATTCACACCTGTATTTGGAACGTTTATTGCTCACCAAAAGTAATTCCCCACAAAGAGAAAATCATTGTGCCCACTGAAGCCAGAGAGCTGGAATGGAGACCACACAACTAAGCTGGGGTCCATGGGGGGGTGGGGGCCGGGGAGACAAGGGAACAGGGAACCCCGCCCACCAGCAGAAGGAGAGGGGGAGCTGGTATCTGCCAGCTTTTCAGGGGGGCCCAGGAGGGAAGGGAGAAGGAGATTCGTCCAGGGAAACTGCAGAACTGAGCTTCCATCGCCCACTGGCTTGCAGCCGTGCACACCATCAGGGAGGGCTGGCAACCCCTGAGCTGGAATTTAACATGAGGATGGGTTATCCTTGGGAGAGAGCTCAGGCATCCTAGAGGCAACAGAAGCAAAACAATCTTTAGGAATATATTCCTACATTCAAAACAAACAAATTAGCCCTAACGGGTTTGGCTCAAAGGATAGAGCATAAGTCTGCGGACCAAAAGGTCCCAGGTTCGATTTTGGTTTAGGGCACGTACCTTGGTTGTGGGCACATCTCCACTAGGACGTGTGCAGGAGAGAGCTGATCAATGTTTCTAACTCTCTATCCCTCTCCCTTCCTCTCTGTAAAAAAGTCAATAAAATATGTTTTAAAAACACACACACAAATTAAATCCCTGCTATATATGAGGTTTCAATTTAAAAATTCCAAAATATACAGAGAAATAAGACATGATGAGTAAAAATTAGCAGAGACATCAAACAAGAGAATTAGCCTCCACTGCTCCAACCATACTGGAGTTAGTAAACCATATTTTTTAAGTTTATAAAATAACACTATTAAAAACGATGAAAGAGAAATGGGAACTTTGAAAATATTAGCCAGGAAAAAAAATCACAGCAGTTGTAGCTACATTTATATTGGACAAAATAAACATTAAGACAAAAAACATCACATGATAATAATGGGAACAATTCATTGTAAAGATATTTTTAAAATCCAAATCTGTATGTTTCTAACGATACAGTCACAAAACCAATAAAGCAAAATCAATATACTTGTAAAGAGAAATTTTAAAATTGACATCATAATGAAATTTTTATAAACCCCCACTCAGTACCTGATAGATCAGGCACAGAGAAAAGATCAATAAGAACACAAAACATTTAAACAGCAGAGTTGACGGGCTTGATTTAATAAGTATTTATAGTATGCCCAAAAGTCAGTATAATCTAACCAGTTTCTAGACAAAAAGGTTGGACTCCACAAATGCCAAAACCCCACACCATGAAGCCCAGTTCTCTGACCACAGCAAAATAACATTAGAAATAAAAAATGGCCGCAATGGGTTTGGCTCAGTGGATAGCGTCGGTCTGCAGACTGAAAGGTCCCAGGTTCGATTCCGGACAAGGGCATGTACCTTGGTTGCGGACACATCTCCAGTAGGGGGTGTGCAGGAGGCAGCTGGTCGATGTTTCTGATAGATTAAAGAAGGTAGCTGAGACTGGGAGACCAGGACACAGGCTTTCATTGGAGCTGGGT
Organism: Vespertilio murinus; assembly: GCA_963924515.1. Classification (NCBI taxonomy): domain Eukaryota; kingdom Metazoa; phylum Chordata; class Mammalia; order Chiroptera; family Vespertilionidae; genus Vespertilio; species Vespertilio murinus. The sequence continues at coordinate 51,975,498 of OZ004714.1, read as the reverse complement.
ACCCCCCGCCGGCTGCTTCCAGAGGGAGAGAGTGGAAGAGACTGGAAGAGACTGGAAGAGAGCGTAAAACACCCGGGTGTCTGCTTTTAAGGGGAAGATAGGGGACGGGGCTTAGGGTACTTGGCAGGTGGTGATTGGTGGTTCAGAGTTCAGGTATGTCTGGCCACAGGTGGGGCCTATGTCTGTCAATCAACTGGGGTAAGGGAGGATCTATCAGTTTCTCTCTCATCGACATTTCTAGCTCTCTATCCTTCTCCCTTCCTCTCTGTGGAAAATCAATAAAAAAATATATATTTTTAAAAAATACATTTTTATTTATTTCAGAGAGGAAGGAAGAGGGAGAGAGATAGAAACATCAATGATGAGAGAGAATCATTGATCGGCTGCCTCCTGCACACCCCCTACTGGGGATCGAGCCCACAACCAGGGCATGTGCCCTTAACTGGAATCAAACCCAGGGCCCTTCAGTGCACAGGCCAATGCTCTATCCATTGAGCCAAACTGACTAGGGCTAAAACCTATTCTTAAATTATCCAAAAAAATTCAAGAGCAGGGAAGACACCCAAGCTCATTTTGAAGTCAGCATTATCCTAATTCTAGAACCAGATAAAAACACAAAAAAGAAAGAAAAGTATAGACCAATATGCCTGATGAACATAGATGCTAAATCCTCAACAAAATATTAGCAACCAAATTCAGTAATACATTAAAAAGATCATACACTACAATCAAGTGAGATTTATTCTTAGGAAGCAATGTTGGTACAATATCGGCAAATCAATAAATGTACACACCACGTAAACAAAATAAAAGGTAAAAAACACATGATCATATGAATATTACAGAAAAAGCATTTGATAAAATCTAGCTCCAATTTATGATCAAAACTCTCAGCAAAGTGGGAATAGAGGGAACATACCGCAATGTAATAAAGGCCATATTTGACAAACCTACTTCATCCACAGCCCCCGCCTGCCCCACCCATAGAGTCTGAAGGCAGCGGGCCCAGGTGGTTGGCTGAGTGTGACCTTTGATGATGCGCCATGCGCTTCTCCTGGGAGGAATGGGATCTCCTGAATGAGGCTCAGAGACACCTGCACCAGGATGTGATGCTAGAGAACTTGGCACTTATCTCCTCCTCGGGTTGCTGGAGTGAGGCAGAGAATGAGGCACCTGTGCAGAGCGTTTCTGTAGAAAGTGTCATAGGTCAGGATTCCAAAGTGGATCTGTCTTCCCAGAGGGCCCACCCCTGTGAAAGGTATACCCCGGTGTTGAAAGGTATTTTGGTCTCAGCTGAGCACCAGGGAATGCATCATGGACAGAAGCTGCACAGGCTTGGCCTGTGTGGGAAACAATTAAATTTCAGTGCAAACCTCCCTCAGCACCAGATACAGAATATGTATGGGACAGAAACCCTTCACAATCAGTGTGAACAGAGCTTCCATTGGGAATGAGTACAAATTTCATGTGTCTGGGAAGCCATTTATCTGCTGGCAGGTTGGGAAGGACTTCCTGGCCACTTCAGGATTCCTCTAAGTACAAACCACTAACACTGAAAAAAAACACCTCAAACACTGGCACCAACTGTGTGACAGCTTTTCCCAAGTGAAAGACTCATTACAACCTTTAGAAGAAAAGCTTTGTGGTACAAACACAAACTTGTTCATCAGCAGAGGGTCTTTAATAGAGACAGATGTTACATATGCAGTGAATGTGGGAAATCCTTTAACCAGAGTTACAGCCTCATTAGATACTGGAGAGTTCACAAAGAAGAAAGGCCCCATGAGTGTGGGAAATGTGGAAAATCCTTCAGCAAAAGCCAAATCCTCAGTAACCATCAGAGAGTTCACACTGGAGAAAGCCTTATTAATGTAGGGAATTAATGTGGGAAAACCTTTACTCAGCACTAACCTCATGAACACCTGAGTTCACACTACAGAAAAGCCATATGAGTGCAAGAATGTGGAAAATTCTTTATCTACAGATACCTTCTCTCAGAACACCAAAGAGTTCACACTGGATGAATGCTATGATCATGGGAAATCCATTAGCCATAGCTCCAGCCTCACTAAACACTAGATAGTTCACAGTAGAGAAAGGCCTTATGAGTGTGGGGAATGTGAGAAATCCTTTTACCAAAATTCTGGCCTCCTTCAACACCAGAGATTCATACTGGAGTCAGGCCTTATGAGTGTGGGGAATGTGGAAAATTATTTAGTAACAAGTCCAACCTCAATAAACATTGGAGAGTTCATACTGAAAAAAAAAATAAGACAAAATAAAGTAAAGTAAAATATGAGTAAGGCAAATCAAATTAAGATCAGGATGAGATTTTATACTAATTTGATTCCCCAAAATTAAAAAGTCAGCTTCAAATGTTGACATAAATTAGCAGATTTTCTTATACATTGCTTGAAGGAGTGATATTTGGTACAATAGGTAGAATTCCTTGTTATATGTATTTTTAAAAAAGCCTTATTAAGAAGCATATGTCAGAATGTTGATAGCCACAGTGCTTACAATATAAAAACAGAATGTCTTCTGTTGACCCAAGAAGAGCATACCTGGCAAAGGATTCTTATGGTTCACTGGACTCAAATTTATAACCAGAGCTTAGCACCCATTTGTTCACCCAAGCTGCCAAGCTTCCTGCACTGTACCCCTGCTACTGAATCAACCCTTATAGAGGTCCAGAATTCAACCAATGGGCTGAAGATCTGCCTCAGCCAATGGGGCTGTACTGCTGTTTCTTCATTTGCATCTTCACCAGCCAATCAGAATGGCTTTCCAACTAATCAGGACAGTGCATTTTGGGTCAATAAAACTGTGAGGCTTTGGAGTCCTCATTCACATGAGCACTGACCAATCAGGGACCGGAGGCTGGAACTCCTCCTCATAGCCAGCTGATTCAGCTCCGTCTCTGTGGAGCCCACTTTCAGTTTCCAGTGGAGACTGCCTTTCCCCAGCTGGCGCTGCGAGGGCAGAGCGAGGGCAGAGCGAGGGCAGAGGGAGGGCAGAGCCAGGGCAGAGCGAGGGCAGAGCGCCATGGAGCGCAGCTGTGCCACCAGAGCCTCCTTCCGGACTGCCTCCCAGCCACACTATTCCACCACGGACTGTCCCACTGCTGACCTGTCCCACGGCCATGCTATCCCACAGCTGAGCTGTACTCCCCTGAGCACTCTCACAGCTGAGCTGTTTTACAGTTGAGCTGTTTGCTCTGAGTCAAGTCTGCCCCGCTTTCACCGTACCCCAAACTGGGATTCCTGTAGGCATTGAACTGGTGGCTGTGGCCTTCAGTTGACACTTTGAATAATAGAATAGATCAATTGTGGAATGTTCACATGACATGTTGGACCATGGTGAAAATTAAAACACAGCTACATGCAGTAACACAGATGAAACACAGTAGTGTAATATTCACTTTAGACAACAAGTCCCAGAATATAAGGTACTACAAGATGCCCTTTGTATTAAGAACTCAAAATAAGTAATGTCGTCCTAGAAATGTGTACTCACACACACAAAACAGGAGAGGGAAACGCAGGGGAACCAGCGCAGTGGTTACTCAGCTGGGGACGTGGGAAGCAGGAACTGGGGCGGGTTGGGATGAATGGGAAGCGGTGAGCTGTTGGGGGTCCTCTCTCTGACCGAGCAGCGGCTCCCACCTGCTTATTCTTAAGGACACAAACACAATGAAGTAGGTCAGGACGGGGTAATGATGGGCATCCTGAGCCAAAAATTCCCACGTATCCAGTGCTGAGCACCTGAGGTTCATGAGAAAGTTAACTATGTAGTAATCGAAGAAACACTAGAAAGAATAACAAACCAAATGCTTTCTTTAAAAGGGTCCTTTGAATAGACTAGTAAAAGAGACAAACCTCCAGCATGATATGAACATGAAGAGAGAAAAGTCACAAAAACCACCTTAGGAATATAAAGGAGCAATTGCAGATACAATTAAAATTTCAACACCATGAAGAATAAGATAAATAACTCGATGCCAATAAATTTGAAAACTACACAAAGTTAAACATTATCTACAGAAATAGAACTTAATAAAAGTAACATGAAAAGAAACAAAAATGCAGAATAGATTCCTATCTATCTATTTAAGTAGAATCGGTAGCTACAACTCTTGCCACAAATATATACACAGCAAAACAGGTGCATTTTCCCAGATTTCAACGAACAAATCATCTTATGCAAATTTCTTCAAAGAGTTGAAAAGCAGGTAACTCCCCAAATGCAACATATGTTCTAAACAAGAAAGTACACGACAGGAAACCATGTGCCAGATTCCCTTATGAGCACAGATGCAATGGCCCTTCCCCAAAGAGTGGTGAGTGGAGTCAAACAGTATTTTCTTTTTATAAAAAATATATTTTATTGATTGTTTACAGAGAGGGAGAGAATGGGATAGAGAGTTAGAAACATCGATGAGAGAGAAACATCGATCAGCTGCCTCCTGCACACACCTCACTGGGGATTTGCCAGCAACCAAGGTAGATGCCCTGACTGGAATCAAACCTGGGACCCTTCAGTCCACAGACCGACGCTCTATCCACTGAGCCAAACCAGTTTCGGCTGGAACAGTATTTTCAAAACAGTGACAGAGTAGATTTATCACAGGATTCCAAGGATAGCTTCACCTTAGACAGCAGAGCAGTGTGCTCCATCACATTAAACGATTAAAGGAAGGAATGAAACCATTCTCCCCTCAATAGATGTAGAAAGAGCATCTGTAATAATGATGAATGATTCTTAGTAAAATCAGAGAAGGAAATTTCCTTAGTCTGATAAGGCCAGCTCTCAGAACCTAAAGAAACAACAGAGGATAGTGAAATTTTGAAATCATTACCTTTAAAACAAGGAGTACAAATTTTTACAAAGGAAAAAGAGGAAGAATCTGCAGATAAAAACTAATCAATATTAGAGGATTTAATTACCAACTGATAAATACATAAACAAATCATGGGGAAATGTAATTTTTAACAATAAAATTTATAGATATCTTTGAATAAATCTAACAAAAAATGTTCGTGAACTTATATTGCTAAAAGTATAAAACTCCATAGATGGATTTTAAAATCCTGCATAAATGGCGAGTTTTAACAGACTGTTCAATGCCATAAATATAATACGTCTTGCAAAATAATCTATAAATCCCACCTAATTCTAATTTATATCCAAATAAGAGATTTCATATAACCTGAAGTGCTGACCTTAAAATTCCGAGGAAACAAAAGAACCAAGAAAAGCCAAGTCCATTCTGAAGATGGAGATGGTAGAGTTTCTACTTCACATATCAAGCTTCATGATAATGTTACAGAAATTGAAGCAGTATTTATAATATCATATATACATGTAAGACTTACCTGGTAGAAGTACAATTATAAATCTTTATTTATAAATTGGGGAAGAAATTATGCTGGGTCAATCAGCTATTCATATGAAAATAGATAAAATTAGATTCCTACTTCATATCATTCACAAAAACAAATCCCACACACACTGAAAAATAAAACTAGGACAGACTGACGGCTGTCAGAGGGCAGGGGGGAGGGGAAGTAGAAGGGGCTAAAGGTAGGATAAATGGTGATGTAAGGAGACTTGATTGGGACGGTAAACACACAGTACAATATGTAGATGATGTATTATCCCTATAATACATCAAACCTGCAAACCTATATAATTTTATCAACCAATAAATTCAATTAAAAGCATTTTATAAGAATATAGATGTTTTTTATGACATTATGGAGAGGGAATGATTTCAGAAACATCACTTAATATGCTCAAACCATAAATGCAAAGGCTGACAACTGAAAATTTCTCTGATAAATAAATGTTATACAAAGTAAAAACACAAGCCATTCAGAGACATTTGTAACCACAGATGAAAAGGTTGGTATCTAGAATATGTGAGTCAGAATATCAGTAAGAAAAGGGTAATACAAATGAGCAAATGATATAAGTAGGTAATTCACAAAAAAAGAACATGAATGATCTCTTGAACAAATGATCAGAGAAATAAAACAAGGAGATACAATTTCACTATTTATCCATTTAAAATACATTTTAAAATGTGAATGTTTTGCCCTAGACCAGTTGTTCTCAACCTTTCTAATGCCGCGACCCTTTAATACAATTCCTCATATTGTGGTAACTCCCAACCATAAAATTATTTTCATTGCTACTTCATAACTGTAATTTTGCTACTGTTAATGTATCATATTGTAAATACCTATGTTTTTCGATGGTCTTAGGCGACCCTGCTAGCGGTTCTCAATCTGTGGGTCTTCTTCTTTAAGAAAAAGAAAAGGTAAAAAAATATGAATCATTAAATGGCAATAACTACATATCAACAATTACTTTAAAGATAAATGGATTAAATGCTTCAGTCAAAAGCATGGGGTGACTGAATGGATAAGAAGTCCCTTACTTTAGATATGATGTCTACAGAGACGCATTTCAGATTGAAAGACTTACACAGACTGAAAGTAAAGGGGAGGAAAAAGATATTTCATGAAAATGGAGACAACAACAAAAAAGCTGGGGTAACAATACTTATACCAGACAAAAGAGAATTTAAAACAGGGCTATAACGAAAGACAAAGGAGGACCCAACAATTACAATCCTGAGTATGTATCTCAAGAAATTTAAAACACTAATTTGAAAAGACATAGGCATCCATGTGTTTATAGCAGCATTATTTACCATGCCAAGCAACCTCAGTGTCCATCCATAGATAAATGGATGAAGAAGTGGTGCATGTATACAATGGAATATGATTCAGCCATAAAAAAGAGTGACATCTTGCCATCTACAACAACATAAAGCGTATTGTGCTGAGTGAAATAAGTCAGAGAAAGGCAAAGGTCATACATATCATATGTGGAATCTAAAAGAACAAAATAAATGGACAAATAAAACATAAAGAAACTTGTAGATACAGTTCATTTTGACAGTTGCCAGATGGGACGGGGTTTGGAGGAAGGGTGAAAAAGCTAAAGGGGTTAATAAGTACAAATTGGCAATTACAAAATAGCCATGAGCAGGTAAAGAATAGCACAGAATATACAGTAAATAATGTTGTGATAACCATGTATGGTATCAGATGGGTACTAGATTTATCACTTCGTAAATTATATAAATATCCAATCACTATGTTGTACACATGAAACTAATATAATATTGTGTCATCTGTAATTTAAAAATAAAAATTATTTAAAAAGAGAGATGATTCTGAAGAATATGTTTTACAGTGAAAGTATGCCTGTGCAATAATAGTAATTAAAAAAAATATCCAGAATGAAGCAAATTCAACACACACAACAAAGAACAGCATGAATACTAAGAATGTTACCAAAACAACAATTGGATTGGAGACTCTAAAACTATTATGTTTAAAATTTTAGCCATAAAAAATTTGATAAGAAAAATAAAAGTATTGTGAAATAACAACAGGAAGGTTAGGGTGAGAGGAATAAGCAGTTTTAGAAATAAATATTATAGTTATAAAACTCAAAACTTGGTGGAGCTTAAACAGATTAGAAAGAGGGGGTTCTAGAAATGGGGGAGGGTAGAGAAAACTGGGAAGAGGCAATATTCAAAGAAATAATTCCTACAGTGTTCTGGGATTACTTGAAGACGTGGATCTTAAATTTGGAAAGCAAAGAGTCCATATAGGATAAAAACAAACTCACAGAAATCTGAGCAAAAATGCAGAATGCTGAAGACAAAGTTGATATTCACAAAGAAACAATTTTGAAAATTTAGACAAAATGGACAGTTTTCTAGGAAAAAGACTTACCAAAATTGACTAAAAGCATTATTGAACACCTGAAAAATTTTAGTGTACAATTCAGTGGCCTTTAGTACATTCACGATGTTGTGCAAGCACCAGCTCTATGTAGTTTCAAAGCACTTTAGTCAAAGTGCTCCCCAAAGACAGCTGTGTACCTATTAAATAGTCCCTCTGTATCCACCACCCAACTCCCCGCCTCTGGCAACCGACAATCTACCTTCTGTCTCCATGGACTTGTCTATTCTGGATATTTTATACAAATGAAATAACATAATATGTAGCCTTTTATACCTGATTTCTGTCACTCAGATTAGTTTTTTGAGGTTTCTCAATTTTGTAGTATGTATCAGTACTTCATACCTTTTCATGGCTAATTAATATCCCATTGTTTGGAAATACTATTTTTCTTATCCATTCATTTGTCAATGGACACTTCAGTTACTCCCAACTTTGGCTATTGTGAATAGTGCTACTATGAACATGGATTCTCTTTGAGATATTTGCTTTCAATCCTTATGGGTACACTAGAGGCTCAGGGCACGAAATTTGTGCACAGATAGGGTCCCTAGGCGTGGCTGGCGATTGGGGCTGATCTGGGCCTTCTGGCCGCTGGTCGAGGCTTTCCTTCTGGCTGTTGGATGGGGCCTTCCTTCGTTCCACGCCACCCCCTGGTGGTCAGCACACATTATAGCGAGCAATCAAACTCCTGGTCTCCTGGTCAAACTCCTGAGGGGACACTTTGCATATTAGCCCTTTATATACTGGAGGCCTGGTGCATAAATTCATGCACAGGTGTGGTCCAGCAGGCCCACCCGACAGGGGACCATCGGGCTGGGCTGGCAGGTGGAAGGAGTTATGGGCAATTGGCTGGCCAGCCCCACCCCTGATGGGGGCGATGGGGGCTGATCGGAGCCCAGATCAGGCTAGTTGGCTGCCGCAGTGCAAGTCGTAGCCACGGGTCGTTCTGCCTTTCTGGTCACTGGACTTTTACACATAAAGACCAGAGGTGCGATGCATGAAATTTGTGCGAGGGGCTTGGCCCTTGCAACCGCAGCGGCTTGTCTTGGCCCTCACAGCCACGGCTTCATCCAGAAGGTCATCTGGAAAGTCATTGAGTTGTCTCGTCTAATTAGCATATTACACTTTTGTTACTATAGATAGATGGCCAGAAGTGGAATTGATTTCTATTTTTAAATTTTTAAGGAATTGCCATATTGTTTTTTATAGTAGTGATACCATTTCATATTCTCACCAACAGTGCATAAAAGTTTCAGCCAGAAACATCAATCAGTTGCCTCCCACACACCCTCCACTGGGGACATGTCCACAACCAAGGCACATGCCCCTGGCCAGAATCGAACCCAGGACCCTTCAGTCCACAGGCCTACGCTTTATCCACTGAGTTAAACCAGTTAGGGCAGTGTTGGCTAAATCTTGTTTAATTGTTGAATGTCTACCTACTTGCTCCATCCATTACCAAGGATGGAGTGCTGAAGTCTAGGACTATTGTTTATTTCCCCCTTTATTTCCATGAGTTTTTGCTACATGTGTTTTGGTGCTCTTTTATTAGGGGCATATATAATCGTTATATGTTCTCAATGGGTTGACCTTTTACTGTTATAAAATGTCCCTCTTTTTCTCCAGTAAACATTTCTTAAATATTGCAGTCTAACTTGTCTGATATTAGTACAGCACTTCAGCTTTCCTGTGGGTGCATGATCTTTTTACATTCTTTCTGTCTTTGAATTTAAAGTCCCTTGTAAACAAATTAGATCTTTTTGTTAATTCAATCTGACAATCTCTGACTTCTGATTGGATCGTTTAATTCACTCACATTTATTACGGTACTAGAGGCCTGGTGCATGATATTCGTGCAGGGGGGCAGAGGTCCCTCAGCCTGGCTTGCACCCTCTCTAATCCAGGACCCCTCAGGGGATGTCCAACTGCCTCTTGCAATCTGGAACTGCTGGCTCCTAATCTCTTGCCTGGCTGCCTGCCTGATCACCTCTAAACCCCTCTGCCTTTCTGCCTAATTGCCCCCTAATTGCTCCCCAGCTGGCCTAATCACCCCTACTGCCTCTGCCTAGCTCTGAATTCAAGATCCAGGATTCCCTCCTGTGGCCAGTTGCAGGCACCTGGGTCCCAGACCAGCTTTCCCCGGGCCGGCTGCAGTCACGGGGGACTGTGGGTGGGTGGCTTTGCCTGGGCTGCAGCCACAGGTGCTGGCACCCTGGAGTGCAGTGGGGGCAGCTTGTCCCTCTCCCGGGCAACAGGCGCAGCTGCCCAGGACCAGGGGACCATAGAGTCTGCGGATTGTCCTCCTGGGCCGCAGGCACAGGTGCATCTGCTGGCACCTGGGACTGGGAGACGGGCGGCTTGTCCCTCTCCCAGGCCACATCCTGGCTGGTTCCCATTCCTCTCTCACGAGCTCATTTGTGCCTTGTTCCCATTTCTTTCTCCCCAGTGTTGAGTGTCTGAGCCATTACGGTATGACAGCGTGACGACCATTTGCATATTAGCTTTTCATTATATAGGACTAGAGGCCCAATGCATGAAATTTGTGCACGGGGGTGAGGGAATGTCCCTCAGCCCAGCTTGCACCCTCTCCAATCTGGGACCCTTTGAGGGATGTCTGACTTTCCATTTAGACCAATCCTAGTGGGACCAGGCCTAAACAGGCAGTCAGACATACCTCTCACAATCCAGGACTGCTGGCTCCCAACTGCTTGCCTGCCTGCGTTCCTGATTGCCCCTAACTGCTTCTGCCTTCCAGCCTGATCACCCCCTAACCACTCCCATGCCAGCCTGATTGATGTATAACTGCTCCCCTGCCAGCCTGTTTGCCCCCAACTTCCCTCTTCTGCTGGCCTGGTCACCCCTAACTGCCCTGCAGGGTTGATCGCCTCCAATTGCTCTCCACTGCAGGCCTGGTCCCCCCCAACTATTCTCCCTTGCAGGCCTGGTTCCTCCCAACTGCCTTCCCCTACTGGCCATCTTGTGGTGGCCATCTGTGTCCACATGGGGGCAGGATCTTTGACCACATGGGAGTAGCCATATTGTGTGTTGGAGTGATGGTCAATCTGCATATTACTCTTTATTAAATAGGATAAAGGCCTGGTGCACGGGTGGGGGCAAGCTGGTGTCCCAGATCAGGATGGGGGTTTCCTTGGGGCGTGGGGCAGCCTGAGTGAGGGGCCTGTGGTGGTTTGCAGGCCAGCCATGCCCCCTGGTGACCCAAGTGGAGGCCCTGGGATCTGAAATTTATTTACCTTCTACAATTGAAACTTTGTAGCCTGGAGCAGAGCCAAGCCTTCTGCTTGCTCCTTTGCTGCAGCCATTTCTATTTGGATTTATTTACCTTCTATAATTGAAACTTTGTAGCCTTGAGTGGAAGCTTAGGCCGGCTAGGGCAGGCACAAAGTTTGGCTTCTTCCATTGCCTGGGAAACCCAAGCCTCCCTCCTGCTCTCTATGGCCACAGCCATCTTGGTTGGGATTAATTTGCATACTTGCTCTGATTGGCTGGTGGGCATGGATGGTGGGTGTAGCAGAGTGATGGTTAATTTGCATATTACTCTTTTATTAGGTAGGATAGTTGGGTTTATATCTGGTCCTTTATTTTTTATTCTCTATATATCTTATGTCTTTTTTCTTTTACTACTTTACTGTTTTCTCTTGTACTGAATAAATCCTATCTAATAAAAGAGTAATATGCAAATTGACCATACCTCCACTACACCCACAAGCCATGCCCACCAGCCAATCAGGAACCAGTATGCTAATTAACCCAAACACAAAGAGAGCAGGGTGCTTGGGTTTTCCCAGCACTGAAGGAAGCCAAGCTTCCTGCACACCCTGGCCAGCCCAGGCCTCTGCTCAAGACTACAAAGTTTCAATTATAGAAGAAAAATAAATCCCAGATCCCAGCGCCTCCACTTGGGTCACCGGAGTGTGTGGCTGGCCTGCAAATCACCACAGGTCCCTCGCCCAGGTCACCCCATGCAACAAGAATTCCCCACCTTGATCTAGGATATCCTTCAGGGCAAGCCAGCTGGCCTCCACCCATGCACCAGGCCTCTATCCTATCTAATAAAAGAGTAATATGCAAATTGACCACCACTCCAACACACAAAATGGCTGCCCCCATGTGGTCAAAGATAGCTGCCCCCATGTGGACACAACAATGGCCAGCAGGGGAGGGCAGTAGGGAGGGATCAGGCCTACAGGGGAGGGCAGTTAGGCGTGACCAGGCCAGTAGAGGAGGGAAGTTGAAGGTGACCTGGCCTACAGAAAAGGGCAGTTGGGGGGGGGAGGAACCCAGGCCGGCAGGGTAGGACAGTTGTGGGGAAGCAGACCTGCAGAGGAGGGCAGTTAGGGGTGACCAGGCCTGCAGGAGAGGGCAGTTAGGAGCAATCAGGCTGGCAGGGGAGTGATTAGGGGTGATCAGGCTGGCAGGCAGAAGAGGTTACAATCAGGAAAGCAGGCAGTTGGGAGCCAGCAGTCCTGGATTGTGAGAGGGATGCCTGACTGCCCGTGATTGGGCCTAAACAGGCAGCCGGACATCTCTTGAGGGGTCCCAGATTGGAGAGGCTGCAGATTGGGGTGAGGGGACCCCCCCCCATGCACGAATTTCGTGCACCAGGCCTCTAGTAGTTTATAATGTAGTATTTTAATTTACCTATGATTTCTTCACTATTTTTTTTAGTTGTTGTCTTAGTAATTGCTCTAGAGTTTATCATATATTTCTTAACTTATCAGAATCTATTACAGTTATACTAGTTTAATTCCAATCCTGTATAGGCATTATTACCATATAGCTCTATTGCTTTTTCCCGTTTTCTGCCTCGTTGTGATGATACGTATTGTTAGAAATCCACATTATTGTTGTAACTATTACTTTACCATCGGTAGTAATTTCATTAGCCCATTGTACCCTTGCTTGCTCAATCCACCTCCTTGCTTTTATTGGCGAATGTTACATTCTGTATGTGATAGTCCCAGCTATATATTATATACATTTGCTTTTGGAGTCAGTTTAGAGGTGAAACATACTGTGTCATTTATAATATTTTTACTATAAAATCTTTTACTGTAGCTCTTTGTTTACATAGATAGGCACTACTATCTGAAGTGACTGGCTTTCAGCCTAAAGACCTTTAATAATCCTTGTGAGGCATGTCTGCTAGTAACACCTTTTCTGTTTTTATCTTAGCAAGTCTTCATTTCACCTTCATTTAAAAAAATATATATATATATATATATACATATATATATATATATATATATATATATATATGTATATATATATATATATATATATATATATATAATTGCTATTTTACAGAGAGGAAGAGAGAGGGATAGAGAGCTAGAAACATTGATGAGAGAGAATCATCGATCAGCTGCCTCTTGCACACCCACTACTGGGGATGTGCCCGCAACCAAGGTACATGCCTTTGACTGGAATCGAACCTGGGACCTTTCAGTCCACAGGCCGATGCTCTATCCACTTAGTCAAACTGGTTTTGGTTCACCTTCATTTCTAAAAATGTATTTTTTATTGAGTTTTTACAGAGAGGGAGAGGATTAGAGAGGTAGAAACATTGATGAGAGAAAAACATCCATCAGTTGCCTCCTGCACACCTCCTACTGGGTATGCCCGCAACCAAGGTACATGCCCTTGACCGAAATCGAACCTGGGACACTCTATCCACTGAGCCAAACTGCTTAGGGGTAACCTTCATTTTGTAATAACTTTGCTGTATACAGAACTCTTCATTTATAGTTTGTTTGTTTTTTCATTGAACACTTTGAGTGTTATCCTTACCTTCTGGCCTCCATTACTTTCTGAGTTACTGTTAATCATGAAGTTCCCTTGTAAATGAGGCATAATTTTTCAATTTCTACTTTTAAGATGTTCTTTTTGTCTTTGATGTTTACTATGCTGTGCCTACGGGTCTCTTTATATTTATCCTTTTGGGAGTTCATTTAGCTTCAAGGATGTTTTTCAATACATTTGGAATGTTTTCAGCCATTGTTTGAATATTTTTTCTTATCTTTTCTCACTCCTCTCCTTCGCTACTCCCATTATGTGTACATTGATGCACTTACTGGTACATCACGTTTCTCCAAGGCTTGGTACATTTTTCTCCATTATTTCTCTTCTATCTTCTTTGGATAGCATCTCTATCAATCTATCTGCAAGTTGGCTGAATCTCCTGCCATTTCAAATCTACTTGAGCCTGCCTAGTAAATTTTTAATTTGTTGCTACACTTTTTAACTCTATAAATTTAGCCCCTGAACCTTGAAGCTGGAGAGGATGAAAAATGCTGGCAGCATGCCCCTCCCGGTGAGATACGGTTTCCTTGACTGGGAACTGAGGGGAGGGAACCCAATTTTGTGAGCTAAACATTCCTGAATTATAGCATCTCTCATCACTGAGATGGGGACAAATAAGTTGTAGTTCAAAAGTCATGACTCTCCCTGTAGATTTCTTGGCTAGGTGTTTATTTGTTTGCAGTATTCCCTTAGGACTATTTCTGGAAATAATAAATTTTGAGGTGGTGGTGGTGGTGGTGGTGTCTTTTGAAATTGTATCATTATAGTTGCTTTCTGAATAGCAAGTCCAAAGTGTCCCTCACACTGCCACTCTGGAGGTGGAAATCTAAAAGATGTTCTAATGTTGGAAAGCTTAACTGTGTATTTTACGATACTGTGAGAGATATTTAAAGGAGAAAATCACACAATCAAATGAACAGACCCAGAAAAAGCATTTAATACAATCCAGCAGAGTATTCGGGGCCGCAAAGAGCATTTCCTTAACCTAGTAAAGGCCATCTGCTAGAAAACAACAGCAACTGTGTACCAGGTGTCCAAAATGTCTACACACCTAACAGCTAAAAGCTCAATTTTGAAAATGAAATGTATTTTAATAAACAGTCATTATAATTATTCAAAGTGTGTGTATGCATTTCGAGAATAACATATATTAAATGGTAAAAACCTAGAAGCTTATCTTCAATGTCAGGAATAAGACAAGGAAGCCAAACATTGTTGTTTATACTCATTATTATATAGGATATATATAAAATATAAGTATCGGAACGGAAGAAATAAAATTATCATTATTTGCAGCTGATATAGTTATCACATACAGAATACTTTATAGATTACCAGAACTAGTAAAAGTTCAGGAAGATTGTTAGAAGTCAACAATAAAACTAGAAAATAATTTTTAAATGTTACTGTAGCAACCAAAACTACAGGATTATTAGGAATAAATGTAAGATGTGCATAATCTTATAAAATATCAGTGAAAGACAAAACAGAATTGTGTATTTGTAATAAATATGCATTATAAATACCCTATTCATACATGATAAACTCAATATTATAATCATTCCCAAGCAATCTGTACAGTCATTACAATTTCAAAAACAACAAAATCCAAATATGAGAGGTGATCCCAAAATTTATATAAAATAAAGATCCAAGAATTACAGCATTTCTAGAGGATGACAGGGTTCATTCTATCATATATTGATAGTCAATTATAAAGCTGCAATGATTAAAACAGTGGGTTACTGGCAGATAGATATGTGGACCAATTTAATGGAACACAGAGCCTAGAAACATTCTCATAATACATGAAAGTTGAATATAATCTTTTTTTGAATATTCAATAAAATTGAATATTAGTTTTTCCTAAAAAAAATTAATAATGGGACTCCCATTTGACCCAGTGATGTCACTTCTAGGAATATATCTTAAGAACCTGAGGAGAAAATGGTGGCTGAATAGGCAGACCTGTTGGGCCCCTCGTCCCCGGGCCAGGCTGGAAATACAACTAAATTGGAGAACATTCACCTGGAATTTCCAACTGTGGTCCAGTTGAGGAGGTGACCTACATCAGGGAAGAACAGGAGGGACCTGGACATTGGCAGGAAGGCAAGATGAGAGGTGGGGGGCCGGGAGAGGAGGACCTGAGCTACAGGGAGAACCATTCCAGGGGCACAGGCAGGGCTCCCCACACCTGCCCGCCGCGGTGCTTCCCGACCCGCTATAGCGCCACCCGCAGTGCCCGTATCATCTAAGCAGCTGCAAAAGTCAGCAGGACTGCTGGCAGCAGAGTCTAGACCCAGCAGCCCAGAGCCAGTAGGAAACAGAGCCACAGTTTCAATTGTTTTTTTTTTAAAAAAAAATCTGTAAACCCAGAGCACAGAAGTTTTCATTTGTAACTATACACCTGAGTCATTGGCACAGGGAAGGAGGCGTCGGTTGACGTGCCTGAGGACAGGCGGGGTGAGGTGGGTGTGGGGAGCAGGGCAGGGAGACTTGGAAAAGCACCAGCCAGAAGTCCTGATTGGGTCATTCAAATGCTTGCAAACTGAACCGGCCATTGTCCCTCAGAGGAGCTTCCAGCTCCCAACCCCCAGAGGGCAGGTAAATGAAAAAATAAAAGCAACAGCAAAAAAACCCACCCTAGGTGATACAGCCTGCCACACCCTGCACTTTGAGCTTTCTGAGGAAACAAAGGCTGAGACCAAGCTTACAGGTCTGAACAGTCTCAAGGAGCCCGCAGAGACCGGCCTGGAGGAGGGGCCATCTGCCCCACTATTCTAGGAACCAGCTTGATAAGAACTCCAGGGTCCTAGCTGACCCCATTGGTCTCCATACAAGGATCTGTCCAACCAAGGGCAAGTGCTGGCGAGGATGTGCAGAAAAGTGAGCCCTATAGGGCACACAGCTGGTGGGGGTGCAGACTGGTGCAGCCTCTGTGGAAAACAGAATGGAGTTTCCTAAAAAACCTAAAAATGGAACTCCCATTTGACCCAGTGATGCCACTTATAGGAATATATCATAAGAACCCGAAACAACAATCAGGAAGGATATATGCACTCCTATATTCATAGCAGCACAATTTACAACAGCTAAGATTTGGAAACAACCTAAGTGCCCGTCAGCAGATGAGTGGATAAAAACACTGCGGCACATTTACCCCATGGAATACTGTGCGGCAATAAAAAAGAAAGAACTCTCACCATTTGCAAGAGCATGGAAGGACCTGGAGGATATTATGCTGAGCGAAATAAGCCAGTCAGAAAAAGATAAGTGTCACATGATCTCACTCATATGTGGAATCTAATGAACAGGATAAAATGATGAACAAAAAGAGACCCAGAGACATAGAAGCATGAACAGATTGTTGAACCTCAGAGGTAAGGCAAGGGTGGGTGGGAGGGAAGAGATCCACCAATGAACTTGTATGTATATATGCATAACCCGTGGGTATAGGCAAGGGAGTGGTGAGGCTCTTGGTGGTAGGGGGATGGGAGTGGGCTGGAAGAGGTTAATGGGGGAAAAGGGACTTACATAATACTTTCAATAATAAAGATTTTTAAAAAGAATATAATGTAGAAGTGGTCTTATGAATTAGGAGGGCAAGAATGAATGTATTTTTAAAGGTACTAGGAAAAATAACTACCTTATGGACTTTACAAGAGAATTTGTGAGAATGTATTCATGACTTTAGGACATTAAAGAGGCTATTAAATAAGTAAACAAAACAAAGTATGGATAGACTAAATTTTACTGTATTTAAATTAAAAATTTCTGTATAATAAATGACAGCATAAACAAAGTAGATACCTGGATGTTCCAATTTCTCAGATTTTTATGTAAAATTTAAAAATTCTCACCCAAAACTAAAAATCTATAAAATACCTAGAAATAAGCTTAATATGAAACATGCAAGATCTTTATGAAAAACTTATTAAAATTTTATCTAAGAGCATAAAATATTTTAATTAATAAAGAGACCTATCATGATACTAATGGGAAAATTATATTATAATTAAGTCTATTCTCCACAATGTTAGTGGAACTTAATAAATTAATTCTAACGTGTACTCAGCACAGAGTATATACAAGAGTAAGACAATGGAAGAGGGGGAAGGAAGGGAGAACTTGCCTATAGACAATAAGACGCATATGAAGTCAAATGACAGTGAAGAGCACGGTTGGTGGGATAAGACATCTAGATCCATTGTCCAGAAATAGGCAACTTATCATAAGGTAAACTTGGCATTTCAAATAAATGAAGAAAGAAATGGACTAGTTAATACTAGTTGGGACCATTGCCTTTGATTTTTGCTTGTAGCAGGGGGGGAACCCTTAAAGATAAATAACCAAGAGTAAAACTAGGCACATGTGACATAAACAGACAACATACAATAGAGGATCTATAAATGACAAGAAAA
This sequence comes from Vespertilio murinus, assembly GCA_963924515.1. NCBI lineage: Eukaryota > Metazoa > Chordata > Mammalia > Chiroptera > Vespertilionidae > Vespertilio > Vespertilio murinus. The sequence continues at coordinate 51,957,431 of OZ004714.1, read as the reverse complement.
TACGACATGTTTAGTTTTAAAAGTAATCAGGGAATTCAAGTTAAAGCAAGATTATTTCCAATCACAAGATTGGTTAAAAAAAGTATCTACTATTGTCAAGGATGGAGGGTATGGTCCTTTGAATAGAAGAAAACAGTTTCATTATCCCACTAGAGGTCCAGTGCACGAAATTCGTGCGGGACGGGGGGTGGAGGTTGTCCCTCAGCCCAGCCTGCACCCTCTCCAATCTGGGACCCCTCAAGGGATATCCCACTGCCCATTTAGGGCAGTCGGACATCCCTCTCAAAATCCAGGACTGCTGGCTCCCAACTGCTCACCTGCCTGCCTTCCTGATTGTCCCTAATCTCTTCTGCCTGCCAGCCTGATTGATGTCTAATTGCTCCCGTCAGCCTGTTTGCCCCCAACTTCCCTCCTCTGCCGGCCTGGTTACCCCTAACTTCCCTCCCCTGAAGGCTTGATTGCCCACAACTGCCCTCCGTTGCAGGCCTGGTCCCTCCCAACTGTCCTTCCCTGCTGGCCATCTTGTGTCCACATGGGAGCAGCATCTTTGACCACATGGTGGCAGCTATCTTGATCTTGTGTGTTGGAGTGATGTTCAATCTGCATATTACTCTTTTTTTTAGATAGGGCAGAGGTATGGTACAAGATGGGGGCCAGCTGGTTTGCCTGGATCAGGGTGAGTATTCCCTTGGGGCATGGGGCAGCTTGGGCAAGGGGCCTGTGGTGGTTTGCATGCCAGCCATGCCTACTGGCGACCCAAGTGGATGCCTTGGTATCTGGAATTTACCTTCTACAATTGAAACTTTGTAGCCCGGAGCGGAGACAAGCCTTCTGGTCCTCTCCTTGACGGCAGCCATTTCTGTTGGGATCTGTTTACTTTCTATAACTGAAACTTTGTAGCCTGGAGTAGGGGCCTAGGCTGGCTAGGGCAGGTGGAAAGGTTGGCTTCCTCCGTCACTGGGGACAACCCTGGCCTGCTTTCTCCAGCTCCGTGGCTACCACCATTTCTCTTGGGATTTATCTTCTATAATTGAAATTTTGTAACCTTGAGTGGAGACCTGGGCCTGCCAGGATGTGTGGAAAGCTTGGCTTCCTCCATTGCTGGGAAAACCCAAGCCTCCCTCCTAATCTCTGTAGTGGCACCCATCCTTGTTGTGGTTAATTTGCATGCTCTTTCTGATTGGCAGGTGGGTATAGCAGAGTGATGGTTAATTTGCATATTACTCTTTTATTAGGTAGGATATAATAAAAGCCTAATATACTAAGGCTGCTCAACCACTTACTATGACATTCACTGACCACCAGGGGGCAGATGCTCCAACCAGTAGGTTAGCTTGCTCAAGGTTAGATCAAGACTGAGAGCAAGATGGGCTGGACACAACCTGCAGTCCCTCCCAACTGGCCAACTTCCCAGGTCCCTCCCCCACCCGGATCATACACCAGTGGGTTCCCTTGGCCTGACCTGCACCCTCTTGCAATCTGGGACCCCTTAGGGGGGCACATTGACTGTCAGATAGTTCCATCTATATAATAAAAGCCTAAGCAACTGTTATGGCAGAACGACCAGTCACTATGATGTGCACTGACCACCGGGGCAGATGCTCAATGTAGGAGCTGCCCCCTTGTGGGCAGGGCTTTCCCACAGGGGAGTGCTGCTCAGCCAGAAGCCAGGTTCACAGCTGGCGAGCGCAGTGGCAGTGGCGGGAGCCTCTCCCGAGCAGGTGGGCAGTAAGGAGCGAGGGGTCCCGGACTGTGAGAGGGCCCAGGCCCCCTGAGGGATTTACCCCATTCCAACCCCATGCATGAATTTTGCATGCCGGGCCTCTAGTCTTCATTAAAATTAAAAATATACATGATTTTTAATCTAGCAATTCTATGAAGGTAGAGGTGTCATTATAGGAATGAAGACATCTTGCATATAATGTTAAAGAAAAAATTAACTGCAAAACAAGGATATAATCCCACTTATGTAAATTGCATGCATGGAAAAAAACAAAACTGGCCACTGCAATAGAGACTCCAAAGGACAGTGGTTTAAGCAAGTCAGAAATTAATTTCACTCTAAAGTTACAGGACAAAGGAATTTTTCCATCCTTAACACGACTTCTGCCGATCCCATGCCACTGCTTAAGCTTGCACTTGCATCTCAGCCAACAAGAAAGGGGAATGATAGAATTGTGCACCCAGCTCTTTAGTTAAAGACCTAATCTGGAAGGTCTGCTCGCGTCCATTGCCTGGTCGTGTGGCCACAGTTACTGTAAGAGGCTTGGAAACAGCCTCTAGCTGGGCAGCATCTGTCCAGATACAACTTTATCAGTAAAGGAAGGAGAACAGTGTATATTTTAAACAGCGTATGATGCCCGTACACTTCCCACTGACTAACTGCATCAGGACTTCAATCTCGGAACAAGGGGACGCAGCTCTCTTCTAGGCTAATGACTACAAAAATAAAAATACCAGAGGACTTCTCAGAAACAAAACAGTCCTGAGCTGGGCTCCCTTCTTAGCCAAGTATTCAAGTTTAAAAATTCCTTCCATGACTTCTAGATAAGGATGGCGAATGAGGGAAATATAGAACCTTTCTCCTCTGATATATAATGAATCGCTCTATAAATAGAAAAAGAAATGAACAAGCCAGAATCCCCCCAGAACAGCAGAAAACCCCTGTGGTAATCGCAACTCTACGTCTCCTGCCAGAGCGGAGGGTGCTGGCCAGCCTACTGACCAGAACCTCAGAGTGGAAAGGAACACATGTCCTCTCCCAGCACTGCCCGCTGCCCCGCAGAGCCCCCGCCCCCGCCCCCACGCCCCTCTCGGGTGGCAGGGAGGAGCGCACAGAAGACCTGGACAGCTGCTCTTTCAGCAGGCATGGGGCTGGAGGAAGGCCAGCATAATACAGGAAAGGAGAGGACCAACAGCAAGCCAGAGAACACAAATCCAAGAAACAAACATAGCACTGAATAGCTCTAGAACAAAAAATGTAGGAATATAATGACTTTAAGAAAAGATTTCAGGCCATAGCCGTTGTTGCTCAGTGGTTAGAGTGGTGGCCCTGTGCTAAAGGGTTCCAGGAGGGCTACCTGCAGGAGGCAACCATCAGATGTTTCTCTCTTTCCCCCTCCTAACCTCCCTCCCACTTTCTCTAAACAAACAAACAAACAAACAAACAAACAAACAAATAAAAATTAAAAGACTTCAGAGCTGAGATCTCAACGTAACAATGAGAAGGAAACAAGGACAAACAGGCTCACAGCACCGTCCCAGAGCTGCAAGCGCATGGCTAACAGCCCGCGAGAGCAGCTGAAACACCTCCCACAGGAGCCGTCACCAAGGCCACGGGGATGGAAGCGGCACAGATCGGAGGAGCGCAGTGCTGCCTGACACAAAGCCCGGCCCCACGGAAAGCCACCAGCCCATGAAGGGAATCCAGGAAGCAGAGAGGGCTGGGGCGGCTCACCAAGCAGCACCCTCCGCGGATCCGGGTGGGCTCTGGTGCTGTGTGTTCGCGCGAGTACTTACTTTTGGTTCTGCTTATTTTGTCTTTGTTTTTGAAGATAACATTTCATTTTCCTAAAATCAACAGTCACCATAGGGACTTCGCTTGCTATAAAGCTGAGTACACTACAACCTTCTACAAGCACATCTTGTTTACCCCAGGCTATTTCATGCTTTACTAACAAAAATACCTGCCGATTCAACAGCACCTTAAAAGAAAGACTATTTGTAGGCAAGTAAGATGATTCAAAAGATAAATCTCTTCTTTTTTGGGGTGACAAATGATAAATTTAAGCATTTTAAAAAGTTAAGCACCAAAAATTATGCTGTTGTCAGATACTGCTGAATTAATTTATTGAGCAGGTCTCACCGAATAGAAGACATGTTTTAGTGCAAGAAAAGAATTCTTGCAATTCCGGGTCACAGACTTCTCCATGAGCGGCAGCGTGCTTGGGGACAGCGGCTTTTGGGAAAAAGAACAAATGTGTCCAAGGACCGTCAGCCCCGTGGTTTTATAACATAATTCATAGCATCAAAACCATCAACCCTGTGCTTATAAATCCTTTAAGTCCCAAAAAACTTCTTCCTTAAAGTTTTAACTATGAGGTAGCTATCATTCAAGTAAACATCAAATGCAGCCAACCTCTTCTGACAGACATGAGCACCAGTCATAATTATTGGAAATCGCAACTGGAAAGTCAATTAAAAGTTTAAAAATTCATGTTAATCAGCAGTATTCTGGCTTGAGTTTCCAAATTCCTTCCCCACCAGAAGTTCTATGAAAAGTGCAGAGGTTTCTCAACAGTTCTCGAAAGACACAAGACTGGGAAACTGAGAGCTTGGCCTCGAACTCCTGCAGAATCTCCTGCGTGCTGGCCTGGCCGTCCACACGGGCCCGGAAGGCCACGAAGTTCCTCATTTCCACCAGGAGGTCGTCGTGCTCCGTGCAGGAGGGCGGCGCGCTGGCCTCGTGAGGGGGCACGTTTTCACTTTCCAGCCGCTCTGGCAAAATCAGGTGGTTCCTGGCTCGCATTTTAGCCAACAGAGAGGACGATGCGAGGGCCCCGGACGAGGACTCCACACCTTCCACGTTTCCACTAAAATGCTCCGAAATGTGGCCTTTCCCGTCCTTTTTCACGAGGCCGTCCTGCAGAAGGAAGAGCAGGTCTAACTGCGGCCCACTGTCTCCCCAGAGCTGAGGGATGCAAGACTGGGTGCCCGGGCCGGGGGTCCAGCTCGTGGGGAAGAATGAAACACCAGATACCCCAAAGGGAAAGGAGAGTCACCATCCTAACCCACCCGCATAAAAACCAACAACAAGGGAACACCCACAGCCACACTAGTCACTCCGCGGCCGCTCTGCGTGAGGAGGACGGGGGGGCAGAGGGCTGGGGAGCGGGCACCAGGAAACTGCCGCCAGGAAGCTGCAGTTCCGTGGCTTCTCCTCTTCCTCCCATCTATCCCGCTCTAGGCAGGCACTGTGGGGCAGGAACAATATGGAGCTGTATTCTTCTTCACTAATTTATACCTCACACTGTTACCTTAAAAACAAAGGTTCTCTGTTCGCATTCATCTAAGACAGGAGCCCGAACCGGCAGTCCCAAAGGTTATCTAGCACAGCCCTTACCCAGAGGGCAGAGAGCGCCCAGGGCGGAGACCGGCAGAGCTCGGGCAGCGGGTGAATGCCAGCACCCAGGCCTTTGTTCAGAGGGCAGTGGTCTTTGGAGCACAGCCTCCGGGAGGGGGGGGGGCAGACTGCAGGGGCCACGCCTCCCACCTGTCACCTATCCCTGTATGACTCCCCCCTTGACCTCCTTCCCCCCTCACATTAACTCTCTCTGGGCAAAAGAGAGAATTTGCTCCAGACCGTGGGTTAAAGACTTTTCTGTTAGGGAGTTAGCTGGCCTTTTAGATTGAAATAAAAGGGTTCACAAATCAGAGCAGACAGCACAGATCGCAGGTGGCATTAGCCGGCGACTTTTCCACTTCCGCATCGGGTTACATTTTCCTGGGAATGCAGTCCAGTCTCCCAGGCGAGAAGCGGACGGCGATCTCCTTACCTGGCGTTTCTGCTTTGCGGACGTCGAAGGACACTGCACAGAGAGGCTGGAGTTCCTTTTCTGACCAAACCTACTCCTAAGCAAGGAAAAGAGCCAGATAAAGTGTTTGTTTTGTGATTAAGAGATGAAAATGCCTTTCCAACAACTAAACTCCTCCTGGAAACCGTTTTTCTGCGGGACTCCTTTCGCAGCCACGGCCCGCCTTCCCTCTCCATCCTCCCGCGAAGGACCCTCCATGGTGCGTCCAGCACACGGCCCGGCCTCCCCCGGGGGAAAGCCTTCCGGAGAGCGCACTGAGCAGCACAGCCACGGACCCTCCATGTGCGTCCAGCACACGGCCCTGCCTCCCCCGGGGGAAAGCCTTCCGGAGAGCGCACTGAGCAGCACAGCCACGCCGCCTGCGGAGCTGGCGAGAGGTCTCATGAGGCTTAACTGTGGTTCTGCATCTCCTCCTGGTTTTAACAAAACGGCTCTCCTTCCCCCCGAAAGCTTGTCTTTGGGAAGCAGGGACAAAAGCGAAGAAGGTTACAAACGTGTTTCGCCGAGTCCCACAAGTTGGCTGGCCACCCTTCCCTGAGGCTCCCACCGTCCACGCCTGCCCGGTCCTGCCAGCGCAGGGCAGCACCTCTCACCTTGTCCCCACGGGGGCCCCGGAGACCCCCCAGCGGCCGGTCCAGGTGGGCACGCCAGACGCCACTCCCAGGCACCGCTGCCGGGAGAGCCTCAGCGCCTTCAGCGCGTCCTGCGCCACGCGGTTGGCCTCCGCCTCCACCAGCACGTAATCGGGGCTGGCTCCATCCATGATGGCGTCGTGCTTCATGACACTGTGCACGCCAACTAGCAAGAACATGGAAACAGGAAACGTGTTAGCTCAGGTGGGAAACAAGGCCGTTTTTCTTCTGCACAGCCTACCCTGTTGTAGGGAAACTGAGTATTTTTACTGACTGAGACCCAGACACTTACACGCTGTGGCTCCTTCCCTTCACCGCCCGGTATGAGCGAGGGCCTATCCCTGTCCCTGGTTTACAACGATGGAAGCATGATGCTGCGATCATAACTTCAACGTCACCTCTTCCCACCTACTGGGAATTTTAAAACCTTCTATGGGCTGGTATAGGAATTATATCTCAATAAAGCTATCTTTCTGAATCAACCAAGAGAAAACAATTCTTTATTGAAGGGAAAAATATAAACCAGAATTATAGAATTTCTAAAATATAATAACCATGAAAATATTACATATTAGACTAATTTAATGTAGTTATTAGTGAAAAAATTCATAGCCCTAAATACTTATTATCAATAAAAATAAATGAATTCAAGAACTATATTTTCAAGTCAAATGGTTTTATAAAAAGCAAAAAAATTCATCAAAACACAATGAAAACAAAAGCATAATGAAGAAAATAATGAAGATAAAAGCAAAAATTTTGAAGTAGAGAACAATCATGGATCTAATTAAAAAATAAAATCTTGGTTTACTAAAAAAAAAAGAAATCACAAAATAGACAAACCACTAGCTTAACTTGATCAAGAAAAAAAGGAAGGTGTGTGGGGGACATAGAAAATTAGAAATGACAAGGGGGAAATTATCTTGAAAAAGAAGTAAATTAAAAAGAAACATTTCAAGAGTATTTTTTATGTCTCTATGCAAATGAACTTGAAAACTAGACAAAACAGGTAATTTGCTAGGAAACAGGTCAATGACAAGTTACAGGAAAGCATCAGGCCCCCAGGTCTCTCTGAAATGCTATCCTAAGCTGCCTCCTTGAACAAAGGACCATCCAGCGAGGACGTGTTCAGTTCCGGCCTAAACCGGACCACACCCTCTGACAACTAAGCTGGCAGGACTGCGGGTCCCCAGGGTCCTGACACACTGCTGAGACTCCTTCCTCCCTAATTGTTCTCCCTGACGTTAGCCATCAGCTTTCCTGCTTCCAAATGCCTGACTCTGGCCATTATCTCTCCCCCCCCCCCCCCCCCCCCCCCCGGCCTTGCTGCAAACGCCTGTGGTTGGAAAATCAGATAAATATAACATGTAGGGAAAATTTCCTATTTATGTTCAGACAGGACAAATCCATTTAATGTATTGCATCCCTCCTGTAAGTGCTTATGTCAAGTACTGTTCTCCAAAGTTTCAAATCCTAGGTCTTCAAAAGGGAGAGGTGAATATAGTTTTCAAAAATGTCAATATATTTCAAATCATAATTTTAGAAGAAAAAGTTACTCCCAACAGACAGCACTGTCAGTAGAGGCTGCCACTGCTAGGAGGGGCCTGCTGGTGCTCTGTCCAGCACACCTGTGGCACACTCAGCACAGGATGGCCTGACTTTTGTTTGTTTGTTAATCCGCACCCAAGGATATTTTTCCCATTGGTTTTTAGATCGCGTGAAAGGGAGGAGAGAGGAGGAATATGTGTGTGTGTGTGGGGGGGGGGGGAAGAGCTCGAAAGAAACATTGATGTGAGAGAGACACATCTATTGGTTGCCCCCTGCACATGCCTCAACCAGGGCCGGAGATTGAACCTGAAGCCAGGGTACATGCCCCTGACCAGGAAGAGCACTTGGGACCCTATGGTGCACGGCTGACACTAACCACTAAGCCAACACCAGCCAGAGTGGATTACCTGATTTTTTGAAAAGCTTTTCTAGAACATAGTCATCGTGGTTCTTCTGCGAGCTCTCATGCTCATTTTCACTGTCCTGCTTCTGGTACTTTCTTTTCTTCACAAGGTGTGGAATCCGAGTTCCTTCAAACTTGGCATCTCTGCGGCACTTGGAGCTCTTAGGCTTTTGCTTTGGCCTCAGAAGCGTCTCCTGGGTCCCTTCTTCTGCCACACTATGTTTTGTTTTCGACTTGTGCTTGTAGAAGGTATTGTCCATTTGTCCATTCTCCCAAAGAGCTTCAGTTTGGACCCGGCAGCTTTCTCTTTTATCAGCAAGAGCCTGCTTCTCACCAATGCTCTCCCCGCCAGACGTCCTGCCCGGGCCGCTGGCTCCTGGAGAGCACGAACCCTGCCCCGCTGCACTCGGCACTGGTGAGTCCTCCCGTCTACACACGGCGCCTGTCTGCTCAGCAAGGCTGTCACCGCGAGCTCCAGTGCCAGCTGTCTGAGGGGCCTCTCGCAAAGGGCCCCCGTGATTAGAAGGCACTGCATTTACTGCGGCTCCTACAGCTGCGGATTTCTCTGCTGACGCTGTGCCGCCGCTGGCCGGCGCATCAGGATCGGGGAACTTGTTGCATGTTGGAATGGTATGGTCTGTTCCAGAGGTCAGCTGAAGTTTTCTTTTTAAGTGGCGTTTGGGTGTTTGAACCTCTGAGCCAGTTCCTGTAAAAGGAAAAACACACTCATGTTACATTTTGTAATTCTTATATCAGTTATGCCTTCAAGTTAAACGACCTTCTGCAATACCTGCAAAAATGGCACTTGTTTCAGTGCCCTGGGACGCATCGGGACTGGTCAGAGTGAACAGCTCGTACAGGTCATTGGACTTGAAGAACCGCCGCTGCTTCGGGTCCTTTAGCACTCTATTTGTCAAGAACTGCTTGAAGATTTGTCTAAAATAAAAAAGTAAACTGGTATGAAGCAATATTCAGCTCTACCTCAAATGCTAATAATAAAACAATGTAAGAGAGAGAGATGAGAACTGCGGTATCCAGGTGTCAAAATGCCTAGAACTTCTAGCCTTGGACATTACCATTCAAAAGTACACAAAACATCAGTGTCTCCATGTTCTACAGAATACAGTTAGAAATAATGCCTTGTTATTATTTATACCCCACAGGTTTCTGCAACTCCCAAGATTCATCACATTTCAAGAAACACCTTTTCCACACAATCAAGTGGCGCACAGCCTGTCGACGCTGAAAACCAGCCTTGGACTCCTGGACGAGACGGGCTCAGCAAACCCCCCTGGGCTTTGCAGTTCTCACGTGGAGCTACCTCCCCCGTTCCACCTGCTGAGCCACCCACACTAAAGGGCCAAGCCACTGTCACTCTGCCAGATCCCTCCACAGAGCAGCCCTGCCCCGTAGTGGCTATTCTTCACGCGAAGGCGTGTATTTCTAAGCAGAGAGCTCTCCCTCTCAGGACTCAACTGGTCTCCAGCCCGCTCACGGCCAGGCCCCGAAGAACACGCATAGTCCCACAAGTGGCCCAGCACATGGGATGTGGCTCCAGTCTTCAGCAGGGGAGGGCGGAACTGGCGATATCTCCATCCCACTGTGTAAGTGCTCCTTGCTTAAACCCTCCTCTTCACAGAGAGAAATGGAGGAGGAAGCAGGTGTCCTTGTCAACCTTCCTCTATGGGCTTCTGAGCCAAGGTGAATAGAACACCCATGCCAGTCACACCCACACCGATCACACCCACACCGATCACACCCACATGCTATGTGTAAATACCAATATTGTTAGCATTTCAATTCTGTCATGCCTTAAAATTTTTCTGAAAAAAAGATGGCACACTATAGTAGGCAGAAAAATTTCTTTCAAATAACAATAGTATGAAGTTTAAACAGAAGCAGTTCTTGAAGTTTAGTAAAGTAGAACAATGACCATGTTCAAAGACATCTTTTAAACAACTCACAATAAGCCATTAAAAAAAAAAAAAACTAATATAAGGCTTATTTTAGTTGAAAAAAAATATATATAAATAAATAAAAAATTGAAAAACCACTTTATCCCTCACGTTCTAGCAATCGCTGCTTTATAAAAGACGCCTGCCTGACTCTCGGTGGGTTCTCTCCCACACACACGCGCGCACACACACACACACACACACACACACACACACACACACGAGTGCGCGGGGGAGCGGGCCCGGCTGCACTGACCGGTGGTAGATCTTCTCCTCGATGGTGCCCGCGGTGAGGAGCCGGTACACCGTCACCTGCTTCCTCTGGCCGATCCTCCACGCGCGCTCCCGGGCCTGCGGCAGAGAGCGCGGTCAGCGGGGCCTCCCGACAAGCACTGGCTGAGGAGAGGAGGCTGAGCCACCGCCGCTCCCACTCAGAGTGCTGGCTGCTGAGCTAACACACCGCAGGCCTGTTAGGAAGACAAACTGGCAGGTGACAGAGAGACCGCCATCTCTGCCTGAAAAACGGTGAGTGTGTGGCATTCCCTCTCCCAGACCTGGTGATGGAGGCTGAACAACAGAAGCGCGTCCTCCTCAGGCCAAAGCTGAGCAGCTACACGGAGCGCAGAGCTGCAGGGCCTGCGGACACCCCGGTGCGGCCCATAACCGACTGCCACCCCAAAACCCGAGGTAACTTCACTCCAAAGCTTAACCACTGACAGCCCACTGCTGAGCTGACCATAATGTAAACACATGCTATGTATGTTGTATGCACTATATACCGAAGTCTCAGAATAAAGCAAGCTGGAGAAAAGAAAATCTTAAAGAAGACAAAGGACATTTACTGTACTTATTTTTAAAAAGCCTCAGATAAGTGGACTCATGCAGTTCAAACCCATGTTGTTCAAAAGCCAACTATGGTACCAACACACTCCTTTTAAAAAATTAACAGACCTGCGTGTCTGTGCTTGGGTTCCAGTCGGGGTCGTAGATGATGACTCTGTTGGCTCCCGTCAGGTTGACTCCGAGGCCACCCACCCGAGTGGTCAGAAGAAACACGAATATGGACGTGTCCTAGAGTAAGACACACACACTGAGTGCGCACAGCGAGCCAGAGACCCTTCACCTCTGCCACCCGTACTCCCCCCACGGGAAATGGCCCTGATACAAGGCGTGGGCAGTCAAAGATGCCATTTCACAACTCCCACTCTTAACAGCAATATTAGTTGATATGTAAAAGTTGGGTTTTCAAGAAAAAATATACACATCAATAATCCAGAAATGCACAGAGTTAAAACAAAAATTCCCCTGCCCCCTGCCGCCCAGGCAGCGTGGCACGCCGGCCCTGCACTCAGCAGCAGCTTTGGATCACCGCCAGCCCCTGGTCACCTCGTTGTATCTTGTGATCAGTGGCTGTCTTGAAGCTATGGTCGTGGTGCCATCCATTTTGAGATAGGAATACTTCTGGGCTCTAAGGAAGACTTCAAGTATGTCCAGCATCTGTTTGGGAGAGAGGATGCGGAATAAGAGTTTGCACACTTTGTGTGAACAGTCACACCTTTCCAAGTCACATTAAAAGGGTTTCTTGCTTTGAGGGACATAAATTGCTGAGTATTTTTGGGATTTCCCTGTTAATTTTTATAAGTTTTGTTAATAGCTGGGCATTTATTTGAGTTTAGGCCCAAACTCGCCCAGACCCAAAATCACATGATAACTAAGCCTTTTTAAAAAGCCAACTTATGGGCACCAAATTTAAAGAAAGAGAAAGAGAGAGAGAGAGAGAGAGAGAGAGAGAGAGAGAGAGATCTGAGCTCCCAAAGAGATTAACAGGCTGCCAACCCAGTATCAGCAGATAGAGCTGCTGAGGGGATCATAACTTTAGATTATATTCTGTATTTTAATTGTAAGCCATAAGGAACCAACTTGTCTCCTGCATGAGCTTTGTCTGCTCACCTGCCTTGACTGGGAAAATAGCAGTACTCGCTGGCCCTGCTTGTGCCATATCTTCAACAAGGACTCAACAACGATCATTTTCCCAGAACGTTTCCAGTATCCAAACTGATCTTCCTCTGGTTCATTATCAGAAATGCCTTTGAGAGTCTTGGGGCCTCCAGAAAACAGATCAGGGTGGTTGCAGATTTTCCTCAGGGCTACCAGTCCAGAAAAAACCTAGGGCATAAAAGAACATGTGCTCTCCAGAGGACTTGGTGTATACTCACAGCCGCTCAGGAAGGAGGGGAGAAGGCTGTTCGATACGGAGAAGGAATTCTTCATTCGCTTCTTAGCTTTCTCCCTAATCACAGCATATGAGGAGCTAGAAGAAATCAACCTTCACTCACCTTCTTTTCCTGATAGGGCAAGTTCTCCAGAAACAACAAAATTCTACTGGGCCAAACATGTCTATGAGGGTCATATTCAATTACTGATTATCTATTTCCCTCACTAGAAGAAAAGGCGTGCAGCTCACAGCATCAGAAAAACGTGATCTATAAAACTGACTCATCTTTTATGTACAAATAAAAAACGTCAGGAGAAACCAAATGGCAGCACAGGTAAACACCTGAACTTGCTGCCTCACACAACCACTTCAAAACTACAACTAAAACACAGAATGGACATCATCCAGAACCACAGGAAGGCTGGATAAGTGGAAATTCTACAACTAGAAGGAAAGAGAAAAGCACACTGAGACTCAGAGGAGCTGAGGAAGTAAAGTGCAGAGGTGCGGAGGTGCGCGTGGAAAGGGCCGGCAACTGAGTACACGGCTGTCTTTTTCAATCTGCAGGAAGAACCTGGACTTCGCAATGGGCAGAACTTGAGGGAGGCTTTCTCTGAGGTGCTTGCAGTGATTACGTGAGACACTAAGACCCAGGGCCTCTTGGGGCAGGGCTGACAGGAAGCCATTGCTGTTTGCTCGGTCTTGAGACTCCGCCCCACCTCAGATGAACGCAGAAGCTTTTGTATTTGAATGGCCTGGTCCTTTGAAATCTAAACTTAGGTAACAAACTGCAGCTGAGTCAGAGAGACCCATAACATCCAAAAGAAGGCCCAAGGCCCCACAGCAGCTTGCATTATTTTACAGCGGGGCCTCATCTGGGCACCTCCAAACCCCAAACAAAGAAGAGGAATCTGCAGATCTCTCCATAGCTCCTGCTAGCTGGCCTCAGACAGAGGCTAAATTAGCACCTCCTTGGAGATCCAAGAGCCAGTGTACCCAGGGGTCAGAGTAGGACCATCCAGATTACAACTCCTCAGATCCATAAGGGACACACTCAGGGGGAATTCTCAGTGAGCACGAAAGCCGCACTGAAGCAAATCTTACCCCATGAGGGCATCTCCAGCATAGAAGTTCTCCCATTGTAGACACAGCTGATCCTCACAGCCAGTTGGCCTGGAGGTCAATTCCTACCAGTGATACCAACAACAATAGAGGCTTAACTACAACAAGACTGGGCACACAGTCCACAAAGGGGTGCATCAAGAGTGTCCACCTCAGATAACTGGGGAGGCTGAGCCACTGGGCCCTATAGGACACCTAGCACACAAAGCCACTATATCAACACAGGGAAGCAGCCAAAATACAAAGAAAAAGAAACAGGTCACAAATGAAAGAAATGGAGGAAAGCAAATGACTGGATATAGAGTTCAAAACCACGGTAATAAGGTTTTTCAAGAATTTTCTAGAAAAGGCCGATAAATTTAACGAGACCCTTGAGGATATGAAAAAGGACCAACTAGAAATTAAGCATACACTGACTGAAATAAAAAGTAATATACAGAGATCCAATAGCAGACTAGAGGATCACAAGAATCAAGTCAAAGATTTGAAATATAAAGAAGAAGAAAAAATCCAACCGGAAAAACAAAAAAAATCCAAAATATGAAGATAGTGTAAGGAACTTCTGGGACAACTTCAAGCATACCAACATCAGAATTATAGGGGTGTCAGAAGAAGAGAGAGAGCAAGATACTGAAAACCTATTTGAAGAAATAATGACCAAAAACTTCCCCACCTGGTGAAAGAAATAGACTTACAAGTACAGGAAGTGCACAGAACCCCAAACAAGAGGACCACACCAAAACACCTCATAATTAAAATGCCAAGGGCAAAAGACAAAGAATCTTACAAGCAGCAAGATAAAAACAGTTAGTTACTTACAAGGGAGTACCCATAAGACTGTCAGCTGATTTCTCAACAGAAACTATGCAGGCAAGAAGGGAGTGGCAAGAAATATTTAGTGATAAGCAGCAAGAACCTACAACCAAGGTTACTCTACCCAGCAAAGCTATCATTCAGAATTGAAGGTCAGATAAAGAGTTTCACAGATAGGAAAAAGCTAAATGAGTTCATCACCACCAAACCAGGATTACATGAAATGCTGAAGGGTATTCTTTAAGAAGAGGAAGAAGAAGAAAAAGGTAAAGGTAAAAACTATGAACAACAAAAAGACATCAAATACATACCTAACAACAAGTGAATCTATAAATCAAGTGAATAAAAAATCTGAAGAACAGAATGGACTGGTGAATATAGTAGAATCAGGGACAGAGAAAGGGAGTGGACTGACAATTCTCAGGGGGAAGGAGGTCTGAGTGGTGCAGGAAGAATTTGGACAAAAATCTTACAGCTATGGATGAAGGCCATGGAAGGGCTTGGGGTGGGGTAAGGGCATGGGGTGGAGTGGGGAATCAGGTGGAGGGGAGCTATGGGGGGGGGGAGAGGAACACCTGTAATAATCTGAACAATAAAGATTTATTATATTGAAGGGGGGAAAAGAGTATAACAGTGATGTGCTGGCAGTCATGGCTCAGTGGTTAGTATTGGCCTGTGCACTAAGGGGCCACGGGTTCAATTCCTGGTAAAGGGCATGTCCCTGGGTTGCAGGTTTGCTCCCTACGCCCGGGTCAGTATGTGTGCAGGGGCCAGTTATGTATGTCTCTCCCTCCCTCCCTCCCTCTCTCTCCTTTCCTTCTACTCTCTCTGAAAAAGCCAATGGAAAAAACATCCTCCAGTGAGGATTAAACAAACAAAAATAAAAAAAAGAGAGAGCGAGAGACAGTGAACCCCTGACTGGTGCTGGTATCCTTTCTTTTCCCACTTCCCTTCCTGTCTCTAGCTTCTCTCACTTTACTGACCTGCATTTCTCCATTGAGAATTCTGTAAACTTCTTTGGAATCAATGAAATTTTGGTAGACTTTATGCTGCTCATCTGTAAGACGGCAAAATAAGACCTATGGGGGAGAAAATAAAACAAACAAACAAACAAAAAAATCTCACACTATAATTTCAAAAACCATTTTAACAGAATAAAATAATTAAAATATCAATGAAATTTCCTAATCCAACAGCACAATGTATGCAATTTTAACAATGTATCTCTTGTTTAAAAAAACAAAGTGAAGCCATATCTCAGAACGGAGCAATGAGCACAGTTCCCTCCTCTCATCAACCCCTATTTCTGTCCCCTGTCCTCCTCCTGGTCCCCCCCCCCCCCCATGGTCCTGAGGCTCCCTGAGGACTGGCCTCCTGCTCACAGGAGAGCTCAGGACCAGGTGCTCAGAGCTGGCTCCATCCTAGCCATCATGTGCTGGGAGGCTCACCTCCCATGATGCCCCTGGCCTCAGGTCAGGCCCACACCTCTGCTCCCAAGGGCTCTGCAGGGACTGGCTGACTCATCCCATCCTCCATTTTCTTTCCTCTTCAATGTTTGCAAATACCACCCGAGTAATCCTTCTAAAATAGAACCTGAGTGTTGATAATTCTTAATTTCTTAAATTCATACTTCAGTCCTTTAAAAATGGCAACTGAAAAGTCTCCACTCTCAATCGCAAGTTAATTGCACAAGTAATTCACCAGGTGCCGCCTCTGCAAATCTGCTTTGGGTGTCACGCAGAACCCGATGACGGGAAAGACAAAGCCCGCCCCCGGATCCAGTCTCGGAGAGGCTCCAGTGCAGCCTGGGGAGGCCCCCAAGTGGAACTCTGTGTGTGCGCCTGCGAAGGGGTGGAAAACCTTCAGGCAGAGGGGCCTCAGGTGCAAATGGGAGGAAAAGTGGGGCATTTTATAAAATGGGAAGCAATTTGCCTTGGCTCCTGCATGGAATATAAGAGGCATTCTAGGATGCCACAGTAAAAACAGTGTTGCAAATACACTGAATCGGTATTCTTAGTGAGGAGAGGGGTATCGAAGGTATCCGGCAACACTGCAACATGGAGAGGACTGGGGAGTGCGCATGGGCGGGCCATCGGACGACCCCACTGACTTCGGAGGATGTGAAGCAGAGAGAGAATGAGTCACCACAGCACTGGTGCATGGGGAATCGGAGGCAGGCAGAGGGCTGTGGTCTGCGTGGCCGGCAGGGGGGGAGCATGGGGGGAGTGCTAAGACCACAACTAAATCTGGAGAGGAGTTCTGCTGGGAAGCGAAGAGGCAGACATGATGACCAATCTCCCAGATTCTTTAGAGGTTCAACACTCAGAATCTACAAGGCCTTTATGTTTAGATGCTGAACAGAAGGTGTGGTCATCTATTGAGGTAATAGGACACTAGGGTGAAATTTAAAAGGATGACCCCTCAAAAGCTTAAGTCAGATGATGTCACTCCTCATCACGGGATCTTCCTGTGAATTTCCTCTCAAGTCTTCCCCATGCCCAGTGGCCCTGTCACACACCTGTATCAGCCTGCCCACAGCCCCTCAACCACACCTATCACCCTCACAATTCCGCATCTGAAACAAGTGACGGAGAGGTACACCATGCTTTAGGAATATTTTGGTAACTCCTGGATTTACAGACCTGTTCATTTTTATCTGGTAAAGAAAGACTCATCTTGACATCTGACTTCATTCTCCGCAGAAGGTATGGATTTATGGTATCTCGTAAGACACATGCACACTTGTAAGCAGTTTTAACCTTTAGTAGGACAAAAGGAGACACAATTACTGTATGTTTAAGGAATGCATTTGTTTCTAACTCTCAATTGATTCCAATGCTTAAAAAAAGAATTTTCAAAAGAATGACCAGTGATTATACAAAATTAGCTGGAAATGGTTTGGAAAAATTAGTGTAAGTCCAATATGTTCCAGGAGGTGGAAGTTTTCATAATATCAGTAAAAAACACATCTTATTAACCAAAATGTAAAAGCAAAAGAACAGCTGGTAATTTTGTGCCCTATTCCTTTTCTATACTTTGCCTTAATTATTACTGTACAGTTAAACCCCAAAATAGAGATTTATTTGGTTCCTAACCAACCTCCAGGGAAAAAACTGCTTGCAAACAAATCTCTATTTGCAATTTCATATTCTCCAAAAGCTACATGAGAATGGCTACCCTGCAAGCTGAAGATCAAAAGGCAATTGGGGGGGGGGGGGGAGGGGGCAGCAGTGGAGGCAGCCACATAATCAGCAGAGATTACTGCCCTTTGGAGACTTCAGAAAGTGAGTTCAAGACAAGCCCTCTGATCCCAGAAATGAAAGGTCGCTCAGGTCTAGCACGGAGCATATGGCTCTGTAATGGAGCAGCCACATGAGATGGTATTAACTACGTAGAAAAACAAAGACCCACAGCACAGAAACCACTCTGCATTTCATTTAAAGGCAAACAAAGAATTCAATACATTATTGATATTTAAAAAATCTACATAGGCTTAACAACCTACTGAATTACTATTTAATGGAAAGAGAAAAATTCTAACTAAAGCTTAAATTTAAGAAAGTTGCAAAATGAGCAGTTGATCATAATACAGAAAAATTAATGTTACAAACTTAACATGGTAAAAATGAAAACATTTAAAAGACCCTATGAACACCTCAAACATGTATACATGTATGTCTGTTTATCTTCTGTGACATTTTTGCCAAAAAATGCAAAACCTGAATCCAATTGCAAACAATGAAAAGCAAACCCAAAGTGAGGCACATTCTATAAAAAAAACAGGCCTATGATCTTCAAAAATGCCAAGGTCATCAAAAGGCATAGGAAAAGTTAGAGAACTGTCCAAAATTAAAGGAGACTAAAGAGACACAGGTACTATCAGAACTGGCAAAATGCATACACGTTACATAACAAGATTCTATCAACATTATACTTCCTCCTGATTCTACTGTTTATGCTGTGATTCTGTTAAGAAAATGTCCTTGTTCTTAAAAAATACACACTGAAGGATTTAGAGGAAAGAATATCATCTGCAACTTGCTCTCAGATGACTCAGAAACAAACATAAATCCGTGTGCAGATAGAAGTGGCGGAGAGGGAGGGAAGAAAAGATCAAGCAAATATGGCAAAACGTTAGCTAAACACGAACAACCAGTGAATCTGGTGAAGAGCATGTAGTTCTTTCTAATTTCTGTTGAACCTGAAATTATTTCTGGCCTAGCCAGTGTTGCTCAATGGTGAGCACCTACCCATGAACCAGGAAGTCACGGTTTGATTCTAGGTCATGGCTCAATCCCCAGTAGGGGGGGGCGAGCAGGAGGCAGCTGATCAATGATTTTCTCTCATCACTGATGGTCCTATCTCTCTCCCTATCTCCCTTCCTCTCTCTCTGAAATCAATAAAGACATACTTTTTTAAAGATATTATTTCTAAATTAAAAAAACACACACTATAAATGAAGAACAATAGAGATTCAGTGGAGGAAGAGAGCCCTTACAATAGTTAATTAAAAACCATTCAATCTCGAGATGTACAAGGTATTGAAATTGTTGCTGACAATCCTCTGATAGTAAAGGTCTAAAATTCTATTTTTAATCAAGTATCTCAAACACGTGAATGTCTCTTTTGGTGAAAGGCTTTTTGTCGAGGCTCAGCCTTGACCTGACGGGGCAAGCCCCGCTAGAGGGCTGTGCAGAAGCCCCACCTCTCACCCAGGATGGAGCCTGCTCTCAGGTCGGCTGTCCATGCCTATGACAACCCCATTCTCCCAGTCACCAGGCCTAAAATCTCAGGGCTCCGCAGCAAGCTCACCGCCATCTATCCCATTTCCTTTATCGTGGCAGCCTCCACATCTCCTTTGTTCTGCCTCAACAATTGCCTCCACGGCCCTGCTCTCCGCCTTCTTTCTCAGCACCATCACCCAGGTCCAGGTCCAGGTCCAGGTCCATGTCCTCACGCCCCTCATCCCCAGGAGAACTGCAGGGTCCTCAATGCAGCCTGAGAACCCACCTGCAGCCTGAGAACCCACCTACAGCCTGAGAACCCACCTGCACCTGAGAACCCACCTGCACCTGAGAACCCACCTACAGCCTGAGAACCCACCTGCACCTGAGAACCCACCTGCACCTGAGAACCCACCTGCACCTGAGAACCCACCTGCAGCCTGAGAACCCACCTGCAGGCTGAGAACCCACCTGCACCTGAGAACCCACCTGCAGCCTGAGAACCCACCTGCAGGCTGAGAACCCACCTGCACCTGAGAACCCACCTGCACCTGAGAACCCACCTGCAGCCTGAGAACCCACCTACAGCCTGAGAACCCACCTACAGCCTGAGAACCCACCTGCACCTGAGAACCCACCTGCACCTGAGAACCCACCTACAGCCTGAGAACCCACCTGCACCTGAGAACCCACCTGCACCTGAGAACCCACCTGCAGGCTGAGAACCCACCTGCACCTGAGAACCCACCTGCACCTGAGAACCCACCTGCAGCCTGAGAACCCACCTGCAGGCTGAGAACCCACCTGCACCTGAGAACCCACCTGCAGCCTGAGAACCCACCTGCAGGCTGAGAACCCACTTGCACCTGAGAACCCACCTGCACCTGAGAACCCACCTGCACCCCTGAGAACCCACCTGCAGCCTGAGTACCCACCTGCAGGCTGAGAACCCACCTACACCCCTGAGAACCCACCTGCAGCCTGGGAACCTGTGAGAACAGCCCTTTCCCGTCTCCGCTCAGACAGCCTCGGTGGCTCTTCCTGCCTGAGCGCCTCTGCCTCCCTTTCAAGGCTCCCCTTTCTGAATTCAGAGCTTTGCTGGTGCTTCCCCCAAGCACCTCCAGTCCAGTCAAGTGTGTCTCTTCACGGCCCATGGCCACCTGAGGTGGCTGTTGCCTTGTTCTCGGGCCTGTTTTCCCGGAACCAGGGTAAGAATACCTGTCGCATTAAGTCTTCCCTGATCAGTTTTCTCTGGTTTCCCCTTCCCAAGATTTTATACTTTATAAGATGTACTACCTCAATTTGCACTAAACTATATCCTGTCCGGAACGAATTCACTCTTATTTCATAATTTGACTGCTCTCAAATATTTTACATGATTTTAAAAAATCATCTGGAAAAATATGAGCTATTAAGCAAACATAATTTTATGATTTTTATCAGATACTAATTTATAGGCTAGGCCATTTCCCTCATTTCTAAACAGCTTTGCTACGAAGTACAGTATTAAAATATAGAAATACTAGCAGTGTTACCTGTACTGGGGAGGCATTTGAGTATCCCCCCATGGTGATGGGGACCGAGAACTGCTCCATAAACACAGGCAACGTGCCCAGCTTCCCGGGGAAGACAAAGTCAAAGAGCGACCACAGCTCACGGAGGTTATTCTGCATTGGTGAGCCAGACAAGATGATGCGATGAGGAGTGCGGAACTATTTTGGGGAAGAAAATATTTCCTTATTAAATTCAGCTTTTAACAGATGATCACCGACCTTACCCCAAAACACTCCCTCTCTATTTTGTTATTTAACACAGTTAGTATCATTTTGGTCTTTCCAGAACACAGGAGACATTTTATAAAATTTTAATTCTTAAATTACATAAGGGGAGAATTATTTCTTATTGTGCTAGCTGAATACTATGGATTTGAGTTAGATTTGGTTATATTCTAACAACTGATCCATAAAAGGATATTAAGTTATATGAACAATTAGAATTAAAAAAAAAAAAAGACTAAGAGCAAGAATGAAGAGTTGTCTGTATTAAAGCTAAATGTATTATTTCAAATTCCTTATGCAAAGGGACAAGGAAAGATTTAGTAAATGAGTTACCAAAATCAGGGAGTTTATTCTCAATTAAATATTAATTAAATATTACTACCCACCTGGAAATCCCCCTTGTTCCAAGAGGTCATACCTGTTTGCAAGCAAGGGTGATGGCAGCATTTGGATTTCGAATTTTGTGCCCCTCATCCAAGATCACGTAATGCCAGTCATGCCTACTAATATCATCTTGCCTCAGTCGGATGTAGGAGTAAGAAGTGATCAAAATTCCGTGACAATGAGCAATATCTCGAATTAGTTTCTCCTAAAATGACAATAAAATGGAAAAGCAAGTTTTAAATAAAAAGTTAAATTAAATAAGCATGACTCTTAAAATGACAATCTCCCAATCACTGTGCAATCTAAAGAACTTTATAAATATGTATACAGACACAATGAAGACAATTGTAGCTATATGTTAGCAGCAATGGCAGGATACTGTAGGTTTCATTCATCTGTAAGTAGCAAGTACTAACATAGTCATTATTGGGGGAAAGGGCTCAAAGGAAGACTAAATAAATTATAACATACAAACACTCAGTTTTTATTTTTCCAAAACTTTTGTGTCAATCCTTGTTAAACTTAAAACAACAAGGTAGAAAGTGATTTATTTTTTTAAAAAGCTAGAAAATGGAGAAAAGCCAACAAGACAAGATAAACAAATCCAGGAGTTCTAACAACTTATGGCATGAAATCCAGGAGAATAGAATCGAAAGAATATAAAAGTAATCATTTTTTTTAAAAGGTAGAAAAAAATCTGAGGAGAGACTTGGGTCTAGAAAGCAAAACATCCAAGAGTGTCAGGTGGAAGGAAACACTGAAAAATGACACAGACCTAGGCAAATATCTATTAGATGTCTGAATTCCAAATATAAAGAAAACAAAGAAAAACTACTATAGTTTTTAGTTAGAACAACAACAACAAAAAAAGATTTCCTTCTGAGGAAAGACTAACTGTGTTGAATATATTTTAGGCAACATTAAAATTTTCAGAAAACTCGCCGAAACCCATTTGGCTCAGTGGATAGAGCGTCGGCCTGTGGACTGAAAGGTCCCAGGTTCGATTCTGGTCAAGGACATGTACCTTGGTTGTGGGCACATCTCCAGTGGGGGGGTGTGCAAGAGGCAGCTGATGGATGATTCTCTCTCATCGATGTTTCTAACTCTCTTCCTCTCTGTAAAAAATCAATAAAATATACTAAAAAAAAATTTTCCCCCCAGAAAACAGCCTGGCCAGCGTGGGTCAGTAGTTGAGCATTGACCTATGAATCAGGAGG
Organism: Vespertilio murinus; assembly: GCA_963924515.1. Lineage (NCBI taxonomy): Eukaryota > Metazoa > Chordata > Mammalia > Chiroptera > Vespertilionidae > Vespertilio > Vespertilio murinus. The sequence goes on along the minus strand of OZ004714.1, from coordinate 51,935,046 downwards.
TCAAGGTTCGATTCCAGGTTGGGGCATATGCCTTTTTGTGGGCTCAAACCCCAGTGTGAGGCATGCAGGAGGCAGCTGATAAATGATTCTCTCTCATCATTGATGTTTTTATCTCTCTCACCCACTCCCTTCATCTCTGAAATCAATAAAAACATATTTAAAAAATTTTTTTAGAAAACTGGAAAATCTTTTCATAATTCTAGGGGAGAGCAGTGACCTGGGAGCTCTGCAGAAGCAGAGTTATCTGAAGTAGCAGTCATGGCAGAGGAGAGAAATGCCAGCTCAGACAGGCAGGGGCAGGGCATACACAGCGGGAGGCGGCTGGTGCAGTGGGCGACAGTGGGCCAGCCAGGGCTGCAGTCTCCCAGGGGACACGGTGAGCCTGCAGACCGGGGCCGGAAAGCTCATCACAGACTGCATGCTAAGGCATCTCTGAGAGACAGAGGCCCCTTCCTAACCCCACTTCACAGATGAGGAAATGAGCTCAGAGTCAGTAAATAACGTATCCGGTCACGCAGCTGAGAAGTGGTGGAGTCAGGATTTGAATATAGGAAGGCAGCCAATTCTAAAGCTTATTAACTAAATGTTACACAACACTGCTTCTTACTTTACCATAAAAGAAAAAGAATTTTAAGGGAACATTACGTGTAATATACATTCCAGTTCTTAAAATAAATTATTAAAACAATAATTAAGTAAATATTAAAACACTGTTAAATACTAATAAAAACTGTTTAAAATTTAAAATATAAAAGGGATATGTTAAGTGTTATTATAATTCCAGTTTAGTTTAAAAAAAACCTAGAGTGAGAATAAGGAAAAATAAAAGAGTACTAAAAATCCCACCCTGTCCAAGGGTAGAATGGGGCTTAGATGAATGATATAGTTTAATTTCTTAACTGCAAGAGAAAAATACATTGAAATACATTTGTAAACCATTTATGCCCACTTACTGACTCATATTTGCTACTCTGGTAAGACTATGAAAAAAAAAAGATTTATAGAACTAGCAAACCATTGTAGGGGAAACAAGACAAAACATGCCAAGGGTCTCCATATGACAGCAGGTAATAAGCAGCTACACTTACCACTGGGTAAGTATGGAAAAACATATGGGAATTATTATCAAAGAACTAGAGGCCTGGTGCATAAAATTCATGCATGGGGTAGGGGGTGGGGGGATACCTCAGCCCAGCCTGCATCCTCTCCAATCGGGACATCCCTCTCACAATCTGGGACCACTGGCTCCTAACTGCTCACCTGCCTGCCTGCCTGGTTGCCCCTTACTACCCCCTGCCAGCCTGGTCGCATCTAACTCTCCTCCCTGCCGACCTGATCGCCCCTCACTGCCCCCTCCCTCCCAGCCTGGTCACCCCCAACCCCATGCAGGCCTGGTCACCCCATGCAACCTGCTGTTTGGTTGTTTGGTCGCCCCTCACTAACCCCCCCTGCCAACCTGGTCGCCCCACTCAGCCTGTTTGGTCATCCGTTTGGTTGTGATGGTCGCTTAGGCTTTTATATATATATACATACCAAGGAAATGCAAACAAAAATAGGGCATTATAAAAAATGTAAATATCAGCTAAAAAGAACTGAGCAGAGGGAAAAAATGATATTTTATATTTTAAAGGAAACAACATAAAGAAAGAAGAGCCATGAAACTTTACCTACCAAAAAAGCACAAGACAGGAAAGCAAAGCCCTGAGCGCGACACGGACAAAGTGGCCTAGCCACAGCCTTCAGAGGACCTGACCACTGCCTCTCAGGGTGTGAAAACATTCAACAAAACAAACTATTTTAAATTAAGATACAGGGATCTGAGTGTATTGTGGCTCTCAGCAGTGCTCAGACCACACGAGGAACACCCCTCTTCACACTTGAGAAAGGCTGGGCCCAAACCCAGCAGTCCTGCAATCTGCTGAAACAAGAAAATGAGAGGATGGATAACACAAAAACTAGTGAATCTTAAAGAAAAATCCTGACAGAAATGATAAAGCAAAAAATTAAACAATTCTTTGAAAAACAAAACAAAACAAAACAGACAAACCTCTAAAAAAGTCAACCCAAGAACACACAGACGTGGATACACAGCATGAGAATTGGCAAAGCAGTGTCACCACAGATGCAGAGAACACCAGAAGCTAGAGAACACCAGAAGCTAGAGAACACCAAATGCTACACAAAATGCTAGAGAACACCAGATGTTACACAAAATGCTAGATAACTCCAGATGCTAGAGAACAATAGATGATAGCCAATGGTGTGTGCAATCTAATGCCAAAAGATCACATCTGACAGGAGATGACTGTTGACAAAATAAGCCACCAAAATGGACTCGAGAAAAATGAGACAAACCAATCAGTATACCATACCCAATGGTTTTATGAGTGAAGTAGGAATCCAGCCTGTTAAACTGTCCCAAAATACAAGAGAGAATAAATTCCAAATCTATATATTTAATATAAAGCTAGCAAAATTCTGTTTTCAAAACTGACATACACATTAGAGATTCGTTACTTTATAAATAAAATTTAGCAATATAAGAATAGATAAATATCAGGAAACCTAATTCAATAATTCATGTAAACACAATCATATTAATTTTTATAAATTTAACATCTTAAAAGTTGATATTATCGTAATAAACTAGGCTTAGATATTTTTAATTAGAGTACAAAAGGGTATAAAAAGGGCCAGAAAATTTATTAAATAAAAATAAAGAGGAGGATAATAAAAAAAAACTTCCAGCAAACAAAAGCCCTGGACCAGACGGCTTCACAGGGTAATTTTATCAAACATTCAAAGAAGAACTAAAACCTATCCTCCTCAGACTATTCCAAAAAATTCAAGAGGAAGGCACATTTCAAAGCTCTTTCGATGAAGCCAGCATTACACTAGTCCCCAAACCAATAACAATACAAAGAAAGAGAATTACAGGCTACTATCTCCGATGAACAAAGATGCTAAAAATTCTCAACAAAATTCTAGCATATCAATCCAGCATTACATTAGAAAGATAATACACCATGACCAAGTGGAATTTATTCCAGGAATTCAAGGCTGGTACAATATCTGCAAATCAATAAATATGATATAGCACATAAACAAATTGAGAGAGAAAAATCACATAATCTATCAACTGATGGAGAAAAAGCATTTGAGAAAATCCAAAACCTTTTCCTGGTAAAAAACAAAACAAAACAAAAAACAAAACAAAACAAAACAAAAAAACTCTCAAAGTGGGAATAGAGGGATTATACTTCAATATAATAAAACTAGAGGGCCAGTGCACGGAATCGTGCACCAGTGGGGTCCCTCAGTTTGGCCTGTGCCTTCTCGCAATCCAGGACTCCTTGGTGGATGTTGGACTGCTGGTTTTGGCCCCATCCTCACAGCCAGGCCACAGGACCCCACTGGTGCACAAATCCATGCACCAAGCCTCAAGTATGCATATAAGATATTTGGTTAATCTCCTTCTATCCTCCCCCTGCCCCCTTCCCTCTGAGATTCATCAGTCTGTTTCCATGCTGTGTGTTGAGCATCTGCCCACTGGTGGCCAGTGTGCATCACAACTATGGGCCAAACAATCTCTTAGGCAGATGATTAGATATAGATATAGATATAGATATAGATATAGATATAGATATAGATATAGATAGATCCTTATATGACAAATCTACTGCCAACATCATAATTAATGGGGAAAAACTAAAACCATTCCCCCTAAGAACAGGAACAAAATAGGGATGCTCACTCTTACCACTCCTGTTCAAAATAGTAATGGAAGTACTAGCCATAGTGATCAGACAAGAAGAAGAAATAAAAGGCATCCAAATTGGAAAAGAAGAACTAAAACTGTCATTATTCACAGATGATATTGTACACAGAAACCCTAAAGACTCCATAAAAAAACTACTAGATTTAATAAATTAATTTGGCAATGTAGCATGATACAAAATTAACACCCAGAAATCTATGGCTTTTTTATATACCAATAATGAACTCACAAAAAGAGAAACAAACAAACAAAAAATCCCACTTATCATTGCACCAAAATAAATAAATAAATAAATAAATAAATAAATAAAGATACATAGGAATAAGCTTAACTAAGGAGGTAAAAGACCTGTATTCAGAAAAGTATAGGACATTGAAAAAAGAGATAGAGGAAGACAAACAAATAGAAGAATATCCCATGTTCATGGATTGATAGAATCAACATCATTAAAATGCCCATACTACCCAAAGCAATCTAGATTTAATGCAATTCCCATTAAAATACTAATGGCATATTCACAGACCTCCAAAAAATTATATGGAATAAAAAGAAGACCCCGAATAGCTGCAGCAATCCTGAGAAAGAAGAACAAAGTTGGAGAGATCACAATACCAGATATCAAGCTGTATTACAAAGTCACTGATCTCAAAACTGCCTGGTACTGGCACAAGGACAGACATATAGACCAATAGAATAGAACAGAGAACCCAGAAATCAATCCAAGACATAATGCTCAATTAATATTTGACAAAGGAGGCAAGAATATACAATGGAGTAAAGACAGTCTCTTCAATAAATGGTATTGGGCCCTAATTGGTTTGGCTTAGTGGATAGAGCATCAGCCTGTGGACTCAAAGGTCCCAGGTTCAATTCCAGTCAAGGGCATGTACCCAGTAGGGAATGTGCGGGAGGCAGCTGATCAATGTTTCTCTCTCATCGATGTTTCTGACTCTCTATCCCTCTCCCTTCCTCTCTGTAAAAAAATCAATAAAAAATATTTTTTTAAATAAAAATAAATGGTGTTGGGAAAATTGAATAGCTACATGCAAAAAAATGAAACTAGACTACCAACTTACACTTTATACAGAAATAAATTCAAAATGGATCAAGGACTTAAACATCAGATAGGAAACCATAAAAATCTTAGAAGAATCCATGGGCAGCAAAATAGCAGACATTTGTCGTAGCAACAGCTTTATCAATACAGCTCCTAGGACAATGGGAACTAAGGAGAAAATAAACAAATGGGACTACATCCAAATAAAAAGCCTCTGCACAGCAAAAGAAACCATCAACAAAACAGCAAGAAAGCCCACTGCATGGGAGAACATATTTGCCAATGTTATATCTGATCAGGGCCTAATCTACAAAATGTGTAGGAAACTCATATATCTTAACAAAAGGAAGATAAACAATCCAATAAAAAAATGGGCAAAGAACTTAGACACTTTTCGAAAATGGGTATACAGAAGGCCAACACACGTGAAAAGATGCTCAAAGTCACTAATCATCTGAGAGATGCAAATAAAAACGACAATGAGATACCATCTCACACCTGTCAGAATAGCTATGACAAGTGCTGGCAGGGATGGGGAGAAAAGGAACCCTTGTGTACTGCTGGTAGGAATGCAGACTGGTGCAGCCACTGGGGAAAACAGTATGGCATTTCCTCAAAAAATTAAAAATGGAAATCCCATTTAACCCAGTAATCCCACTTCTAGGAATATATCCTAAGAAATCAGAAACACCAATCAGGGGGATATATGTACCTCTATGATCATAGCAGTACAACAATAGCTAAGATTTGGAAACAGCCTAAGTACCCATCAGCAGATGAGTGGATTAAAAAACTCTGATACACCTACACAATGAAATACTATACTGCTGTATCCATTCGCAACAGCATGGATGGCACTGGAGGGCATTATGCTAAGTGAAATAAGCCAATCGGAGAAAGATAAACATCACATGATCTCACTCATTTGTGGAATATAATGAACACCATAAACTGATGAACAAAAATAGATCCAGAGACATAGGAGCATCAAACAGACCGTCAAACTTCAGAGGGAAAGGAGGGGGCGGGGCGTAAGAAATCAACCAAAGGACTTGTATGCATGCATATAAGCATAACCAATGGTTACAGGCACTAGGGGGTGAGGGCATGTGCTGGGGGGTGGGAGTGGCTAAGGAGAGTCAGTGGGGGGAAAAGGAGACATAAGTAATACTATATATAATACTTTAAACAATAAAGAATTTTAAAAAGAATAAAGAGGAGGAAATTGTCTTCTCAGCTGTCACAATAAACTTAATATTTCCGAGCCAATAACACTGCTTTAGAGAATAACTATAACACCTGTGCCTATTAAAGGTTCAGCAGGTGAGAGCAATACCATTATGACTGGTATTTTGCCATCTTCCTATTCACAATTTTCAGGGCCTGCACAATACTACATTAAAGGCCACCGACTTAACCATTTCCTGAGTTCCCACTAATGATGAGTGCAGCAGTTAACACCTCCGCTCCCACTCCTTCATCGCGCCCAGCTGTCCAAAGATGCGGCGCTCCCCCTCGAGCACCACAGCCCACCTCCAGGACTCCTAGAAGCAGTGATGGTTTCTCCCACCTCTATCTCTCCCACCTCTAGATTTTCTACGAACATTCTGGCTGCTAGAAGTCTGAAGCAGGTTGGGCATGAGACAGACGACAGATAGATAGCAAACGGAGACCTGGACTGTTGCAGGCCGCATTTCACTCCAGGCACAATGCTGTGGGCACACAGAGAAAAGGAGATGAAGAAACCACACTGCTTGGGGCCTGAAATACACCAGAAGTTAAGTCACTTACACCATGTCCACTGGGTCACGGCCAGCCCTGCTAACGTGGACCCTGCGATCCCAACTGCTGGACGCAGAATCCCCAGGATCGCTCTGGACAGCACCTCACCAACTTACACAAATGAGATTCCAACCCATCAAATATGTACCCCTGGTACCATATTTAGCTTCCTTTTTATGTTTAAGGATTAAAGAGTATCTATTAAATTCTGTAATGTTAGCTATAACTGTAAGGATTACAAGGCGCTTTTAGAAAAAGAATAAGTAAAATTTTAAAATGCCCCCACTGAAAAGATAACCTCCACACACAATAGCTACTGGTAGAAACACATCCCGGACCATCTCCCTTCACCTGACTCAATCACAGAATTCTGTAACTGCTAAGACTGGAGTTTCAATAATGGTGAATTGTTGAATATTACGGATGTCTCTATCCAAATACTTAAGACAAATTATCTCGGGCGGTTTCAAATTAAAAGCTTGTAAAATATGTAACCTCGCTCCTAGTTTTTGCAATTAATAGGGTACGTCTGCAATTAGCCTGACTTACTGAACGCAGTGCTGCTGTCATTAAAAGATGTCTGTGCGAGAGCTGCTGTTATTACGGGGGCTCAGGAGACCAATCGCTCCTAGAGGGCAAGCAGTGGACTGGTAGGAAACAAGAGCCATAAATCACACTGTCAGGCGCCGGAGCGGAGGGAGCGCCGGCACATGAAGGCCATTCACGGCAGGCACAGCATGGCAGCTTCCCAGGCAGGATTTACTGCACCTGTAATTAATTAAAATTTCCTTCAAGCTAAATCTTTAATAAACAAGGATTTGTGCTGACAATGAAGAAAAAATGGCCCCAGCAACATAATTTTACAATACACCTCACAGAACAAGCATAGCATCTATCATTCCTTGTATCAGGTGAACATACCATCTGAAGTTAATAGGAATTACATCACTTTGCGTAGTAATTTGTGTACTTGGAATGGGTCTGAAATATTTAGGATGCTGGAGGCACCGTGTGGCCCTTTTATTTGTTATGGTTTCACGCTCTTCCAGCTTTTAAAAAGCCAAGTCTTTTTTCTCTAATCAGAAAACAGTACTTTTAAGAGCACATGATAACAGTTTTATCAGATGCTCATGTTTTCTGTGGTCTGTCCTTTCATTCATGTTGTAGTTCTCAAAAAGAATTTTAACATTCTACTTCATTGTTTCCATTTGGGGCCAAATGTCTGGACATGAGGAAAGGTCTATCCATGAATGACCATGAACATTTTAGATGTGTTTCTATGGAATCATCAGATTCCAGAATGTATTTTCTTTCTCAACAACTAAGATAGAGACCTACAATATTCTTTGATTCTAGTAGTAGAAATTCACCAAGTAAATGTAAGCTTTGCACATGCCATTTCATAGGAATCAAACTGGTTCATAGAGGCTAAGTGATTTGCCCAAGATGATCAAATGATAGATCCAAGATTCAATCTATGCTTTACACCTTTAAGCCATTGTATTTCTCACTCTTTTAAAAAAAATATTGATTTCAGAGAAGAAGAGAGAGGAAAAGAGAGACAGAAATATCAATGATGAGAGAAAATCATTGACTGGCTGTCTCCTGCACACTCCCCATTGGAGATCAAGCCTGCAACCCAGGCATGTGCCCTTGACCAGAATCAAACCTGGGACACTTGAGTCTGCAGGCTGACGCTCCATCCACTGAGCCACACCAGCTAGGGCTATTTCTTACTTTTAAGCCTCTAAATGCCATGAATTGATCAAAATAAGATAAAACCTTTTGAATTATCTAAAATGTTCCAAAGAATTACTATATCCTACATAGAAGCCTAAGATGAGACATAAAGTGACAACTGTTTCAGAAAGAAACTTCTCATTTACATCTTCAAACAAACTGAAAGAAAACTCCTTAAAAATTAAATAAATGTTTCAACAGTGTTAAAGATACCGCCACCTACTGTGAGTTATGGCAGAAGTATCACAAAATTACCTTCTTTTATTATCTTTTCATATATTTTCTTTCCCCAATAAAATAGTAGCTTTTCAAGGCCAGTTAAAATCATATACACATTTTGGGAAGCCGTAACAGCATTAAAAACATGGAACATCATGTTTATAATTATACAACAATAAATACTAATTGACGCATTAGGTTTGTCTGTATTAGAAAAAAGGGAGCACAAAACATGAGAAAGAGAAAATATTTTACTCCTATTAATAAGATTTTAACTGACCATTGAAGGAGATTCAAAAGACTAGAAATGATTTTATCTGGTTGGACCCTTTGATTAAATATATTAGTCACACTTTTTTTTTTTTTTTTTTGGTTTGGTAGCTGAGTTATTTGCTATTAAAGAGAATACGAACAAAGATAATATAGCATTGTAATAGACATGGGAAGCTAACAGGCTATTTAGAGAAAAAGAAAAATAGATGCACCCCATTTAGAATTATTTGTTCATTTAAATATGTTCTCTAAATGCAAAAATTTCAAAATTTTATTTCATACCAGCTACAACAAATCATTATAAAAACTAGAGGCTCAGCGCATGAAATCTGTGTTTCAGTGGGGAGGGGTTTCCCTCAGCCTGGCCCACACCCTCTCCCATCTGGGACCCCTCAGGGGATGTCCAGCAGTCAGACATCCCTCTCACAATCCGGGATTGCTGGCTCCTAACCACTCGTCTGCCTGCCAGCCTGATCACCCCCTAACCACTCCCCTGCCGACCTGAGTGATGCTTAACTGCTCCTCTACCAGCCTGATCACCCACAACTGCCCTCCCATGCCAGCCTGATCACCCACAACTGCCCTCCCCTGCCATGACCTGCCTCCTCTACTGGGCCCTGCCTCTGTTGTGCCATCTTGTGATGGCTATCTTGTGACGACATTAGGGCATGATGCGTGAGGGCGTGACAACCACCTAGACTATTATTAGTATAGATAAAGATAAATCTATTTGAATGATAAACAGAACAATTCTGGCATGATTACACTTTTAAGTATTTTGAAAGAGAAATTCTCTTCTCTTTCCTATTCTCCCCACCCTGAATGTCCATATGCCAAAGCACCACCGTTACATTTAGACAGGACAAGCAGTGGGCACAGAAAGCTGGAGAAAACGAGTCTTAGCCAATAAGGATGGAAAGGAGGGCAAACAAGAGCTGCAGGGTGAGAAGCTAGACAGGCAAAATATTTGAAATATGGTTAAGAAACATAAATTCTATGGCAATTGAACGCACTTCTAAACCAATAGGTATGGGATGGCAAAGACCTGTACATACAAGTATGAAAGGACAGAGCAGGGGGATCAAACACCACTTGGGTGCCTGAATCCAAAAGCCAGAGTTCTAATCTTGGCAGTGTTACTAACAGGCCAGGGTAAGGACTTAACACATTTTTTAAAAATATATTTTATTGATTTTTTACAGAGAGGAAGGGAGAGGGATAGAGAGCTAAAAATGTCGATGAGAGAGAAACATCAACCAGCTGCCTCTTGCACACCCCCTAACGGGAATGTGCCCGCAACCAATGTACATGCTCTTGACTGGAATCGAACCTGGGACCTTTCAGTCCGCAGACCGATGCTCTACCACTGAGCCAAACTGGTTTCGGCTTAACACATTTTTGATGTATCATCACAAATAGCAAAATGATATTATCATTCAAAATAAATGGATTGTGTTTCTAAGTCAAGAATATGGTTTGAAAGAGAACATCATTTTGATCTTTCACTTGACAGCTTACATCTTTAGAGATCTGAGATACATTTTTGTTTGGTTTTTAAAGAAACCTGAAGTGATCTGCTCTCCTACATAACCTCCAGGAGATAGATATAGATAGATAGATAGATAGATAGTTATTTTATTAATTTTTACAGAGAGGAAGGGAGAAGGATAGAGAGTTAGAAACATCAAGTAGAAAGAAACATCCATCAACTGCCTTCTGCACGTCCCCTACTAGGGATTGAGCCTGCAACCAAATGGTACATGCCCTTGACCAGAACTGAACCCGGGACCCTTCAGTCCGCAGGGCCGGCACTCTATCCACTGAGCCAAACCAATTAGGGCAGATCTGAGATATTTTGTAACAGAGAAGGAACTGTAGAGTTAAAGGTCAGAATAAAATCACAAGTCTAATGTTTTTCCTTAAAGTTTAGAAAGGAACTTCAAGTTAAAGTCCTTGGTGAACTGTAAAGCACTGAGAAAATTATGAACAATCACATGTTGGCATGTATCAGTGTACGCAAAACCTTGGAAGCTAAAATCACTATAAACGGAAGTGAAATATCTGTCTTAAGCTTTTGCCCTCTGAACAAGTTAAGGAAGCAAGCCTTAGCAAGAAACACTGACCAATGTCAATGCTACTTCCATTAATAATTCTACTTCCATTAATGAGTTGATGTATTTAATTTACATGAAGGGAGTTCTTCAGGTTATCCTAATAAAATAATAATAATATGCATTTTTATTGACCATCACTCCAACACACAAGATGGCTGCCCCTATGTGGTCAAAGATCCGGCCGCCACAAGATGGCCAGCAGGGGAGGGCAGTTGGGAGGACCCAGGCCTGCAGGGGAGAGCAGTTGGGGGGACCAGGCCTGTAAGGGAGGGCTGCTGGGAGGGGGACCAGGCCTGCAGGGGAGGACAGTTGGGGATAACCTGGCCTGCAAGGGAGGGCAGTTAGGGGTGACCAGGCCTGCAGGAGAGGGCAGTTAGGGACAATCAGGCTGGCAGGGAAGCAGTTAGGCATCAATCAGGCCGTCAGGGGAGTGGTTAAAGGGTGATCAGGCTGGCAGGCAGAAGTGGTTAGGGGCAATCAGGAAGGCAGGCAGGCGAGCAGTTGGGAGCCAGCAGTCCTGGATTGTAGGAGGGATGTCCCAAATTGGTGAGGGTGCAGACTGGGCTGAGGGACACCCCCCATGCATGAATTTCGTGCACCAGGCCAATAGTAATTACAGAAAATACACAGATGAGCCGTGATCCAGGTGAAGGAGTGAAATATATACACTTCACTAGCCCAAAGAAAAGCATAAAGATGGGCATATAAAAATGTTGCCTTTTAAAGACAAACATCAACTAATGGATCTTTCTACAGAATTTTGCAAACAAAACATTAAGAGATGTCAATAGACAATGAAAGTGAAAAAAGAATACCCAGGCTTACAAGGGTGGTGACAGAATTTATTTTGACTAGAAAAACAATAGAAACTGTTATTTTTGCCCTGGAGGGTGTGGTTCAGTGTTTAGAGCATCAACCCTCAGACCAAAGGGTTGAGAGCTCAATTCCCATTCAAGGAATCAATTGCAGGTTTACCAGCCATGGTAGGGGTATGTGTGAGAGGCAACCAATAGATGTGTCTCTCTCACATCGATCTTTCTCTCTCTCTTCCTCCCTTCTACTCTCTCTAGAAATCAATGGAAAAATATCTTCAGGTGAGGATTTAAAAAAACACCAAAAAACCCAAAACTGTTATTTCCATGCTGCTAAAATATCACTTTTTATCAGAGCATTATATTTTAATTCATTTGGTATTCCATTTATCATTTAAAATTCAAGGCAAAGTCAGTTGGTTTTAATAACAGCTAGTATAAGCAAGACTGCATCTCACCAAACTTGAGCTACCAAACTATGGATAGTGCTGATTCACTTCCATTAAAGTTCTGCTTACTCATAATCACACACAAGTTGGGAATTTAGGAGAAAGGGGTACTGGCAAAATTACAGAAACCCTGCGGTCTAGTGGCTCATGGGTGTCTCCCTCAGAAAGGCCAACATTCACCAGCTCTGTCATGGTCCATGAGAGCTCACTCAAGAGCTCTGACACTCAGGAAGAAAAGAACTCAGAATAAACTGCCACTTCCCGTCAATAAAACAACCTGTGAACCCACAGTGAAAACGTGTAATCATTATTTATTCCGAAAATGCTTATGGGGCATTGGGATAAAAAAAAATGCGGAACACACAGTCCCTACTCTACGCAACTTACAGTCTAGATGGTGAGACAGGTGATAATAAAAAAAGCATAACACAACACATCCATGCTACCCGTAGGAATACAGATAAACCTCCTTTTAGATAATGTGGTTAAACTTAGGAATAAGTGAGGAAACACACTATCAAAATACAGTGATTATAATTATACAGCAATCAAGGATTCAAAGAACAAAAAACTAAAAAGCAATAATGCAAACTGTAAAATTCTCAAAATAGCTTTTGTTCATTGAAAACATGTTTTAAACGCATATAAACAAATGCTTTTGCCAATTCAAAGTTATTAGACCTTTTGTACCCATCTTCCTAAAACCATTTGAAGCCACCAATACTCTCAACCTGCCGGGGGACTGTTCGTGAGCCTGCCTACGGCCCCCTCGTGCTCCCAGGCTGACAGCCAACATGTCTCCTCACCACGAGGGGCTGGAATAAGCCTATATTCACAACTTTTTTCACAATACACAGTTCAAATTAAATTAGTAACAGTTTGACTGCATGAAGAGAAACACAGAAACATACACTTGATATACATGGGTCAAAGAAAACAAGCATGCAAATGGAAGGCTTTAAGATGAAACAAACAAAAGGTGCTGAAGTGCTGTGTTACCTTTCTGTGGGTGTAGGAGCCGGTTTCATGTAGAACTGCCACTCTGAACGGAGGCCACCATGTGTGAAATTCCTTCACCCACTGATGCATCACTGTCGTAGGGCAGACAATGATTGTTGGACCCAACCCCTCATACCTGCACCAAAATGTCCAAGAAGAAAATACAACCATAAATGACAGCGCAAGGATAATCAACTGCCAAAAAATAAAAAAACAAGAAGAAAATAAAAAAAAAAAGGAAAATCCTAGTTATGGAAATTTGCTGTGTCCTATAAAGAAAAAGCAGCTAAGGTTAAAACCTCGTCAGTGAAATCCCCACCATCCCGTTATCAATTGGTGAATGCAGGTGCTAAGAGAAAACACTAGCTAACACATTGGAAGATAGTATCTATGCTCAGTGGTTGAGCATCAACCTATGAACCAGGAGGCCACGGTCGATTCCTGGTCATGGCACAGGCCGGAGTTGCAGGCTTGATCCCTAGTGTGTGTGTGTGGGGGGGGGGGGGGGGAGTGCAAGAGGCAGCCAATCAATGATTCTCTCTCATCATTGATGTTTCTCTCTCTCTCTTCCTCTCCCTTCCTCACTGAAATCAATAGACTTTTTTTTTTAATTAAAGTTAAGATTTAAAGTAAAAGTCATGTAATAAAAATACTTTTCATTCCTCTATTCCGGATTAATGAAAAGATTATACAATGTATCTTAAACTAAGGGAACAGAGGAGTGCCTTCCATTTGTTTGACCCTTTATAGTTTACCACAAGTTTTCACCCACAAAATTCCAACCAGCCTCACAGCCCTGGACATAAGCAGGACGGAAATGCTCGGTCACCAGGAGAGGGGCAGCGCCTAGAAGTCAGTCGTCTGAGCGCTGCAGTCTGCTCCTCCACATGCTGCTCGCTCCCATGTGATAAACTCACGGAGGAGCATCACGGAGGCTGGCGCTAGCGGAAAGACCAGGCCATTGAGCGCAAGCGCCTATTCTTGTGGAAACAACTGAGTGCAAGCAAGAGCCTTCCCAACAGCCCCCGCCACCCAGCAATCCCAAAGCAGCATCTGTCCACGGCGGGGAAAGGGGCCTCTTTTTCCTATTTATTTCCTTTCTACGTGCAAACCCACAAATAAAGGAAGGGTTGACTAAAGCATCCTGCTCTTCAATGCAGCACAGGCCAGTGGTTAGCACTGCCTGGGTCTGAATCCCAGCTCTGGACACGCCAATTCTGTGATCTTGGGCATATCGCCTAATCTCTCTGAACCTCAGTCTCCCATTTGAAAGTGGGAATAACAGTACGGACCATATGGTTCATGTAAAGATTGAATCAGTCAATATCTGTAAAGTGCTTACAGTCAATACTGTACCACAGTAAATACTGTAAGTGCTTGTAAAAGAAGATGGAATATCATGTAACCATTAATATTCTTTCTGAAGAATATTTTAAAATCTGGAAAAATGTTCATAGTAAGTCTTATTAAAAAAAAAAAGACTTACACATAGATAGCTGTAGAGGGGTTGTGACCACTATCCCAGCATGCCTTTGTCCTAGCTCCTGCTAACAGAACCGGTGCTGTAGCATCCATGCTTCCTTCCAGAGGAGTGCCTGCAGACTCAGCACTGTCTGGCTGAGTGAAGAAGGAAGCAGGGGTCCCAGTTTCTCTCAGACTGTCAGCACACCCCACTCCCCTGGCGACGCTCACCAGTCCGCTGAGGGGCTGGGAACACTGGCTCACCCAGTGCTGGTCGTCTCCCCTCATCTGTGGTTTCACCTTCTGCATTTTCAGTCCAAAGATGTTAAATGGAAAAATTCAGAAATAAACAATTCTAAAGTTTTAGACTGTTCCGAGTAGCTCGACTGTGATGACATCTCACATCCAGCTTCAGCCACGGCACCCCTTCGGCCAGTGTACCTGCGCTGTATACACTTCACCCATTAGCCACTGAGCAGCTATGGGGCTCTGGCACGGACTGTGGTGGTACCACAGTGCCTGTGTTCAGTCACCCGCATAGCAGCTGTGCTATAGCACCCTGCCCACCCACTCACCTCCTTCCCTCCTCAGGTCCACACCACCCCATCCCACGTCATCACAAGAAAAGAGGGTGGGAACAATAAGAGAAGACAGTTTGAGAGAGAGGTCACATTCACACACCTTTACTGTGGTACATTGTTATAATTACTTTATTATTAGTTACTATTGTTCATTGCTTACTGCGCCTAATTTATAATTAAACTTTATCACAGGTGTGTATGCATAGGTGCCAGGTCTTCACTGGGGATCTTGGAACACCCCGTGTGGATGAGGCGCTGCACCTTCTCAGCTGGGCCGCGTTTCCTGCTGGTCGCCTGCGGCATGTGCACGGGGAACCAGCCCAACGGCCCCGGGCAGCTGGGCTGCAGTGCAGACCTTAAGGCCACAAGGAGAATGTGAGCCCCGGGGTCCCCGAGGACATGCCAGCCCCCGGCCCAGGCTGTGTGACTGCCCACCCTGCCGTTTCCCTGCAGGGACAGCGCACATACTGGGAGAGTGTAACCTCTCTTGAAACCGGGCTTTATTTCCTTACAGCCACTGATGCTGATGCGCTGTGAACCACAGGTAGCCGAGTCCATCCATCCTGCCCTCCCTACTCTCCTGTGACAACAGAACCGTCCCTTCTCTCACCGGAGACCAGCCGCTGGGCCTCGCTATGAGTCCGGGCATCACCACAGCCGCCCGCCCATTGCTGGCTGCTTCGTCTCAGTCCTGCAGAGCTGGGTGCTGGCAAGGACATGAGTGAATATGAAGCAGCTTGAACTCTGGGGATCTTAACATTAGACTCGCGCAGTTCCTGCTACAAGAGGAGCCAACACTGTCCAGACACTGCTGACCTCCACGGCCCTCTCCTCATTCTGGAGCAGTCCGGGCACTTTTTAAACTGCCCTTCTTGCCGAAATGGTGTGGCTCAGTGGATAGAGCGTCAGCTGCGGACTGAAGGGTCCCAGGTTCGATTCCGATCAAGGGCATGTACCTTAGTTGCGGGCACATCCCCAGTGGGGGGAGGGGGGGTGCAGGAGGCAGCTGATGGATGTTTCTCTCACATCGATGTTTCTAATTCTCTCTCTCTCCCTTCTTCTCTATAAAAAAATTAATAAAACAAACAAACAAACAAACAAACAAACAAACTGCCCTTCTTCCTCTCCCTACCTTTTTCTGCCCGGCACAGTGCTGCCTAAAGTTAGATGCACACTGAACATTCTTGCCCATGTTATCGAATTAATTCCCAGTTTCAATTACTCCCTCTATACGGATGGCGCCAAATCTAGGTCTCCAGCCCAGATCTCCTTCCTGCGCTCCAAAGTACCATATGCTCGGATGTCTAACTGCTCTATCTCCACTCAGATGCCCCATGGCATCTCCCCCACACCTTGCCCTCCGCGTGTCTCCTAACCCAGTGGAAAGAACCGCCACCTGTTCTCCAGGTGCCAATTTGGAAATCCAGCCCTCACTCCTCGTCAGCCCCTCTTGCTCCCCACCATATCCCACCTATCGCGTTCATGTCACGTCTGGCTCCTAAATCCCTCCAAAAGCCACCCGCCTGTGCATCTGATAGTTCTGGCCACTATCATCTGACCCAGTTCAAAAAAGCAAAATCTGAATGCTCCATCCCTTTGCTTAAAAAAGCCTTTTAATACCTGCCTGCTGTTCTTGGAACAGTTTAAACCTCATCTGGCCTATGAGGCCACGAGGATCTGAGCTCGCTCCCTCATCAGCCTCGCCTCTCATGGCCCACCCCACATTTGCTCCGAGACTCAGCACTCCACCTGCCCGGACCGTCTTCAGCTCCACAAAGAGCACAGCCTGGGCCTCCCACTCTGCCTCGCCCCTTCCTACCCTTTCGTCCTCGCCACTTGTCTATTTGTCCTGCAGACCTCAGCTGCCTCTGCACGTGTGCTGGCCTTCCTCTCCCGAAGGCTAAGGCCCCTTCCGCGGGCAGCACACTTCTGAGAACCCGAACTAGCCAACCCAATCACAGCACCTCGTTCCTAAGCGCCTTTCTTCAAACCATCTCAATGCCTAAGCCATGGGAAGGAATTAATGGATACTGGCTTTATTACATAAAAATATTTTTAAAGGTTGGCAGAAAATTGAAATGTTAAAAGAGATACTTTCTGAGTTGGGAGATCATATGTAATTTTACCTGAACTTAAAAAAAATTATAAATCAGAGTAAATCATACAGTGCTTGAAATAATACAAACAATATTGTGTGAAACTGAAAAATACCTTGTAGTTCTAATAGAAAAACAAGCCATAACCTTACTCTATATTCCAAGGGGACAGTTTCCACTGCTTCTTTCTAAACCCTTTCAACCTGCAGCTTCCGTCCCTGCCTGCCCTCTGCTCTGCTCAAGGGCTGGGCCACAGAAGTCAGAGGCTGCAATCGAATTCCTGCAGAATTCCCCCAACGCCTCCGCTGCTCAGCAAGGCAGGTCCTGGGAGAGTGCCTCTGCCCTGGCCCCTTCCAACACAATATTCCTTTCTAAAAGGATTACATTCACCGGCTTAGCTCCTCCAAGGAGAACGAGAGTTACCATCAATATGTACTTAGCAGGGATTAGGAAACAACCATTCAATTCTGTCTAGAACAGTTAAAAACAAATTCACTTTCAAATACGGTAAGCATAAATACACACATATGGGGTTTTTATTAGGTTCTGCAGCAGTTTTTCTCTTTCTGCAAACTGCTACAATGACGACTCACATTTTGTCACTTAAGGCCAATATTACATTCTGGCTGAACATCCGTGTGAATTATTACGCCCTTCAATTTCTCATTCTTCCTTTATTTAAAGACTATGGAGGTTTACAGGCTGAGTGGACAGCTAGGAGCAATGCCAACCTTGTTCCTGAACCACAGAAGGAGCAATCAAATTCACTCAGTCACACCTACTACCCTACCCTTTCCAGCCCTCACCACTGGTGAGATGACCACTCGAAGTGCCAAATATCCTAGGCCAGTGGTTGGCAAACTCATTAGTCCACAGAGCCAAATGTCAACAGTACAACGATTGACATTTCTTTTGAGAGACAAAATTTTTAAACTTAAACTTCTAACGCCACTTCTGCAAAATAGACTCGCCTGGCCATGGTATTTTGTGGAAGAGCCACACTCAAGGGGCCAAAGAGCCGAATGTGGCTCGAGAGCCACAGTTTGCCGACCATGGTCCTAGAGGATTAGCATCAATTACCAAACTGGCTACAGCTCCTTTCATCCTCGATTACCATTGATTACCTCACAAATTTAAGACAAGCCAATAGTGCCAGGGTCAAATATGTCAACCTGCAGGATGGAAATCCACTATTCACAGCCTAGAACTTACCGGAAAATACAAAGCAAAATGTTTACGTTTGAAAGCCATTTATTTGTAATTAGAAGTTTACTAAATGATAGTTAAGACTTTAAAACATTATCTGAAGTTTCAAAGATAATTTCCTCTCCATCATAAAATTTAGGGTGTGTCTATCATAAGATGAATGGCAAAGTGAAAATAAGGTAGTACGTGTATTAGGAACTGGGAACACAGTGACCAGTACAGATTTTTATTAACCATGTCATATGTTTCTTCCCTCGTAAAAACAAACACACAAATACATTAAAATAAACCACCCACAATGTCTTTTACCACGAAGTTTCTTCTTGCTATCATAGAGACTCACATTATTTTAATGATCACGTGCCTTAAAATTACAACACTGCCGAAACCAGTTTGGCTCAATGGATAGAGCATAGGCCTGGAGACTGAAAGGTCCCAGGTTCGATTCTGGTCAAGGGCATGTACCTTGGTTGCGGGCACATCCCCAGTAGGAGGTGTGCAAGAAGCAGCTGATTGATGATTCTCTCTCATCGATGTTTCTAACTCTCTATCCCTCTCTCTTTCTCTCTGTAAGAAATCAATAAAATATATTTAAAATAAAAAAATAATAAAATTACAACACTGAGACCCCCTCAAGTTAGCGCCCCACCCTGCACAGCCAGCTGCTAAACTGCTTGCACAGCTTGTAGGAGTCCGGGGGACCGTGCACAGCCAATAAAGCAAGGCCGACTCACAGCACCTGACAACCCAATTTCATTTGAACTTCATTTGACAATTCATCTGACTCTTCCTTTAGGACATGAACTCAGAGGAAAACTCTAAATTCATTCCGTTTCAGAGGAGGACACGTTATAGAGCTGTCACACAGTGTGCTGGCACACGGGAGTGGGGGGACCCTCAGTGCACCTCTATTTATGCAGAGCCTCGTTGTTCTGATGATATACAACCACATTCTGGGAAGCACTGGTACCAATACTATTTCAGTGAAGACGGTCTGGGCTATAGTCCAACACGTCACACGATTTCATTATGGAAAGAGGATATGCGCATCGATAGCTAATTGATTACAGCTGTTCTCATCATTAGCCCTGACTTCCCTCCCACAATTGTCACTGCTCGGGAGGCATGTTTTAATTTTTAGATCAAAATTACACTGCAGGGATGACTTTAGGTTTCCTAGGCCCAGAGGACTAGGTTCCATACAGGTTTCATGATAATAGAAAAGGAGAGGAGGACAGGACATGGGAAATAAGAAAATCCCAGAAATCATTTAAGGAAAGAAAGACAGTCCTAGAAAATATCTAGTTATCAAACAACAACAACAACAAAGCCAAGCCCACCTAAGAGCCACTTAGAATAGAGAAAACATTTTCACAAATCTAAACTAATGGCAGTCTTAGAAAAAAAAAACACATTAAATTCAACTCTGACTTCTCCTGGGCTGAAATGTCTTCACTTGTTTCCAGGCAAAATGTAACAGAATTCTAATTTTTAAGATATATATATATATATATATATATATATATATATATATATATAATTGACTTTTTACAGAGAAGAAGGGAGGGGAGAGAGACAGAGAGCTAGAAACATCGATGAGAGAGAGACATCAACCAGCTGCCTCTTGACACCCCACACTGGGGATGTGCCCACAAAAATGTACATGCCCCCGACTGGAATCAAACCTGGGACCTTTCAGTCCACAGACCGATGCTCTATCCACTGAGCCAAACCAGTTTGGGCAAGAATTCTAATATTTGAAGAAAAACCTCTTCTTCCTTGTAATAACAACAAAATATTTAGTATTTTAAAATCGCCAAGTGTTTTTTCCCCTTTCCCACATTTACATAAATATTTCTAAAACTTTAAATACTCCTCATGAGAAATGCTGATCTGCTAAATTAATAAGAGAGAAAGAGATAAAAACAAAGCACTAGCCTCTGAAGGTAAAAAGGTCCTCCCTCAGTAGCCTATGGTTTGTGTCTGGCTCTCGGCTGTACACTGTGAGGAACCAGAGAACAGCACAACACAGGGACTTTCTGCAGCTGTGACCAGACACACTGATATGATTTTAAAGGTGTCTCCAAATCACATCTAGAGAGTGCCCGAAGTTTCTACCACATAACCATCAGGTAAATATCTTGCTTTTCCTCCTTAGATAAGCCTATGGGAATCTAAGAAGCTCTCGGTATTATGCAAAGTGAAATAAGCTAGTCTGAGAAAGACAAGTATCACATGATCTCACTTATGTGGAATCTAATGAATAAAATAAACTGATGAACAAAATAGTTCCAGACACACAGAAGCATAGAAAAGACTGATGAATCTCAGAGGGAAGGTGAGGGAGGGTGGGAAGAGACCAACCAAAGAGCTTGTATGCACACATGCATACCCCGTGGACACAGACAATAGGGTGGTGAGGGCCTGGGGGGGAGGGGCAGGGAGGTGGGCTAGAAGGGGTAAATGGAGGGGAAGAGGCGACATAAGTAATACTTTCAATAATAAAGATTTTAAAAAATAATAAGCTCTCAGATTAACTGGCTTCAAGAATAACCCACATAATTTACCTAGCATTATTTTTCCCAATACTAAACTACACAAAGCAAATTTACAGCTTAAATATGGAAACAGTCATCAAAGTGATTTTAAAATAAAATATCTCACTCCTAACATACCAAACTAACTCTTTAAAATTCTTATTCTTTCCGAGTGCTAAAGCCTTAATGGTTTGTTTAAAATCCTAAAGAAAATAAAGACTAAAATCTAAACACAGTTTCCTATCATTTTAGCATTTCACATAGTCACTCAGGCTGTGGCCTTAGCATTTCTATAAAGACTTGGAAGAGGGGGCAGAAAGCATAGTGAGCAGACGAGTAATGTCATTTTAAGAAATCGCTGTCTATAAATGCTCTCATGCACACCGACTGTAAAAGAAATTCGTGAGAATGACTTTTCCAAAGCCCCAACTTTCCCCATGAATAGACTTTGTACTTACTGTAATGCTTACCTGGTCTCCTGCCAAAACAAATATTTTAATATAAAATTTAATAAATGGAACTAAAAGTATCATGTCTAATTTAAAATTCCATACTGTGTAAACTATTGATATTAACATAATTGAGTTTGTAAACAATCCATTTGTAGCAGCTAACCTTAGACAACTGTATTGACCCAAAATATCTAGTGGGGCTCATCTGCAAAATGAAGCCTCAATGCCTAGAATTCATTAAAAGTGTTACATGTTTAATTTCTCCTGCCCTACAGCTCCATTGTCTCGTAAAAATTTTCCTTTGATCTCCCCCACTAAAAGAATTAAAGGAATATTGTAATTGAAATGTCATCAATAATTCACAAGACCCTCCTCCACAGCAATACATCTGATAAAATATTAATTGAGCTCCACAGACTGACAGTCTGCAGAGGAGCACTTGCCTGTAATTTGAACCACGAGTTCTGATCTTGCTGTAGCTCAGACCTGCCAAGAAGGCAATTATCTGGATGGTCTTGCCCAATCCCATTTCGTCTCCCAGAATTCCTCCTGCCTGCTGGCAGTGCAATTCCCACAGCCACCTAACACCTGTCTGCTGGTACCTACAACAACAAACACCAACAAGAAAAAGAAAATGGCAAATGGTGGATAATACAGATCATAACACAAAGTACTCATGAATTAATCATTTCACTAAGTTCTAGTACCAGTTAGAGAAACATGCCGGATGTGTGTTTTACATAAGTATTATATTTATAAGGTCATACATTTTTTATTATCTAGGTCCAAAATCACAAATTTTTCTTTACAGAACATTAACACATTTCTAATTAAACTGATAGATTGTGTAATTAGGGACTATTTTCTTTCCTTTACAACATTAAAAATAGCTTGGTAGATAAACATAAGCTCATTATCTTTCTCAGTATCTTCCTGGAGGGGGAAATCTCAAATATTTTTAGTTTTTAAATTTGCAATAATTTTCTATTAACAACAAGCCTGAACAGCATCAAAAAGCAGGCCACAGATTACCAATTTACATATATCACTGAAAAGTCACTGGTAATCATATTTCTTTTTTGTTGTTGTTAATCCTCACCTGAAGATATTGTTTTTATTGGCTTTTTATTGATGATTCTGTCATATTATTAGCATGTGCAAAAAAAAAATTTTTAAATCAGCAATAGCCCTGTCCGGTTTGGCTCAGTGTATAGAACGTCGGCCTGCAGACTGAGGGGTCCTGGGTTTGATTCTGGCCAAGGGCACATGCCTGGGTTGCAGGCTTGGTCCCATGCAGGAGGCAGCCAATCAATGACTCTCTCTCATCATGTCTCTCTCTAAATAAATAAATAAATAAATAAATAAATAAATAAATCCTTTGACACTGCTCATTTAAAAAAAATCAACAATACAAAAAACATTTTTAATATTAAAGCAGAACTTGATTCAGGGACTTTTCAAAGACACAAACACATCAGCTCTTGCATTTTAAATAAGGAGCACAGTCACAGGTAACAGCACAGTCCCTCTACAAAACAGAAGAAAAGTGTTGGTGTGTGCCTTTCTCAATGGTATATTTATTTACTCTATAGTCTAAAAATAAAGTTTAAAAAAGGGATAATGCAAAAAGAATTTTTAAGAGTTAACATTATAGCCAAAACCGGTTTGGCTCAGTGGTAGAGCGTCGGCCTGCGGACTGAAAGGTCCCGGGTTCGATTCCGGCCAAGGGCATGTACATTGGTTGCGGGCACATCCCCAATAGGGGGTGTGCAAGAGGCAGCTGGTCGATGTTTCTCTCTCATCGACATTTCTGGCTCTCTATCTCTCTCTCTTCCTCTCTATAAAATATCAATAAAATATATTAAAAAAAAAAAAAAGAGTTAACATTATGGAACAGTATAAAGATTACATGGCAAATTAAAAAAAAATCTAAAACAAAACAAAAACCCTACATAAGTTGAAAGACAATGAAATCCAAAGGATTTTTTTTTTCCAGGAAAATATCAAGACTAATGAGCTTCCCACCTTAAAAGAAAATGATTTTATTTTACTGCCCAAATGTATTTGGTACATGGTATGTCTACCTACACTCTCATCATGAATTGCAGTCCTTGTTGAACTAGTTTTACTTAGTTGTCTCTCATGTCATGATTAACTTTCCCCCAGTATTTTGCAAATCAATTCCAAAAGTTTGATTCCAGCTGTTGCCATTATTATCTATCCCATTAGGAAAGCTTACAATGAGAACTGTGCTGCTTACTAAGTCTGCTGACCATAATATACAATTTGAATATGCACCCTGGAAAAAGGATTAAGAATCAAAACCTATCAAAAAGTGCACTATGAATAGAAGATCATTTAATTGGGGAAGAAGGACAAGTTCTACTAGCAAGTGGTACGCAATCAAAGAACACGGCAACTACGTGGGGAGCCTAGGGCCCACTGCCGGGAGGCGCAGGCCAGGGGCCGGATGTAGCCTCAAACCCCTGCGGGAGACTGCCTGCCCGCTTTAGAGTTAGGAAAGGAAGGCACACAGAGGTTAAGTAACTTGCCAGAGGTCACACTGTTAGAGAAAAATGAGCAAGGCAGAACTGGAATCCAGAACCGGTGATTCCTATCACTTTGGAGGTAATCCTGGCCAGCAGTTCTCCAGGAGGGGTTTCTCTGCTTCGTAGGGGACAGCTGGCACTACCTAGAGGCAAGTGTCATTGCTCTCTAGTGGTGAAAGCATGAGGTGCTGGTCAACATCCTACAACACAAAAGCAGACCCTACAACAAAGAATTATTCGGCCCAAAATATCGTTGTGCTAAAGAAGAGAAATCCAGATCTAGAATAAAAGCTGGCTGTGAACTGGCTATAATACACTAATCCCAGCTTTGGAAAAGGATGTATTCAAAAAACTCAAATACAGAACTAACCCTTTACTTGTGGTTTCATCTTCTAACAGTTTCAATTACTTGTAGTAAATCACAGTCCAAAAATATTAAAGAAAAGTTCCAGAAATAAACATAAGTTTTAAGTTTGCACACCACTCTGAGTAGCATGATGCAATCTCAAGCCTTCCCACTTGGTCCCGCTGGGCCGTAAGTCACCCCTTTGTCCAGCATTGCCCCCGCTGCACATGCTCCCTTAGCGGCTCTTAGTTATCACATCCACTGTTGAGATATTACAGTGCTTGTGTTCAAGAAACCCTATTTTACTTAAAGATGGCCCAACCATGAGAAGGGTGCTGGCAATCCAGACTATGTATGCCAAAGAGGAGTGAAAAGAAAAGTTTGGTACTATCCACAGTTTCAGGCATCGATTGGGGGTCATTAGGGAAAGTTAAAGATTTTTACAAATTACTGTACCATAGTAAAGAAATTATTATACTCTGCTTCTCCCATGAGACTAAAACATCACAAAATTATTGCAGATAATTGGTATATTTTGGCATTGTCTTACTAATCCAAGATTGCATTAACTAGTGTAGCTAAAAGTAAGGTCAAAAGGGTGAAGCTTGCCATTCGATTGCTAAATTACACAGATGAATGCATTTGCTGGGCAAACTTTCAAAACAGAATTTTAAAAGTTAAACATTATCTTACAGAAAATATCGCTTAAATGGGTAATTGTACCTTCTGACTCCCTTGTGTACAATTCTCTGTTAATCTAATTCCACAGAGTGCAATAAATACAGGAAAAATACATATCTCTAGTTTAAAATTAAATTGCCTTATCTAAAATATATTCATAAAATAAAAATGGAGACTATCGATTGTATTACTTTTTCATATAGCAGAAGAAAAGGAACAGAAGTTTTATAACATTTGTGAAGTACTTAAAAACCCTGTTTTTGAGAGATGAAAAACAAAAGCAAAACACTTTCTAGAAATGTGCAATTAAGATAAATAAAAAAAACAACAACAAATGTGCTAACATTAACTACAATAAGGTTGTCAATACAATAAATCATATACAGTCTTAGTAAGTGAAGTTTGGTTATTAACTGTGAGATTTTTTTGCTAGAAAACTTCACATTTATTTTTAAAAAATGCAGGTTCAACTTGAGTCTTGTGGATATTTGCCAAATGACTATACGCATAGAAGTATCTTCTTTGATAAATCACCTTAATCTGTAATTGGGCCTATTACTTAATAAGTAATCGCTTCAGAGAAGAAGAAAAGAGCATTTTTATTTACCTTTCCATAGTTAAGTTTCATTTTGGGAAAGCAACAAACGAAGCTGCCACTTCTCCAAGCTATAAAATCTATGAAAATTACTAGATTCAGATTTTAATTTCTTTGTTGTTTTTCTGTCTAGTTATGGCAACCCAACCAAGATCCTGCAGCACATCTTTAGGATTCAGCTTTTCTAAATGTTTAGTGAGATAAAATAATTCTTCCTGTACTTGTTTTCTCTCCCACACTCCAAGAAAAATTAAAACTATAAATAAAAACTCTTTGAGATGAAATTAAAAAAAAGCATGCTTTTTTTAAAATAGACATCTTGCAGAAGTTTAAAGCATGGCTGACAGGTAAATCTATTAAGATTAAACATAACTATTTCAAAGAAGTTTGCATCCCACACCCAACTACCAACTGATGATGAGAGATAGAGAAGCTATTTAATGGTTTAACTTCCTCTATGCATCTAAGAAGCCTTTCTGAAGTACCTTGTTAAGCAAGCCCCAAGAGTGATGAGACTGAAAATGTGCCTCAGTGTTCACATTCATCACGGGAGCCGGCCAGGCCTCCGTGCAGCATCCGGTTCTAACACTGAGGCCACTCCACACATGAAGCACAGTCAGTTTCAAAGAGCAACTCAATCCTGAAGGTGTTTGCCTATATCTTCTTTTTTGACATTAGGACATCTACATAAAATATTTAGATGCACATTTGGTCGGCTCAAAAGTATTATACCCTTAGGTACAATATAGGGCACTCAGAAAATAATCTAAACAGTTTTTTTATTCTACATAGAAGTAAAAAACCTTCCCAATATTGATTTTAATATAAAACTCTTCTTAATTAACCTGATTTAAGAAATTAGAGGTTTGGTTCCTAAAAATTACTAAGAACAATAAAATGACTCAATGTAGATGGTTTTTAAATGTGCTGCTTTTAGTCTGCTAAGACAGGTCCATATAGATTCATCAGTTTACAAACATACCCAATGCGCACTTTAGTCAATTTATTATCATCTAATTTTAATGAACAGCATGTGGCTAAAATTTCATTTGACAGCATCTATTTGCAATAAATTGCTGCAAGTACCTAAGGGCCTACAGGTAACTGCTGTGTAATTCCTAAAATATTAATCTGCACACAATGGCTTGATGACAGAATAAAAAGAAAAAAACACATGGCACATACTTGAAAAGCTTTTTGAACAGAAAACCTGGCACTTTAAAACCTTCATCAAACTCAGCATCACTTTCCTCAGAATCATCTTCAAGCTTCAGACACTTCTCTTTGTCCTGCAGTCTCAGCTTATTCCATCTCCTACCATGAAAAGAAAAATCATTATTTCCATTATTTTGATTACAAGACAGATTAAAATAGATAATTTTAAATAATGCACAGGAAAAAACAGGCAAGTTAGAATGATCTTTTTTCGCCCAAAATACCAATATTCAAATAAGAAAACCAACTAATTCTCTTTTCCATCCTCAATTCAATTCTTACTTGAATTATTGTACCTGCACTACAAATATTTTTAAGGTCCCAATTCATTATCAAAACTACCTGTTCCTCATTTGAAATACACCCTGAGGGAAAATTTCTCTGCTAATTCCTAAGATATATGAACTTAATTTTACAAAAGATTCAGTGAGCTGAGACCTGTTTGGCTTAGTGGAGAACATCGGCCTGCGGACTGAAGGGTCCCGGGTTAGATTCCAGTCAAGGGCATGTACCTTGGTTGCGGGCACATCCCCAGTAGGAGGATGTGTAGGAGGCAGCTGGTCGATGTCTCTTTCTCATTGATGTTTCTAACTCTCTAACCCTCTCCCTTCCTCTCTGTGAAAAATCAATAAAATATATATATTTTTAAAAAGATTCAGTGAAAATTTCAATGTGGCTAACTAAGTATCTCCAAAACAGCAGTATAACAAAAAATATTTTATTTCTGTGCTAAAAATATGCTAGTAATACCACAGAACAGCACAATATCTTGAATATAAGGCATTTTTGGTCAATATGACTATAATTGAATTCACACATTGATTACTTAATGGGGGGCATCAATAATATAAAAATATTGATAATTATACTAATGAAAAAAAAATGTGTTCAAATAAAATCTAAGTTTCAAATTTAGTACATAATGCTTTTCAAATATAAAATAAAATGAATATTTATATTTCAGAAGAGTAATGCCATCTATCTATATATATAAAAAGGCAGTAACTTAACAACCAAAAGCTCAAATGAACACCGAAAGTTAGTCCTGCAGTCAGTGCTGGGTTGCAGTGGCCACCCGGCACTGACTGCTGAGGGGGAGGGGGAGGCTGTGGATCAGGCCTGGAGAGAGGCCTGGAGAGAGAGAAGCAAGGTCTAATCAGCCTTTGCCTCTTTCTTTCTCTCTGGGCCTGGCCAGCAGCAAGATTCTCTTTCTCTTCAGGCCTCCTTGGGGGGCTGCTAATCAGCCTTACCTCTCTAATCAGGCACGGAGATAGGCCTGGAGATGCTGACTGGCATAAAAACTGACCAATCAGAACCAAATCTGGGTGAACTTCGAGGAGCCAATGGCTTCCTAGGAGGCGGAGCTTTTGATGCTGATTGGCATAGAAACTGAACAATTAGAAGCAAATCTGGGTGAACTGTGAGGAGCCAATGACTGCCTAGGAGGCAGAGCTTTAGATGCTGACTGGCATAAAAACCAACCAATCAGAATCTAATCTGGGTGAACTGCGAAGGGAAAACCTAAGCTGGGTCGGAGGAGGGGTTTTAAGGCAATTGGGGGCGAGATCAGGCCAGCAGGGAGGGCAGTTGGGGGCAAGATTAGGCTGGCAGGGGAAAGCAGTTAGGGATGATCAGGCAGGCAGAGGCAGATAGGGGTAATCAGCAGGCAGGCGAGTGGTTAGGAGCCAGCGGTCCCAGATTGTGAGAGGACCGGTTTAGGCCCGATCCCTGTGGGGTCCCCAATTAGAGAGGGTGCAGGCTGAGCTGAGGGAACCCTCCCTTCCCTGTGCATGAATTTTGTGCACTGGGGCATTAGTGTATATATAATAAAAGCCTAAGTGACCATTATAGGGGAATGACCAGAACAACCAGTTGGTATGATGTGCAATGACCACCAGGGGGAGTGCTGCTCTGCCAGAAGCAGGGTTCATGGCTGGCGAGTGCAGCAGTGGTGATGGGGGTGGGAACTTAGCGCTCCCCATGGCAGCACTAAGGAGCAGCAAGCCTAGCATTAAGGAGCAAGGGATCCCAGATTGTGAGAGAGAGGTCCAAGGGGTCCCGGACTGTGAAAGGGCACAGGCTGAGCTGAGGGACACCCCCTGCCGTGCACCAATTTCATGCACCAGGCCTCTAGTACATACATAAAAGAACAAAATGTGTAAGATCTAAAAGTCTCAGCAACATGACAAGATAGTTGGGAAGTTGTAGCCATTTAGCCAGACTAATTCTGTATTCATATAACTACAATGGACACTGGTGTCACAAGTTAAAAAAAAAGTCAATAGTCTCACATCTTACTTTTTTCCATTTATAAAAGCATGACTTTTTAGTAGGCTTGCAAGTGACATTTTAAATTTCACAAAATGGTGGAAATAAAGCACTGATACTGACAAATGCCTTCCAAATGAAAAGCTCACAGTAACATATACATGAAGGCATTTATCTGCCCCTCATGCAAGAAAAACATTGCACATCTAAGGGGAGGTAAAGGAGAAAAGGTCAGAAGGACAGTGCACAAGGGGGATTCTCTGGTATCAATTACCAAACCAGCATGGAGGCCAAACAGAGCAACAGGCGATCCATCCAGGAACTGCTTAAAGCACCTCCTTTGATAAATTCTTGCCTGGATGAAAATTTCAACTCTTCAAAGTAGCAAAAGGAAGGGTTAGCTGAAGTTTAACTGAAACCACTAAGGAAGACTGGCTGGTGACCTGAAACTGCTCCTCAGGGTACTGAGGGAATCTATAAACCAGCATTGCTGGTAATTTCCAGAGAACAGCACATGGAAGAGGCAGTATATGGTCACGTCTGAGGAAATAGCTATTATATAAGATTTAGTATGTAACAGTCTTTTTATGTAAAAAAATTAATCACCTTTTTGTGCTTCACTTCTAAAGACAATCTCTTCCTCTCTTTTATTTGTATTTTTCTTCCTTAATTTCCATGCAACTGATCAAATGAAGAGTGATGGGGTGGGCTATATAACAGTCTCTGCTATTCTGAGTTTCACTTCGTTATAAATGTAGTTACACGCAATGGCATACAGCAGTGGTTTTCAACTGACCGCCCTCCATTGCCCCCTTGTCACAGGGGGATCTGACACTGCCTGGAGACATATTTGATTTCTACAACCACTAGCATAGAGCTGGCTGAGCCCAGGGATTCTAAGCATCCTACAACATACAGGACAGTCCTCTACAGCAAAATGTTATCTGGTCTCAAAGTCAATAGTGCCAAGGCTGAAAAACCCTTGCATATAGGTATCCTTTATTAGTGGAACTTAAATGTTCATTCCTTTTCTTGACAAACATGTATGAATTCTTGCTACTCACTACCTGAAATTTAGCAAGCAAGCAAATTCAAATGAGATATTCCTCAGTATCCAAACTCTTACTATCAGAACTCCAAATCAAACATCTGCAAAACAAAGGATACTGTACTTAGAAAATTTGTGGAAAAATCACAAAAACTATCACAGTACTTAAAAAGTACTTCATTTGCAAATACCCACAGACAATCTTATAAGAAAAAACGAAAAACACCAGAAGTTACTGACTTTTTAAATCTGGCATAACAGGTCATTAAATACTTTATATACAAGAAATTCACTGACAGACGATCACCATTTCCTTAGACTCAGCCCATACATCTTTGTGGCTGTTAAATTTCCCACCACATCACTCTGTACCAACAGGGTATCAGCTTCCTCTTCCCTCTCTGCCTCCCTCTTAAATGCAGGCCTCGTGTCAGCACAGAACACACAGCACCTCGAAAACCACAGAAGCCACTATAGAAATGATTGCATCCCAGCGTCATCCGCTTCATAAAGAAAGATGAAAAGAAACAAACATTTATTCAGCTTGGCTAAAGGATGCTTGAAGGTGGTGGAGAAAAATCATTATTACCTATAAACATTTGTATCGTTGTGAAGACAAATCACCCAGCAGAATCATATACACATTAGTAGAGACAGAAAATACCAGTTAAAAAACCACATGCCCATGTGGCTCAAGCTGAGATTCTGTTCCACAAAGCAGCAATTCCTAGTGGCTGGTGGCCAAACAGACCTGCCCTGCCACTAGAGCCCACACAGGGCAGCGCCAAGCGCGGGTGACAAGAAGCACCAGGCACACCGCGGAGGCGGAGGAGAGCCAGCGTCATCCGAATCCTGAGAGAAACAGGTGCTGCTCCCATCCTCACTGCCCTCGGGGGGCTCATGCTCTTTCTCGTGTGCTTATCCCGCTCTCGCAGCCTGGAAGGCGGAGGTTCTGTCTGGTGGCAGATGTCGAGGGGATTCTGTGCTGGGAACACTGGGTTAGACACGCAGTAAGCACAGGCCCAAACATAGAGGCCTGTCTCAGGTGGTCCACATCCTGACTGCTGTTGATTAGCTCCTTAAACCAAAGCAAGTAAATTAATCTGTTTAGCATCTAAGTTTCCTCAACTGTGAGATGAGGAGAACAAGAGCGTCCATTTCCCTGGGTTTGGGCGAGAATTAAATGAGGTGTCACATGTAAAGCACTTGTTAGCACAAGCCTAAAATAAACTAAATGCTAAATGAACTAACCTACCATTACATGTAATGCTACCTATATGTGTGAAACCCTCCGCAACCTGAGGCAGGAGCCGTTCCTCTGCCCCCAGAGGGGAACAAAGGAATACGTAGTCCAATACAATCGCACACAATACTACAAAGCACCACCAAATCTGACAGAACTCCTAAACAAGTCCATCTGAACTAAAACTAAACTGGCTTATCACATGGATGCTAAGTGGATTATTACCATTAACATGATCAGCCCTCAGAGGGTACCTGCTGGAACACCTCACTTTAAAAATTCGGTAGCAGACTATTACAGTGAACTGTCGTGAAGTAAGTCCACCTTTTATATAACAAATGACTTTTCTATAACACAGAATGACTTAAAATTAGTTGATGGCAGAAAAATAAGATCTGGGCCCACGTAATCTGAAATCTTAAAAATTAGAAATGGCTCCAAAATGTCTAAATTCTGTTATGAAGTAGTCCAATATTTACATTTTTGGAAAAGAAATTACTTTTTCCTGTTTTCTATTCTCATTTTAAAAATTCACTCATGTGATAGTCACAGCTGCAGCCGCATAAAACCAAGTGGGCCTGGTGTTTCTGGCAGTGCCTCCAGCTCCTCACACAACGACCACAGTCAGCCCGCTGTTGACTCCACTGGCAGCCGCTTAGAAGAGAACCTCGCAATAAACATAAACTTCAATCCAAGCAGATGCAAGCAGAGCAAACACTCCCCGGTTCCCCGCACCCGTGCAGGAATGAGAGCCGGGCCAGGCCGCGAGGCCTGGGGCTCACGGCACAATAACCATCTATCAGTAGCAGCACGGCCCCAGACCATGCTGCTAGCAATGAGGACACCAGTTGAACTGTACCAGAAACAATACTTTCTCCAGTTGTAACTTACTGGGTACCTTGTCAATGAAGCTCTAACAATGCACTGGAGAGCTAGTTGCCACCACTTAAAGTTAATTTACTTCCAAAAGAGAAATTTCCAGCATAGCAAGAGGATTCCATACACACAAGCGGAAAAACACAGAGAGGTGGCAGGATGTCATCCCCTGTGGCCTCCTCCTATCTGAGCATCTGCATTCCTGCACCGTCCCCAACCTCCCCGCTCCTGCACACATCCCGCATCTGTGGACCCTTTAGACCTCTGCCAACTAGCGCCTGCAGAGAAGGAGCCTTCCCTCACCAGCCAGTTAGCCATCATGTCCTCCAGGTGCTTTCTCGACCCCTGGTGCCTCAGGCATACCCGGTGTCTCCGCTAGCATCTTCTGAAATCCGTATCTGTCTCCCCGTAAGGCTGGGAGCCACTCGAGAACAGAGACTGTCTTAGTCGTTTTTATATCCCCAGAGACTAGTATACATGCCCACCTCACCACAGGTAATAAATGCTGAATGAACAAATGAGTGAAGTTCAGAATTGGGCTAGGAATAAGGAAAAGATCAGGGTTGGAAAATGATCTAAGTGGGTCACTCAGAAACGGGTTTAAGAAACTTCCAGTTCCATCTCATTTACAGCCTCCCTCCCGCTGCGCTTCCCCCTCCCACTCACGTGACCTGAGGAGCTACACCTGGCTACAGTCCACATGAAGAACCAGCCAGGGCACACAGCAACTGCAAGGTCAGAGAAATTCTAATTTAGAATTTTATACCCCAAAATGTTATATTGAATATAAAACTGTTGTAAGTCATCTTCGAGTCCTGAGTTCTGTTTTGGGGTCTCCCGGGGGACTGGCTTTGCAGCTAGGTTCTGCACAGGGCTCATGGGAAGAACCCGAAGCCCCACGGTAAAGCCCAAGCTTCCCGAGGGCCAGGGGGAACAGCTGGGCAAAAGATTAAACTTTTTATGAAAGATTTTGTCTTCTGATAGAGGAAGAAAGATGTTAACTAGCCCTAACGTATATTTACATTAGCAGAAAGAAAATGCTTTTTATGTTTCCATCTTTTTCTGTAATCCAGACATACAATAGTCACAGCTGCAAGCAAATGAAGTGAGTGAGTGTATTATTCACTGGGGGGGGGGGGGGTGTTAACTCCTACAGGCCCCCTTCCCCAATGGCAGCCAAGAGGAAAACCCAGGAAAAAAAAAAAAAAAGATTTAAGAGATCCAGTGAGAATTGGATATAGGCAAAGAGCTGAACTTTAAAAACATCATTTAACAATTACTGCATTTGTCTCCTTGACCACAAAATGAACAATATTAGGTTTTTATAAAACTAAATGAGATTATATATGTATTATACCTTTTGGATTAAAACTGCATGTTGTTTTTTTTACACAGCATACATGTCAGATGCTTTTATAATTATTGGTAGATTACACACAAAAAAAAGTAAAACTGAGAAATTTTAGTTAGCTGCAGGTTAAAGGTGAATAAACAATAAAACACACACACAGCAATCTTGGTAGGCAGGAGGCAAGTGCAGCCCCAGACTGAAGGCCATCCTGCTAGCCTGTCCCTACTGCCAGCCAAGATCAAGATCCCTGTATCCACCCCGGACAGAACATCCTGCACAACTAGAACAGCAAGTGTGTAAATCCAGCCTTACATGGCACAACAGAAGGGCCCGGAACACTAATCTTAGAACAAAGAGATCTGTGAGGCACCAAAGTGTAATCTTGACATACCCACAACTTAGAACCAATGAAGTTTGAAGAATACTCCCTGGGCAGATGTCTAGTGCCCCCTAGTGTGCTCAGAGGAAATTTCATTTTTTATTTTTCCCCAAACTACTGAAAATGTACTTACATTTGATACTTTATCACTAAGTGGAGTGTTAGTCATCTCAATAAAAAATGTATGAAAGGTAAGAAAAGCCTAAAATCAACAAAACTAAGTTTGTAACATCTGATGATTTGGCTAAACATATTAATACCAATTGTGAAACTGCCTTTTACTTTAGAGAGAAGCCACCTTTCGTATATATCAATATTTATGATTCTCATGGACCCCTTACCGGCTTGATGGGATCTTTGTAGTAATGTTTCACCTAGTGGGCATGCAAACAACAAAAACAGCTAATATTTACTTGGCCTGACATATGCCAAGTATCTTGGACATATTATCGTGTGTAATCCACATAATGCCCTTGAAGAGGTGCTGCTGTGGTTCACATTTTATGGATGAGGATATCCACAAAATCTCAGAGCTACCAGATGAGACTTTGGCATTCTGGTTTCATGGCCTGTGATTTCTAACCTCTATGCCAAATACCACTTCTTTAAATAATGTTAGCTAGCTCTGGTCAAGCTGTGTTTTGAAATTATACATACAACCCTAGCCGGTTTAGCTCAGTGGACAGTGTCAGCCTGTGGACTGAAGGGCCCCAGGTTTGATTCCATTCAGGGACACAGACCTCGGCTGCAGGCTCCTCCCTGGCCCGGACCCTCATCGGGGCATGTGCAAGAGGCAACCACGTGTTCCTCTCACATAGATATTTCTCTCTGTCTTTTCCTCTCTCTTCCACTTTCTCTAGAAATCAATTGGGTGAGGATTAATTTTTAAAAACATAGAAATTATACATACTTAAATACACACACACCATCGTAGCCTGCCCAGGATCAGCAATGTGAAGATACAAACCCAGACCATCGGCTCCAGGGTCTGCACTCCTTATTCTTACATAACCTTGCCTCTCAAAAAGTATTTTTCAAAATCCCCAAACCACCTATTTTCTCCTAGTACCAAGCAAAGATAGATAATTATTTCTTTAATTGCTATACAATGCAAACTATATAAGAGCAAATCAAATTCTGCTAAATCTCAATTCAAATTTGTCTCAAAAAATGTCAATGCTAAAGCTTAAGGAGGAGAAAGATGGTTTTCATTTTCGTGCAATAATGTGATTTCTTCCCGACCTCAATACTGTGCACAATGAGTCCAAACTCACTTTTCA
Organism: Vespertilio murinus; assembly: GCA_963924515.1. Taxonomy (NCBI): domain Eukaryota; kingdom Metazoa; phylum Chordata; class Mammalia; order Chiroptera; family Vespertilionidae; genus Vespertilio; species Vespertilio murinus. The sequence goes on along the minus strand of OZ004714.1, from coordinate 51,899,659 downwards.
CTCGGCATGTGCCATCTGTCCAAGGAACAGTAAAATCAGTTTAGTTCTTTTGACTATAGATAATCTGGGTTGAACAGATGCATAAGACACACTTAATATTAGACAATCCAATATACTCAACTGCCTATACAACCCACAAAAAATGGAAAATATACCTATTAATAGGAACTGTCAAGTTATTAGTAACTTGAGATCCTATATTAACAAAATGAACATGCTCTCCCTGAAACAAAGTCACAAATTTTACCTTACTGCTTGTCTTCATTTTTACATTGCAAGGCCACCAAAGCCAGAGCAGTTTGGATCTACATGGACTGTGAGGAAGTCATAATGATATAGTGAAATTCCAATCTGAGGATCATTCTCCACTGACTGCAATATCCATGAAAGAAATTCTACAACAGAATCACAATAAGTACAATTTGACTTTTAAAAGTATATTCAAGGCACCAAGCTGGGTATTTAATATCGTTTGCATTTCTGCAGCGCACTGGATTCTCTGTTTCAGACAGCTCAGAATTCCTTACAGATTACTATAATTTGCTAAATTGAGATACTCAGTGTTTTACTTTTCTTATCTGCCTTTTTATGGTCTTTCTGGGTGGACTTAATTGGCACATCTAAGCAGATGAAATAGCCTCAGTTAGGAGTCCAGATCGCACAGAGTAAATTAAGACTGATGCAGACAATTATGCACTGGAGCTGAGAATGAGAGGTGTGTGCAGAGCACAAAGCTAAATTAGTCTTCATTTGTGTCTTAGCTTTATCATTTAAAAGAAGGCAAGATGCACCCTAAGAAAATTCTTTGAGGCAGTAATTTTTGCTTCTCTTCAAAACACAGACTTTTTGGCCCTAGCTGGTTTGCTGTGAATACAGCAGACTGAAGGGTCCCAGGTCTGAGTACAGTCAAGGGCACATGCCCAGGTTGTGGGCTCAATCCCCAGTGGGTGTGTGCAAGAGGCAGCCGATCAATGATTCTCTCTCACCACTGATGTTTCCATATCACTCTCTACCCTTCCTCTCTAAAGTGAATAAAAAAACATTTTTTAAAAAACACCAATTTTTGGTTGATCTCTTACAACCCCTGTCCCCTGAATGTGCTGGGGGGTGGGAGTGGCCAAGGAGAGGTCAATGGGGAAGAAGACATATATAATACTTTAAACAATAAAGAATAAAATAAAACAAATAAATAAAAAACTCGGACCCTTAAAAGAAAATAAAAAAGGACACAGTTTTATTTCTTAAGAAATTAAGTCCCAGAAACTGATTATATTTAGGTTTCTAGATCAAGTCCATATTAAACTTTTACCAAATTCAGATTTTAGGAATCAAGTAATGTTGGTTATTTTTTTTAATTGGGATATAATTGACATATAACACTATATTAGTTTCAGGTATACAACATAAGATTTGATACTTGTGTATATTGCAAAGTGATCCCTACAGAGTCTAACAAACATCTGCTACCACACATAATTATAAACTGTTTTTCTTGGGATGAGAGTATTTAAAATTTACTCTCTTAGGATCTTTCAAATATGCAATACAGTGTTACTAACTTAACTGTAGTCACCATACTGGTTTGTGTTTTGCGTGTGTGTTTAAATCGAGCTCTCCAAGGTAATTTGGCCTTTATGTAAGTGCCACCTAAAGGTGCTGAATCCTCACCCAGGGCAAACCAAGATCCAAATGATGGACCCATAGGGACAACCCCAGAGCAAAGGGAGACGTTTCTAGACATCTGCAGTGCACTACAGAAATGCAAACTATACCAATACCCAAACAACGAGAGGAGACAGAGCACCTGGGAGAGGGGGTCTGGGCGGCAGGCCTCCACGGAGCAACAGAGGGAGCTAGTTGCGAGGCCAGACTCTTCTGAGTCCACTGCACCCGACCACGCTGAAGGCTGCTTCCACCTGACCCACCAACTTCAGGCCCCAAATTACTGAGCTGTTTTAGCTCAGGCTCCCGTCTCCTAAGGGGCTGTGGGGTTTAAACCAACGAACCCACATTACACGAAGCACTGCCAAGCAGTAAACATTCAATAACGTTAGCTATTATTGTTCTCATATAATCTCCTCCCATCCCTGCTCAGGCCACTGAGGCCTCCAAATTTCCAAATCCAAAAGACATTTTTCAATGTTTATCCTACTTAGCTTGACACCTATTAGCAACTGAAAATGCTGAGTCTTCCCTTCTAGAATTATGTGTGTACACAGCCAAACCCTCTGAATAGGACTCAGCGCACTCCTGGGCTCAAAGGGGAGGACATGAAACGGTTTTAAAGGATTAAGCCTTGCAGAGCACTGGAAGACATTCTTTAAGATTTACATAATGAATGGAGTCATCAGCCCTTTTAAGCTCAAAGTTATTCATGTAAAATAAAGTAAAAAATAAGTCAGAAGAAAAAAATCTTTAGGGTAAAAAATGAGTTAAAAACCAGTCGCATCAACAGGCATCCGTGCTATAGATTCAGGGGACACCAGGATCATAAGGCAAATTCTATCTGCATGGCCAGTGCGGCTCGGTTAGCTGGAGCGTCTTCCTATGTACCGAAAGGTTGCAGGTTTGATTTCCAGTTGGGCACATGCCTGAATTTCGGTTCCATTTCCAGTTGGGATGCATATGAGAGGCAGGCAATTAATGCTTCTTTCACATCGATGTTTCACTCTATTTCTCTGTCTCTCTCTTTCTCTCTCTCTCAAATCAGTAGAACATATCCTTGAGTGAGGATTAAAAAAATTCTATCCACACCATACTTGTCAGGTCTAGACTCCCTAGCAATCTCCTCAAATCCCCATCCAACTGGCTTTTTTGGTTTGGTTTCTATCAGGAAGGTAGAGGCAGCTATATACTGATTATTGGCACCACCTTGTGGTCACATCTAGATATTACACATTCCACATCCTTCCACAAATGGCAGGAAACTGATATTTACACAACCCTGTCCTGGCTCCCAATCCCAGTTCTACCTCTTAAGAAATGATTAAAACTGCAAAGACTGACTTGAGGTCCTGAATTAAATCAGAAAGTAGGGTCACAGTGCTATTATCCAGTCCCAGGAAAGGTTAAGCTATAGAGGAGGCTTGGTAGGAAATTCCCACTAAGCATCAGCTAAAAAAAAAAAAGATACATAGTTAGAATTGATCTTAAGCTAATAAAAGACTTATGGCACAAACTGAAAGCATAAAGGATATGAGACGTCTAAGAGTCACCCACTTTCACGAATTTAAAAGAGATTTATAATTAACACATTGCAGGCAGATCACCAGCATTCTCATGTTTTCATATTACAACAGTTTTTACATAAATGTTAAAGGTATGCCTTAAAATTAAATACCCATTGCAGTTTGAAGTTATTTATTACATGTTCTTAAAAACTAATATCTTTTTAAAGTATAATATTTTGTAAAACATTTTTGTACTCATTCAATAGAAACTTATCTGACCACTGAGTAAAGCTAGAATTAAAACTCCTGGTGTGCAATGTGTTAACAGGGCCATAATACATACTTAAGTTCAAAAATGTGGCTAGACTTTGGCACATTGGGACAGGGGGGTGGGGCGGGTGGGGTCATGGAGCAGGGTCAGCTGGTTTGAACAAGACCAAGATAGAACTACAGCCAGGCACTACAGCTTAACAGAGAATCCTATCTAATAAAAGAGTAATATACAAGTTGACCATCACTCCAACACACAAGATGGCTGCCCCCATGTGGACACATGATGATCACCATAAGATAGCCAGCAGGGGAGAGCAATTGTGAGCCATCAGGCCAGCAGGGGAAGGCTGCTGGGAGGGACCAGGCCTGAAAGGAAGGGCCCCCAACCCCAACAAGGGGTTAAAAGGACCCCTAGCCCACATTCAAAGGCAGCTTTTCAAGCCTCCCACTCAAAACTTTCTTTCAAGCCGAAACCGGTTTGGCTCAGTGGATAAGGCGTCGGCCTGCGGACTGAAAGGTCCCAGGTTCGATTCTGGTCAGGGGCACGTCCCCAGTGGTGGGTGTGCAGGAGGCAGCTGATCGATGATTCGCTCTCATCGATGTTTCTAGCTCTCTGTCACTCTCTCTTGCTCTCCGTAAAAAATCAATAAAATATATATTTTTAAAAACACCAAAAAAAAAAAACCAACTTTCTTTCAAGTGTGCTTTTGCTTTGCTTGCTGAATAAGCCTTCTCCCGTGAGTTAGAATCTTTGTTCTGAATGCTTTTCATAGCCAGAACTCAAGTACTGAGGTCTACTCTCACTGTTTACATCTTGGTGCAGTGACTCCAACTGTGTTAAGTCATCCTCTCCGACTCACTCCTCCCTCTCTGCTCTTGGTCTCTTCTCTCAGGACCTACAGCCAGGTAAACAGTGAATACTGGCAGTTTGTTAATTACCTTCTGGGAGTCCGAACTAAACCTTTTGCTGGAAAAATGAGAGCCTGAACTTGTTTGGTTCTAAAGATAGGGGCACTTCCTCCAGCTGCATCTCCTGTATTCTTAGATGACTAAGAAACTATGTAGCAGTCTCAGCAGGTATCCCCAAGATGTGCAAGAGCTCCATAGGGAATTCCAACTCAACTGTAACTAAATAACTGATTTGTCTGCTGATGTGCACACAGAGGCTGGTTACCTAGAGCTCCAAGTCCTTGCAGCCACATTAGACAGCCAGGAGAGAAGCAGAGACAGGGGTCACAGTTCCCTGGAGCTCAACACACAACTGCACACTTTCACCCACTACACAATATCCCTAGAAATTCTGCTCAGACTCTACATCTCTTATCAGTAAATTAAAACTGAAATTGATAGGAGAGCTTACATCAATGATGAGAGAGAACCATTGATCGGATGCCTCCTGCATGCCCCACACTAGGAATCGAGCTCACTGCCCGAGCATGTGCCCTGACCAGGAATCAAACCGTGACCTCCTGGTTCATAAGTTTGTTCTCAGTCACCGAGCCACACCTCCCAAGCAAGGTCCCGGTCTTTTAAAACAGCTTTCTGCAGAGTCTTTAAGGTCACTGAAAGAGGGTAATAGGACCACCCTCAATTCCTTCGATACTCCTCTAACGACCTCTTCTTTATTTCCAACTTCTACAAGAGCCTCAGGAATAACTAACAGGGCTCTCACTTCCCTTCGAGAGGTGGCTGCTCTCTCTCTCCAAGGCCTCCACAAGGACCAGAGATCTTGGGAACATGAGAAGAGACAAGGCACCAGGTCACTAGCCCGACTATTGAAGACCAGAGTTACCGGAGGAGTTTTTCACCCAAGGTAACGATGGTACTAGGCACCCCGTGGATGGACAGAGCTGTTGGGGGGCGGGGAGAGAGGGATTCGGTAAGACCAGCTAAGGTTGGAGGCCAAGAAGCAGGGATGCCTGGCTTCAAGCAGGAGCACTCTTTCCTGGGTGGCACCAGACAGCAGGGTATCAGCAGGGATGCCTCTAACTCTTGGTTCAGAGTGTACCTGTCTCTCTGAAGATGGGGAACCAGTCCACAGTGCCTCAAGATATCCCTCTTCCCCCATATCTGGGGCCTTTTCAAGCTACTTTAACTGGCCCTTTACAAGAGGTAGTAGGACTAACTGGGATCCCTGTAAGAGTGCATGCTCCTTTCTCTGTGAAAGACTTACACACCAAATCCAACAGGACTTAGGAAAATTCTCAGAGGACTCAAAGCTTTGATCTGACCTGGAGAGACATTACTGTAATCCTAGCTCAATCCCTAAATAAGGAAGAAAAAGACAAGATCATAAAGGATGCCATCCAGCTTGGGAATGGCATGCATATGATAAATACTCTCTAGGAGTGACAGCTGTACAGGTCACTGATCCTTTAGGGGACTATTAACACCTCCCAGAGAACCTGGAACTGGGACCATTTCCTAAAAAGCCTTCTAGAGGGAATGAAACAAAGCCGATCTACGCCTACTAATTACCAACTCTAAGCCAGGAACCTCAGTAGACTACTACAGCCTTCTTAAAGAGATTGAGGGAGGCCTTCGTTAAATATACTAACCTAGACAGATTTGGAAGCAGGCCAACAGTCTTACGACAGTTTTCTAACCTAATAGGCTGCCCCCGATATTCCGAGAAAGCTCCAAAAGCTCTCTTAGGACCACATACCCCTACTCGGGGCCTACTTTTGGCAGCCTCATTCCTCTTCTATGAAGGGATCTAGAGGAGGAGGAGAGGCTCTAAGCAAGGGAGAGGCCTAAAGATCAGAGCTTGGCTCAGTTATTAGCCACGCTCCGCTGTCGCTACTCGGGTTGAGCAGATCCAGGTTGCCCTGGAAGAACACCTCCTCCCAGAAACTACTATATCTGCGTAACATATTGGCAGAACCGTCCCCAGAAAGTAAGCCCCAGGGTCAGGGTGAGCCACCTGGCCGCTGCTCACTCTGCCATGAGCATGGGCACTGGAGGTGGAACTGCCCCAGGAACTGCAGGGATCCTGGGTCCAACCTGTCTCTCCCCATACAGCCCTAGATACCATCGGCTCCCAAATCAAACATCAACATCATGGGGATGGAGCCCAGGGAAACCTTGGAGGTCAAAGATAACAGTTTTTACTTGCTATGGAAGCTCCATTCTTGGTCTTGACAACGTTCTCTGGATCACTCTGCTCTGCCGGGTGGCAGGTGTGGATGGAAAGATGACCCACCAATATCTCAAGCTGCCTATGTGCACCCACTGGATGGGTCACTTATTTCCCTACCAATTTGTAGTTATCCTTGGTGCCCCAGCCCCTACCAAGTTGAGATCTTTTAGAAAACTAGGAACCAAATTAATTTCCCTAGGGGATAGGCATCTTCATTAAATTTTATAGCCATCTGTTCCCCTCAAGGCCCTCAAAATTCTAAGAGAATGAGCTAGTTAATTTCCTGTATAAGCCCTGGATGAGATAAAACTGCCAGCCCAATTTAATAACCTGAAGGGGAGCCCACCTCCTCATTAGCCCCTCTGGTCCAACATCAACAAACTTACCCAGGTGAGGACTGGCTACGAGACATCACCCAAATGCCAGGATATAAGGGACCAAAATACCTTTTAGCTTTAATGACACCTTCACTGGATGGATTAAAGCATACCCCACTAGGACAGAAAGGGCCTCAGAAGTAACTAAGGCATTACTTAAGGAACTAATCCCCAGACTCGGCCCACCCCGGTCTCTAGAGAGCAATAATGGGCCATCCTTTTTGTATTCCAGGGCACCCAACAACGAGCTACTGCCCTAGAAATGTAATATCACCTCCACTCCTCCTGGAGGCCCCAAGCATCAGGAAAAGCAGAAAGGAGTAATCTTACTTTAAAGTCCATCATTAGAAAACTGAGCCCGGTAAAGTCTCTCCCAGGTGTTGAAACCCTGGAAGAAGACCCTCCCCATACTCCTCTTCAGGTGTGAATCACCCAGGACCCTCTCCAAAGGCAAGCCCTCATGAAATGCCATTCAGAGGCCTATCTCAAAGGAATATATAATCTCCATGGGCAAGTTCAAAAGGCCATCTGAGAATATGGAAAGAGAGACTCCCTAGATGACCTAGACAGGGAAGCCTTCTTACCAGGAACACAAGTGCTTATAAAAACCTGGAAAGACAGATCCCCTCTAGATCAGTTAACTCCATTCTGGAAGGGGCTCTTCCCTTTACTGTCACCCACCCTTACAGCCATCAAGGTGCCTGAGATTGCAAGCTGGATGCATCACACCAGAGTCAAACCTTACCTGCTAGAAGACTAGACACCCATTCTGCATCAAGGATACTCCTGCAAGCCAAATGGAGTTTTCAAACTCTTCTTGAAACAGGTTGCCAAACCAGGTAAGTCCAAATAATTATTCTCCTCCTTGCTCTACACCTAGGGGATAGCACTCCTTCCTTAAGTGCCTGTACCTTAACTCTGCCTGGCCTTGCTGGATGTGTGTCTGCTCTCAGGACTGGGGACAACTAGCCACTGAAACCTACACCGACTGACTTTCACCCCCACTTTCCTACACATACAGACAAATCATGTCTCGCCTACAAGAGGAATAGGAAATACAATCAAAGCCAAAAAGATATTCTTCCCTTGGTATCAAAAACAACTAGATATCTTACACCTCTAAAATTCCACCCCAACCTTGTTCACCAATTTAATAAATATGAGGCACCCAATTCCTAATTTGCATTCCTAGCCCTTCTCCTGGCTCCCTAAACCAGGGACCAGCGACAGGAAGCCTGTCCTCCACACAGTGCTCACATGTGTTCACTGTCCCTGCCCATAGACCGTCCACAACACAGGGATGAGCCTAGGATTACAATCCTCTATAAGACGAGAGGGAATTGATGAGTTAATCTACTGGCCCAAAGGACTGACTCTTAATAGCCAAGTTAAAACAGGTCCAGAGAGTCATTCTCCTGTGTGTCTAACTTTACTAGACCTTGCTTCTTCCTTGATGTAACTCAACCAAACCTGAAATGTATCCACTAAATGCCCCTGGTTCCCATCACCAAAATCATTATCTTTGAGAACCTATCAGGACCACCCCATTCCTCGAAAGATACTTCCCAGAGACCAGATCTATACCTTAGCCACCTCACCTGCACAAATATGGCAGCTCAAGGAATTTGTTTACACTTTTATCCAAGAAAAGAAAATAGGGCTACCTGACTCCATAGCAGGGAAGGCAGGAGAGCTTCCAGGACGGGGGTCATGGAGGAATGCACCGCACCTATATGGGACATGCCTCTCACTGGAAAACGCCTCCCCCACAGGCCTAACTTCACCTGGAAAAGGTGAGGCCTTTGAACCATAGGGCACACAACTCACACATCGTCACTGCCTCGCTCTCCCTGCCAGTTCTTAGTAAAGAAAGATTATCCAAAAGAGCATTCCCCTCAGCTCCTCTTCACGGTTCTTGGTGATGCCGCAGGGCAGGGAAATGAGCTACCGGAAGACTAGCCTTCCAGGCACAATCCCAACTCTCAGGAGACACTGCAGATTCCTTTGAAAAGGCTTATAAAACAGGGCTTTAGACTTACTGACTGCTGGGGGGAGGCAGAGTACGTGCATGAACCTCAAAGAAATCTGGTGAAGGGATCCCTGCATGCTCTCAGTAAGCTGCAGTGAGACTGGTGAGAAAGGAGACGCGCAGTACTGTGCTCAGGGAGATGGTGGGGAAACTGGCAGTATACACTGTTCTCGGCTCCCAGAAAAGGTGTGGCAATACGCGAGCTGACATTACAAGGACCTCGTTCACCTTCCCTTTTATCTTGTATCTCACTTGCCTCATATACTAACAAAGTCATGGAAATAAAAGCCAGAGTCAGTCTTTAGCATAAAAAAAAGGCCAGTGAAGAGGACAGGTATGCTGGGTATATGAAGCACATTTCTGGCATGACAGTGGTTTATAATTCTGTAGGTATCTACTTTTTCAAGATAGGGAGGGAGGATTTAAGAAACCAAGCTTCAACAATAAAAATCTTAAGTAAAATAAAATAAAAAGCAGTAGCTAAGCTTATTCTTTCACATGTTAAAGCTTAAATTTCAGCTCTTATTTGAAGTAAAGCCCTTTAAAATTACTTTCCTGCTTCAAAAGAAAAAAACAAACTATCCAGCATGCTCAACATTAGTCAACCTTTCTTCTCCTGACCCTTGTCACAGGGCGGCCACTGTGGGTGCAAAGGCTCACACCTCACGCTCAGGAGCCTGCATTTCATCTCACCCAAACCCTTCACCTAGGACAGCGGTCGGCAAACTCATTAGTCAACAGAGCCAAATAGCAACAGTACAACGATTGAACTTTCTTTTGAGAGCCAAATTTTTTTAACTTAAACTTCTTACGCCACTTCTTCAAAATTGACTTGCCCAGGCTGTGATATTTTGTGGAAGAGCCACACTCAAAGGTGGCGCATGTGGCTCTCGAGCTGCAGTTTGCCGACCACAGACCTAGGATTTTCTTCCTGGACTTGCCCCCAAATCTCAGTGAAGACCCAAAAGTAGAAGCATTTGGGTCAGCTCCATTGAGGACTCAGGGGCTCCAATGGTCTGAGTACGTTAAGCCTGCAGGAAGTTCAACCTTTGGATAAAGGGATCTAATATATTAAGCTAGATCTAGACTCTTATTTATTAATGAACCTGCCACCTAAGATAGTGCAAGCAGTACAACCTGTTTATAATAACCTCCCCAGACTGACCTTAATCGCTGTTTGTAATAACTTTCATCTCCATCGTCGCGGCATCTCACTACTTTCCGACCTCCTCCTCCTCTGGCAGCTTCAGCTTCTTCCCCAGAACTCTCCCCGTCCAGCTCCTGCTCCGTCACTTTCTTCTGCCATTTCCGTCCCTTGAGCACAGGCCCCAGCTCAGAGTCGGTGCCTTCTGCAGACAGGCCCACCTCGGCCGCCGCCCGCTCCTCCTCCTCCTCCTCCTCGGTGGGCAGGTACTCGGACTCTTCACCCTCAGAACCCCCCTCCGCCTTCGGCCCCACACCAGACTCCGCGCGCTTCTTTCCCTTCGGCAACCCCCCTTTCCCCTGGAACTGAAGAGCCCGCTTCTGGAGCTTCCTGATGTGCTTTTTCAAGCGCTTGTCTGTTTTCGAAAGAACTTTGCTTCTCTTGTTTGGTTTGTTTTCACTGAGTGCTGGGCTCAGCTCAGAAGTGACGAAGGTTGGAGTTTTCTTAGATGCTCTTTTATTACAAACTTGCTTCTTTCTTTCAAAAGACAGTTTTGCTTGATCTGCCAAATACTTTTCAAAGCCTGATGCTTCATTAAGCATCAGTTTCCTAGGCTTTCCCTCCTGTTTCTGAGGGACCTGGGTACCAAAGGGTGTCATCTGGCCAGTGCGGATGAGCTCTTCCCAGGCGGTCTCCTGAACAGGCATGAGCATGCTGCCGAGGCAGGACGGCCCCGCTTCTGAAAGAGGGACAGCAATGCATGGGCACCAGCGCTCTCCAGGAGGACAAGGAACATACTCAGCTACTCAATAAACAGTAGGCTCCTACAATTAATTAATGTTAAAAATATATCATTAATCATTACTACCTGGCTAATGTGACTCAGTAGTTGAGTGTTGACCCATGAACTAGGTCATGGATTCGATTCTCAGTCAGGGCACATACCTGGGTTGCAGGCTCGATCCCCAGAAGCGGCTGTACAGGAGGCAGCCGATCAATGTTTCTATCTCTCTCTCCATTCCTCTTTCTTTAAAATCAATAAGAACATATACTAGTATATATGTATGTGTGTGTGTATATATATATATATATATATATATATATATATATAATTAGTATGCTAAAGCATATGAAGAATAGAGTAAAATTTATCACACCACTTTTAATATACTCCTGTTAAAAAAAGGTGATTTCTTAATAACTTTTTCTAAAATATGGCATTATAAATATACTCTCATGCATCCAAAGACAGACAGATAAAGAGTAACCCGGGAGGAAGCAATCTCTCAAGTTTCCATGTCATTGCTAATACCAGCATTCAGGTTGACTTAAATTCAAGAAACAGTAAAACTGAAAACAGACATCTAAAGAATCAGCATGCACTTAAATGGGTAAAACATAAATGTCAGGTCTGCACTACCCAAAATAATAGTCACATGTGGCTATTTAAATTTGAGTTGAAAATTCAGTTTCTCAGCTGCACCTGCCATATTTCAAGTGCTCAATAGCACATGCGCCTGGACAACACAGACAGACTGTCCATCACTGGATAACACTATGCTAGGTGCGTGAAGTTAACCGGCTGAGGGATGGACTAAAATTGGCAGCTGTGCCATAATAACATAAAGTAACCTAGAAATCATCCTTCTTTCATTTGTTGAAATTAATATTCTCTGGTAAGATTACTTCAGCCATGTAGTAATACTACTTTATGGTGTAAGTTTTATTTCCCTGATGACTAATGAACTCTGGTACCTTTTCATAGATTTATTGATATTTTGGATAGCCTCTTTTGATAATGTTCAAATCCTTTGCCCAAAATACCCAAAGAAGTAAGGCTCAACAGGAAGAAATTCCTATTCTCAACTCTACGATTCTTGTAGGCCAATAATACCATAGCCAGTTTCTCAGTAAAACTGAACTAAAGGAGGGGGGGAGGGGCGCGCAATGGTAAGCTATGTACACATATAATATCTTAATAAATTAAAAAAAAAAAAACTGAACTAAAAACTAAAGTCACTAAAGTGCACAGATCCTAATGCAGAGCTCAATGAAATTTCAGAAAAAACATACCCGTACACCAATATCCAGATCAAGAAACAGAAATTATTAGCATCTCAGATGTGCCCTTCTTGGTACCGCCAAGCCTCTAACCACCTCCCACCCCTATGATAAAGACCTGACTATCAACAGTAACGACAAGTTATACCTGACTCTGAACTTTATGTAAATGGAAATGTTCATACTCTTGTGTCTGGCTTCCTTTTCTCAACATTACCCTTGTAGGATTCACACTTGCTAAATATAGTTGCAGTTTGTTGATTCTCGTTGTTGTTAGTACTCAATTATATAACTATAATACAATTTTTCCATTCCATCCACAATTAATGGATATTTGGGTAGTTTCCAGTTTGGGCTACTAGGAATAATGTTGCTATGAATATTATGGTGCACATCCTTTGGATATATGTTTATAATTCTTTGGATTTGTTAAGCTTTAGTAGGCATTGCCAAACAGTTTTCCAAAATGGTCCTATCAATTTTAAGTTTCACCAACAGTGTTTGAAAATTCCAATTGGTCCACATTTCTGTCATTCTATTTTAGCTACTGTTAGGCATGTAGTAGTATTACTTTATGGTATAAGTTTTATTTCATTGATGACTAATGACTCATGGTACCTTTTCATAGATTGATATTTTGGATAGCCTCTTTTGAAGAAAATGTTCAAATCCTTTGCCAATTTTTCTTATAGTTTGCCTTTTAAAAAAATATTTCTAGCCCTAACCAGTTGTGCAGTGGTTAGAGCGTCAGCCTATGCACCAAGGGGTCACAGGTTCAATTCCCGGTCACAGGCACCTACCTCAGTTGCAGGCTCAATCCCCAGCCAAGGGAGAGTTGGATGAGATTATTTGGGAAGAGGTTCAACAAGAGGCTCAGCAAAAAATCCTGAGAACAATTACCATTTAAGATAAGGCCAGAATAGCAGGCCAAAAATAATTAAACAGGAATGGTCTGAGGGCCGAAAGGAAAGCCAGTTGAAAGACAGGAATCCCGGGAAACACGGGATTTGCTAATGCAGGCCAGTGAGCAAGGGTGAAAAGAAGCTTTTGGATTTGGGGAAGTAACTATTAATCTGGGGTAAAGTTTTATCAAAGAATCAATAGGAGGTGAAAGACAGCAGCAAGTTTTAGGCAGCCAGACAAGAACAAAAATTCGTTACCAGTGAGAACTAGGTGCCTCAGCAGCAGAAAGCATGGCTTTAAAAGTGCACATCTCTAATGTTTTTTCTGTTGCCTCAATTAATTCTTCATAATTCTCTTGTCTTATTAAATAAATTTTTGGAGCTAGTAGAAAATATTTGCTTGAAGAGCTTAAATGTTAAGAATCCTTAATTTTATTTTGAGTAATAAATGAATGAACAGCTACGAGCAATTTCTAAACATACATACATACATACATACACACTGACTACAGAGGTATTTCATTTCAGAGCTTATGCATTTTCTCAAAAGGTTTTCCAAAAGATGCCCATCTAAGACAGTGATATAAACAAAATCATGGCCATGGTATACCTGGAATGAAGGTATCTTTCCTTAAACAACAAAACTGATGTTTGGAAAGCCTATCAAATATGCCTCAAAAATATATGTGAAATCAATTCTATGAATGCTGATGTTGGGTTTACAAAATGTACCTCAATTAAGGTGTTAGTTTTCTTTATAAAATCAATTATACAAAAATGTAAGAGTTCTAATTTATTAAACATAATACTAAATGTGGACCAGCAGCCAATAGTAGACTGACTAAAATTTCACTTTCATCTCTAACTTTGGTTCTGCAGGTGTAGAGAACAAAATTTTCCTAAATCAGCTTTGACACTAAGGCAAAGAAATATATTTTTCAGAAAACCTAGGCAGGACTCACTACTGGCATCAGGTATCAATTGAGAGCACAGACACTGTTCCCAGGACCTCACCTGCATCCTCCTCCTCCAGACCGGCATGCTCTAGTTCAGCTTTCACCGCCACTCCTCCCAGGAGGGCCTGCAGGCGTTTCTGTTTTGCTGTGATCTTCTTTAGCTGTTGTTCCTTAAATGGCAAATGTGAATACAGAAACATCAATGCAGTGATTTATTGTTGCAAATACAAAAGACAGCATTACAAAATTTTTAAACTTTAATCAAGAGAAAAATAAAACAGAAATTTCATATATAACTATTACTATCAAGAACCTTATTTGAGCCACTGCCACATTTCTACAGGAAGTAGAGCTCAAAGCATTTCCATCAGGCACGTATCCCTGTCCCATCCACCCTCCCAGCATAGCTTTCTACAGGCCCAGAACTGTAGGAAGGTTCACATGTACTGACGCTCCGCTGATTTGGGAGTGGCACTGTTCTACTTGGTTCCCCCATTACAACTGGGTGAATCTCCACACACCTCTGAGTTCGGACCTTAACAGCCAATGGGCTATGAGGCCAACAGGTTGGAGGGTAAGAAACATAAACGTGAATGCTCAAGTTGAAACAGTCAGTTCCCTTTGATAACTTACCATATTTATGATTGTTCTTTATAGAATTCTACCCAACCACAAAATTGTAAAAGGAAAATATATTTTGATATACCTTTTTACCCCAATCACAACAGACTCCTGTCTTGTCACCCTCTATAATCAAAGCTCAGATATGGAGATAGATATTCCTACAGCCTCCTCAATTAACAAGGCCTGTGGAACTCAGTTCTTCCCAAAGTCAAGAATGTTTAAATACCAAACATGAATGTGGGGCAAGGGAAATCCTGACTATAAAGGCCACATTAGAATGACCACATTAGATTTCTCAGCAAAATCTTATTTAAAACAGCCTTTCTCTCTGAATAGTCTATCTCTAAACATCAAAGAGCTGCTAAAGAAAGACAGGGATATATAACTAGTATCTAAAAAGTTCTCAAGTTTGAGCCTCTCCTCTCCTTGAAAGTCCTGCCCCCCACCCCGCCGAAGCCCAAGGTCTCTGCACATTAAACCACACGCTCCCACAAGGGGCCAGATGCTGCTTTTCTGATTTGGGAAGACCAGCAGCTGCTTCAAGCCACCACTAGCTGTGACCCTGGGGCTGCTATTCTGGAGGTGCAAGAAGACGAGGTGGTGAAGATAATGGACTGGTGAGTGGAAAGCAAAAGGAGGAACTGAGTCCACACACATCCCCACTAGCACAGCTTACGTGAAAGATGCACAGACTCTACTCATTACAATGAATCAATTGCAAGCACAAGGATATCTGTTAGTCATTTTGGATGGCAGAAATAAAATGATCAAAATTAGTCATGCCTATCTTCTGCAATGTCTTTCTAAAAGCGTTTCAAATCTCAAACACACACACACACACAAATATCCTAAGTAACAGATAGTCCCTACCCTTAAGATCTACGACTCTAAATGCAGACCCAGTGTGGCTGATGGCTGTAACACCTGAGGCCAGCCCATCGGAACAGTGAGCACATGCTCACTTCTCCTGCGTCACAGGACAGAGAGAAGCAATCAATGCAAGCAGGAGCTCAGCAGGAAAAAAAGCAAGTTTATAAACAATAAGGAGACGAGTAGAGGCCTGCATACCAAGCAGGAGGCCAATTTAGGTAAAAGAAAACAGTGAGGCAGGAAGACTATGGAAGCACATCAGTAAGAAGGCATGCAAAGCCAAAAAACTTTTTCTCAAACATGCATGTATGTGTGGGAGTATGTCTGTATGTATTTTTAAAAATACTCTAACAAAGGATATTAAAGGGAAACAGTTGAAAAATTAAACATACATAAAAACTCAAAATTTTCTATTATAAATATTTGCTTCAAATCTTATAAGTACTTTTCAGAATCCTTCCTAAACATTAAATGTCTAAACGATGACTTTTTCAAGTGTTATTTGAAATCACCTTGTTATATTTTTGCCGTTTTACAGAATCTAGTTTCCTGTTGATGTCTCTGTTGGTGGCAGCTTGAGGGCTAAGTTGTTCAATAATTTTATTGATTTGCCTTAGGGATGTTGTACATGACCTGAAAAATAAGATAAAATGTATATATTCCACCCTGGTAACATTTCCAATAGTATAATATAAAGATTGAAATACTAAAAACATGGTTCTCTTATTTCTTATTAACTAAGATAAAAGAAACTAAACCAAAATGTATAGTCTTCTTGGCCATAAATAGAACTTGAGGTGTTGTTAGAAGTTTAAGATGACTAGTGTCTATTTTTTTTATCTGCTTCTTTAAATCAGCTCATTCCACTTTGTAAGCTGATTAATTTATCTTATAAGCATTTTAAGTGATAGTTTATTCAAGATACTACTAAAACAATGTGCAATAAGTTGTCCTTTTATATGAAAAGATGAATACATTTTTTTAAGACTACTTTTTATAGCTTTAGGTTCACAGCAAAATTGAGAGGACGGTGCAGATTTCCCATATACCCCTGCTTTCCTTAGTGTCAACAACGCCAAAGATGGATTTTAAAAGCTCATTATGAAAGTCTCTCAAAGCTTGGAAAAGTACTAAAAATGCTCAAACATTTTCTTGGTTAAGTCAGAGAAACTGACTATTCGAGAACATCTGCAACTCAAGAGACCAAAAGAGCATGCCAGGAAACTTAACAGAAAACTTGTCCTGTACGTGCCAATAGCCACCTGCACTACAGCCCTCCCCAGCGGGTAACCAACAGTCCATGTTCCTCCTTCTCCCCTCCCACAGCCACCCCCAGCTAAGACGGCACCACGCCTCCACAAGCCCTCCCCTTCGCTTTCTTGCTAGCCTGACACAGCCTGGAACCCTGGCCAAGGGAGAGACTAGCAATGGAGTGACCTCTCAATCCTGCCCCCTCTGGCCCCGCCAGAGCCTCTCCCCTCTCTGCCAACGTGCTCATGTGTTTGCTCCTCTAACACACAAATGAGATCTCCATGGGGCTTCATCTTCCCTTACAGTCAAAAGTAGGAAAGAAAGAAAGAAGAGATATTTTTCCTTATTTCTAGAAATACAAAATCTGAAAAATTACCAAGAGACATACTCATTTTAAGGGAAAGAAACTACAAGGTAGAGAGAAATGTGAGGGGCAGGTGTGCTCCTGGGTTCGAGCAGGACACATAAGACTGTGAGCACAGGTCTCCTGAGAGCGATGCTGTACACGTGCTGTGAGCTCCGGTCGCTCCTCTGCATCAGGCACAAACAGGCAGCTGTGAGCTGGACTCAAACTTCAAACACCATGTGCATGCCGCTCGGAGGGGAAGGCTGAGGTTCACACACACGGTCCGTGACTGCCCTTTGATTCTATCCTCCATAGGAGAAATCCTATAAATCTCCTAATATTTCTGGGATTCTACAGCTAGTACCTGAATTTCTCCTCCCTTGTAAACACAAAGTCTGCAATTAGAGAGGACGGTCCACACTCACGCGAGGTCATCCAGGACGGACTGGTACTCCTTCTCGGCATCCACGAGCTGGGCAGCATGGCTGGCCTCCTGGATGGCACTGTCCACCTGCTGAAGCACGCCCCGCTCCAGCACGTCCTGGTCGTAGACATCCACGCCCAGCCCCTGCAGCTCGAGGGCCTGCGCGCTGGGCGCCACCGCCTGGATCTGGTGCCTGTCGATGTGCAGCAGCGCGGGCCTTCTCCTCGCGGCTTCCCACGGACACCCCTCCGGGGAGGGGGGCGGCCCGCTGGCCGAGGAGCAGGAGGGGAGGCTCTGCTCCATCTCTGCATCACCGTCATTTTCCTCCTCCACTGTCATTTTTTCACCATCACTGGCACACCGACTCTGTGAACAGTGTTGCTCCTGAGTCTGGCCTGAGTTGGGAATGCTCTCATTCGGCATCCTTTACAGACTACCTAAGAGTAAAAACAAAACAAACAACAATAAACTTTCAATAAGCCCTTTCTGTTATTATAGAAAGGATAGCTACATAGTTTCCTGAATATTTTATGACAGATTGATTTTTCAAAAGATCAAGTAATAATCCTCCAATTACACAAACATATTTCCAAGTATTACTTTTCTGAAAAGCTTTATATCTTATTGAGTTCTGATAATAAGAAAAACTAACCAAAAGAGAAAAAATGCAGTGTCACTGACAAAGGACATTTGGGTGGCCTGCTGAGGACTAAGTCTGAGTGGCACCTGGAGTCTTCTCCGTCTCCCTGGCGCTTCCACTACATTACGGCAGAAATGACTTACATTACAGTGGCATGATCAACCATGGTGCATAGATTTAGATTTGTGATGTAAGGAGAGAACTTCTATATGAATCTGACACTAGAAACTTTGAGAATGAATTATTTATTTACTCCAATAAACAGAAACAAGAGATAATCTAACAGCCCTCAAATCAGAATCTGATAAAAATTAAAATATTCTCTAAAAACAACTCTATTTCAATGTGTGATATAATTTCTCACCTTAGGGTTGGCAAAAACGTAAAGCCAAATAATATCCAGTATAGCCCAGGAAGATACACCCTCACACAATGCTGGTGAGAATATAAATTGGTAAAGCTCCTTTGGAAGGCAATTAGCAATAGCTATTAAGATTTAAAATGCATATGACTAGCTACTTATTCCAGAGAAATGCATATATGCAGGTATGTTTATTGTAGCATGTTTTAATAGTTTAATGTAGGCATTAGGTATATTCAGTGATACTGGTGTAAGTCTTGTAAAGTGAAAAAAGCCACATAGTATAAACACATTTATGGAAAAAAACTGCATCTGCATGTATGGAACACAGTCCACGTGACCGGGAGATACACACTAACCCTACACTAGCGGGGAGGGGAAGCAGAGGGGCAGGGAGGAAGACAGAGGAAGTGTCCCACTTCCAAGTAGTCAGGAATTCCTTGAATAAAAATATATTCACTCTACGGCCTGCATAACTCTAATAACTAGATTATAAAGCAACACACTGGCCAAGAGACAGCCTTGCTTTTCATTTAACTGGGAATAAACTAAGGTTTCTTTAAGCACTGAACTTATTTCTGAGAAATGACCACAAGTACCCCCAATAAGCCCTACTCCTTCCTCCTTAGACTAAAAGATCCCAGAGGCCACGCACTGGGAGACAGACGCCAGGAACTCGGCAGCACCCTGCCAGGTGGCTCCCTCTCTAGGGGGAAAGAGTATCGAAAACAACACAGCAGGACGGAGACGGATGCACAGAGATGAATAAGAGGCCACGTGGACACAGAGAAGTAACAATGCACTGGGTATGATGTTCAAAAATCACGTACAAGATTTGAACACCGGCCCAGGGTGTGACAGAGGAGGTGCCCAATATACGCCGAAAGGAAGGCAGGTTCGGAGAGGAGTCTTAAATAACAAGTCTGCTCTGGACTACTGAGTCACTGGTGAATTCATCACAAAAGTGAAATCTCTGAAAGGAAGCAGACGGAAGCAGGCAGAGGGGCTGGTGGGAAGTTATAAATGCCAGGTTATGGGTCAGGATACAGTCAGAATGCAAATCTGGGCTCAAGAGAAGAGATGACAGGGACCAGAGATTCTTTTAGAGGTTAAAAGTGAACAACAGAGTAGGAAAGTCCCTCCTTTTCTGGCTTGATCATTTTCAGGAGAAAGAACTAGCTTAGTGCTCCATCATTAACTAGTCTCCACTTTCAACAGAGGCTGAAATTTAACAATTGTTTTCATTTTTCTTATTTGTATGAATGCAAAGATTTGTTTTTCAGTTAAAAAACACATAAACTCAAATATATTACATAATAATATAAAATAACATATTAAGTAATTATTGTTAGATAATAAGGACAAGGTTGAATAATGTTTGCAGATAACTTCTAATAGAAAAGGAAGAAGAGGGAATAATTAAAAGTGGAAAATGAGATGGCAAGTTCACATAAGGAAACTAGAAAGAGTCCATGGATTTGGAAATTAGCAGGTACCTGTTATCTTAGTTTGAAAAAAAAGTTTCAGTGGAGCAATGGGGACAAAAACCAGGCTATAGGGAGTTCAGAAGTGAGTAGCCACAGTGGATAGCCTACCCTCTAAGCCTTGGAGTCTAAGGAGCTTGCCTATGGAAGTGTGACAGCTGGAATGATCCTATATAATAAAAGCCTAATATGCTAAGTGTCTGGTCATCCATATGCCACTCAACCACTCGCTATGTTGTGCACTGACCACCAGGGGAAAGTCAACCAGTGGACCAGTCATTATGATGTGGCACTGACCACCAGGGGGCAGATGCTCCAAACAGTAGGCAAGCTTGATGCTGGGGATGCTGGGGTCCTGCCCATCTGGACTGAGCAAGTTGGGCCTCACACGCCCTGAAGCCCTCCCCCGTCCCTCCCAACCCAGGGTCCCTTGGCCTGGCCTGCACCCTCTCGCAATCAGGGACACCTCGGGGGATGTCAGAGAGCTGGTTTCGGCCAATCCCACGGGCCAGGCCGAGGGACCCCCCCCCCTGGTGCACGAATTCGTGCACCAGGCCTCTAGTACAGTAATAATGAATCGGGAGAGGAAAACTAGGTCAGGAAAAACTATTAACATGTACCAGCTGGAAAGGGAGCAGGGAGATAACCTACTGAGAACACTGCACCACAGAATATTTGTATATGTATATATAAAATATATATAGTACACACACACACAAATGTCACTGTAGTAGCTGCTGTTGTAAGAGGAAAGGGCAGGCAGAAACCGGTTTGGCTCAGTGGATAGAGCGTCAGCCTGTGGACTCAAGGGTCCCAGGTTCGATTCCGGTCAAGGGCATGTACCTTGGTTGCGGGCACATCCCCAGTAGGGGGTGTGCAAGAGGCAGCTGAGCTAAGATTCTCTCTCATCGATGTTTCTCTCTATCCCTCTCCCTTCCTCTCTGTGAAGAATCAATAATATATATTTTTTTTTAAAAAAAAAGAGGAAAGGGCAGGATTCTTTATGACAAAGTAACAGAGGGACTTGACATTGTGGAGGTCGGGGGGCCTCTCAGACAAGGATGTTTAAGCCAGTATCTGAAGAATGAATGAGTTCATCGGCCAAAAGTGGAGGGAACGTTTTTTTTGCAAAGAACAGCATGTGTAATAATTCCTAAGGGTGGTCAGGGCGGATGCACCGGGAACGTGGAAGGAGTGGGCACAGTCGGCGTGCACTTTACATTCACTGTGCACATCTACCTGACACTGTGCACGGCTTCCGTCACCTGGGGAAACAGCACCTTCGCGTCCTCCCCGCACAGCACCAGCTCTGGTCGGAGTCCGGCTGCAGGCGCCCAGGCTGCGGCGGGGAGTGGAGAGGAGAGCGGACGGGGACCAGGGGGCACCGCTCGGCGCGGGCCTGGGGTGACGCGAGCTTGGACTGGACTCCGAGTGCAAGACTCTAAGAGCTTTGAACACGGGGGTGGCAGCATGGCCCAGACGGCGCTGGCGGACGGCCGAGCCGACAGCAGGCCGGGCGACGGGGGGCGCGGGGGAGAGGGGGCGCGGCGTGGGAACCCAGCTCACGGCTTTCCGCGCCGACGGCTCCGACCCCGACGCCCGGGGTGTCCGGCTGCATTCTGCCCGGTTCTCTGGTCAGGCAACAAACGGCTCTGACAGTCAACCGGGATCAAACTGGGTCAAACCGGGATCAAACTGGATCAAACCGGGATCAAACCGGATCAAACCGGGATCAAACGGGCCTGCCCTGGGCCGAGAAGCGAGGCTCCGCCGGCCCGGGCCGGCCCGTTTGGGGACCGGCCACCCCGGGGCGCGCGCCGCGGCGTCACTTCCGAGCGCAGGTGGGCGGCGCGGAGGCGCGCCCGGCCCCCGGACAGGCCGGGGCGAGGGCCCGAGGGGGCCGCTGCCGGGCAACAACTCGAGCGAGGCCCCGTCACCCCCGCCCGACGCCCGCCCGGCCGCGCCAACACTCACCCAGGGCCGCGAGGCCGCCCGCAGCCACACGCAGACGAAGCCGCCGCCGCCGCGCGCAGCCAGGACTCCGACTGGGAGCGGCCACGGCGCATGCGTGGGCACCCGCCGCTGGCCCCGCCCCCAACGGTGACGCGCGGGGCCTGCGTGGGCGGGGCCTGCGGGGCGGGGCCTGCGGGGCGGGGCCTGCGGGGCGGGGCCTGCGGGGCGGCGCCGGGCGGGCGGGGAAGGCGGTCCGGGCGTTTGAGGGCAGCCCCGCCTTTCCGCCTTTGGCCCGGATGCTGGTGAGGATCCTGCGCGTACCTAGTTGCTGGCGCTTCATTCTTGGTAAAAATGCCTCTGTCGGAAGGCCGTTGTGCGCATTAAAAGACGTTTTTAGAGGGAGAGGGATTTGAGTAGACCGAGCGAATGTAAACGCTCACCGCCGTGGACCCCAAAAGAAGGCAAGCCCGGGAGTGCCGCCCATTTCACCGCCACGCCGGGCTGTGGCCTCCCCGGTCCTCGGGCTCAGCTATGAGCCAGGAGAACTCGGGAGAAGGTTCTCTGCTGTCTGCCGCCACACACACACACACACACACACACACTCACACACACACACACACACACACTCATACACACTCACACACTCACACACACACACACACCACACACACACACACCATACACTCACACACACACTCACACACACCATACACTCACACACACACACTCACACACACTCACACACACACACACACTCATACACACTCACCCACACTCACACACATTCACACACACACACACACACACATTCTCTCACACACACACACTCACACACACTCATACACACACACACATTCTCTCACACACTCACACACACACTCACACACACACACACTCATACACACACACACACTCATACACTCACACACACACTCACACACACACACACACACACACTCACACACACCCTGGGCGGGGGCGGGGTGTGCTCCTAGTGGGCCTGCAGGAATGTCTTGATTGCATTAGTGATTCAATAATTTTATATCTGCCCTCAGATCAAAGAGAAGGAGGATTTTGAGCCAGGTGAGAATTTTAGGTTGGAGCATTTGAAGAAACAAAATGCCAACACACAGGTTCAGAACAATCGGGGGAAATTGAAATCCACCTAAGGCAGGAGTAGCCCCGGTGGGCCTGGGCCGGAGTGGCAGCGGTCAGCCAGGGATTCCAGCTGGGAGGGTGGACTTGCCAGGGGCCAGAATGAGAAAGCCCTCCAGTGACAGCGGACTGGAAGGGGTCTGTGAGACTGGGGTAGGAAAGTACCTTCTCGTTTAGAAAACCGAAGTGGACAGTGGGAAAGGGGACCGGGGAGTGGACTGGGTAATGCTCAGGAATATCACCACATCTCTGTTAGCAACGCTGATGTACATATGTTTCTGTCATCCCACATGAAAGTGTAACTTGTTTTTTAAGAGGGAATAGAGACTTCTATTGGTCTTGAATAAAATACTGAGAATAGAAAGGCATTTAGAAATCTTGTGACAACTGCCAATAGTTTTCACACTTGAATCTGAAAGCAGAATTTCCCCCGAATATATAGTGGTCCCCAATCATTTTAAGGATGAGGCCCCCTTTTTAATATGTACTATTTGGAGAGTCCCTATATACCAGTCAGAATTTAGACAAGTGTTAGACAAGTGGTACATCAAACTGGGTAGTTAAGGAGAATTAATAACTTTAAAAAATATGTTTTATTGATTTCAGAGAGGAAGGAAGAGAGAGAGGGAGAGAGAGAGAGAGAGAGAGAGAGAGAGAGAGAGAAGCAAGAGTGATGAGAGGAAATCCATTGGCTGCCTCCTACACAACCCCCACCAGGGATGGAGCTCACACCTAGGCATGTGCCTTGACAGGGAATCAAACCGTGACCTGGTTCACAGGTCAATGCTCAACCACTGAGCCACTCCAGCTGGGTAAGAATTAATAACTTTCACAAAGCTGTAGGCAGGGGATGGGAAAACAACTGAGGATGGCACAGTACTCCTAAGGCTAAAAGAGAAAAGATGCTGTTCTCACCTGTTATGAGCTAGATTGCATCCTGCCAAATTCAACTGAAATCCTAACCCCCAGTAACTGAGAATGTGACTATATTTGGAGATAGGGTCTTTAAAGACCTTTAAAACTTTAAGTTAAAATGGTATCATTAGGGTGAACTTTAATCAAATATCACTAGTACACTTCTACCTATGTAATCAAGAGAACTGAAAGCATAGATCCACACACAAAAAACGTACACAAAAAGTCATAGTAGTGTTATTTGTAATAGCCAAAAGGTGGAAAAATCCAAAAGTCCATCAACCAATGAGTGGGTAAACAAAAGGTTGAATATTAATATAATGGAAATTTATTCAGTAATTAAAAGAATGAAGGACTGATACATGCTACATCATAAAAACATGCTGTGTGAAAGCCAAACACAGAGAACCACATACTGTATTACTCCATTTATATGAAATGTCCAGAAGAGACAAATGCATAGAGACAGAATGCACATAAGTAATTGCCAGGGCATGGGGGAAGGGGAGTTGGAGAGTGAGGGGTTTTTGGAGGGATGATGAAAATATTCTGGAATTAGTAGCAATGGTTACACAATTTTGCGAGTATCCTAACAGCCAGTGAATTTTACTCTTTAAAAGTGAATTTTATGGTGTGTGAATTATATCTTGGAAAAACAATTTGAAAAAAAATGACTTAATGTCCACCCAGTAGAGACCCTCCACCCAGAGTCAGGCTCAGATCTGTGATTCCAGAAGACACATCAACACCACATCAGACACACCAAAATGCACCATGGCCTCCAGCAACTACTAGGCAGCACCATTCAGAATCATTGATATTTGACTATTTTTACCTATAAAAATGGAAATGCTATGTGATTTCATATTTGTTTAGATCTTACTAAGACACTTAAAAAACTTATTACTTCACGCTCATCAGACCTGATCAGTAGAATCCTCGGCGTCCACACGCATTGCCAGCATTCAAAGGAGATGTAGGAGTGAAGCAAAAAAGAGACTCATCCCTGCTTCCACCGAGAGCAGGTGGTCCCTAAGTGGAATCCTTCTCCATGCTATCCAAGCGCACCGCCCTTGTGGGCACAGGACCTGGGGCAGGGAGGGGAGGCTGGGACGGAGGGCAGGCCACGGGCTCTCCTCTGCCAGCAGCTCAGGCTTCTGAAGGTCTGGGCAGAGGATCATAACACCCAGGTAAGCTGAATATTTACCTGAAAGGACACAGGTTTTAATCCTGTATTCAAATACTAGCCAAGCTTACTAAGCCTGACCTGGGTAATATTTTCTGGCAAGAGATAGAGTTTTCTTTTCAGAAACAGAAGAACCTGAAAGAGCAGTGTCGGTGGCAGTGTTTTTAGGGAGGATCACTTTTGCACATTGCTGGGTTAAAACTCCCCCATTTGGCCTGTTACGTTCTCATTCATTTTTCTCACCCTCCTATTTGGAACTAACGTGTTTCCCCAAAAATAAGACATCCTCCGAAAATAAGACCTACTTTATGGAAACATAATACATCCCCTGAAAATAAGACCTAGCGCATCTTTGGGAGCAAAAATCAATAGACACTGTCTTATTTTCAGGGAAACGGGGTAGCAGTGCTTCTGGCCCTTGGACAGTGCAGGAACGAATGTGAGTCTTTGCTCCTGCCTCTGCTTCGGGTGGTCAGCAGGGTGATAGTCTGTGAGTCCTTTGTGGGTCGGCTCTGGGTCCAGCCTTTTCATAAGCTTCCCCAGCTCTCTGCTTCCCGCTGCAAGAAGCCCTCCTTGCTCTCTGTCCTTCACTCCAGCGCAGCACTCACCGTTTGGTAGCTGCTGGGTCAGGGGCCATTTCCCCTGCCATCAGGGAATGAGATCTCTGCTGCCCCCAAGGGCCCAGGCCTTTTCCCTCCAGCTACACAGCATGCCCCTCCCCGGCCCTCCCACAGCCACTAGGCCTGCCACGCACTGCAGATGGAGAGACGTGGCCACTGCGAGGTCTCAGAGCCACCGGCCATTCCAAGGTTGTGTGAACTGTGAAGCTACAAAGATTTGCCCCTCTGGCCTAGCAGGAGCCCTACCCACAGCCCACCTCATTGTAGAGAGGTCTGTAGAGATGCTTTTTAATACTTCCTGTTCTTCGCCGGCAAAACGTTAATCCATTTGTGGCAGCATAAATAAAATCAGGGGGTTTAATTAAATCTAATGCATGAGTGAGTGGAGAGCAGCCCGTCGTGGTAAATCATGAGAAGGTCGCTCGCACGCGGAGTGCCCGGGTTGGCAGAGTGTAGGGCAGCCGATGGGGCCCCAGGGAGCCCCTCTGCCCGGTGCAGTTTGCCAGTTGGTGGAGTCACCATTTTGGTGTGTCTTAGGAACTAATTCCACACAAACTGTTCCAGTTTGCCGGCCCTTCCCAAAAGAGGGAAGAACTGAGTAGCATGCAGGCTGTGCATTCTCTGCTCATCCTTGGTGTGCTTTCACAAGGCGCCCCTTGACGTCCTGTCTCATGGAGCAAGCGGAGTGAGGGGGCCACAGGGCAGGTATTGAATGGGCAGCTGCCTCGGGGTGCAGAATGCAAAAGGGAGAGCAGTCCTACACCCCACCTGACTTCCAAGTGCTTTCCCGGGCAGTCACACAGGAAGATGGTCCGTAATTATTTGGGCTGAGATCTGAAATCGTGTAAGCATGAAGTTCTCTTTGCACAGTTTTACTAAGGTATTTTCCAGATATGCAACTGAAAGGGGACAGAAATAGAATGTTGGGGCACCTGCTAGAATTGCAATAGTAATCATGCTCTGTTAACTATGATTATTTATTCGGATTAAAGAAGGCACATTCTCACCTGGCTGGCAGCCGCACTTGGGACCGGAGAGCTCACCTGGAGATGCAGCCCGCTGCCCATTAGGAGCTGCTTATTATCATGGAAAGATTGGCTTTGCTGCAGACCCCAGAGCCACCAGCCCTTTTTGTATCCCTGCAGGCCTTTGCAAAGCTCCAGCCTGCTCACCTGTTAACTACCCATTTGGCCCATCCGTTGGCTAGTTCCCCCATAACCCCAGGCCTTGCATATCCCTAAGCCCTTTGAAGTCCCCAGCCCTTCTGCATATCTGTAAACTGCCCTTTGCCCTTTGCCTACTTTCCTTTGTGCTTCTACCTATGTAAGCAGCTGGTTTATGGTGGGCAGTAGAGCAGATTTTTGTGGATGACCTGCTGCTCTCCCACACTGCCAGCAGTATTGGAATAAATGCTCATGTATGATTCACCCTGCCCCTGCTTAATTGGCTTAAGTAGTGACAGGCAGCACGGCCCATTGTTTGTCCAGTCACACACCTGCTGTTTGAGCGAGGGAAGCTGGGCCTTTGGCACATTTCAAAAGCCGCATCTCCAGTGCCAGCATCCCTCCCTCTCGGGTATAGCCCCTGCATCAGGCAGTCCGCACTGTAGCTTGTCGCTGAAGGTGATTCCACGTCCAGATACAAGCATTTTTCTATTCATTTTGTCCCTGCCCAAGCATTTACATGCTGAAATGAATAATATTTTATTATGAATTACTCCCCCTTTATTTTATTCAGTTAGGACATTATACAGTCAAACCTTGTTTTTCCCACATCTCCTATCTCAAACAGTTTGCTTCTCAACCAAGTTGTTCACAGTTGTCAAATCAAATGTCAGGTTTTGAACTGACAATCCTTTCTTGCTGATAACTCAGCTGACAAAGGCTTCTCTCAGGTAACAGACAAAGGAGGATGAGCACAATTTTAAAACATAAAGAGGCCTTAAGAGTGCTGAAGTCGCTCACGGTGTGAAGAAAACAGGGATCGCAGACAGTTGAAGAGGTAGAAAACTGTTGTTGATTTGGATAAAGGAAGAGCCAGTGACAGCATTTCAGAGGCAGGAAGATGCTGCATGCCAACCTGAAGGACACACCCCTGGACCGAGGCTGCAAGTGATTCCTTTAAAACTAGGAGGGGGTGGTTTGACAAATTTACGAAAATATGTGTTTACTCATAGATTAAACAGTACATTGGACAAGAACTATACATAAGAAAGGTTAAAACGGAATCATTTGGGAGTCTAGAATGGATTGATTCAATTTACATTGTTTCTAACGGGAAAAATAATTTGGTTTTTGAACAAAACGCTTCTCAAACAGCCTTCAAACAAATGAAGTTAGAGAACCAAGGTTCTGTTGTACTGATATTTTAAAACTGTGTGCATGTGTGTAAAGGTATTAAGAAACGTTCTTTATAGAAGTGGGTGCATTGGATTAGATGGGTCATGCCAACTCATTACTATAATCATTGCTGAGAGCATCTGGACAATGTGCCCTCCCCTTGCTCCTCCTATTTCCCGTCCTCTGATAGATCCTCCCTTCCTCCAACTGATGGACGGAGAACGACGTAAACTCCACCTGCAGCGGGCATTCCTGAGCACTGAACCACCAATCAGCACCTGCCAAATACCCTAAGCCCCCGATTCCTAAGTCCCTAGGTCCCTAATCAGATGCCTTACATCAGTGTTTCCCAAACTTTTGACATATGTGTACCCCTTCTATAATTTTCATAACGCTGAGTACCCCTCGTCAAAAAAAAAGGATGTATTTAATAACAATCAAAATATTTTTTTCTTGGTACATACACAAAATAATAATAAATGAAAAATAAAATTATTCATAAGAAAATATAAATAAAAGTTATATTATAAATAACATTTATTTGCGCACCGGACCATCTCACACCTCACAATACTGTCTTGACTTGATTCATGAGAACGTAGAATTAGGCGCAGCTAAGCACAGTGCAGTGCATATCCCCACCAAACTCTGGTGCAACGCATACCCCCACCAAACTCTTCCCGTATCCCTGGGGGTACATGTACCACACTTCGGGAAACACTGCCTTACATGAAACCACCCATCAGTGTGTGCTGAGTGCCCTAAGCCCCGTTCCTTCTCTTTCCTCCCCTTAATAGGTGCCTGCACCCCGGCCCTCTTCCTCTTTCTCCTCTGGAAGCAGCGGCAGTGGTATTCTTCTCTTCAGTAAAGCCTGGGTCCTGATCTCGGTCTCCGGCCCCCCGCCTCGCCCCCCCCACCTCTGTTTCATCTTTCATCCTCACCATCTTGTCAGCTCTGACTCAAATTCCAGGGGACTTCCTGGAATTCCGTTACTTCTGGGCCCCTGGAGCTGCTCTTCCCTCTCTTCCACACAGTTCATTGGAAGAGTTGTTCTGGGTTTAGATCCTCCATCCAGCTGGCTGCCTGCTTGGTTCTTTCTTGAGCTCTCTGCCTCCACACACCCCATGCCCACTCCAGCTCCTATAACTGTTGAGGAAGCTCAAGAGTTTTCCTTACTTTCCACCCACTATTATGCCCAGGGTTTAGGGTCATAAGGGTCGGGGTCCTTGGCCCAGGCTGGACACTGGGCAGTGTGGTAGGCAGAATTGCAAGGCGATGCCCTGACTCCCCACTCCTGCCAGGCATGTTCTGCAGAGTCCCCAGGCTGTATGCTGGACTTTATTCCATGACTAGGTTATGTTATATGGCACAGCTGACATTAATTAAGATAAGGAAGTTTGCTACCTGGGCCTGACCCTGTAACAGCTGAGGGTTTTCTCTGGCCGGTGGCAGAAGGGAAGGGGGAGCTTCCCAATGTGCCGATGAGAAGGCTAAAGGCTAATTCTTTCTATAACATGTGGTTCCCTCTAAGGGAACTTTCCTCAAGCGGAGCAATGTAACCCAGATGGGAAAATATAACCTATTGCTCCTTTTCCTGCAGTCTGGGCTAGCAAGATTTGTTGCCTGTTATCTCCTATGTTACAGAGGCCATAAATCATAAAACAATATACAACTCCCAGAGGAGTCTGTCAGTGCTGGCGCCAGACCTAGCCCTTAGGTATGGTCTCACAACCCCCATTCCCACGCACGGGGCTTTTTGCAAAGGCCCCGAAAGGTCTGGAAGTCCCATCCATATTTGGGGACAAAGAAGCCAAAAAGATATAAAGGAAAAGCTTCCACCAGATTGCTTTGCTCAGACTTTGAGAAGCAACTCCCCTGAGTCCACCGGCATAATAAAGCTGTTGAAGAGGTAGAAAACTGTTGTAATCTGAAGCACATTGACTAACTCCATTTCTCTAAGTGTTGCTTGGTTTTTCTCTGGTCTTCTATAGCATCACTGTAGCATTGAAGATGGGTGGGGCCGTGAGAGAAGGAATGCAGGCCCCAGCTGCCTTTCAACACAGAAACAGGACTATAGTTCTACAAGAACTGCAGTCTGTCAACAGTAAGAGTGTGCTTAGAAGCACATACTTCCCCCAGATCATCTGGTCCTGCTGAGCCCTTGATTTTAGCCAATAATACTCTAAACAGCCACAGTCTCTTCCAGTCAGGCTATGCCAGCCTTCTGGCCTACAGAACTGGGAGCTAGTGGATGGTGCTGTTTTAAGCTGCTAGGTCTGTGCTAATTTGTTGTGCAGCAATATAAAATTAACACAAAAGGTGAGGTGTTTGGAGGGACCGGAGAAGCAGTACCTGTAAGGAGTTAAAGCCAAAGGTCCAGCTTACCTCGCTCACACAGCAGGTGTGTAACCGGACAAACAATGGGCCGTGCTGCCTGTCACTACTCAAGCCGATTAAGCAAAATATGGGTTGAATCATACATGAGCATTATTCCAATACTGCTGGCAGTGTGTGAGAGCAGCAGGTTGTCCTAAGGAAATAGATATTTATCTCTCACATTTCTTGGTTGGGAAATCCAAGGTCAAGTGCTGGCATGGTAGATCTCATTCGGAGGCCTCTTCTCCTGGCTTGGGCATGGCTGCCATTTCACGGAGCTCACATGACCTCTTTGTGCACATAAGGGGAAAGGAGGAGCCAAACTCTCCGTGTCTCTTCTGGTGGCATCATTAACCCCATCATGGGGGACCCCCTCCCTCAGGACCCCATCTCCTAGTAATCACCTCCGGAATGCCTCATCTTTAAATTTCCTCACGTTAGGGGTTAAGGGTTCAACATACAATTGGGTGAAGATGCAAACATTCAGCTCATAATATAATCCTTTGCCCAGTTCCTGGACTGGAGCCAGTTTGGTAATCTGAAGCCCATTGACTGAGGAGAGGCCAGGCCCAGCAGGAGGAGCCCTGCAGCCCTAGGATGACTTCCTAGCCCTGAGGGAGCACTTCCTTGGGTGCTCTATCTTATCCTTAGAAGTGGTGACAGTTCCTCATATTCACTATTCCTGTCTTCTTTGCTAGTAAAGTGATCTTTTTTTTTTACTATCCAATCTCTTATTACTCCATTCCCCTGTTAATGTTTATAATTCTTTATATTAAACTCTCTGTATTCAAATTAATATGTCATTTATCTTTCTTGATTGAACCCTGACTGATACAAAATTGGTGCCAAGAATGATTTTATCATCTGCCCTCTGATATGTCTCATATTTGTTTAGATCTTACTTCTTACTAAGACACCTAAAAAACTTATTTCTTCATGCTCATCTGACCTGATCAGCATAATATTGTCAATGTAGTGGGCCGCTGTGCTGTTTTGTCAAATGTCAAGATGACCAAAATCTCTGTAAACAATTATATGGTAGAGAGCAGGAGACTGGGAAAGCTCCGAGGCACGGGTGTAAAGGTATACTACTTATTGTGCAAGGTGAAAGCAGATAAATTCTGGTGACCTTTATAAGTTGGTATGGAAAAAAAGTAGGTCAGTAGCTGCAGACCACGTGCCAGGAACTGTGCTGCTTATTTTTTCTAGTAAAGTTATCTGGTATAGCAGCTAAAATTGGAGTCACCATTTGATTAAGTTTACAATAGTCCACAGTCATTCTCCAAGATCCCTCTGACCTTTGCACAGACAAAACTGGTGAGTCATATGGGGATGTGATAGTCTTCATCACCCCCGTTTCTTTCAAGTCTTTTTTGTAACATTAATCTGCAGTTCTCCCAGGGGTGTAAACTGCTTCTGGTTTACTATCTTGGAGAAAGTGGAAGTGCTAAATGTGTCTAACTAAATTATACGTTTAAATTTTTTTTAAAAAAATAACCCCAGAGTTGGTTTATGGACCAACAAGGCTCACTGTAATTCAGACTTTGGCTACAATTCCATCTATCACCTGACCACCACCATCAAATCCCACACTGACTGGTGGGCCATCAGAGTCAGTATCTGGTAACCTTGGAGAGATACGGCAATTTCCTTTCCCCAAATGTACAGTCACACCAGTAAACAGCAATAGATGTCTTTGGAGAAGGTTAGAGTAATATTTACAACATCTATTTGTGGAAATGCTGCAGGGTTTTTCTCAAGGGACTTTTTCATTCAAGGGGCTGAGTGTGTGAATCGCCTTAAATCTAAAAACAGCTTGAAAATCCACTACTCAAGTCAGATTTTAGTTACCAGACCAAGAATTTTTCCTTATATAGATCAAGGAAGGCTGTAGTAGACTCTTCATGTATTTCATTCTTAAGAACACTGTAACTAATTGGCCACAGCCAAAGACCCCTGTGGGTAAAGACATTCTGAATGCCTGTGCACCCTTCTGTTCTTCACAGTAGATGTGTCTTTGGCTTTTAAGTGCTGCCTCTTGGCCTCCACTATTCTGAAATCTCGTCCTTATTGCAACCAGAGAGCCCATCTCAATGCCTGCATTCCCTACAGTCACAGCTGATGTACAAAAGAAGGCAGCCACAGAGCTGTTCAAATGTGCAGGTGTTCTGGTCACAAGTGTATTTCTCAATGCCTTAGCAAAGGGAGTGTCTCTTGGGCCTTCTCCAGATCATGGGTGGAGGTAGAAGTAAAGGCACATGATAAATCCAGCCCATAATTCCTATCTATCTAGCCTTTAAATCCCATTCTCTGTATCTTGCCAGGGCAGCTCTAACACTGCAGCCTCATTACCAGTAAATCTAGGCCAGATTGAATCCGAGTGTCAGTCAACCAACCAAATAGGCTGTATGAACCTTTAGCTGTATGAACTAACACATTAAATATATATACAAATATCTGTATATATGCCTTATATACACAAACATAGCAAGATAAATAAGGAAATGCACATAATAATTATAGTCCTCATACTGAGAGACACCCAAAGGGGTCTTCTACATTCCAATATACTCTTCCTTAACTCCCCTGTGACAGTAGTCCAATTTCCCCCTTGGTAGTCATGATCAATCACCCCAGCCAACACAATAACTGCCTATTTGCATGTTGATTCAGAGGCATAAGGATTCCAAAGTGGCCAGAATACGATTTTTTCCTTTTTATTGAATTTATTGGGGTGACACAGGTTAACAAAATTTTACAGGTTTCAGGTGCACAATTCCAACTGCCATCTATACACTGTATTATATAAATCCAGCCCATAACTCCTATCTATCTAGCCTTTAAATTCCATTCTCTGTATTATGCCAGGGCAGCTCTAGCACTCCAGCCTCATTAGATTTACCATGCCCAGTCAAATCTTTTTTTAAATTTTTTAAATAATATTTTTTATTAGAGTTGAGATACAGTATAATTTCAGTTGCACAATCCAGTGATTGGAAATTTATATAACTTACAAAGTGATCATCCCAATAAATCTAGTACCATCTATCACCATACATAGTTATTATAATATTATTGACTATATTTCTTGTGCCATATTTTACATCCCCATGACTATTCTGTGCCTGCTAATTTGTATTTCTTTTTAAAATTTATTTATTTTAAAATATATTTTATTGAATTTTTACAGAGAGGAAGGGAGAGGGATAGAAAGTCAGAAACATCGATGAGAGAATCATTGATCAGCCGCCTCTTGCACACCCCCTACCGGGGATGTGCCCGCAACCAAGGTACATGCCCTTGATCGGAATCAAACCTGGACCCTTGAGTCCGCAGGCCGATGCTCTATCCACTGAGCCAAACCGGTTTCAGCTAAATTTATATTTTAATTCTTATTATTGAAAGTATGACATATGTCCCCTTTATTCCCCATTGTCCTCTCCCAGCCCTTCCTACCCCCCAGCCCAGGCCCTCACTCGCTATTGTCTGTGTCCATTGGTTATGCTTATATACATACAAGTTCTTTGGTTGATCTCTTAACACTTCCCCCCTCTCCAACCCCATCCATCCTCCCTTGCCTGCCCTCTGAGGTTGGACAGTCTAAGGATGATCTTAACTTCCAGTTCGATGGAATTATTATTGTGTCTCCTGATAGAGGCATTCCTTCCTTTGGGTCCAAGACCTCTCGACAGCACAACATAAAGTCACCGGAATAGGAAGAAAAGGGTTGCTAGTGGGTCACAGGATAAAAGTGAGTGGTGCTGCTCCCATTCCCATCCCTTGATTCCTTACCAGTCAATCCTGGCTATTGGAGACACAACACCAGAACACACACAGTCTTCTGGGGGACCTTGTTCTAGCCCTGCAAACTACTGTTACCAGCTGGCACTGAAACCTCATCTTCAAAAGGCCATTCCAACATGCTCTCAAGCCATTTGCTTCAGGATGGTGGGGAACGTGGGAAGACCAGTGAATCCCATGAGCCTGGGCCCACGGCCTCGCTCCCGGGCTGTGCAGGGAGCTCCCTGAGCAGAAGCCATGCTCTGTGGAATAACGGAGGTGAAAAGGGCATTCTGCAAAACCATAGCTGGTGGTTTTGTCAGAAACATTGCACGCAGAGAAAGCAATCCACGTTCAGATTGTTTATTCCAGTATGGATAAAATGCTGTCCCTTCCATGATGGAAGTAGTAATTCTATGTAATCAACTTACCACTAGGTCAGAGCTGGTCACCCCAGGAAGTGGTTCCATATTGGGGACTCGGGGCTGCTCTGTGCTGCTGGCAGATTGTATATTCAGTGGTGGCACAGCCAAGTCAGCCTAGGAGAGCAGAAGTTCTCATTGCTGATCCCACACACAAACTCCATCCCTGCCTCCATGGCCAGTTTGTGCATGGGCCACTGGAACTGACGGGTGGCTGAGGAAAGAAGCTGAGTGGTACCCACAGGATGGGTCACCCATCAGCTTGTTCATTAAAATCCTCCTCTGCCAAGATCACCCTTCGGTGAGCATTTACATGGGACACAAACATAGTCATACTTTTGGCCCATTCAGAGAGTTATATCTACATTCCTCTTCCCCAAAAGTCTTTGCCACTTGCTATTCAAACACGTGCCTTCCAAGTCCCTGACAATACAGTCAAACCATTAGCGACAGCTCACAGATCAGCATATAATCACATCTGGACACTTCTCCTTCCAAGCAAAGTGGACAACCAGCGCATTCCTCCCAATTCTGCCCACTGCAATGCTTTCCCTTCATGCTACTCTTCAGGAATGTCCCTGGAAGGACCGATTGTTGCAGCTGTCCACTTGAGGGTGGTGCCTGCATATCATGGGAAGCTTCTGCAAACCAGTCTTCTCTTCCTCTGTCAATTGGTCATAAGGAACTCCTCGGGCCTTCGGTGCAGGTTGGGAGAGAGAAGTAATGTACATACCACTCCCATTTGCTCTTGGGATGTTAGCATGCACACCCAGCTTCATGGCTTGGTGAATCAGATATTCCCAGTTCATGAAGGACAGCTCAAGTCACATAGTAACTTGGTGACCCAGGGTGAAGTGTGCCATCTTTACAAAGACCCAGTATCAGGCCAAGAGCTGTTTCTGAGAAGAATGGTTATCTGTGGGACACGGCAGAGCTTTGCTCTAAAACCCTAAGGACCTGCACTGAGACTCACCTAGAAATGCCCGCTGAAGTCTCTAACCACACCCCTACCTGCCGGTGATGCTGCCGTTGTCTAGAAGACTGACACAATTGTAAGAAATGTAGAGAAGATAAGTATGGTACTTATTTTTCCACTTGAGTAGTAGCTTCTCCCTGCTCCATAAATAACATTTTAAAAATGCAGCATCACACTGTGTTATAAGGCCTGAGTATGTGTTCGCCCTTAACACAGCCCAAGGGCAGGGTTACAACGTGCCCTCTGTGCTTGCCTAACACAGCTCCTGAGGTGGGTTCTGTTTGGTTCTGTGGAATGCGTGCAAGGCTGGCACTGAGGCCTTGGAAGGAGGACCTGCCAGAAAGTTTCTTTCTACTTCCTGAGTCCTGAGCACTCTTGTAACTTGGTTCTCAGAGGTGGAGGAAGGCACCTGCACTAGCATCGTGAGTGGACTGGTTAAACATGGGTTCGTGTCCCTCAGACCACCAGGACCAACTGCTCAGGTGGGCCGGGAACAGAGCCGTCACCTCACTTCCCTGGGACCGGGCACCTGTGGAGAGGAGCCTCCGGGCCCTCCAGGCCAGGGGAGGCATTTCCACTCCTGCCGCTGGGAAAGCTCTTCTCCCCCGTTCTCATCCTCTGCGGCCTGCAGGGTTAGTTCCCTGTGTTTACCTCCACCTCCTGGTTGTTTCCCTTCCAACATCTGGCCTACCTTGTACCCCAGAATAACAGTTGTGGGGTCCAGTGGTAATATTTTTCATAGATTTACGCTGTTTCACATTTCCCACTCAAGAAAGGTGGAATTTTATCTGTAACCGGCTGTTCTAGCCCAGTCAGCACAAAGAATTGATAGGGAGTGAGAAGCAAAGGTACAGAAATCAACACAGGTCCCAGGAAGAATCCCAATTTAAAGCAATATTCACGACAACGGTGCACTGCACTCTCAAACAATGAATGCCTTAGCGTTACAGCTTTAATTTTTCAAAAGCTAAAATCCTCATTGAGGATGAAGGTTGGGTTTCATAGCCAGCGTGGTGAGTTGATAAAAGAATTGAGGCCCCTGGTCCAGGGGAGAAAAATGCCAGGCTCAGCAGATTCCAAAGCAGAAGCAATTTGGAAACGGTTTGGAGATCAATTCCCAGCCCAAAAGGTCTGAACGAACCCAAACCAGAGCTTTTTACACAAATCATTAGAAATGAAAGCAAAATTTTTGTCAAAACAAAGATGTGTGTGCAGCGTATTGGCCCCCTGGTGTCATTTGAAGGAAATTAATGTGGAGGCCAAAGCAACGGAGTCTGCAGTATGCGGAGCCTGGAGACCTGCCTGCTCTTTTGTTCCTAGTGTAGCAGAAACAAAGGCTCGCAGCAAGCCTCCCGGGAGAAATAAGACGTGTGCATAAGGAAGATTAATCAGTAAAGCAGGCGGCAACCTAATGAGTCATCTTTGACATCACAGACCCCGAGAAGCAGGAGGTTGTGGCCGCAGTGCCGGGCCTGTGCGCTCTCAGCAGAAGCAAACGGACGGCCCAGGGCATTAGGGCGAGGGAAAGGGGCCGGAAACGGCTGCCCGGGGGTATTGACCTCTGTGGGTCTGCTTCTGTGAGGAGACTTCGGACGAGGTGCTGGGGTGGGGAAAATAAAGGTTTGGGGCTCATGCCCCTACCCCCTCAGGAGCCCCGTTTCTTCTATGCACAAGGTTCTAGAGTGAGGTGAGAGAAAGCAAAGCTTGTTGAGGTCACAGTGAATTCCAGGCATTCGAGGGGCATCAGGGCAGCCAGTAAAGGAAGCGAGGGGTGTAAGGGGTGATATGGGATCAAGCAGTGGGCAGGGCCTGGGTCATGTAGGGCAAGCATGTCAAACTCACGGCCTGCGGGCCGCATGGGGCCCACAACAAATATTTTTGCGGCCCAGCCAATATAATGGTATGTAAGAAATGTTTTAATAAAAATGTTGTGACTTAATTTTTACAATATCCTGTTACACATAATCCTATATAATAAAAACCTAATATGCAAATTGTCCCCTCTCTGGTCATTTGACTGCTCACTATGACGTGTGCTGACCACCAGGGGGTGGCGCAGAGCATGGCGGGAGTCAGCAGTGCAGTGCTGGCAGTGGGAGGCAGTGGAGGCGCTGCTGGACCCAATGGGCCCCATCGCGAGCAGGACCGCAGCAGGATGGTGGAGCAGGAGAGGAGGCAGTGCCAGGCCAATGTGGGATGCCAGGCAGGGCTGCAGGGCTGTGAGGCAGGGGGTGCAAGCCGGGGCCCGATCTCTGAAGGCCACCCAGAGGGACCCCATCCATCCACAAATTCATGCACGGGGCCTCTAGTTATCAATAACGACTACAACATTTGCTAATGGCTGATGACTATAATCGTGCTGCATTCATTTCCCTTACATGCCTTATGTGCAGGTGCACCATTTCTCTCCACTAACACCAGCAGCGAATGTTTTAGCAGCCAATGGCCATGTCATTAGTCTTGGATTCACTTGTTGGGTGTGCACAACAGGAAATACTTTGCTTTCAGAGAACAAGAAAAATAGGTTTATTTGCTTATGTTTATTTATTTGTGCAGTTATCCAGTGTCTGAAAAGTTAATGTTTAAGAAAAATATTAATTTTTATTAAAATGTATTATTATTTTATGTTAACAATGACTCGTTTATTTCAGCCCTTTGTATTCAGCACGTCTCTATTGAAGCACACCTATGTTTCTATGAAAATTGAAGCTTTTGTTTTCTTGCGGCCACATAAACTTGAACATTGTTATTTGTCCCGTGTTAGCCTTTGAGTTTGCCATGCTTGATGTAAGGCCTTGTGAGTGACAAGGTGCTCCCTGCTTCAATTTTATTGAAGTTGTAACAGAAAACCATTGGGTGGTTTTTGGTAAGAGGATGATACCAGGCTTCAGTTTCCAGAACTGGACTCTGTCTGCCTGCCTCCTGATGGGTAGAGGGGGCAGGGGCAAAGGTGGGAGTGGGTGGGAAGCAGTGACTAGTAGGCGGCTTCTGCGGTTGTCCAAAAGGGAGAGTAGGATGGCAACAGTGGAGACAGAGAGCAGGGACAGATTTAGACTTCACTTTGGAATAAACCTGGCAGACCTTGCTGAAGGATTTGATGTGAGGGTTAAGGAAGAAAGCATTAGGAATTAGTCTATGAACTTCTGCCTGAGCCACTAGTTGGGGGTGGCTTCATTTACAGAGGAGGGGAAGGCTGGGAGTGAAGCAGAAGTGTGCAGATGGGGAGCAGACAGGAGCAATGTTTTGGCTAGATTAGGTTTGATAGGCCTCTTGGACCTCTGAATGCAAGTTCCAAGCATGCAGTTGAATATGTGAGCCTGGAGTTGGGGAAGAGGTCTAGGGTAGAAAGAGAGGTTCAGAAGTCTTCAGTACATGGATGGAATGTCGTCACGAGACCAGGTGAAAGCACCTCGAGGCAATGTGTAAGCAGGAAAGGTGGACCAAGCTCTGGAGCCTCCAACATGTGAAAATGAAGACCATAAACCAGCAAAGGAAACCGAGAAACCGGGGTGGGAGAAGCATTGGGAAAGAAAGAATATCATGAAAGTCAAAAAAAGGAGACTACTTCATGAAGCAGCGAGTGGCCCACGGTGTCTGTACCACACCTCTGTTCATGGGACCACTTCAATGACTGAACAAAACAGTGTGTGCACAAGCCCCTGTGGGCCATCCCAGAAATGTGCACAATGGCCACTGTTACTTAAAAGGCCCGTTGCTCTCTGCTTCCAGGGCCTGCTGCTCGCGTAAGACACCTCTGTGCCACTGTGAGCCATTATGCTCCAAATTGCCAACAATTCGTATAAAAGAGAGAGCAAACACAGCACTGTTTTCCTCATGAAGTCCGTTAGAAATTGCAGTGATCGCTGGGTACTTAACAGAATATGGACCAATATGTTTGTGTAAGAAAATTACCCAGGTCCGGGAAAAGAGCCATCCAAAGCTATTAAAGGACACAATGCCCAGCGCTCACACAGTGTCTGGAATAGTGCCTGTCCGGACGAAGCAGACTGGGCAAACTCATAATAAACAATAGAAGTACTCAGGAAACTCTCCTCGTAAATGCAACATAACTAGCCTGAGACTGGGCACTGCCCCAATCCCACCAAACAAACAATAAATCGAAATTTAAATGCTCAAACTGTCTCAAAGTAAATTAACTGCATCCCAGGACAAAGCTCAAGATTTATAGTAATAAAATTATACTTCACACCCAACAAAGTAAATCACAATTCAATCAAATATTACCAAACATTCAAAGAGGCAGGGAAATATGATCCATAATGAGGACAAAAAAAGTTATTTAAAAAATGACCCTTTTAAATTCCTGAAATGAAAGCTACAGTATATAAAATAAAAAATACCCTGAATAGGATTAATGGCAGAAGAGACATTGCAGAAAAAAAGGTCAGTGGGCTTGTAAACATTGTGATTAAAAACTGTTCACAATGAG
Source organism: Vespertilio murinus (assembly GCA_963924515.1). Classification (NCBI taxonomy): domain Eukaryota; kingdom Metazoa; phylum Chordata; class Mammalia; order Chiroptera; family Vespertilionidae; genus Vespertilio; species Vespertilio murinus. The sequence goes on along the minus strand of OZ004714.1, from coordinate 51,859,436 downwards.
CCGAAACCGGTTTGGCTCAGTGGTAGAGCGTTGGTCTGCAGACTGAAAGGTCCTGGGTTCGATTCCAGTCAAGGGCATGTACCTTGGTTGAGGGCACATTCCCCAGTAGGGGGTGTGCAAGATGCAGCTGGTCGATGTTTCTCTCTCATCGATGTTTCTAGCTCTCTAACTCTCTCCCTTCCTCTCTGTAAAATATCAATAAAATATATATTTTTAAAAACTGTTCATAATGAAATACAGAGAAAAAAATGTTTTAAAAAATGAAAAAGCATCAGTGAGTTGGAGAACAACTTTAAGCATGTTGGTATGTGTGTGATTGGAGTCCCTGAAAGGGGAGAGGAATAGAAAAAAGAGTCCTCTCTTCTTGTCCATGGGTTTCCTTCCAGAATCCCCCACACCTCAAGGATACCCAAATTCACAGGTGCTCAAGTCCCTTATATAAATGCATAGTATTTACAGAAAATCTCCCATATACTTTAAATCATCTCTATATTACTTATAATACTTAATATCATGTAACTGCTATGTAAATAGTTGTTAAACCTTATTGTTTAGAGAATAATGACAAGAAAAAAAGTCTGTATGTGTTCAATACAGACATAAACCATTTTAGGCCTAACTACATAGTAGATGTCAGCAACAATATAATATTTTTTTCTCTAATATTTTTGGTCTGTGATTGGTTGAATCCATGGTTGCAGAGCTAACTGTGTTTGAAAAATAGTGTTTGAAAATTCCCAAACTTGATCAAAACCATCTACCCACATATCCATGAAGCACAACAAATTCTAAGCAATGAAATATGAAGAAAACTACACCAAGGCATATCATAATCAAATTTCTCAAAACTAGGGGAAAGAGAAAATCTTGAAAGCAGTCAGGAAAAAAAATGCTATAGATAGATGAACAAAGATAAAGATAACTAACAATTTCTCTTTGGAAACAATTTAAGCAGGAACACAGCATGGGACAGAATCTTTAAAGCACTGATAGAAAAAATCAATCTAGATTTTTATACTCAACAAAAATATATTTCAAAAACAAAGGTGAAATAAAGATTTTTTCTGATATATGAAAAGCTGAATGAATTCATTATGAGCAGACTACCTGCAATACAAGAAATGTTAAAGAATATCCTTCAAATGAAAGTAAAATAGTGTCAGATAGAAATCTGGATCAATACAAAGAATACCAGAAATGGTGACTATATAGGTAAGTATATAAGTCCTTTTTCATTATTTAAGTTAATTAAAGGATAACATGTTCTAAACAATAATGATGACAATGTATTATAATACTTATAACATAAGTAAAAGTAATATGTATGACAAAAATAGAATAAATACTAGGAAAAAGAGTAAATATCTATACTAATAATAGCCTAGGGTTGTCATGACCTAAATGACCAGATGGACGACCAGTCACCAGGAAGTGCATGAGCACCTCTCAGTCCCTCTCCAGTGGCCCACAGGTGCCTAACACAGCAAGACTGATGGCAGACAGGTGGGTAGGGGAATGGGGGTGGGGTCAAGGTAAAGCAGGTACAGCAAGGTCATTAGCCTTTGGCCAGGGGCCAGCTGGATGCCTAATGAATTCACTGCTGCATCAGTAGCAGATGGGTCCTGATAAGCAGCCATCACAGCTACTGGCAAGGCCAAGAAAGAGAGAGAGAGAGAGAGACAGAGAGAGAGAGAGAGGGAGAGAGAGAGAGAGAGAGAGAGAGAGAGAGAGAGAGAGAGAGAGGCAGGACCTGATCTGCAGATGCTGCAGTGGCTGTGTATCAGGCCCAGAGATAGGCCTGGAGAGAAAGGCAGCTATCAGTGGGGCCATTCTAGATTTCCCAGAAGAGCCAATGGCTGCCTAGGAGACAGAGCTTTTGACACTGACTGTCATAGAAACCAACCAATCAAAACCAAATCTGGGTCAACTGCGAGGAGCCAATGGCTGCCTAGGAGGCAGGGCTTTTGACACTGACTAGGAGAGAAACTTACCAATCAAAACCAAATCGGGATGAACTGTGAGGAGCCAATAGCTGCCTAGGAGGCAGAGCTTTTGATACTGACTGGTATAGAAACCGACCAATCAGGACCTAATCTGGGTGATCTTCGAAGGCAGAACCTAAGGTGGGGGCTGAGGAGGGGTTTTAAGAGCAACAGCTTTTGATATAAGGTATAAGAAAGTGGTTCAATTTTTTAATAACCAGTTTGGCAATATAGTGCATATGGCTGGCTATCAGTCCATATATAGGGATTATGTATTTTTGCTTGCAAAGAGCATCTCTTACAGCTGAAAAAAGCTCCCCCCTCCATTTAAGCAATCCTACCCTATATAATCTATATAGACTAAGAAAAGGGAACTATGCTAATTAAACTGGGTCAATTGGCCATCTTCCAGATGTCTGACTTCCTTGCAGACAAAACCATGGTGGTGGAGACTGAGGCAGAAGCAGTTAGGGATGATCACGCTGTTGGGAGTGAGATAAAATCTGCAGGGGTTTAGGGGAAATCAGGTCAGCAGAAGAGGGCAGTTGGGGGCAACCAGGCCAGCAAGGAAGGGCAGTTAGGAATTATCAGGCAGGCAGGGGAGCAGTTAGGGGTGATCAGGCAGGGAAGCAGAAGGGTTAGGGGCAATCAGGCAGGCAGAGTGGTTAGGGGCAATCAGGCAGGCAGGCAGGCAGGTGAATGATTAGGAGCCAGCAGTCCCAGATTGTGAGAGGGATGTCTGACTGTCAGTTATCCCAAGGGGTCCTTAATTGGAGAGGGTGCAGGCTGGGCTGAAGGAATTCCTTGCCCCCATGTACAAATTTTGTGCACTGGGCTCTAGTGCTATTTTACGGTTCTTATACTGAATGTCAGTGTTTCTCAACCACACCACTATTGACATTTTGGACTAAGTCATTTTTTTATTGGGGAGACTGTTCTATGCATGGTAAGGATTTTAGCAGCATCCCTGTCTTTTGCTCACTGGACAACCCCAGTCTTTAGACATTTCCTGCAGTTCTCTGGAGGACAAAATTGCCTCCAGTTGAAAACCACTACTGCATGTGAAAAGGTTTCATGTCACTTGAAGGTAGACTGTGATAAGTTAAAGATATCCTATATAATAAAGATGTAATATGCAAATTGACCATCACTCCAACACACAAGATGGCTGCCCCCATGTGGATACAAGATGGCCACCACAAGATGGCTGGCAGGGTTGTGGGCGATAGGACAAGCAGGGGAGGGCAGTTGGGAGGGATAAGGCCTGAAAGGGAGGGCAGTTGGGGGTGACCAGGCCTACAGGGGGGGGGACCAGGTCTGCAGGGGAGGGCAGTGGGGGGAACCAGGCCTAAAGGGGAGGACAGTTGGGGGCAACCAGGCCTGCAGGGGAGAGCAGTTGGGGGTGACCAGGCTGGCAGGGGAGGGAAGTTAGGGACAACCAGGCCAGCAGGGGAGCAGCTAGGTGTTGGCCAGGCTGGCAGCAGAATGGTTAGGGGCAATCAGGCAGGCAGGCGAGCAGTTGGGAGCAAGCAGTCCTGGACTGTGAGGAAGAATTCTGACTGTCCATTTAGGTAGTCAGACATCCCTCAAGGAGTCCCAGATTGGAGAGGGTGCATGCTGGGCTGAGGGATACCCCAGACTCCCCATGCATGAATTTCATGCACCGGGCCTCTAGTATTCTATAAACCTTAGAGCAAGTACTAAAATTACAAAACAGAGAACTACTAGGCAAAGAAAAAAGATAAAATTAAATGTTAGAAAACATTCATTTCAAAGAAAGTATAAAAATAATATAAAAGGGAACAAAGAACAGACAGGATATATAGACACAATAAAATGATAGACTTGAACTTAGCCATATAAAAAAATCCTATTAAATGTGCTTTAAACATTTGATTGAAATGCAGAGATTGTTAGACTGGATATAAAAGCAATACCAAAACTATATTCTGCCTAAAATAAATGTACTTTAACTATAAAGACAGAAACAGATGAAACATCAAGGTGGAAGAAAAACATATACCGTACTGATCAAAATAAAACTGCAGTGGCTATATCAATATCAGACAAAGAGGATTTCAGAGCAAAATATAATATCAAGGATGAAGAAGATCATTTCATAAAGGAGTCAATTTATCAAAATGTAATAATCATAAACACTTATGACCCTAATATCGTAGCTTCAAAGACATGAAGAAATATTGGTAGAACTGTGATGAAAAATGAACAAAGCCATATTGTACTCAGAAGTTTAAATACTCCTGCACTAATTCAAAAACAAGCACACAGAAAAGCAACAAAGATACAGTAGACTTGAGCGCTCTCAACCAACTTGACCTGTTTGACTTTATAGAATGCTCCACAGCCAAGTACTCATTCTGCTCAAGTGCACATGGAGCATTTCCCAAAATGTTCCAGGCTAGAAAATAAGTTGCAATACATTAAAAAAGATTGCTGTCAGAAAAAAAGTGTGTTCTCTAATCACAGTGGAATTAAGCTAGGAACGCATAACAGAAAGATATCGGGGAAATACCCAAATATTTTGAAACTATATAACATATTCTTATGTTATTTAGAAGTATAGAAATCTCTAAACGAATCAGAAAGAAATCCAATAGGAAACTAGACAGTATTTTGAACTGACTGAAAATAAAAATGCATATGTAACATTGGGGGAGTGAAAGAGAATTATTGCATTAAAAGCCTATATTAGAAAAGGGAAAAAAAAGATCTCAAATAAATGACCACAGTTTGCATCTTAAGAAATTAGAAAAGGAAAATCAAAATTAAAGATGAAGGAGAAAAAAGAAAATAATAAAGCTCAATAAGAAATTCAATACAATTAAACAAAAAGAAAAAAAATCACGAAACCAAAAGCTGGTGTTCTGAGAAGATCAACAAAACTTGATAAACTAGCCAAACTAATGAGGGGGGAAATTGCCAATATCAGAAATAAGAGAGGTGATTGTAAAAGGATAATAAGGGTATATCTATGAGCCACTGCATGCCAATAAATTTTCTAATTTAGATGAAATGGACACATTCTGAATAAATTTTGGCCACATTTTTGCTGTCTCCTTATCCTCTTTTGACTTCTAAATGGAGTGCTCAAGAGCCCAGTATTTGGCAATCTTTTCTGTTCAGTCTACTTTCATTTTCAATGTGATCTCAAATATCCTATATCACTAAACACCATCTAAATGCTGATCACTCCCTGTGGGTTTTTTTTTCTTTTTTTCTCTTTCAGGCTGATCTGTCTCCTGCACCTCAGACATATGTATTCAGCTTTCTACTCAACAGCTGTATTATGCTATCCCACAGGCATTTCAAATTTATTTATTTATTTATTTATTTATTTATTTATTTATTTATTCCTCACCCGAGGGTATTTTTCCATTGATTTTTAGAGACAGTGAAGAGAGAAGGAAAGACAGAGAGAAACATTAGTATGAGAGAACCACATCGATTGGTTGCCTCCTGCATGAGCCCCGAGCAGGGCCGGGGCAGGGGAAGAGCCTGCAACCCAGGTATGTGCCCTTGAATGGAATTGAACTCAGGATCCTTCCTTCTATGGTCTATCTACTGAGCCAAATTGGCTAGGAGGACAGCATTTCAAATTTAAATGTCCAAAATGAATATGCTGATTTCCTCCTACTCACACACAAATTAGTCCCTCTTTCCGGCTTCTCCATCTCAATAAATGCAACCATCATTCTTCCAATATCTTGGCCTAACACCCAAGGAGTTCAGTTCTAATCCAACAACAAATCCTCTCTACTTTCAAAACATATATTCACTCTAATCCCTTCATCATCTTCACCACTACTACTCTGGCACAATCCATCATATCTTGTCCAGACCTGTGTCATAGGCTCTTAACTAGAATTTCTACCTCCACTCTTGCTCGGTCCCTGCCATCTGTCCTAGAGGCATAGATATTTAATGTCTACAGATTATCTGTGTGCTCCTTCACGCTCTCCCGCACCCTTGCAGCTGAGCCGTGCTGTAAGCAGAAGAGATGAAGGTAAAGCTGAAACAGGAACAGCCCCTGTCTAACTCCTCCAGCTCAGAGCCACATATTAAGTAGGTCAGTTAAGGATGAAACCAGCCTGTCTAGGTCCTCAGTTTAGAAGGGTGTTGCCCTAGAGAACAGCCAGACTTCCAGGGCACTTTGCAAGAACATGAAATTAATGTTATGCATCTAGATCTAGACACTGAGATTTTGGGTTTTGCTTGTTACTGCATGAAGCTTATTCTATTCTTTCTAACCCAACCTTACAGCATAGTAAAAGGTGAATCTTTTTGAACATTTATAATCACATTTTTAAAACTTCTTTTGTTGAAATGTGATTCACATAACATAAAATTAACCATTTTATAATAGAATTCAGTACATTCACAATGTTGTGTAACTACCACATCTATAAAATGCTAAAACATTTTCATTACTCCAGAAGAAAACTGTTTCATTAAACTACTAGAGGCTGGGTACTCGAAATTTGTGCACGGGGGTCTAGAGGGTTTTCCCTCAGCCCAGCCTGCACCCTCTCCAATCTGGGACCCCTCCTGGGATGTCAGACTGCCTATTTAGACCTCTCATAATCCAGGACTGTTGGTTCCCAATTGCTCGTCTGCCTGCCTGCCTGATTGCCCCTAACTGCTTCTGCCTGATCACCCCCTAACCACCTCCCTGCCAACTTGATTGATGCCTAACTACTCCCACTTCAGCCTGATTGCCCCTAACAACCCAGCCCTGCAGGCCTGGTCACCCCTAACTGCCCTCCCCTACAGGCTTGATCAACCCCAACTGTCCTCCCTTGCAAGCCTGGTGCCTCCCTACTGCCCTCCCCTGCTGGCCATCTTGTGGCGCCCATCTTGTGTCCACAAGGGGGCAGCCATCTTTGACCACATGAGAGCAGCCATCTTGTGTGTTTGAGTGACAGTCAATTTGCATATTACTCTTTTATTAGATAGGATAGAGGCCTGGTCCATGGGCGGTAGCCAGCTGGTTTGCCCTGAAGGATGTCCTGGATCAGTGTGGTTTTATGCCAGTACATGCTTTTTTGATGACTATGGCCTTGTATTATTGATTAATATCAGGTAGTGTAATACCTCCACCTTTCTGAAGACTACTGTTGCTATTTAGGGTCTTTCATGTTTTCATATAAATTTTTGGAATATTTGTTTTAGTTCTTTGAAACACACCATCGGTATCTTGATAGGAGTTGGGTTGAATCCATGGATTGCTTTAGGCAGTATGGACATTTTAATGATGTTAATTCTTTCTATCCATGGGCATGATATATGCTTCCATTTATTTGTAACTTCTTCAATTTCTTTCTTCAGTATCTTAAAAGACCTGTACAATTTTTTGAATACAGGTCTTTTACCTCCTTGTTAAATTTATTCATTGGTAGTTTATTGTTTTTATGCAACTATAAGTAGAAATGTTTTCTTTGTTTCCCTTCCTAAAATTCATTATCTTATATAATAAAAGGCTAATATCAAATTGACTGAATGACAGAATGACTGGTCACTATGATGTGCATTGACCACCAGGGGACAGACGCTCAACACAGGAGCTGCACCCTGTGGTCAGTGTGCTCCCAGAAGGGGAGCACTGCTCAGCCAGAAGCTGCATGGCTGGTGAGCTCAGTGGTGGTGTCAGGAGCCAGTCCCACCTCCTGGGCAGCACTAAGGACGTCCAACTGCTGGCTTAGGCCTGATACCTGTCATTCGGACAACTCCCAAGGGCTCCTGGACTGTGAGATGGTGCAGTCTGGGCTGAGGGACCCCCCTAAGTGCATGAATCTTATACACTCAGCTTTTAGTTGGTGTATAAAAATGCAACTGATTTCTGAATAGTAATTTTGTCTCCTGCTACTTTCCTGCTTTCATTTATCAGTTCTAGTAGGTTTTTTTTGGTAGAATATTTAGGGTTCTCTATATACAGTGTCATATCATCTGCAAATAATTATAATTTACTTATTCCTTTCCAATTTAGATGCCTTTTTTCCTTCTTCATGTCTTATTTCTATGGCTAGGTCTTTGAGTACTATGTTGAATAAGAAAGGTAAAAGCAGAAATCTCTGTCTTGTTACTGATCTTAAGGAAAATACTTTTAGTTTTTTCCTGTTGAGTATATGATGTTGGTTATGAGTTTGTATATATGGCCTTTATTATGGTGAAGTATGTTTTATGTGTGTGTGTTTTCAAAATATGTTTTATTGATTTTTTACAGAGCGGAAGGGAGAGAGAGTTTAAAACATTGATGAGAGAGAAACATCAATCAGCTGCCCCCTACTGGGGATGTGCCCACAACCAAGGTACATGCCCTTGACCGGAATCGAACCTGGGACCCTTCAGTCCACAGGCCGACCCTCTATCCACTGAGCTATACCAGTGAGGGCTGAAGTATGTTTTTGCTATTACCACTTTGCTGAGTTTTTACTATAAACTAGGGGCCCAGGGCATGAAATTCATGCACAGGGGCGAGGTGGGAGTGTGTCTCTCAGCCCAGCCTGCACCCTCTCCAATCTGGGACTCCTTGAGGGATGTCTGACTGCCTGTTTAGGCCCAACCCCTAACTGCCCTCCCCTGCAGGGTTGATTGCCTCCAACTGCCCTCCCTTGCTGGCCATCTTGTGGTGGCCATCTTGTGTCCACATGGGGGCAGGATCTTTGACCACATGGGGACAGCTATTGTGTGTTGGAGTGATGGTCAATCTGCATATTACTCTTTTATGAGATAGGATAGAGGCCTGGTGCACAGGTGGGGGCCAGTTAGTTTGCCCTGAAGGGTGTCCTGGATCAGGATGAGGGTTCCCTTGGGGGGTAGGGTAGCCTGGGCAAGGGGCCTGTGGTGGTTTGCAGGCCAGCCACAACCCCTGGTGACCCAAGCAAAGGCCCTGGTATCTGGAATTTATTTACCTTCTACAATTGAAACTTTGTGACTTAGAGTGGAGGCCTGGAACGGCCAGGGTGTGTAGAAAGCTTTGCTTCTTCCATTGCCAGGGGCAACCCTAGCCTCCACTCTTTCCAGCTCCGTGGTTGCCACCATTTCTGTTTAGATTTATTTACCTTCTATCATTGAAACTTTGTAGCCTTGAGTGGAAGCTTAGGCCAGTAAGGGCAGGCAGAAAGCTTGGCTTCCTCCATTGCCTGGGAAACCCAAGCCTCCCTCCTGCTCTCTGTGGTTGTAGCCATGTTGGTTGGGTTTATTTGCATACTGGCTCTGATTGGCTGGTGGGCATGGCTGGTGGGTGTAGCAGAGTGATGGTTAATTTGCATATTACTCTTTTATTAGATAGGATGGAGGCTGTATGTTGTCAAATGCATCTGTAGCTATTAATATGATTATATAATTTTTATCTTTCATTTTGTTTAAGTGTTTTGTCTTTCACATGTTAATTGACCTGTGTATATTATACAAACCTTGCATACCCAGAAATAAATTCCATTTGATCATGGTGTATAATCTTTTAAATATAATGCTGGATTCAGTTTGCTAATATTTTGTTGAGGATTTTAGTATCTTTTTTCATCAGTGATATTGGCCTACACTTTTCTTTCTTTAGTATTTTTATTTGTTTTTAAAATTAGGATAATGCTATTCTCAGAAAATGAGCTTGGGAGTCTTCCCTCCTCTTGAATTTTTTTGTAATAGTTTAAGTGTAGGTTTTGGTTCTTCTTTTAATGTTTGGTTTAATTCAGCTGTACATCCAGTAAAGGACTTTTGCTTTCTGGGAGTTTGGGAATTACTGCTACAATTTCATTATTTGTAATCAGATTTCTGTTAATTTTTTAAGGAATTTACCTATTTCTCCCAGATTGTCCAATATTTTGTCATATAATGTTTGTAATATTTTCTTTTAAAAAAAATATATTTTATTGATATTTTACAGAGAGGAAGGGAGAGAGATAGAGAGCTAGAAATGTCGATGAGAGAGAATCATCGATCAGCTGCCTCTTGCACACCCCCTACCGGGGATGTGCCCGCAACCAATGTACATGCCCTTGACCGGAATCGAACCTGGGACCTTTCAGTCCGCAGACCGACGCTCTACCACTGAGCTAAACCGGTTTCGGCTGTAATATTTTCTTATAATGCTTTGTGCCGGATACTGAACATTGTCTCTAGTAGTTAAATGTGAAAAGGGAATTCAGAAGGCTGGCCAACCTTAATTGCTTTGAATGGTCTGAGCTATTAACTCATTGTTTAGTTGAGGCATTGGTAGTTGAAGCAACTTTCACCTGTTAATCAAACGTAAATTCTTGCTGATTTTCTATTGTTGGAATTTCCTGCCTAAAGGATGTGGGTGTATCTCAGAACCTCAATAAAAGGGATGGCAAAAGGCCAGAGCAGGGTAGTCCTCCTTCTAGGGACTCTAGAGGACTCCCACCTGGCCCCCCATTTTCCCAAATTAACTATTTTCCAGTCTCTTTTCATTTGTGTGTGCCCTTCTCCAGAACATGGAACCCTGAAGAGGAACCCTGAACCGTGCGGGACGTGATAAGGGATCCCACAGTTTTGTATTTCTGTGATGTCAGTTGTTACTTCCTCTCTTTTATTTTTGATTTTCTTTATTTGGGTCCTCTCTGTCTTTTTTCTTGATAAGTCTGGTAAAAGGTTTATCAATCTTATCTTTTCAAATAACCAGCTCCTGGTTTCATTGATCTTTTGTAATTTTTAATAAACCCTTTTTCATTTATTTTTTCCTGATCTTTATTATGTCCTTCTTTCTACTGAATTTGGTCTTTGTGTCTTGTTTTGTTTTGTTTTTATAATTTTAGTTTATCTAGCTGTAATTTTGGATATTTTTTTGTTTTTTTTTTTAGATTTTTTTTTGTTTGTTTCTTGGAGTAGGCCTGTATTACTATGAATTTTCCTCTTAGGACCATTTTCACTGTTGTCTATAAATTTGGGATCATTATGTTTTCATGTTCATTTGTTTTAAGGTCTCTTTTGATTTCTTGCTTGACCATTCATTGTCTAGTAATATGTTACTTAGCCTCTATATAGTTTTTTTTCTTATTTTTTACTGATTTCTAGTTTCATACCATTACAATCAGAAGAGATGCTCGGTATGATTTCTATCTTCATAAATTTATTGAGACTTATTTTGTAGCTTAACATGTTGTCTAACCTGAAAAATTTTCCATGTACACTTGGAAAGAATGTATATTCTATTACATTGGGGTGAAATATTCTAAAAATATCAATTAAATTTGTCTGGATTTAATCATCTTTTAAGGCTATTGTTTCCTTGTTGATTTTCAGTCTGGAAGATCCATCATCATTATAAATGGGGCATTAAAATTCCCTACTGTCAACACCTGGATTTTTAAATCTCCTCTATTGATTTTAATTAAAGTCAAGTTTGAGAACCACTTACTTATAAGATGATGGAGGAAAATGATGAAAAGAAACTAGATCTCTGAATGACCACATGGAGCAGAACCTCCTGTTGACTTGTAATATTTATTTGGGGCCTTAGTGCGAGAGAGAAAATTCTCTATTCTTTAAAGCCATACAATTGATGATTGTCCTATGAGAACAATTTTAGCTTATTAATAGGAACATGAGCCAGAGTTCGTGGTTCACCCTGCTCTGCCCAGTATTTCCTATCTTGATAACCTTAGCTATATTGTCCCACTTCAGCTTAATTGTGGGGTTTAAACTCTTGTGCAAGTCTAACTGATCCATCTCAGCCACCATGGAAGGCCTTCTAACTAAGGGAGCAACAGACACACTAGAAGAAAAGTGGTTGTACAGGTCTAAGTGAGTGAAAAGCAAATGAAATAAGATGGAAGTAGGATAGTCTAAGAAGTTGGAGTCCCTAGTCAGAGAGTGAGGGACAGAGATTATACTCCCAGGAGCAGAATAGCACCAGTTGGCGTGAGCTCATGGCCACAGCCACGGGTTTGAGCAGCCACCAGGCAGTGTAGGTGAGATCTTGGGGTCTAGGGAGTCAAAGTGCCATGAGGCGGTGGGAGGATACCATTTTCCCTGACCGTTTCTGCCTCACTTTGCCCAGAGCTGTACCATTACGTGCTCTTAGCCACACAGAAGGAGGGACGACCACCAGCAGATTATAATAAAAAGGGGCTTTTCCCTGACTTTGACTTTCAAAAGCTAAGAAGGCCCTTAGATGGCATAGGCAATGGATTTAGGATAAAAACATGAATAAGAAAGGGTAAGGATTCCACCCTTCCTTAGGCTCTCAGGGGAACAATGAGAGTATAGATTTGGGTCTTGGGCAGCCTCTCACCTTCTGGATGGGGTAGAGATGGAGTGCAGAGGTAGGGAGCCAACCTCTTAGCCCAGCAGCAGTAGGGAGAGGAAAGCCATGGAGACTACCCTCTGATCCTAAGGCTAAGCCAGTGTTAACCAGACCACAAAGGAGGGCAATGACTTCCCAGGAGGAGGACCAGCCCTGGGGAAAGGGAGCCAGCTGCTCAGACACCCACAACAAGTTGGGCAGGGCTGGAGGGACCGATTCCTGAAAGCCAAGATCATCACCGAAGGAGACGGGGAGGCGGCCGGACCCTAAGAGACCACGCAACAGGGATGAAGGATGCTTCTCTCCCCGCCCTATGACCTGCATTCGCAAATGACACTAAGGACCAGAATCTCTGTCTTCACCGAACTTTAGCCTCAGCCACAAGGAGAGGGGGTGGAATCTGTGTTGACTAAGGGTTCCCTCCCTGCCACAGAGTCGGGGCTGGATTTAGAACAAAGGACATTCGTGTTTCTTGTACGCCTGCATTGTGGACTGTAGTCCTACCCATTCGCAGAAGAGCACAGGGCGGTGGGAGAGGCAGAGGGCGGAGGGTGAGGCAGGCTGTGCACTGGAGGGAAAGAGAGGGACAGGGTGGCTGTCACCAGGTCTTCCCGACCCCACAACCAGTGCCTGGCTCTTCTGGAATCATGAGCTTCTCACACCCGCCTGGAGCCTGTCAGGGTGCTGCAGTGGCAGGGAGGCAGAATCGAGCAGGCTGGCAGCTGGTCTCTGCTCTGGGCTGCAAAAGGAGATTCAACTGCTACCAAGCCAAGATCCCTTTTGCTCCTTTTCTTTTTCTTTTTGACTCTCATGACCCAATAGCAAATCAATGGATCAACTCAGTGAAATAGCCAGGAAGTGACCAGCCCTGTCTAGACCATTCATTCATTCATTCATTCATTCAAATGACTTGTGTCCTAAGCAACAGCAGAGGGAGCTGCTAATGCTGCCACCACCGGTGGGAGGCTCACAGCGAGCGAGCCACTGAACAGTGAGCTGTGAGAGGCCAGTGTGACCATGGACAAGAGAGGGCACGGCGAGTGGTTTCATCACCACGACGTACGAGGAAAGGCTGTGGGGTCTGGACCTGGAGAGCAGGCCCTGGCTGGTTTCCTGTGTCCCCATCACTCAGAGGAACAGGTGACACACAGGACGATGGATGGGTGAAGGTACTGTGGCTTCAAGCAAGGCAAAGGAGACTCAGGGACCCAACAGGAGTAAAATAAAATAGGAAGCAAATTCAAATCCATAATACAGGCCGCTGAGCCCGAAGCTAACCTTGTTCCATGCTGCTCCCTCTGCTTGGGATGAGCTGCAGCCAGGCCGAGAGCCGCGAGACGACAGGTGCGCAGGCTCCGTTCCACCCTCCCTCACCACCCAGCCACCGCCCTCCCGTCTGGCCCAGCTTCGTGTGGGCGTCTGAATGCTCATAACCCTGAAGTGGCGTTTGACTCTGCCCCTTTTTAAAAAATATATATATTTTATTGATTTTTTTACGGAGAGGAAGAGAGAGGGATAGAATTAGAAACATCGATGAGAGAGAATCATTGATCAGCTGCCACTGGGGATGTACCCACAACCGAGGTACATGCCCTTGACCGGAATTGAACCCGGGACCCCTCAGTCCGAAGGCCGACGCTCTACCACTGAGCCAATTCCACTGACACTGACCACTTTGCTTGGGTGGGGGAGAAATTTGCTAAAAATAATAAACATGAAATACAATAGGTAAAATAGCATAGATAAAGATTTTTAATGGACAAAAGAAATGGATGCATAAATAATAACAATGACTCCTAAAGAAAACGCACAGAGGTAGAAGTTATAGTGGCAAAATGTGATGACTTTAAAATCCCAATGCACAAGTCAAATCTTCACTGGGAAATTTACAAGGAAACTAATTTATCCCTGTGAAGGCACTTTTCGTGAAACAAAAATTTAAAAAGACGCAGATGGAACTGCCCCGTTGGAGGCACAGCATGTCATTCTGCAGCGTGACCAGGCGGTGGCAGCAGAGACCAGCAATGTGCTCACTCAGGACAGTGGGAAGATAGGAGATGATTCCAGGCCAGGGCAAAGGAAGCCGTGCTGGGGACTTGGTAGAAATACAAATCCAAACCATCGGAGCCAGCGGCTGCTGGTGCTGCAGCCCCTACTGTGCATTTTAACCAGCCCTTTGGGGGGCGCTGCCGCCCACGCAGGAACCCGCAGCCAGGCGCTGGCCAGTTTCCTGCAAAGGGAGCGGCACTGCTGCAGGCGAGGCTTATGTTCCCTCATTGCACCACTCAGCTGCTGCCTCGCCCCTACGCTGGCTCTGTCAGACCGGGGGACCTGCTGCCTTAAACGTCGTCCAGCTCGCATCAGGGCTGGCGGTCAGTCCTGTGCCTGCAAGCCCAGCTCCCAGGCCGGCCACCTCGTCCCCACTGTCCTGGTCTGGCCACTGTGGCTGCCCCGACTCAGGCCGACCCTCCTGCCCTGCCGGGGTGCTTCTCGCAGGACTACGTGGAGTGGCACTTTCCTGTCGCCTCGGGTCTCCTCTTGGAAAGGAACCCCGTGGTCAGCCCGGGGAGCGGGCCCGCTGTCCTGAGCCTTTCCCCTGCCCAGCCCTGGCGCTAGAGGTGAGACTTGATGTGCCAGGAACTCTCTCCCCCTCGCTCTTCAACGGGCAAGTTCGAGGGAAAAGCCAGACCCGCCCCGTGTTCCCCAGGTCTGCCCCGGTTTCTCCCACGGAAACCTGGGCTGTGCCCAATCTCGCTGCCTGCACACCCCGCAGCAATGCCTGAGGCAGGCGATGGGTGGAGGTGCTGCTGCCGGAGGGCCTTGGGCACGGCCGCGGGAAGAGCAGGCTCCGGCAGAATGCAGACCTGACCCAGGCCAGGCGCTGCCCCTCTCTGCAGGTTGGCACAGGTCACCCAGCCTGGATTTTCACACCTGTACGATGGCGTTCAAACCACCTTCCTCACAGGCTTGCTAATGTCTGGCCGCGCAGCGCCCGGCAGGCTCTGGGCACGTGGCGATGCCCTCCCTTCCTGCCCCAGCAGCGACCTGTGCCTGGCAGCGAGCTGGGATGGATGCCCCCTCGGCAGACACTGCAGAGCAGAGGTCACAGCTCAGATGCCTCCAGGGGATGCAAGGATGCGGGAGACAAAGGAGGTGGGAGCGGGACGGGCCTGCCGGAAGCTGCTGACCACGTGTGCCGTCCACGCTGACCCAGCCCAGCACGCTGTGGCCAGGTGGACAGAGAGGCCTGGCTCTTCGGGCTTCCTCGTTTTCAGGAGAAACCGGGATGCTTACATGACGCCCCGGCTACCGCCTGCAGCCTGAGGACCACAGCCGATGGCACCCAGGCCCCGGCTGCTCCGGGCGTGATAGGCTGAAACCATCTCCGTGTTGGACACAGTCAAGACAGAGCAGGGCTGTAGGCAAAGGCAGTCTGTGCTTTGAGATGGGCCAGGGTCCTGTTTCCTTAGGAACCACAAAGGTGAGACCGAGTGGGGTGCTGTGTCTAAAAAGGCCTTACCCGGAGCCCTGCCCGGGGTGGAGAGAGGGACTGGCTCTCCCAGCTGCCGGGAGCCTGGCGGGCTCTCCTGTGGTGACTGCAGCGGCTCCGTTCCGCCACCTGAGCTTCGAGAGCCGTCTCTCCGCGCCGCCCCGCTGCCCTTACGGCGGGCTGTCCTGCAGACGGGCGCCGCCGGCGCCGCACAGGCCGAGCCGGGGCTGGAGCAGAAGGCCTGGCCAGGCCCCGGCTCTGCCACCTCCTGGCTCAGTGATCTCCGCTCCCTGAGCCTCTCACAACCGGTCTGGGGACAAGCACAGATCCACGATCCCTAATCAGCAACTTCAAAACCTCAAAGCAACGACAGCCGAAAGACGGTGACTCACGAGGCTGAAGACCTGTGTTGACCTGACTCATCTGGTGGCAAAACCCGCCTGGGCTGCCAGGAGTCTATTTCTGGCCTCCATTAATCCCGCCAAGTGTGAACACTTGCATCTTTCTCTGCAGAAAGCAGAGGCAGTGGATATGGGGCTCTCCCCCAGAGCCTGCTGGGAAATTATAGCCGATACAGTGTACGCACCATCTTCTTGTTAGGACAAGACTTTCAAGGCCAGCGTCTCAGGTAAGGCTCTGCAGGCCTTGGAGGCCAGCTCTCCGGGTGCCGGGGAGACGGCGCCTCGCGGCAAGTAGCTCCGAGCAGGAGAGGCCGCATGCCATCACCTTCCTCCCTCCCGGGGGCCGGGCTCTGCCCGCTCCCGCCTCCCGCCTCCTCCGGGCACCGCCAGCTGTGGAGCCGGCCCCTCAGGGCGAGCCCCCCTTCCCAGGACAGACTTATTACCTGCCCCCACCCCTGTCCTCGGGCACCCTCAGACCCCGCCCTCAGCTCGCCTCCTGAGTGCAGGAGCAAGGCCAAACCAACGCTCCGCCTGGCAGCACGCTCCTTCCACCAGGTCTCCACACCCAGCTCCTGGGCCGCAGGGCCGGTCAGCAGGGAGGGGTTTACTGAGTCACATCTCTGCCATCACTCAGCGCTGGCGGCAGCGCCTGCCGGTCTGGCACCATGGAGCCTGCTCCGTGGGTAACTAAGCACATGGGGGGGGGGAGGGGGCTTCCAGCAACTCCTGGTTGTCTCCGGGGATTTCCAGGCCTCGGAACAAGCCATTCAGAGGCCCTCTGCGCCTCCTTCCCACCAGCGTGGCTGCGAGGACAGGAGGACAGGTGAGTGACGCAGAGGTGGCCCGTTCAGAAAGCCGGGCCAGCCGCCGTGGGAGCGGAGGGAGTCTTTACCCAGGAGCTGTGGTTCGGATTTCCACCAAGTCAGAGCCCACCCAGGCTGCACCCTGGCAGCGCCCAGTCCCCTGGGGCCCGGCCCTGACCAGCACCCTCGGCGGGTGTGGCTGGCTCTGCTGACGTGGCCCTCAGCCTGGGACGAGGTCGGAGTGGAGGAGAGCCACCAACCCTGGAAAAGAAGGGCCCAGAGCCCGGGGCCGGGGGGCGTGGGGACGGTCTCCGTGAGCGGCTGGATTGAGACCCTGGACAAGCTGAGCAAGGTCTGCAAGGCCAGTGACTGGGGTCAGAGGTCAGCCTCCCCGGGCTGAGGCCGAGGCTCAGGTCACTTGGGCTGTGTCCCGGCTCATTCTCGGTCCCACCGTGGCAGGTGTCTCAGTCCTCCCCTTTCCTGTCTCCATTCTGAGTTACACACCATCCGCTCACCCTGCCACGACCTCCCGCCCTGCTTCTGCGGACGGGACTCCTCCCTCACTTCCCCTCTTCCTCACCCACCTCTGCCTCTGGGCTTCCGGCGTCTTCACTTTCCCCCTCTCCACCACCACCTCCGGCTAATCAACAGCCCCTCACGGGCCTCGGAGCACCAGCCCCTGCCACCTCCAGGCCCCCCAGGACCCCTCAGGACCCTCTCCCTCCCCATCATAGGGACCTCGTATTTAGCTTTTGCTGCATGTCATGCGTTGTCACTCAAACTGCAGCGGAGAGAAAGAATGGCCCAGAGGCCTTCCTGCATTAGCTTGCTGCCGGGCGGAGCAGGGAGAGGGGTGAGATCCTCCCTCCCTCCAGCCCCCCCCCCCCCGGGAGCAGCAGGGGTCAGGCCAGGAGGCACCCCATTCCTCCCACCCGCTCCCCAGTGTCCTCGGCCCCTCTGCACACTCCAGCCCGGCAGCCAGTGCTGGCTTCTCCCCTCAACTCTGCACCCGACCTGTTCCCCTTTCCGTGTGCCTCCTAGGACACCCATTCCAGGGAGGGGACAGGCAGCAAACCCACCCGGTTAGCTCTGCTGCGGGGACGCACGCTGGAAAATGGTAACAGCCGAGGGAATGAGAGGAGCTGGGCCACTTGATGCCGGAGAGATGCGAGGGGTGAGGGCCCGAGGCCTGCAGGGGGCTCCTCTCCTGGCCGAGGGGAGGGCATGTGCAAAGGGCCAGTGGGTGGAGGGGCCCAGAGCCCCCCAGAGGCCAGGCACCGGGGGCCTCACAGCCCACGGGAGACAGACTTCCTCGGAGGGATGCAGACGTGCGTCATCAGTGCTGGCTTGAAGCTAGCTTTAAATGAAGTTTAACTAACAGCATCTTCATTACCCGGGAAAACAGCTGAAGCTGATCATGTTTCAACCCAGTCAAAGCGCCGGGCCGCTGCCCTCCCAGCTGCCCCCTCCCCCCCGGCCCACTGCTGGTCCCACACCTGTGAGGGGGGCCACCCCGGCCCACATCCCGATGGGAAGTCTCCGCCTCCCGCCCAGACGGCCTCGAGCTGGCCCTCTGTAGACACGGACTCAGGTGGCAGAGCCGCCAGAGTGGGGTCTGGTCAGGGTGTCCTGGGCCACCTGCCCACGGCTCAAGGGACAGCTCTTCCCGTCAATGTGGGCGTTTCCTCCAGAGCCTCCCCACCAGGATCAGGGGGTCCGAGGGGGCCCAGAGTTGCTCCCCGAGACCCTCCTCAGGGCTCACCTGGCCACACAGCCACGTAGCCCGTGTTCTTCAGATGAGTCTCAACATGGTTTCCCCTCAACAGGAGAGTCAGAGCTCCAGTCGCCTGCCTCCCGAGCTCACTCCCACAGAGCGCTTTCTGTCTGTTTGCTCCACACGTGCAGGTGCAGGCTGGTGCTGGGACACGGAGGTGACGGGCCCGAGAGGGTCACAGCTCATGGACGTGCCGCACTGGCCGCTGCCAGCGCGGTCCCCAGCAGCGTTCAGTCCTGCCGCGCCGCCGCTGGCCTCCCAGGCTCCCCCCTGACTCCCCGAGACGGACTGCAGGTGAGGGGAACCCGCACCTCAGCACAAGCCAACTGCCCGTCTGGGTCCCAGCCCCCACCCGCTGCAGCCAGGCCCCCTTCTTTCCTGCTGGCCACTTCCGGGGGGGTTAGACCTGGGAGCCAGCCCTGCAGTGGCTCACATGGCCCCCCGACCCCCCAGCCCTGACCCATCATCCAGGCCACATGGGCGGGTGTGGGGCCACTCGCCAGGTGCGAACCCCAGCTCTGCTGCTTGCTCGCTGCGTCCCCGGAATGAATCACTTCCTGTCTCCGTCCCATCGATGTAGCTGGCAGAGGGCGACAGACCGGACTCGGTGAGGCTGTGTGAGGAATAAGTAAGCCCGTGCCAAGCTTGCCAAGCTGCAGGTGACCAAACATTTGTTGTTTATAAAATCAAGTCAGTGAGTTGTGACCAGCATTGAACATAGTACAGGTGTGCGCCTTGCTCAGGGCTCGTACACACAACCACATGTGTGGGTGGCGCACACTGCTCCCAGCTGCTTTCCCTGCAGATGTGAGCGGACTGGGTGCAGCCCGGTGGGGAGAAGACACGCGGTCAGGCCTGAGAGCCCTCTGGCAGTGCCAGGGGGAGGCCTGCGCACGTGGGCCAGGGTGCCCCCGGGAAGCAGTCTACTGCCGGGAGAGAGAGCACGGGCAGCAGTGGGCGCGGGCACCCCAGCGCCAGGGGTCCTGGCAGCTGGCGCTGCAGGGGTGCTGGGAGGCCGCGTGGCGCTTGGCCCTGGCGGTGGGAATGGAAAGCAGAGGATGATTAATTTAACAAATGCCCTTTGAGTGCTTACAACAAGGACGATTTATGTTTCAAAAAGTTGACCATAAGGGCAGTTTAGGGGTCCAGAGCTGGTGGCAACAGTGGAGGCAGGGGTCTACCGTGAGGGCACGCCTGCCAGGGGCAGAGCAAGGACAGAGGTCCGAATGGGAGGAGGAAACGGGTACACACTGCCTCTGTCCCCGGAGCTGGTGGTCCCGGCTCGCAGTGGGGGCGGCAGCCACGGCCCACACGCAGCGTGGGAGGGGGGAGCAGGGCTGTGACGGCCATGGGGAACATGAATGCCACTGGGCAAGTGGGTAAACCAATGGGCACCCCAGTGTGTCTGCGGCACAAACTGTCCCCAGATGCTGCAACCAGACAGACCGGTGACCTTGGCCTGTTCCTCAGCCCCTGTGCTGCCAATTTATGAAATGGGGCCCCGAGGAGGACTTGGCTCAGAGCAGAGTCTGCGACTGAAAGCCAATCATGGTAAAAGCTTCTTCCGGGCCTGGCGCAGGGCCAGGGCTCACCGAGGACCGCCTTCTCACCCTCTTCCCACGGGCACCCGGAGCAGGCGGCCTGTAAGGGTCTGGCCCAGCCGCTGGGCTGCCCTCGCAGTGCCCTCCGCCCCCCAGGCCCGGTTCACAGCACAGACCCGTCCACTGGCCTTGGAGCCGGGGACTGGCAGGTGCCGTCCAGCCCTGTCAGCAAACGGGGCCCCCTCCTCCCACCTCCGCCATCCAAACGGGCCCCTCTGAGAGGGAATCCATCTTCAGAGGCCTCAGGACAGCTGACCTTGAACCTGTGGCCACACTGCCCAGCACAGAGGGTTCCCACCGCTCTCACAGGAGATGGTCACTACATCCCCTCCAGGACTTGCACTGAGCCCTGCTCCGTGAGGGGAGTGGGGAGCGGGCGGCCCCACCCGCAGGGCAGCCGCCCCGAGGGCCGCCCTCTGCCTCCCCTCGGTGCTGGGCTCTGAGGTTTCCCTGTCCCAAACTTACACTTTTCACGTCTGAAAATGGAAGTGGCTCTGACTGGTCAGTGCTTGCTTTCCCGACCAAGACAAGCTCCCCAAACCAGCAGAGATGCCCGGCAGCCTTCATCCGTCTTCTCGGGCTTCCCAACCGCGCCAACCCTGACCGTGAGGGGCAGCGTTTCCCTCAAGTATCTCTTCGCCCCCAATGAGTGACGGGGCGCTCTCCAGTGAGGCTGCAGTGCCAGCCTGCCGCACTGAGATCTGCGTCTAGCTCTCCCCAGGGTGCGTCTGGGAGACTTGTCAGGACACTTTAATTTCCTCTGAGTGTCCCTCCGTCCATTCCTGGCTCAACAGGGTTTTGGCACGACGAGGAAGCTCATTCTTTCCCGGAGTGACAGGCTCATCCCCCCGCTGCAGTGTTCCACCGGCGTCCTGTGTCCCGGGCACTGAGCCTGACCCGCCACCTCAGCGCCCGTCTGCGGGCCGCACACTCTGGTAGAGGAAACAGACATGTGACCTTCTCCTCGTAATCAACTGGGACAGGGCAGTCATAGACGCATGGTCTTGGCACAAAGAGAGAGAGATCAGTTTTGTTTTTTTTTGGGGGGGGGGGAATAAAACAAAGAGGCCTGATTTGATTATAAAAGATGAATAGCAGTCATTTAGGCAGACAGGAGGGGTTAAATTAACAACAACAACTCATATACTCCAACACCAAACCCTCTGAGGCATTGTCAGTGCACCCACATTATAGATGTAAGTAAGGTTTGGAGACATTAAATAACTTGCACCAGGTCAGAGACATAAAAGACTTGCAAAGGAGCAGTTCCGTACACCGTTTTAAATGAAAAAGCATAGACCCAAAGCATTTAAGTAAATTGGCTCAAGGTTAGACAGGAGGAAGGTGTTGGAATCAGGAACCAAATCTGGGTATCATGCCCTTGCTAGTTTGGCTCAGTGGATAGTGTTGGCCCGTGGACTGAAGGGTCTCAGGTTCGATTCCAATCGGGGGCATGTGCCTGGGTTGCAGGCTCAATCCCCAGTAGGTGGTATACAGGAAGCGGCCAATCAATGGTTCTCTCTCATCATTGCTGTTTCTATCTCTCTCTCTCCCTCTCCCTCTCTCTTCCTCTCTGAAATCAATAAAAACATTTAAAAAAATACAGGAATCATGTTGAGACCACAGAAGTAGATGGATTACAGAAGCTTTTTTATATACAGCTAAAGAGTCTGGATGCTTACTTGTTGATGTTAAGAGGCACTGAGAGGTCTCACTTGGTACAGCAGCTTCATGTCGCCTCTCATTTATCCTGCCCAACAAGTGTAAACCACAAATTCCAGGAGTGAAAAAATAGCAACAGTTTTTAGCTGCACATGTCCAGGGCAAAACTATTTTATATAATGGTGTTATTCTGTTTAATGATGGTATTTTATCTAACAAGAATTCATACAACTCAGGAAGAAAAAGACAATCTAATAAAAAATGTAGAAAGAAAGTTATAGGCAATTTTTTAAAAATGGCCATCTATAATAATAAAAGCGTAATATGTTAATTAGACTGGACGTCCTTCCTGACGACCTTCTGGTCAAAGCCAGGACTGCGAGGGCCGAGGCAGAGACAGCCATGGTGGTGGCAGGGTTCAAGCCCCTTGCACGAATTTCAGGCATTGGGCCTCTAGTTAAACATATAGTGAAACAGGCAATGAAAACAGCAATGAATACCATTTTTCTCCCATCAAATTGACGAAGGAGATCAAGAAAGACGAGATCAGGAGTTGGCAAGGCATGGTGCTGGGTAGCTTGTCCTCTCACCCTCGGCTTGCACGGGTATATATTTATGCAGCCACTTTGGAAGGCAATTTGGAAATTTCTTTTAAAACTGAAAACGTGCACAGAATGCTGGGATCAACCCCGTTGTTGGCGTATCTCCTGGGGAAGCATGTCCACAAGCACACGGAGACCCATCGCAGCATCCTCACACCTGAAAATTACTAACCACCTGAATGTCCATCAGAGGAACATAACTGCAAGCGCGCACGCAGCATGCTCATAACAAAAACACTCCTGGCAGCTAAGGACACCGAGCTATTTCTGTGCCAACTACGGTGGATATGCTGTCCAGTGGAAAAGGAAAGAACACGGAATGATACATTTATGACACATGTTGGAATATATTTATTTAAACGTAAAGGCTGTTTATCTTACATTTTTTATGGGTTCATTGATATGTTTAAAACACCCACAAAAACAGTATCAGTGGTGGTTTCTTTTCTTTTCTCTCCCCCCTCTCCTCTCCCCAGTGAAGGAAGATTGGTTATTTTCTTGAAAGTCCAGTGATAGCTCCTAAGAGGTAGCAGAGGAGATCAGGGTTTGGGGCCACAAATGAACATTCATAATGTCCGAATTTCCATGAGCATCTGTTATAGTAATAGTAATAAGGATAAATACAATATTGAATAGGTATTAAAGTGTGGAATTGAAGTGTGATATCTGAAGCATGGAATGTAATGTAAACAAACTGATAAGCACCCTTGAGTGATCTGTGTGTAGGAAATAGATAACGTGATCTGTACCCCATATGTAAGACCGGATAGCAGGGCTCCTGGGACCCGCTGATAAGACACACTGAAGACACATCTGAGCACTGAAGACACATAAAAAGAGGAAGCTCCACAGAAGATCAGAGACGTTCCTTCTGCTCCTCCACAGAGGGTCATTCTCCACTTCCCCTGCCTGCGCCCATCAAAGCTCTGCCCGAGCCTCGAGCCCCGAACCCTGAGCCGCGGACCGTGAGCCTTCGTGAGAGCCCTCAACTCAAGCCGAGCTGCAGCTGCAAAGTCCTCCGTGAACCATGTGTGCGTCTGTCAGTGTGGATCCCCGGGTGGCCTGCCTAGGATTCTGGAACCCACCAGGACTCTGGTAAATAAATGGTGTGTGATTCGCGCATTGCATGTTTGTCTCCTGTGTAATTTATGCTCGGTGGAATTATTAATTAAGTACCTAGGGTCGGACGTGTCAGATTTCTGGCTGAGGCACCCTAGGTGACCTGTGCATATGTCCCTTATGGAATTATTGGGACAGCATCTCTATAAACAATTTCTGTGTATGCATTACTTATGTGATTAATTTTCACGTAAAGTATTTAATAACCACGGACACATCCATTCCTATGGAAGGCGCTGAGGCCAGTGCTCTGCATAGCAAGTAAAGCAGACACACAGGCAGCTCTTGCTTCAGGGAGCTCCCAGGCTGGCGCAGAGAACATGTCATCAGGGAGAATGAAGTCCTGAAGCGGAATCCACAATGCATGGGGCTCATGGTGAGGGGGAGAGGCTGTTCCCAGTGCTTCGGGAACCAAGGAGTGTGACCCGAGGAGAGCAGAGCGGGGCGAACTCCGGGCTCCGGGCTGTTGGGGGGACAGGGAATGTTGGGGCACACTGAAAAGCCGTGATTCTGGGACTCCAGTCCCAGGCAGCCAGGAGTCCTGTGAGGTCTGGAGCATGTGGGAACTGGCCCGCATCTTTAGGGGGGGGGGGGGGGCTGGGTCTGGAATCCAGGGACAGGTGGGAGGTGGCTGGCGGCCCACTGTGGGAGGCGATTGGGGTTGGGGGCTGATTGTGGGCAGGGATGGTGTCCATGGAGGAGATAGATGACCGTGAGGGACTCATTGGATTGGGATGGGAAGTGAGCAGAGGGAGTGAGAAACCAAGATTTTGAGGCCCCACTGCTCCACAACAATTCACAGAAATGTCGGGCGTCAGAGGAAAGCGGGGAGGGGGGGCCCACAGAGAGGAAGGAGCTCTGTGGCTCGCCGCCGTGCAGGGGCTGCTGTCCTCTCTTTCCCTTCAGAGCTCAGCCACACTCAGAGGCAGGCCCGGGCCCGAGGAAGGGCTGGCCAAGGGCGGGCAGGCAGGCACGTAGTCCTGGCTCCCAGCCACCAGACTCACAGGCTTCCGGGAAAGGCTGACGGGGAGGCTCTGTTCCTTGGAGTCTGAGAATGTGTGGCTGGGGAAGCCTAAGTTAATTAAGTGATGCTGCGGCCCAGGAGCTCCTGAGGACGCACAGGGTGGGGAGCAGAGGAGGCCAGCGGCTGCTCGCCCTCCCCCAGCGCTGGAATCCAGAGAGGCGCGTGAGCTTTGTTGGAACTAAGCCTGCACTTAAGTGCTTCCAGCGAAACAAAGAAATAATAAATCAGGAGCAGGTGCCCCGCCCACACGCTGCCACCACCATCAACCTGCTTCTCTGCGGAAACAGTCATTTTGTGTCTCGGGGACCAGATGTCGCAGTGAAGCAACCATTGACAAGGCCCTGGAATTGACTTGGCCCATGACCTTCCCAGGGTCAGCTGATACCTTCCTCAGATGCCAGATGCCAGAGTAGCATCCTCCCACACACATACAACTCCCCCAAGACCACACACACACACACACACACACACACACACACACACACACCTTTGTTCTGTCTAGTGGCTGAAGACCTCGCCCAGACCTCGCCTAGCACAGATGCAGAAAGGTGGTCCTTCCATCCCCTCCCCAAGGTCCCTTATACCGGGAACCCTGAGTCCTCCACTAGCACACTCCACAGGCACACACACCTCCAGGTGGAAAGGACTTCACCCCAGCAGACAGAAGTCACAATGATATTTAGTGGATAAATTGAAATGTAGTCACCCAGAAACCACCAAGGTGTCTACCCCTACAAAAGCATAACTGCCTCTGTAACGTGCCAGGCATTGAGCTAGATACTCTCAGTAAGTCATCTCCTGTTCTTCAGCCATCCTGGAGCAGGGCAGCGTGGTGCTGGCAGTGAATGCTGGAGCTAGGCAGCCTGCACTGGAGTCCTGTCCCCGCCGCTTGTGAGCAACCTGGGCTCATCTTATCACTTATCTGATGGATTATCTGATGGATCTGATTTCTGTGAATTGTTGTGGAGCAGTGGGGCCTCAAAATCTTGGTTTCTCACTCCCTCTGCTCACTTCCCATCCCAATCCAATGAGTCTCTCGGATAAGTGATCACGCCTCGGTGTCCCTGCCTGCAAAAAGATAATATGAAGGCTGGTAAGATGATTAAATGAGTCAATGTTTGTAAAAGATTTAGAACTGTGCCTGGCACATGGTAAACACTTCGATGTGTCTAATAAATAAGTTCCTTCCTGTATTCATTTGATTTACTTTGCATACCAGATAGGCTCTGAGTAGCAACAGTTCCTAAATCTGGCTGAGAAAGGAGAGGAAAAAATGCTTCCATTTTCTCCAACAGGATTGGAAGGGAAGTTCTCTTATGCCTGTAAGCTGTGCTCAGAAAAAGGAGTCTCCAGAAAGGAATTTACCAAGAGTTCTGTTGAGGAGGAAGCCAGGGGCACAGGAAGACCTAGCGGCAGGGCCTTGTGGGAGGCTGGTGGCAAGTGGTGAATCAGGGTCAGCACCCTGGACAACTCCCCAAAGGCCGGCGCCAACGGGGTTGTTCCCCATGTCCTGCCCAGGCTCAGGGCCAGTCCTTTTGCTGAAACAGGACTGCAACTCCTCCCTTCCCTGCAACTCCTGCACCCTAGCTCTTGGGGCTGCTGAGGAATGGGGGGGGGGGGGTGTGTGAAGTTGCCTTCTGAGCCTGAAGTTGGAGGGTAAAGGAACGTAGTGTCCCCGAGGATCTTCATCAGGCCCTCTCCCCTACACGTCCGGGCTGCCACCTTGTAGATGGAGCAGCGGAAGCACACTGAGGTCCGGGTTAGAGGAGGCTGTGTGAGGACCATGAAGCGAGTCACACAGCCTGGGTTCAAATCCAGACTCTGCAGCTGGGGCCATGGGCTAGCAAGCCCGCTTCTTTATGCCCAGTTTCCCGCCCGTCCGCCCGTAAGGCAGGAGGAATGGCACCAGGATTGTGTGAGAATTAATAAAAGAGCACACAGAACACCCCGGCACAGAGTGTTTCATAAACGAGTCTGCTTCCTGCCGCTAGGGCATGGAGGACTGGAGATTAGGCATGAGCCCAGAGTAGTGTGGCTCCGTGCTCACGAGCAGCCTGAGTTATGTGGGCCAGAGGGCTGGGAGAAGGGTCTGTACCTCGAAGACCCCAGGAGAGTTTCTCTTCTCTAAGATTCCACTGAATTCTAAGTTCTTCAGCCACGAGACAGAACACGTCTGCTTTAACTCCCCCCTCTAATCAGCCAGGGCAAACACTCTATGCATAAGTCATAACTGGTCTGCAGGCTGCCTCTTCCAGAGCCTCATAACGGCAGGGTCAGAGAGGCCTGAGGTTTCAAACTGAAGGACTGGACAGCCAGACAGGTGACATTCGTGTGCAAAGCAGTTGGAGCCTGCCATGAGCCAGAGAGCGTGTGTACCGACTAAAGGTCCTCAACAAACCTATAATAATAAAAGTGTAATATTCTAATTAGGCCGTTCAGCCAGATGATCTTCCAGACGTCCTTCCGGACAACCTTCCGGATGAAGCCAGGGCTTCGATTTCACAGGTTTCGTGCATCCGGCCTCTAGTGCAAAAAAATTACCTCTCCCCCCTCCCCCCCACGGAGCCATTTTACAGCCCCATTTCTGCTCCGGGACTGGGTGAGAGGGCTCTCCTCGAACCCTTCCTTAAACAGAGGCCACGCTGGAGCCCAGGGAGAAGCTATGGCTTGTCCGTGATCAGAGAGCCAGGCCTCTCCCTCCCTCCGACAGGGAGCAGGAGCAGGTGCTGGCGGCTCCTTCCCGGGCCTGGGGGAGCGGGCAGACTCTCACCCGACGCTCTGTCTCCATCATCTCATCCCACGGCCATCTCAGGGGCAGAGCCAACTTTCCGGTGCCCCAGTCCTCCCCGAGCCAGGACAGAGCCCGGAACCACAGCCCCCCCACCAGAGGGACTAGCCAGGAAGCCAGGCTGCCCGGCAGGTACCTTTTCTCTGCTTCTGCGAGACCTACAGGGTGAAAGGAAGATGGCACAGCACACTGTACAGCTGCTAACCACAGCAAGCACCGCCACTGTCCTCCGCTGTCAGACACCCTCTCAGCAGCACTGTCACCCGTGTTACAGACTGAGAAACAGACACAGGGGGAGGCAGCGCGGGCACCCTGACTAGGGTGAGAGCGGAAAGCCGCCTCAGCCTGTCTCCCAGGCATCAGGTGCTCCCCAGGGGGGGGGGGGGCGCAGGGGTAGACCTGGTTTCCTTCTGAGGTGAGAAGGAGGGAAGAGTGCTCTGGATTCCGGAGGGAGAGACAACCTGGGATCCCACCCGGCAAGTCTCCCAGCCCCCGCTGCTCAGAGCCCCTCTGCTCCCAGCCCGCAGCCCGCAGCGGGCTCAGGGGCACCCAGGGTCAGCGCTCTCAGAGGATGCAGGGCTCAGTGGGTGCGGCCCTTTCTGAAGGTGAGGGGGCAAAGCGGCTGAGTCCAGCCCAGGGGGCGGGGGCGGGGTGTGGGGGAGGAGGGAGACAGGGAGAGAGGGGAAGGGGAGGAGAAGGGGGAGGGGTGTGGGGGAGGAGGGAGAGAGGGAGAGAGGGAAAGGGGAGGAGAAGGGGGAGGGTGTGGGGCGTGGAGCATCACAGGTCTTTCTTACAGAGAGGACCCAGGCCACCCCACTCCTGGAGCCCACCCGGGACTTGGAGGCAGCTCTGGAGACTGGGGGTGGGGGTGGGGGTGGGGGTGGAACTGGAGGTGGGGAAGGGGCGGGACTCGCTGGAGCCAAGAAAGAGATCCCTCCCTGGAGCACACTGTCCCAGGGGGAAGGGGGGAGGAGGAGGGGAAGGGGTGAGGAGGAGGGGAGGGGGTGAGGAGGAGGGGAGGGGTGAAGAGGAGGGGAAGAGGTGAGGAGTGAGGAGGAGGGGAAGGGGTGAGGCGGGGCTGGGGAGCCCGGACAGTCGCTGAGGAGAAGGGGAGCACTGGCTGGGAGAGGGTGGCGAGGGAGTGCGAAGTGTGGGGGCGGCAGGGCTGACACCCGTTTCCCGAACCCCCAGATGCTCGCAGGCGGGAATCTCTGCCGGGACGTTCTCCCAAAGGGAGACCCGCCCAGCAGTCTCTGCGCCCCCCCCCTCCTCCCCTTTCCGGGCGAGGGGGCCGGGCGGCGTGGCCCTGGAAGGCTGGGGGTCCCAGCGCCCTGCGCCCCCCCGGCCCCGCCCAGTCCAGCTGCCGGAGCGGCCGGGCGCCGCGGCTCACCTCGGGGCTCCTGCCGGCGCGGGGTCCGGGCTGAGGCGGAGAGCGAGCCCCGCGCCCTGTCCCGCGGTCCCGGAGGCCGAGGCTGGTCCCGCCGGGCGGGGGGCCGGGGCGGGGGGCCGGGCGGGGAGCCGGGCCGCGGGGCGGGGGGCGGATGCCGGTCCTCCCGCGGAGCCCCCGCCGCCCCCGGAGGCCGGGCCGCGCCCCGCGCCCCCGGACCCCTCCGCCGGGAGGGAGCCCCCCGCGGGCCGCGCCCCGCCCCGCCCCCGCCCCGCCGACGTCGCATTAGCATGAGCGACGCCAGTGGCCGGGGCGCCACTCGGGGGCCGGACTCGCAGCGTCACAGCCCGAGTGGAACGGGGAAGAGGCGGCGGCGGCGGCGGCGGCGGCGGCGGGAGCGGGCGCTCGGGGAGCGGAGCCGGCGGCCGGCGAGCAGGCGGCGGGGCGGCAGCGCCCTCGGCCCGCGGGGTCTCCGCTCTCCGCCGCGGGAGCCCGGGCGCCGGCGGCAGCGCTCCCCGGCCCCGGCCCCGGCCCGGCCCTCCGCGCCGCCCCCCATCGCCCCGCGGCGGCCGCGGGTCTGGGGCTCCGCTCGGAACAGGGTCCTCGCCTCCCCGGGCGCAGGGCCATGAGCCGGGCGGCCGCCTGAGGCACCGGGGGCGCCGCGCGGACCGCACCCCGACGCCCGGAGCGCTCCCCGCCGCCTGCCGGGCGCCGCGTCCGAGCCCCGCGTCCGAGCCCCGCGTCCGAGCCCCGCGTCCGAGCCCCGCGGAGGCGCCCCGCCCGGCGGCCGCGGGCCATGGAGCCCGCAGACCCGGCCCGGGAGGCGGCCGCCAAGCTGTCGGAGGCGGTGGGCTCGGCGCTGCGGGAGCCCCGCCGGCAGCGCCGCCTCTTGCTGGTCATCGTGTGCGTGGCGCTGTTCCTGGACAACATGCTGTACATGGTCATCGTGCCCATCGTGCCCGACTACATCGCCCACATGCGCGGGGGCAGCGAGGGCCCCACCCCGACCCCCGAGGCGGGGGCGTGGGCGCCCACCCCGCCGCCGCCCCCCGCCGCGGCCAACGCCAGCGGCGGCGGCGCCAACGGCTCGGAGCCCCCGACGGCGGCGCGGCCCGCGGGGCCCGCCCTGCGGCCCCGCTACCCCACGGAGAGCGAGGACGTGAAGATCGGGGTGCTGTTTGCCTCCAAGGCCATCCTGCAGCTCCTGGTGAACCCGCTCAGCGGGCCCTTCATCGACCGCGTGAGCTACGACGTGCCGCTGCTCATCGGCCTGGGCGTCATGTTCGCCTCCACCGTGCTCTTCGCCTTCGCCGAGGACTACGCCACGCTCTTCGCGGCGCGCAGCCTGCAGGGCCTGGGCTCCGCCTTCGCCGACACGTCGGGCATCGCCATGATCGCCGACAAGTACCCCGAGGAGCCGGAGCGCAGCCGCGCGCTGGGCGTGGCGCTGGCCTTCATCAGCCTGGGGAGCCTGGTGGCGCCGCCCTTCGGGGGCATCCTCTACGAGTTCGCGGGCAAGCGCGTGCCCTTCCTGGTGCTGGCCGCCGTGTCGCTGCTGGACGCGGCCGCGCTGCTGCTGGTGGCCGAGCCCTTCTCGGCGGCGGCGCGCGCGCGGGCCCACCTGCCGGCCGGCACGGCCATCCACCGCCTCATGCTGGACCCCTACATCGCCGTGGTGGCCGGCGCGCTCACCACCTGCAACATCCCGCTCGCCTTCCTGGAGCCCACCATCGCCACGTGGATGAAGCGCACGATGGCGGCGTCCGAGTGGGAGATGGGCATGGTGTGGCTGCCGGCCTTCGTGCCGCACGTGCTGGGCGTGTACCTCACGGTGCGCCTGGCGGCGCGCCGCCCGCACCTGCAGTGGCTGTACGGCGCGCTGGGGCTGGCGGCCATCGGGGCCAGCTCGTGCGCCGTGCCCGCCTGCCGCTCCTTCGCGCCGCTCGTGGCCGCGCTCTGCGGCCTCTGCTTCGGCATCGCGCTGGTGGACACGGCCCTGCTGCCCACGCTCGCCTTCCTCGTGGACGTGCGCCACGTCTCCGTCTACGGGAGCGTCTACGCCATCGCCGACATCTCCTACTCGGTGGCCTACGCGCTCGGGCCCATCGTGGCGGGCCACATCGTGCACTCGCTGGGCTTCGGGC
Source organism: Vespertilio murinus (assembly GCA_963924515.1). NCBI lineage: Eukaryota > Metazoa > Chordata > Mammalia > Chiroptera > Vespertilionidae > Vespertilio > Vespertilio murinus. The sequence goes on along the minus strand of OZ004714.1, from coordinate 51,828,377 downwards.
AGCTGAGCCTGGGCATGGGCCTGGCCAACCTGCTCTACGCGCCCGTGCTGCTGCTGCTGCGCCGCGTGGGCCGCATGACGCGCTCCCGCTCCGAGCGCGAGGTGCTGCTGGACGAGCCGCCGCAGGGCCTGTACGACGCGGTGCGCCTGCGGGAGTGCCCGGCCGCCGGCCCCGAGGGCCCGCCCGGCCCCTTGGCCGCCTGCGAGGGCGACTACGGCGACCGCAGCGCCCGCAGCTAGCAGCGCCCTCTCGCCCCGCCGCCGCCCAGGGCCGCCCCGGCCCAGCCTCGGGCCCCCCGCAGCCGCTCCCCGCAGGTCCCCGTCCTGGCTTCCTCGGCCGCGCCCCTCGCCACGGCCTTCCGTGCGCCCCTCCCTCACCCAGCGGGGCGCGAGCACTGCGGCACGGAAGCGACGCGCTTCTGGCACCGAAGGGGCCTGCGGGCCTCTCCCTCGGGCGCCCTGTGTGGGGCTGTGTGTCTGTCTGTCTGTCTGTCTGTCCTCCCTCCCGTTCCTCGGCCCGCTGCACAGCGTTGCCTCTGGCCCAGATCAATAAACCGTATCTGCCCCAGACCCAGTCTCTTTACTGGTGGGGTGGGCGGCCGGGAGCAGGGGGCGGGGGGGGGAGGATGACTTTGGTCCAGTCCCAACCCACGTCTCAGCAGGGACGCGTGGAAAGCTGTTTACTACGCATACAGGGAGATACATACGAAGAAGCACCCAACAAGGGCCCTCACCCGCCTGCTCCCCTTTCACACCCCCTCAGCCTGTGACAGCTCCGCCTCTCCCGCCCAGCTCAGCGCCCCAGGGTGCCACCCACCCCACCCCCAGCCCGAGGCCCCGCCCCCTGGGACACGCCCTGCTCAGACACCTGCCCCTGAGCGCCAGGGAGCGGCTCCCTGAGCTGGGCACCCACCTGGGCTGGATTCTCAGAAACGAGCCGGGGCGGGGCTGTTCTGGGCAGAAGTCCCATCTCCGGAAGCACACGTGTGTGATGTGTGTTCCTTGGAGAGCCGGGCTCCCTCCTGAGCGGAGTGGGGAGCGGTTGTGTGACTGTGTCCTTGCCTGCGGGTCTGAATGGGGCCAGAGAGGATGCCAGAGTGGGACCTGATGCCAACCCCCACCCCTCCCCAGCCGACTCCACCCCATCCTGGGTGGAAACTGCCATCCAGGGTTGTCAGAGAGGTCTCCCCACCTTGAATGCGGGTCCCCAGGAGCCCCAGTCTCAGAGCCCGTGGCCTGCTTAGGGCAGAGGGCCCGCACTGCGGGGCGGACCTGTGGCCGGAGGCCTGAGGGGGCCGCGGGGCTGTCGTGCGCGGCTGGCTGTGCTGTGGGGCAGGGTCCGTCTCTGTGGGTCAGTCTGTGAGCATCCACAGGGCGGCGGGGGAGGAGTGCTTTGTCTGCAGGAGCCTTTGCCGCTGGCTGCCGTCTCTAGGCACCCCCAGGTCTGTGTCTCCCCCCCCCACCCCAATAGCGGCCGCAGGGAGGGGGACCCGGGGCGATGAACAAACGGGCGGCTGTCTTTATTTTGAAGGGAGTTGCGTACAGATGGGCTTGAGCCTGGCCGAGACCGCGGGGAGGGCACCGATTTCCCCAGGCTCACCCTCCCGGGGCTCTGCAGACGCAGTGGCGGCCAGGATAATGGGGGGCAGGCCGGGCCCAGGGTGGCGGGGCGGGGGCACGGGCACGGGCACGGGTGGGGCAGTGCGCTGCACGCCCTCGCAGCTGAGGATTCGGCTGCCCTTGTACGAACTGGCCCCGGCTGGGCGGGGAGCCGGAGGTGGGGGCCGGGAAGGCTGCAGGGGATGGAGGTGGGGGACGGGGACGGGGAGGGAGGGAGGGAGGGCGGGAGGGTGGGGCTGGCGGAGGGAGGGAAGGAGGAAGGGGCGGGGGAGGAACGGAGGAGAGGACAGGCGCGGAGGATCGCTGGCAGCCCGCAGGTTGGGAGCCGCGGGGACCGACCGCGTCGTCGGAGGCTCTGCCCTCGCCCGGCCGCCGCGGCCCAGGTCCCTCGGCCCCCGTCCGGCCCCAGTGCTGCCCGGCGGCGGGCGGCGCGGAGAGCAGGTGAGAGGCGGGCGGGGCGGGCGCGGAGGGAGGCTCCGTCCGGACCACCCGCCCGGACCCTCGAGCCCTCCGGGTCCGGATGGGCCGCGGGTGGTGGGACCGCCCGGAGACAGGGGCTCCTCAGCTCCAGAGGGGGGCCGGGGCGGGGAGCAGGACGCTGAGACGTGGGGGACCAGGGCTTGGAGAGGCTGGGCCATGGGAGCTCCGGGCTCCACATGCATGCCCTCCCTTCTCCGGGCTCCATCTGCTGCCAGCCAAGGGCGGCCCCTTCGGTGCCAGCAGGAGGGTCTGCAGGTCTCACCCTGCCACCCTGAAGGACCCTCCAGCGCTCGCCTCTCTCCCACCCTGGAAGAGGCAGGAGGTGGGGAAAGGGCGACAGTAGCTGGCCCGAGCCAGGTTTTGGGGGGCGGGGGGAAGGGGAGACTGGCAGGGAGTCGCTGGAGCGCAGGTGCCAGCAGAGCTGGGTTGGGTCGCTGGGGCAGAGCCGAGATCTCTGCTGGAAGCTGTGGGAAGCCAGGAGGGCACCAGGCAGACACCTATGCCCTCTAGGCGCCCAAGCCAAGGAGGAGGAGCAGCAGGCTCAGGCAGCGGCCTCCCGTGGGCCCCCAGGAAGCCATGCTGCTTTGCCCGTGAGCCTCTCTGAGACCAGGGGTCTCTGGGGTTTGGCTAGTAGATACGAAGGTATCTACCCCGGGGCCAGAACAAGAGGAAGCATGGGCTGCACTGTCTGTAGAACCTTTACCAACTCGACCTTCCCTTGTTGCCCCCCAAAACCTTGCTGTGTTGGGGGTGGACCCTCACCTGGTTACTGCTGCTTCCTGGGTAGGCAGGGCAGCCCCCAAACTGCATGGTGCTGGGGGTCAGGGGACCACCGAGCCCGGAGCATGCTGGTGTAGTGCTGAGGACTCCATTCTCTGCCCGGAGCTTCCCGCTGGCCCCGGGCTCCTCCATCACTGAGCCATAGTCACCCATCTTCCTGGCTGCTCTGTCCTTGGGTCAACTGTGCCCCTGCCCAACCCCACCTGGACTGAACCTGGGGTCGGGTGCGGGGAAGAGAGGTTGGGGGAATGGGTGAGTAGAAAGCATGGGGTCTCTCCAGGCTTACATTAGCTTAGAGGGACCTCTGAGGGTAGAGGTTGGGTCGTACTGGCCTTAAAGCCTGGCCTTTGCTTCCCCTTGGTCTGACTCACTTCTGCCGCCTCTTCAAAATCAATCTCCAGACCATTAGATGCCCCAGGGGGCGGGGCTGCCCAGCTAACCTGGACCACCTCCCTTAGCGCTCCCATGCCACCTACACTGGGGACCTGCTGGCCAGAGACGGCCCAGGCACAGCCCACCCCACGGCGCCAGGGCCTTGCATTCACTGAGGCATCACACGTGCACGCAGGCGTTGCTTTCACTCAGCTCCCCACGTGCAGCCTGCTCATGCACCTGCTAGGTCCCAGAGATGAAGCACTGAGCATGCCGCCCTGGGAAAACTCGAAGCCTAGTGAGAAAGAGATTTTAATCTGCAAAGCACACATCCATTGGGCCCCACGCAAGAACAAAGCAAGCGCTCTGTCCATGCCTCTTGTGGATGGGGAGTGGGCAAGCCCAGCCCCACTCCCTCCCACACTGCCCTGGGGGAATCAGGTGGACTCAGGTGACAGCAGTCTGATGGGGCAGGAACCAGCTGGAGGCTCACTTCACGCCCTGCCCTCTCTTATTTGGGGGCTCAGAGAGGACCCTGTGCAGGGCGGCTGGTCTGGAGGCGAGGAGATTGGGGCCAGGCCAACAAGGAGGCCTGGGCACACTACTGTCCAGCCGTGGCCTCCTCACAGGGTGTAGGTGGGTGCAGACTGCGGGAGGTGAAAGGCGGGACTATGAGGCTGTTGTGTTGATGACTCTCTGCTTCAACAGCTCTGCACTCTGTTTCCTCAGCCACAAGTCACCAAGATGCCCATCCTGGAAAAAGCCCCCCAGAAGATGGCAGCAAAAACTGTCAGTGAGGAGGAAAAGGTGAGTAACTTTTGGAGCTCCCTCGATTATCCCCACTCCCCACTCACGTGTCCTTGGCTTCCAGAATAGTCCTGAATGGGACTTGCCCTCCGCACTTGCCTGACCCCAGCCCTCCCCTCTCCTGGGCAGGAGCCCGCTGAGGAGCCTGGAGGGTGTGGCGGCTCTAGGGGCAGCTTTAAGGTGAGCGACCTTTTGTGGCGGCGGCGGGTCAGGATCTGAAGAAGGGACTGACTCACAAGTGAAAACAGTAGACAAGAAATATGAATGTAGGGGGCATGGGGGCCAGGTGGGGACCTCTCTCTCTCGGAGTGACACCCTGAAACCTGGCCTTGTCCGATTTTCAAACTCAGTTTTAGATACACATCCTGCCCTCAGTAAAGCACAGCAAACCGGTGGCGGACAGACCATCTCTAAGGCCAATAAAGATCAGTAGAGATCGGTAAGGTTCAGTAAACGTTGAGGCTGTTAGGTCAGGAAATTGCTTGGAGCCACCACTATCTCAACAGAACAGTGGTGGTTGGCATTAGTCCTGCTAATGCCCAAGGTCCACCGGCCTTCCGAGTTCCTTGATCCACTCTCATGATAGTATTGGGCAGTGGGTGGCTTCCCGCAGCAAGGGGAATGCTGATAGGCACACTCCCTAACCCCACAGTCCATGGAGAGCCCATGTCTTGGGCCAGATATTTATCTCCCAGGACTTCTCTGACCCCAAGCTCCACTTCCAATGGCTCTGAGCCCAGGGGAGCTGCCTTAGGTAAGCCGTGCCACATCCCAGCCTGGCTGTTGTCACTAGTTCAGCCCCGGAGCTGCAGACACCATCTTCCTCACTGACTTGAGACAAACCACCCTCCCTGGGAAGTCCTCCTCCTTCCCATTCCACTGACCTCAGAGTGATGGAGCACACCTGTTCCCCACAGTGTCGCACGTGTGGGTCCCTTTGCCACACTTGTCTTCTTGATATCTCCTTGACAACCACACCACTCTCTATCCCTCACTCTCGCATCCACCCCCTGACCCCCGCTTCCTTTGAAACCCTGATCAGAACCTCCCGGCTTGCCCCGACACCTCTCTTGCTGCTTCTGCTCCATGGCATTCCCTCCCATTGGACTCTGGCTGCTTGTCTCTCACCGAGCCTGAGTCCAGCCCAGGGCCTGGCCCACATGAACTGTCCAGAAAATGTGTATTGACTTGAGACCCCCCGGGTCCAAAGACCCTAATTAGAGCTAGTCCCTGCCGCTGTTCCCACTGTGGGCCAGAGGAGGAGCCACAAGGGGCTGAGACACCCAAGCAGAGATGTTCTGCCTATCTCCTCTTTACATGTCACCAATTCCCTCATGACCCAGGCTGAGTCCCAGGGCACTGACCGGGCCTCAGGAAAGGATCATCTATTTTTTAGCATAGGCGAGGGTCAAACGTGCTGGCATCATGGCGAGGCCACCAACTAGGCTGGGCTTTCTGTGGGGACTTACCCACTCGCCCACTGCACAGACCCGTGGCCCCAATAGAAGGAAGAGGGAGCCAGAGCAGCTGGGGGCGGGGGAGGCCTGCACCTGGCTCTCTGGAGTAGACTAGATAACTTGACATGCTGTCCAGACCTGTCCCCAAGAGGTCCCCGGGTAGCAACAGCATAGAGCACCGCAGCCTCCTTCCTCCCCCTTAGGGCAGTGAGCTCCAGACGGGTGCAGGATCCCCATTTATCCCTCGGCGCATGCTCAGTCCCATCTGCCCCCCAGCAGCCTCGGGGACTCCAGCCTATGCAGCAGAGAGAGCAGAGCGGAGGGAAGCTTTCAACAGGCCCCTTCACTCCACCGCCTGCCTGGGGCAGAAGGTCACCGCCCCACCACCCTAGAGAGGAGAAACCCCTGAAGGAAGGCAGCCAACTTTGTGAAATTTAAGTGATAATATGAAAATTCCTGGTTTCCAATTGTGGCCAGCTAAGTGAGGAAGGAAGCGGGTAGAAAAGAGAGCAAGGGAGACAGAAGAGAACAGCCAAGGAAGGAGCAGATGAATATTGGATGAAGACTGATTTCAGGTCTCAGCTCTGCCACCAAATTGCTGGATGACCTGGGACTATCCACTCTCTGGGCCTAAGTTTCCTCGTCTGTCAACGAGGCTGAGCCATAACAGGTGAGAGCCCTGGAGAACACAGCTGGTACACTGGGAAGCCTGGGGCCCCTAGAGATTGTGAGATTCCTCTTGAGAATTCCTCTGGCAGGATCAGGACAGAACACTGTAACATGTAACGATGTGCCTATTTGGGGCCAGTTGCTTCTCTCATTTCATTCTCTGCAGGCCCCGCTGAGGTAGGAACTGTCATTCATGTCCTATCGATGAGGAAGCTGAGGCTGAGAAACATTAAGAGAGAAAGGACTTCCACGTCACCCACCTCCATACCCACATGGAGCAGAACCCCCTGTCTGGGTTTCATAACTGCAAGGGATTGAATAAGGAGCCAGAGCATGAGTCACCTTCCCAGGGGACACCTTGCAGACTTCTGGTCATTAGGACAAGCAATGAGCGATGTCTCCCACCCTCTTCCACCTGGCCACAGCTCTCCGTTAGAGCCAGTCGGAGTCTAGAGATCCAGCTGGGAACAGTTCCTAAATTAAGAATGACCAGCAATCACTATCAATAACAGGACTATTTTATCTCAGACTCATTCACTATAGTTGATGGGTCTTTCACATCAATGATCTCTTATCCTATAAAGAGATGGAAGTTATTGATGCCATCTGACAGGGGAGGAAACTGAGGCACAGAGAGAGGGGTGATTTGTTTAAGATCAAACAGCTAGTAAGCAGCAGGGTCAGAGATGAATCCAGGTCTGTCTGGGATCACAACAAGGTCTTTTCCTCTGCACTTTTTTTCCTTTGGGGTCAGAGCTGGGGTATGGGAGAGAGCAAACAGGAACCTCCTACGTTCACAGTTTTGCTAAGCTGAGCCCTGGAGACAGACGAGTCTCAGGATAAGGAGCAAGGACGGTAGCAGATGCAGACAGACCCTAGGCATCGACTTGGACAGGCCGGGGTCACACATGACCGACAGGCACAGCAAGTACCTGCGACCCTCTTTTCCAGGAGCTGCCCAAACTCCCAGTGCCCCCCCTGCAGCAGACCCTGGCCACTTACCTGCGGTGCATGCAGCACCTGGTGCCCGCGGAGCAGTTCCGGAGGAGTCAGGCCATCGTGCAGCAGTTTGGGGCCCCTGGAGGCCTGGGTGAGACCCTGCAGCAGAAGCTCCTGGAGCGGCAAGAGAAGACTGCCAACTGGGTAAGCATTGCTGAAGAGGCTGACTGAGGGGGTGGGGGCAGGAGGCAGACTTAGAGGCAGAGGGCTTTGGGTGAGAGACAGGTAGGTGACAAAGACAGGGCAGATGGGCACAGGGATCGGGGAAAGAGGAGAGGAGAGAGGAGAGAGGACAGGGCAAGGCTGAAGGGCAGGCTTGTGGGCTGTGAAACATGGCCCTAGCACATAACTGGGTGTAGTGTATGCTTGTGGAATGAACGAACGAACGAATGAATGAATGAAGTGCATGATCCATTGAAGTGTCCTGATTGGCCCTCAAGGCTGCCAGGATGCCATCAGTGCGCTCCACAGGCGAGGTGCCCTTTCTGGGAGGGGTGTATGTGGCCCTGTGGGTAACAGCTCCCTTCCCTGCTCTCCCCGCAGGTGTCTGAGTACTGGCTGAGCGACATGTACCTCAATAACCGCCTAGCCCTGCCTGTCAACTCCAGCCCAGCTGTGATCTTCCCCCGGCAGCACTTCCAGGACACCGATGCCCAGCTCAGGTGAGGCCTCCGGCTCCTGCGCACAGCTGGGAGCAGCCGGAGGAAGGGTCCTGGCCTCGGCACCGGGAAGGAAAGGCTGAAGCTCAAGTCTGGGTGGAGCTTTCCGAGGCCAAGTGGCGCTGAGACGGGGCTGCGCAGGCCAGGAGGTCAGGAAGGAGGTCAGGTGGGGCTGCACCTGAGGAACAAACACAGGTCTGCCTCTGAGGCATTTATTTGGAGGGCATGGGCACCCAGGTGTCCTCATGGTGACCTGGCTGAGGCCCTGGGAGAAGGCGGGTCCCCTTGAGGCTGGGATTGCCTGTGGGACACACTGCCCAGGTGACCTGAGAGGCCCCTGCAGCCCCCAGCTCCAAACAGGCTCCGAGGAGTTGGCAAAGGTTTCTTCCGCCAGCTGCCTTCGCCAGAGCCCGTGCCATCTGCTCAATCTCACGGCTCACGGAGCCGCTGCAATGGCCTCTGGGCCCGCTGATGGCGATGGAGGGACCCTTCATGCAAGGGTGCGGCAGGACGAAGGCTCCCTGCAGGAGCCACTGAGCTCCGAGTCCAGTCTCTGGTTTTAAGACCCGAGCGGGCGCCATGGGGGGCAGTTCAGGGGGAGGAAACGGACAGAAGGCAGGGCAGGCCCCCAGAGGCAGGCTCAGCTCTGGCTGGGAGAGGCCCGGTCTCTCCTTCCTCACCAACACCAGTCCGGAGTCCGGGAGCACCTTCCCGCCCCTGCAGCCAGGGCCCCCCTTGGCAGAAGGAAGAGAGTGGATGAAGGAACTCATGAGAACAGTTCTCAAAACCGCACCGGAGGGGGCATTTTCCTCCCGATGCAATTAAGCCGGCTCGCCATCCATGAACAGTAAAGTGACACCATTCCGTGGCGTGGTTCTCTGGCGTGCTTTCCTTCACACCCACTTAATCAGCACTTTGGGGACCAAATCACTGACTTTCCCCAGGAGACGGAATTGCCCAAACCCCAGGTTGCTGGCCCGGGCCAGCCCAGCACAAGCCTTTCCCTGGCAGATCCCCTGCTCTTCCAGCACTTTCCGGAGGCTCTGTGGCCTCCCCTGACTTCTTCTCCCTCCCCCTTCGCCTCCTCATTCACTTTCTAGTTTCCTCTCCTCCCCCAAGTTCTTTCCAGGGCACCGTTTTTAATCCAAAGCCTGTGCAGTGCTGACAGCATAGAGGTGGGTGGGGGCAGCAGGCAGCCCATCTTATAGGGCCGCACTCAGACCTGGCATCTGGTGGGTGGTCATTGAGTTTGGGAGAGACAGAAAGAAGGAGGGGGAAAGGGAAGGAAGGATGTGGGGAGAAAGGAAGAAGGAAGGAAAGAAGGAGCGAGGGAGAGAGAGCGGGAGGTTGGAGACAGAGGGAGCCTGCGCCCCGGAGAGGAGAAGCTAAGGCTCCATCTCTCTCTGCAGGTTTGCCGCCAACCTCATCTCGGGAGTGCTCAGCTACAAGACCATGCTGGACAGGTAGGACTGGGCGCAGCCTGCGAGAGGCAGTGCCTTCTGAGTCTCCTCTCTCCCGGCCACAATAGACAAGGAGCTCCAGAGGGCAGTGACTTTGACATTTTTCAGCTCTGGGTTCCTGGCTCCTGTCAGAGTAGGTGGGGCCACACCCACCCCACCCAGCAAGCACCAGGATGACCTTTACCCCAGCTGCCCAACCACCAATAGTTCCTTTTCCTGGTGTAAGCACGCTCCTGCCTGGATCCCTTTAAAAGACCCCCCCTTCCTCCATACCTTATATGTACACACGAGCACGTGTACCAGGAATCTGGAGCGCACACAGGAGGAGGGGGAGAAGGGAGAGGTGAGGAGAAAGACAGGTGAGTGGGCCCTGCCACCTGCTCCTTGAGGGGCGGTTCTCCTCAGTCCAAGCCTGTTTACTCGGCTTCAACCCCGCACTCCTTTCTGCCTCAATCAAACAACCCGAGGTGTTTGTAAATATGGAATGTTTGTAAAACATTACAAAAATTAATTTAGTAAAAAATGGTACCAAGTATGAGATCACTTTTTGTTAATTAATGCCTTATTTTATTTTTAAATTACAGTTTATATTCAATATTATTTTGTATTAGTTTCAATTGTAAAGATGAGTGTTTAGACAATCATATACTTTACAAAGTGTTCCACCTGATATTTCTAGTAGTTATTACATATATAGTTATTACAATATTACATTCCTATGACTATTTTGAACTACCAGTCTGTACTTTTCAATCCCTTCACCCTTTCACCCAGTTCCCCAACACACCCCTCTCCTTTGACAACTATGAGTCTTCTGTCTGTTTCTATGAGTCTGTTTCTGTTTTGTTTATTCATTTCTACTGCTCTTTAGATTCTACATGGACCTGAAATAATATATTCTTTGTTTTTCTCTGATTGACTTATTCCACTCAACATAATACTCTCTAGGTCCAACCATGCTGTAGCAAATGGTAAGATTGCATTCTTCTTCATGGCAGAGTAAAGTCCCATTGTGTAGATGTACCAGCACTTTTTAATCCATTTGTCTATTGATGGGCACTTGGGTTGCTTCCATATCTTGGCAATTATACATATGCTTCAATGAACATGGGGGTTCATATATTCATTTGAGTTAGTGTTTTGAATTTCTTCAGATATATTCCCAGAAATAGAATGATGAGGTCATAAGGCAGTTACGTTTTTAATTTTTCAAGGAACTTACATATTTTTTTTATGATGGCTGTACCAATTTTAAATCCCATCAACAGTGAAAAAAGTTTCCCTTTTCTCCACATTCTCATCAACACTTTCTTGTTGTTGATTTAGTGATGATAACCTTTCTGACAGCTGTGAAGTGATATCTCACTGTGGTTTTAATTTATATTTCTCTGCCGATTAGTGATGTTAAGCATCTTTTCATGTGTCTATAGGCCATCTGCATGTCCTTTTTGGAGAAGTAACTATTTAGCTCCTTCACCAATATTTAAAGTGGGTTGTTTGTTTCTTTGGTGTTGAGTTGTATATGCTCTTTATACATTTTGGACATTAACCCTTTATCAGATGTGTTTTTGGCAAATATGTTCTCCATTCAGTGGGTTGTCTTTTCATTTTATTGATGGCTTCTTTTGCTGTGCAAAAAGTTTTTAGTTTGAGATAGTTCCATTTGTTTATTTTTTCTTTTGTTTCCCTTGCTCAAGGAAAAAATATTGCTACAAGAAATACCCAAGATTTTACTGCCGATCTTTTCTTCTAGGATTTTAATGGTTTCGAGTCTTATGCTTAAGTCTAATCCATTTTGAGTTTATTACTGTATATGGTGTAAGAAAGTGGTCTAGATTCATTTTTTTGCATATATCTTGTTCAATTTTTTCAACATTATTTATTTAATAGACTGTCTTTAACCCATTATATATACTTGCCTCATTTGTCATGTATTAATTGACCATATGGGCATGGGTTTATTTTTGAGAGTTTTAGTCTGTTCCATTGATCTAGATGTCTGTTTTTATGCCATCTCGGGAGTAATCATGTTTTGATTACTATGGCATTGTAGTTTAGTTTGATATGAGGTAGAGTGATTCCTCCAACTTTGTTCTTCTTTCTCAAGATTGCTGTGGCTATATGGGATCTTTTGTGATTCCATATAAATTTTAGGATTCTTTGTTCTAGTTCTGTGAAATACACCATTGCTATTTTAATAGGAATTGTGTTGAATCTATGGATTGCTTTGGGTAGTATGGACATTTTTACAATGTTTTTTTGGTTTTGTTTTTTAAATATATTTTATTGATTTTCCACAGAGAGGAAGGGAGAGGGATAGAGAGCTAGAAATGTCGATGAGAGAAAAACATCGACCAGCTGCCTCCTGCACACCCCCTGCCAGGGATGTGCCTGCAACCAATGTACATACCCTTGACCAGAATCAAACTTGGAACCTTTCAGTCTGCAAACTGATGCTCTATCCACTGAGCCAAACTGGTTTCAGCTGGGTGTTTTTGTTGTTGTTGTTGTTGTTGTTTTAAATCCATGAGCATGGTGTATGCTTGGTTTTATTTTTATTTTCTCTTCAGTGTTTTATAAGTTTCCAAGTATAAATTTACCTCCTTGGCTAAATTTATTCCTACATATTTTATTTTATTTGATATGATTGTAAGTGGGATTTGTTTTCTTAGTTTCCCTTTCTTATAGTTCATTTTTTGATATATAAAAATGCAACCAATTTTTGAATAGTTATTTCATATCCTGCTTCTTTACTGAATTCATATATTAGTTTTAATAGTTTTTGGTGGAGTCTTTAGGGTTTTCTATATACAGTATTATATCATCTGCAAATAATGACAGTTTTACTTCTTCCTTTCTAATTTGGATGCCTTTTATTTATTTTTTTCTCATCTGATTGCTGTGACTAGGACTTCCAATACTATGTTAAATAAGAATGGTGGAAGCAAACATCCTTGTCTTGATCTCGAAGTTAAGCTAAACACTTGTAATTTTTGCCTGTTGAGTATATGATTGTTGGCTGTGGGTTTGTCACATATAGCCTTTATTATGCTGTGGTATGTTCTCTCTGTTAGAAATAAGGCAAGTCCCCAAATCCAGGGGTCCTGTAGAACACAAAGCATACTGGGGAGCCAGGCAGCAAGGCAAACATCTTTACTTCTGCAGGAGGTTGCACAGCACATGGTCTGGGAGCACACACACATTGAGAAGGCAGTCTGCTCAGCTTTTTAATTCTGACACTCATGACCTGCCCCTCACTCTCGATTGGAGCTCAGGCACACCATCTTTTACCATTGGCTAATTTAAAGCAAGGGGTTGACCTTTGTAGTTTCAAGATGGCAGCCCCCAGGGAACTGCAAGTCATGTGGCCAACATGGCAGCTTCCAAGTAATGTGAGCCAACATGGCGACTGTCTAAACTGTTCTTTGACAGAAAAGATTACTTGTTTACTCTGACACCTCTATTCCCACTATCCTGAGAGTTTTTATCATAAATGGGTGCTGGACTTCATTAAATTTTTTTTCTACATCTATTGACATGGTCATATGGTTTATTCTTCATTTTGTTTATGTGGTATATCACATTTATTGGTTTTTATATATTGTACCAACTTTGCATCCCTACAATAAATCCTACTTAATCATGGTATATAATATTTTTAATGTATTGCTAGATCTGGCTTGCTAATATTTTGTTGAGAATTTCAGTCTCTATATTCATTAGGAATATGACCTATAATTTTCTTTTTAACCCTCACCTGAGGATATTTTTCCATTGATTATTACAGAGAGTGAAAGAGAGAGGGAAAGACAGAGGGAAATATCAATGTGAGAGAAACACATGGATTGGTTGCCTCCTGTACAAACCCCAAGGAGCCCACAACAGAGGCACATGCCCTTTACTGGAATCAAACCCAAGACCCTTCGATCTGCTGAGCCAAACACTTTGTCCACTGAGCCAAACCTGCTAGGGCTGGCCTATAATTTTCTTTCTTTGTAGTGTGCTTATCTGGTTTTGGAATTAGGAGAATGTTGGCCTTGTAAAATGAGTTTGGAAGTCTTCCTTCCTTTGGATTTCTTTGGGATCATTTAAGAAGGTTAGGTGTTGTTTCTTCTTTGAGTGTTTGGTACAATTCACCTGTGAAGCCATCCATCTGGTCCAGGACTCAGGTTTGCTGGAAGTGTGTGATTCCTGCTTCAATTTTATTAGTTGTAATTGGTCTATTCAGATTTTCTGATTCTTCCTGATTCCGTTTTGGAAGATTGTATGTTTATGGGAATTTATCCATTTCTTCCACTTTGTCCAATTGGTTGACATATACTATTAGTTGTTCATGCTATTTTCTTATCATCCTTTGTATTTCTGTGGTGTCAGTTGTTACTTCTTGGTTTTCATTTTTGATTTTATTTATTTGGGCCCTCTATCTTTTTTCCTTGGTGAATCTGATTAAAGGTTTGTCAATATTGTTTATCTTTTCAAAGAGCCAGCTCTCAGTTTCATTGAGAACCTTAAAGATTCCACCAAAACATTACTATTAATTGATAAATAAATTCAGTTAAATAACAGAAAACAAAATGAATATTCAGAAATTGGTTGTATTGTTTTGTATTTTTTTAGGTTGTATTTCATATATTTCTACTCTGATCTTTATTATTTTATTTCTTCTACTGTCTTTGGGCTTTTTTTCTAGTTCTTTTAGGTGTAAGGTTTGGTTGTTTATTTTAGATTTTTTCCTGTTGTTTTGAGATAGGCCTGTAATGCTATGATTTTTCCTCTTATGTAGGTTTGCTTTTGCTATGCCCCTTAGATTTTGTGTTGTGTTCCCATTTTCACTTGTTTTTAGGTATTATTTTTATTTCTTCCTTGATCTCATTGTTAACTCATTCATTGTTTAGTAGCATGTTATTTAACCTCCAATGTATTGTGTGTTTTTCAGTTTTTTTCTTATAATTGATTTCTCATTTCAAAACATTGTGATCAGAGAAGATGTTTGATATGATCAATCTTCTTAAATTTATTGACTTATGTTCTAACATGTGATGAGACCACTTTTATTATTAGATGCAAAGACATAAGATTCCTGCTACAAATGTTTCTGTAAGCTCCCCCTGTTGTGGGTTGGTCTTTACAGTTCAGTTCAATACTCACGCTTGGAGCAGCAGAGTGGTGGGACACCCACCCAGTCACCTTGATTGTCCCCCAGCTCTTCTCATTGCTGCCTCTTACCCTCAGGGCTCAGCTCACATATCCGGACATCAGCAAGACTGTACTTGGCCACGCTTCCCTTTCACCCTAGCTCACTACCAGAAACCCTCCCATTTACCAGTTTGCTACTTGTTATCTGTGCCCCACTGACATATTCCAGGGCCTGCACCCCATTAGAACAGGAAACTCATCTCTTGTTTGCAACTATATCTTCCCAGATCTCAGAATGGTGCCTAGCACAAAGGAGTGCTGGGTAACATTTGTTATCTGAAAGGTTAGAGGGAAGGAAGGGGAGAGAAACATGGGGGAAGAAAGAGAAGGAGGAGGAAGAGGAAGAGGGAAAGGGAGGGAGGAAGGGCAAAAGACATAAGACACAGGAAAAAGAGAATATTCTGCCTTGAACTCAGAGGAAGCTTCTAGAAGAGGTGATGGACTAGAAGGGGTTTTCTAAATAAATTAGCTGAGCCCAAGGTGGGGGTGAAGGCATGCTAAGCAAAGATTAGCATAAACAAGGGCAAAGGGGGCTAAAATGGTAAGATCTGCACTGAAGTGCATGAGGCAGGGATGAGGGAAACTAATGAAGGTGTGGGAAATCCCCGAGGATCTTCTCGGCCATGGAAATGGGCAGTCCACTACTTTAAAAAGTGGAGGTTTAAGCTCTTTGACTGCCATCATTCTGTGCCCTGCTTTGCCTAATCAAGTTGCAGTAGAACCAATTCTGACTTCCTGCCTCACTCCCCACTCTCCTCCTCCAGTCACTCCATACCCACTGACTGTGCCAAGGGCCAGCTGTCAGGGCAGCAGCTCTGTATGAAGCAATACTACGGCCTCTTCTCTTCCTACCGCCTCCCTGGCCATGTCCAGGACACACTGGTGGCCCAGAAGAGCAGTGTCATGCCTGAGCCGGAGCACATCATTGTGGCCTGCTGCAACCAGGTAAGCGGCCCCTGCTGCGGCAGCCTTTGGGTCCGGGGAGGACACATGTGTGCTCAGGCATTCCTGCTTTTCCAAGGGTGCCCACCCCCTCCCAGAGCCACACAGTGAGCTGGGGCAGAGTGGCCCCAAAGTGGGAGCTCCGCACTCCCTGTCAGTTCCATTTCTCTCCACTGGTTGGCTTTTCAGAAAGAGGAGAGTCATGGATTAAGAACACTTTCAGTGGGCTCCCATTCCAGCCTGACCCTCCAGGTCAGGTCAAAGAGTTGCCTAGTTAATGGACTCAGGGTCATTAATGAGACCCTTCAAGGCCCCACACTCTCCACATGCAGTGACCAAGGCCATGACCTTCCCAGAAACTATACCCAGACAGACAGCTTTGCAGATTGTTGGGACCGCCTTGCCTTTTTATCTGCACTCATTAGTGTGTTTGAGATCTATCCCTACAGCTGAATATGGAACTAGTTCGTTATTTTTAACTGCTGGGTAGGCATGCACTGGACAAGTACATACATTTTACTTAGCGGTCTCCTGCTGGAGACATTTAGGTTCTCTCTACCATTTTGTTGCTGCAAACTGCTCATCTGTACGTTCCCATATACATGATAAGAACAGGGGAAGAGAGGGCATGGGGAAGCAGGGCACAAGGGTATATGTTTCTCTAAGCTTTAGGCTAAAATGTGTATTTATAAGCGCAATTGCTGAGTCATACGGTATGCACATTTTTAGTTTTAATAGACACTCCCCCAACAATGGTTGTGCCAACTTATACTCAATTCCCCATAACTGTAGTGCTTTTATAAGAACTAAGAACCACAACAGCAAAGGTTCATTTAGCTAAGTTTAATGTGAACTTCTTTGAATTGGAGCAGCTTGGCGTCCAGCACAGTTAACAAAGTTGAGGTGGTCCCCAAATTGTGACTACTCAGAGCCATGACTACATGGGAACCTTGGGCCTCAACCTCTCCATCCATTCTCAGATCTGAAGGTTCAGTGAAGGCCTGGCACCTGGCCTGGCTGCCGTGAGTGATGTGTTTGACCTGTTTCCCCACAGTTCTTTGTCTTGGATGTTGTCATTAATTTCCGCCGTCTCAGTGAGGGGGATCTGTTCACTCAGTTGAGAAAGATAGTCAAAATGGCTTCCAACGAGGATGAACGCTTGCCTCCAATCGGCCTGCTGACATCAGACGGGAGGAGCCAGTGGGCTGAGGCCAGGACAGTCCTCGTGAAAGGTCAGCCGCAGTGCCCAGCGCATCTCCACGCCCATCTCATCCTCACGTCCATTGGCTTTCCCTCCTCCAGGGTCGGGAACCATGCCTCATCCTCATCTGCCATCGCACTGGAGCTGAGGCCTCCCTTCAACTCAGGACCTGGTGGCAAGTCTTGCTGTCAGCTAATGTTGCTTGATGCTGAAGGCACCTTTGGTACCCTCATATTTCATCTGACCATGCTCCAGCTCTGGGTGGCACTGGCTAGCCCTGGAATCCTGGGATGTCTGGGAACACTGGGGTGGGAAGCTTTTGAGCTGGAGGAAGGCTTGCAGCAATTAAGCAGTTGTGTTTTACTTGTTGGAAGGGGTGGTTCTCACTTGAGAGGCCTGAGTTGCTGGGAGAGCCATCAGATGAGGATTTGGGATGGAGCCCACCTCTGGGAGGGTGGTTGGCTGCCTTCTTTATATGAATTTTTGGTCTAAACTATTCATCGTTAACCTGAGAGTTTCCAAGCACCCCTATAAGAAATCCAGTTATAGTCTTAACATTTTAAAATCATCCTTCTGGAAACTACATTTCAAGTCCAAAGCCAGCTCTATTCCC
Source organism: Vespertilio murinus (assembly GCA_963924515.1). Taxonomy (NCBI): domain Eukaryota; kingdom Metazoa; phylum Chordata; class Mammalia; order Chiroptera; family Vespertilionidae; genus Vespertilio; species Vespertilio murinus. The sequence continues at coordinate 51,811,123 of OZ004714.1, read as the reverse complement.
AGGATCTGGGAGAGCCTTCCTTTCTTGCCCATGTTAAAGACTCCTGGATGAGACGTCAGACTTCCATAAGTCTCCATCTGCCCCTCAGGTTTTCATTTGGCCAGGTGTCTATCTAGACTCCCCAAGTGTCTGCAAGCTGAGAACTTGTGGTAGACCTGGGGAGTGTAAGAGATAGAGAGGATGAAGTGCCCTCCAGCCTCCTAGTTAAGAGCAGGGAGTAGAGGGCATGGGGGAGCAGGTTCAAATACACAGAAATGCGATATCTACCCATGTAAGGTAACAGAGACAGCAGTGCTGAATAAGTGAGTCAGGACTTCAGAGCAGGAAGCGAGCCCTTCTAATTGGGAAGCTTTCAGAAGGCTTTGTTGGAAGAGGTGGAAATTGTGCAAATCCCTGTGACATGAGTGAGAGCTGCAGGAGGGATGGGTGGCATACAGGCTGGCAGAGTAGGGGTGGGCAAAACAGACTGCCCATCAGGGACATCTGCCCTGCCCAGTACCACGAGGAGAGCAGAGGGCTGGCAAAGTGGCCATGCTGACCGTACTGGTAGAGTGAGGAGGGAGCGGGCCTGGTTCTCTGGCAACAGACACTGCATTTTCTGGTTCCCTCCCTAGAACATTCGTCCTCTGGGGCTGTCTGGCTCTTTGCACTGTCCAGAGCAAAGCAAAGCTTCAACACCCCAGGTCTCCCTTGAGCATTTACCCCCAATTATATTCTGTCCATTGACCCTGTTTTCTCCTCTTGATTGCATTTTTCACTCCCCAAAGTCAGCTTTCCATTTGCTTGATTCCTGATGATTATCTGCTGCCCCCCCCTCCCCCAGTCAATAAGGTCCAAGAGAACTTTGAACCTGCTCTGCCAATTACAGTAAGGGCCCAGCTGTATTTGTTAAATAAAAGAATGAAGGGTTATTAGGGATACTGGGGCCCAGACCTATTTCCCACTTACCAATGAACTATTCTTTCATTCAATTATTGGGCACCTGTGAATGCTTGGTTCTAAATCGGGGTTGCACAGGCCTCATGGAAGCTTGAGAGCTGAGCCTGTTCTCATGAACCCAGCCGCCAAATCGGAGAATTAATAACATCATTTGAAAGTGAGTTCATTCCCTCAGTAGACCGTGGTCTAATCAAATCCCACACTTCTCCCCTCCGGGGACAGTGACAGGCATCAAAATAATCACTTTTGCTTCCAGTACGGTTTCCACTTTATTAGCAGGCCAGGCCAAGCCATCTCCCTGCAGGACTGTCAGGGATTGCCTGGAGGTCTCAGTGCTTGGGCTGCCCTAATAGGAATTAATTTGTTAATGGCACTTGATCTGGTTTTCTGAATGGAAGTACTGTTTCTGTGGGAAGTGTGACAGAAAGGAGGGGGCGTACACGTCTTGCCTTTGGAAATTCAATTAATCCAGTTAGCACTGACTGTGTCATCTGTGTGGCAGGAAACCATTTCTTCCCAGAATCCTCTTCTCTGGAGCAGCTCTTTTCCACAGAAGGCAAATGGGGATACCATTTAGAAAACAGTTTCAGTGTAAAAGTAAAAGATTATTACAGTTTGGGTAGGATTAAGAGGGAGGATGGAAAGACATGGGTGGGTCTAGATATGTTTCAATGTAGAAGAAGAAGGATAAAAGAAATGAGAAGTGTTTTTATCAGGTCTTTTATTTGAGCAACTGAATAGATGGTGGCTCTATTCGCTGAGATGGGAATCAGGTTGAGAGAATGGCTATGAAATGGAGAAGTCCTTTCCAACTATGTCAGGTCTGAGATGCCTTGAGTCATCTAAGTGGAAACATCAAATTAGATCTATGTGTCTGGAACTCAAGAGAGAGGTCAACACAGAGATATAAATTTGAGAGCCATCAGCACATAAGTGATATTTAGTCATGGACCTGAGTGAGATCATCTAGAAGCAGAAGAATGGGGCCTCAGAGGTCAGATAGAGAAAGATGCTAAGGGCATTGAGAAAGCAGCCCTGAAATCAAGAGAAAACCAGATGAGTCACAAAGATCCAAGATGGAAGGAAGAAGTGGCCAGGCACCCTGAATGTTGCAGAGAGCTCAAGAAAGCGTCACCCCAGTGACCTTCACAAAGGCCAGACTGGAGTAGTGGAAAGAATGAATGGTCATATGCTTATGGAAGTGATCCAACAGCAAGAGGAAATTGTGTTTGAAGTCAATGAGTATAATTAGTAAGTGTGGAGGACTCTTTTCAGACATTATGGGATTAAAAGGAGCAGAAAAATGCGGGAGTTGCTGGAAAAGGGTTGGGGTCACGGGAAGTGTTTTTATTGGTAAACATAAGGGCATGGTAGTATGTAGACAAATTCATGGACATAATCCCATAGGAGAATTATTAATGAGGAGAGAAAAGATAAATAAAGGGGTAAAGTTATTGCAAAGAAAGAAGGAACCCAGATAATAGAGACCTTTGGTTGGTGCCAGGAAAATGGAGACCAGAAGTCCACAAGACTGTGCTCTGGTAGTGGAAGTATGAGATTTCCAGCTGGTGACTTCCAGTCTCCGATTACCAGGGCAAGGCCATGAACTGAGTGGCAGAGGATGGTATTCTGAAGAAAAAAGAGAATGCATGAGTTCTAACCAGCTTGGCTCAATGGATGGAGCATTAGCCATGGACTGAAGGGTCCTAGGTTTGAGTCAAGAGCATGAATCTTAGTTGCAGGCTCGATTTGTGGCCCTGATCAGGGCGCATGTGAGAGACAACCAATCAGTGTGTCTCTCCCACATCGATGTCTCTCTATCTCTTACCCTCCCTTCCATTCTCTCTAAAAGTCAATGGAAAAATATCCCCAAGTGAGGGGGGAGAGAGAGAGAGAGAAAGAAAGAGAGAGAGAGAGAGAGAGAGAGAGAGAGAGAGAGAGAGAGAATGCATGAAATACCCTCTTAGAAAGTAGGAAAGAGAGCTTACTCATGAAACTTGATAATATTTATGGACTGTGTTGAGCTCATATTTGAGGATTTGGGGTCATACATTTAGGAAAAGTAATTAGCATTGTTTTTCAGTTTCCCTCCACAATGTTCAGCTCCTCAGGTTCAGGCAAGGAGAAGGTATATCACCAAGTTTAGCCAAGGTTGGTGAATAAAACCGAGGGAAAGGGGGAAGGTGTGGGAAAGGAATGGTTATAATGTTGGAATCTAAACTGAGTCTGCTAGGGCTGCCATAACAAAGTGCCACATGCTGAGTGCTAACCCAACAGAAATATATTTTCTCACAGATTTGGAAGCTATAGGTCTGAGATCAAGGTATCAGAGGGGTCAGTTTCTTCTGAGGTCCCTCCCCTTGGCTTGCAGATGGCTGTCTTTTCTTGGTCTTTACACTGTGTCCCAATTTCCCCTTCTTATAAGGTAACCAGTCAAGTTGTATTAGGTCCCATCCTAATGATTTCATTTTACTTAATTACCTCAGTAAAGACTCCATATCCAAACACAGTCTCATTCTGAAAAACTGAGGGTTAGGACTTCATCTTAGGAATTTTAGGAGAACACAATTTATCTCAAGATGGGAGGGAAGTGAAAGACACAGGTGGATAATGGATCATGGAAATAGGTAGTATGGTTCATGGTTTGGGTGATGTCATTGACATGAGTCATGTTGCAATGGGGGTCACAGACTGTGTGAACCAAACGGTCACGAGACTGGTCAGAAGATTGGATGCTTGAAACTGAGACTTCAGGAAGTGTCCCTGGTACTGAATTCCCAGATGTGATTATGGGAGTTGGGACTGACGTTGGACTGCCACAGTTGGGAGGTTGAGAGTCTGAGAAAAGAGGATGTGAGCTGGGTTATCCACATGGACATTGAAACTACCGGGACAGTGATTGGAGTAGTGATGGGGAGGAGGGAGCTGAACCAGGAGCCCAGATCTGCACGATGCTGAGTTGTGAGGAGGTCGGTGGAACACAGCAATTAAGCGAGTGTTGGTTGTGATGGGAAGATAAAAGTCTAGCAGGTACAACTCCAAAGGGAAGGGGGAGAGGAGGAGTCATTTAGGAGTGGAAACAGGGAGAACAAAGTCGCCTACCTGACCTGGCCCTTGGGTACATGAGTCTCAAGGAAAAGAGTCTTTGAAAGGTCACAGGGATGTGTAAGCCTCAGGGGATACCACCTTCAGTTGAGGCAGAAGGTGAACAGAGAATGCGTTCAGAAGAAGTTAGTGATGCAAGGGGACCAGCCATCCCTAGTCAGGCATTATGAAGGGTTCAGGAAGGAGGAAAGGAGAGGGCAACAGACCCAGGAACAGTGGTCATCACTGCAAACAATACTCCCAAATTCTTAACTTCTGGGAAGCTACTCTCCTAGTTCCAGACATGTCTGTCTGGTGGTTATGGGGATGGGGACATCTTTCCAGCCCATAGTGGTATCACAATTAACATCATGAGTGGGTTCTTTTCATGTCATCTCTGCTGAAGGCCCAAGGTCTCCACCTCCCTTCCAGGAACTGGGCCAGGCCTGTGCTCAGATAAAATCTGCCCTTAAATTATCATCAGGTCAACTGAGGCCTAGCGAGGCAATTGATTTCATTAACCCTCTCTCCTCAACAAAAGAGGTGGTTGACCCATCTCCAGGCAGGCTGGCTTCCTCTGTGAGGTCCCAGGTTCCTCAACCCAACCTTCCTGCTATGCCACTGAGATTATGGAGGTCACAGAGGTCCAGTAATGCCACTGTGGCACAGCCCACAAGCAGTGGACCAGATGTCTGCTATGAAGCCCATGCCCTCCCTATGTGTCCAGTGTCCCCACACCTCTCCACTGCCCCTCACACAGCGCTTCTCATACAGCGTCACTGAGAAGCTGGTGCAGGACATTGTGTGTATTGTCGTCTCCATTGGCAGCCTGGTCACCCACAGCCAGTGCCGAGAGCCCTCCGGGGAGAGTCAAAGCTACCAGCCCCACCAGGACCACCACTGGTCTTTATTGGGGAGACTGGAATAAGCAGGATTATTAGGACACAAGTAGACAGGATAAGACCAAAGGAGCTTCTCCAAAAGGAGTCCTAAAGGCATTTTTGGGCCTCACCTCTCTGCCTGTCCTAGCCCAGGAGGGCTTCCTGTGCCAACTAGGACTTGAGGCTAATGCCAACTTCCGTCCTCGTGACTGGGGCTGGCTGATGACAGCAGGGTTCTCTGGCTGGTGCCTTAACACACACACACACACACACACACACACACACACACACACACACACCAGATTCCTCAGGCCCAATGCTTTCCCAGTAGGACAGGTGGAAGCCTGGGATCTCCATTTTTAAGCACCACCTGGTGCGGCCAAGGTTGGGACGCCATTGTTAGTGGCCTCTGTGCATGGTGGTCCCCCTTGATGTTGGGCACTGTCCTGGGCACTTTGTTGCTTTAGGTCTTCATTTATAGCCCCGAGGGGAATTTCATCCTCAAGGAATGGAGGAGGCTGTGTCTCCCACGGGTTGAGGGAACCCCACCCTTAGAGGTGTCAGCTGCAGAGCTGGGCCTAACCCAGCAGCAGGGCGTGGCAGGCACCCAAATTTAGGGACTCCAGGAGGGATGTTCACGTCCTCTCAGGACCTCCCTCCCCAGCAAGCTGTGGCTTTCTGAACCCAGAAGGAGCCAACACTGTTATCCTGGTCTGGAAACTTAATTATACATTCGGCCCTGAGTCTGGAAGACTACAGCGCTTGTCAATTTATAGGAAAAGGATGGCCAGCTCACAGAGCCCCCACCCACCCCACTCCAGCCTGCTGGCTTTCCTGGGTGCTGCTGTGGAGATCCTGCCAACAGGCTTGGAGGCAGATGCCTTCGTTTACACAGTCCCGTAAATATTTATCCCCAGCAGCCAATCAGAGCTGGGACACTGCTCTCAAGGAGGGAACTGACAGAAGGCGGCTGCCTCTGCAGAAGGCCTCTGTCATGGTTTACAACCACCACTCAGAATGGGGCGTTTGGCTATTTAAATATTGTCAACCAGAGATAGGCAGTCTGCCGGTCTTAAAACCAATTACACATTAGCAGCCTCTGATTTAATTGGCCCACAAATACCGCCTGGACTCTTGAGGCTGAATGCTGTTTTCCCTCTTGGAGGGAGGGGAGGCTTGATCCAGGGCTCCCTCCCACAGAGGACGCATGAAGGCCAGAGCATCCACACAAGAAGAGGCACGTGGTCCAGGGCAAGAGCGCTGGCCTTGACCCAGCATTCCCGCTGTGCTCTGGAACCAGCTCCTTGGGCTATGGCGATGCAGAGAGCCTGTAAGCAGTGGTCTGGTGCCTGGCACGCAGAGGATGTTCACCAAGTGATAAGTTTTATTAGATTTGGGAATACTCTGGGGACACAGCCTCTCTGGAAAGATCTGGTCAGCTGAAAATCGGTACCTGTTGAATGGGCACTGTCCATGCAGCAGTGACGGTGGCCTGTGGCCACAGACTGAATGGTCTCCTTGCCAGAAGCCTGACCCTCATTACCTCTGGGATGCTCTCCTGCTTCCCTCAGGCCCGCCACGTACCACATAGCCCGTGAGCGTAGGTTATAGACACCTCTCTTTCATTTTCCCCTGGTGGCATGTCCTCACTTCCATGAAATTGTGGGCAGCACAGTGGTATTTGGGGTACAAGGCAGCTGGGAGGTGGTTTGGGTATCTTCACTTGTTTTCACTCACCACCCCTCCCTGCTTCCAGAAGCATGGTAGCTCTTTACATCTGCCTTTGTGGGAAGCACGGTTAGCACACAGAGGAAGAAGCAATCCTTGGCTCCTGAGTTCTGTTTTTTAAATTAAATTATTGTAAACATATTTTGGGGTAATTGTAGGTGCATATGCCCTTGTAAGAAATAATCTTGACTCTCCCCTTGCTATCATCTTGCCAAACTCTAGTCCAACATCACAACCAGGATGTCACCACTGAGATACCGGTAGTTAAAATACAGGACCTCTCCATCCCTTTATAGCCACTTCCTCCTGCCCCCACCCTTCTTAACCCCTGGCAACCACTAATCTGTATTGTTTCAAGGATGTTATATAAATGGAATTATACAGTATGAATCTTCTGAGGTTGGCCTTCCCTCCTCCCCACCCCCACCCCACCCTACTCAGCGCAATTCTCTAGAGCTTCATCTATGGTGTTGCATGTGTTGGAAGTTCATTCCTTTTATGTAGTCCACCGCACACCTGCATCACAACAGGTGGTATAGCCATTCACCCATCAAAGGACGTTTGATTTTTTTGGCTATTACAGATAAAGCTACTATTTACATATACGTATAGGTTTTTGTGTAATTATAATTTTCATTTCAGGAAAAATGCCCAGAAATGAAATTGCTAGGTCATTTTGATATCTGCATCTTTAGCTTTTTGAAGAGAGTGCATTCCCATCAACAATGTCTGAGCAACCTACTTTTTATGCATCCTCATCAGCATTTGCTTTGTCACTATTTTTTATTTCAATTATTCTGATAGGTCTGTATTGATATCTTACTATAGTTTTAATTTACATTTCTCTTTATGATTGGTGGTACTGAATATCTCTTCACCTGCTAATTTGCCATCTTTATATCCTTTTTGATGGAATAGTGGCTATTTTGGTTTTTGTTATTGTTTTTTGTTGTTCTGTGAGTTCTAAGAGTTGTTCATGTTCTTTACTAGCCCTTTATTGGATATGTAGTTTTATATTTCCTCCCAATCTGTAGCTTATCTTCTCACGTTCCTAATAGGATGTTTCACTGAATAAATGTTTTAGTTTTGATAAGAAGTCCAACTTACCAAATTTCCTTTTAATGGATTCTTCATTTGGTGTCAAGTTTAAGAATTCTTTGCCTAGCCTTAGGTCCCAAAGATTATCTTTTTAATTTTTTTTCTGAAAGTTTTTAAATATTTCATTGTACAATGAAATGGATGATCCATTTTGAATTGGTTTTTATAAGGTGTGGTGTTTATGTCCAGGATTTTTATTTATGCATTTATTTATTTTGCCTATCGGTGTCCAATTACTCTAGCAACATTTGTTGAAAAGGCCCTCCTTTACTTTTACACCTTTGTCAGAATCAGTCGGGCATATTTATGTGAGTCTATTTGCAGGTTTTCTGTTCTCTTACATTGGTCTATGTGTTGATCTCTTTGCCAATTCCACACATGCTTGGTTATGTAGCTGTATAATGTCTTGAAATTGGGTATAATGATTTCTCCAACTTTATTCTTTTTCAAAATTGTTTTTAGCTATTCTAGCTCCTTTGCCTTTTCACACAAGCTTTAAAAAATCTTGTCTATACATACAAAAAGTCTTGAGGGATTTTAATGGGAGCTGTGTTGAACTTGTATATAAATTTTGGAGAATTGACATCTTTGCTGCGCTGAGTCTTCTGATGCCTGAACATAGGGTATCTCTCCATTTACTTAGACCTTTTTGATTTATTTCATCAGTGTTTTGTAGTTTCAGCACACAACTCCTATACCTTTTTGCTTGATTTGCACATAAGTGTTTCATTTGTTTTGCATCATAGAAAATGGTATATTTTTAATTTTGGTGTTCATGTGTTTGCTTCTGGGACACAGATACAATTCATTGTCATATGATTATTTTATACTAGTGGCCCAGTGTATGAAATTCATGCGTGGGGGGAGGTTCCCCTCAGCCCAACCTGTACCTCTTCCAATCGGGGACCCCTTGGGGGATATCCAACCTCAGAGAGGTTAGAGGAAATCAGGCAGGCAGGCAGGTGAGCAGTTAGGAACCAGTAGTCCCATAGGAATCAGGCCTAAACTGGACATTTCTCTCTCAATCTGGGTCTGCTGGCTCCTAAGTGCTCACCTGCCTGCCTACCTGATCACCCCCAACTGCCCTCCCCTGCAGGCCTGGTTGCCTCAACTGCCCTCCCCTGTCGGCCTGATCTCATCCCCAACTGCTCCCCCCTGATGGCCTGATTGCCCTTAATGGCCTCTGCCTTGACCCCCACCACCATGCTTTGTCCAGAAGGAAGTCAGATGTCCAGAAGATGGCTGGTCAATCTGATCTAATTAGCATATTACCCTTTTAGTAATATAGATAGATTATATAGGATAGTATTGCTTAAATGGGGGGGGGTCTTTTTCAGCAGTTGTTCACAGTATTTTCTGATTATCCTTTGATATGTGCAAGGTCTATAATGAGCTATTTCATCCTGATGTGGTGTCTTTTCTCTCTTGGATTTTGTTGTTGTTGTTAGACTTGCTAGAGATTTGATTGATCTTTTAAAGGAACCAGCTTTCTTTTCATTGATTTTCTATTTTTTGTTTGTTTGTTTTTCAATCTCATTGACTTGTTTCCTCCCGCTTGCCTTGTGTTTATTTTGTCTTCTTTTCCTAGGTTACTGAGGTGAGAGCTTATATTATTCATTTGAGACTTGTCTTCTTTTCTAATGTCAGCATTTGTGCTATTCATTTTTTTCTCAGCAATGCTTTAACTGTGCTCACAAATTTTGATATGGTGCATTTTTATTTTCATTCATTTCCATTTTTAGAACATTTCCTTTAAGACTTCCTCTTTGACCCATGGAGTTTTCTTAAGTATTTAAATATTTGAAACTTTTTCTGATACTTATTTCCACTTTGATTCCAGTGGTCAGAGAGCACATTTTGTAAGATTTCAATTCTTTTCAGTTTGTTACGGGTGTTTTATGGCTTAGAATATGGTCTATGCTGGCATATGTGTTCCATGGGAACATGAAAAGAATGTGCATTCTGCTGTTGGTATGTGGAGTGTTCTATAAATGTCAATTAGATCCTGGCGATTGATTGTGCTGTTGAGTTTTTCTATGTACTTGCTGACTTCCAGTCTAGTTTTATATCAATTATTGAGACAGGGGTGCTGAAGCCTCCAAATGCAGTTGTGGGTTTGTCTATTTCTCCCTTCAGTTCTGTCAGTTTTTGCTCCACATGTTTTATCTTGTTTTGTGCTATGTTTAGTATATACATATTTAGAATTGTTATGTCTTCTTGGTATTGTTTGTTTTACATGTAATGTCTATGGTAATTTTCTTTGCTCTGAAGTTTATTTTATCTGATGTTAATATAGCCACACCTGCTTTTTTAAAATCAATGTTTTCTTGATATACCTTTTATCCTTTTTTTTTTTTTTAACTTTCAACCATCCTATATAATTATATTTGGTATGAGTTTCTTGTAGGTAGCAAATATCTGGGACATGTTTTTAATCTAGATTGTCAAGTTTTGTCAATGTGATTATTGGTACTCTGGAATTTAATTCTGCCATTCCCCCCCCTCTTTTTCAGTTCTTGCTTTCTTTTTCTTGCCTTCCAATGGGTTACTTGAACATTTTATTAGAATTAAATTTATCTGCAGGGTTTTCAGTGAATCTGTTTGTATAGCTTCTTCTGGTGGTTTCTATAGGTATTACATGATTTATCACAGTATACTTCTGTTAAAATTTTGCTACTTCTAGTGAAGTGTAGAAGGCTTATCACCCTTTACATCTCTTTACTCTTCTCCATTTATAATATAATTGTCTTAAATATTTTCTCTAATATAAATTTAAAACCACACCAGGTAGTGTTGTAATTTTTGCTTCAACAGTGAAATACAATTGAAAAAACTCAGAAAGAAAATGAAAATTTGTTTATAATATTGCTAGAGACAAATTCTCTTCAAGTTTTCTGACTTAAGAATGTTTTTATTTCCCTTTTTTTGTGGAAGATATTTTGCTGGATGTAGAGTTCTGGGGTGACAGTCCTTTTCCTTTAGCACAGAGAAAGGTCACACCACCTCCTGCCAGCTGTAAGTCTTCTGATGGGAAATATGCTGCAATCTCTATTGCTTTTATATTTCTGCATAGGCAAAGTGTTCTCTCTTCTCTCTTCTCTCTTCTCTCTCTCTCTCTCTCTCTCTCTCTCTCTCTCTCTCTCTCTCTCTCTCTCTCTCCCCCTGGACTTTCTTTTCTTTGTCTTTGATTTTCAGGAGTTTGACTAATACTATGCCATGGTGTGCATTTCTTTTAATTTATTCTGTTTGAGATTAGCTGAGCTCCTTCGATCTTTAGGTTTATGTCTTTTGCCCAAGTTGGGAAGTTTCTAGCCATTATTTCTATCAGTGAGATCCCAATCTTTCCTGCCCTGTGAGATATTTTGTTTCACAGATCCCTTAGGCTCTGTTCTTTTTCTTAATAGTCCATTTTCTCTCTGTCAAATTGGCTAATTCCTATTGCTTTATCTCCAAGTTCACTGATTTTTTTTTCCTTGTCCATTACATTTTGCTGTTGAGCCCATCAACTGGCCTTTTTATAATGGCTCTTATATTTCTTAGTTCTGAAATTATCATTTTTTTTATCTTTTAAAATTTTTATTGAATTTATTGAAGTGACATTGGTTAATAAAATTATACAGGATTCACGTGTACAGTTCTGTAATACACCATATGTATATTGTATTGTGTGTTCATTGCCCCAAGTCAAGTCTCCTTCCATCACCATTTGTCCTTCCTTAACCCTCTCCTACCTGGTCCTGTTATTGCACTGGAGCCCGGTGATATAGTGGGAAGCTGCAAAGAGGAGGGCATTCTACAATCTTACGATTTAATCTCAGTCTTTTAATAAGCTTATGTCCATCCCAGTGTTTGTATTAAACTGGAAAACTGTTGCTATTTTATTTTTAAATTTTCAGCTTTATTGAGATATCACTGACAAATTAGATCCTGGTGACTTGGGTGAGGTGGTTGGGGAGTAAGTTACTATCTAAAAGTTTTCTGTCTTGCAAGCCTATCTCTTACCTGGCCCTTTGGCTAAAGAGAGCACATCAGGCCGCTGTGTGTTTGTTTATTTTTTTTGTCCACTCTTGTTTGTGTTTTTATGTTGCTGGCTACTTAAGTCTGAAGTTTTCTAAAACAGAAAACCTAAAGACTCAGTAGCTTGAACAACAGACATTTACTTCATCTCCCTAGTTTGGGAGGCGGTTTTGGAGGCTAGAAGTACAAGGTCAAGGCGTTGGTAGGGTTGGCTTCTCCTAAGGCCACTCTCTCTGGCTTCCAGATGATTACCATCTCAGTGCATCCTCCCATGGCCTTTACTCTTTGCAAATACATCCCTGGTCTCTTCCTCTTCTTATAAGGACAACAGGCATATTGGTTTAGGGTTCCACCCTTATGACTTCATTTAACCTTAATGAACTCTTTAAGGTCCTGCCTCAAAATACAGTCACCTTGAGGGTAGGGTTTCAATATATAAATTCAAGGGCAGAGGGAGGGGACATAATTCAGTCCATAACAGCCAGAGAACCCACTATCATATGTTCCTTGTGTCCTGAGGTTCTTAGTCATTCTGATTTCCTCTTTCCATCTTTCAGAGTCTTGTATTTTGTTTTAAATATAGTGGAAGGAGTAGGGAAAAGTCCATTTTCTCTCCTTAGAAGTAGAAGTCCCTCCTTCTTGAGCTTTCTAAAGAGCCCTTGTAACTCAAGTCAAAGCAGTTCTGATTTGCAAAGACCAAGTTTAATTGTGCAAGAGGCACATTTCTTAGAACTCTCATAACCTCTGGGGATGGGGAGCCTAAAGATTACCCCATTAGCCATAAAGTAGAGAAGTGCATGGCATGTGTGATGGCAGATTTCCTCTCAAGGGAGGTATGATTCCTGCATCTGGGGAGGAAGGATGCTCAGATGGGGTTTAGAAGCTATAAGCCTCTGAGGAGGTACTAGGTGCCTTCATCTCCCTAGATCAGTGGCCGGCAAACTCATTAGTTAGCAGAGCCAAATATCAACAGTACAATGATTGAAATTTCTTTTGAGAGCCATATTTTTTATTTTTTTTCTGATTGTTTACAAGCAATGGGAAAGATTTTTTATATTATATATTTATTTTTTTATTAAGGTATTATATGTGTACATATCTTACCATTGACCCCCCCCCCCACCTCCTATTCATGCCCTCGCTCCCCAGAGTTCTGTGTTCGTTGGTTGTACTTATATTCATGCATACCAGTCCTTCGGTTGTTCTCTTATCTCCCCCCAGGTCTCCTTCCCCTCCCCATTGTCATTTGATAATCTGCTTGTTTTATGGTGACCATCTCAGGACCCCATGAATAGAGTCCGCTCCTCATTTGGCAGTCTGCTTGTTTTATGGTGACTATCTCAGGACCACACGAATAGAGTCCGCTCCTCCTCTGGTTCTCACCACCCCTTCCCCTGGGTCCCCCTGCTTCCCCTGGGACACATAGCCCCCTGGGACACACGGCTCACCTGGGGCACACAGCCCCCTGGGACAAACGGCTCACCCGGGACACCCGGCCCCTTTGGGGGACACGGCTCACCCGGGGCACACAGCCCCCTGGGACACACAGCTCACCCGGGGCACACGGCCCTCTGGGACACATGGCTCACCCTGGGCACACGAGAGCCACATTTTTTAAACTTAAACTTCTTCTAATGCCACCTCTTCAAAATAGACTCGCCCAGGCCATGGTATTTTGTGGAAGAGCCACACTCAAGGGACCAAAGAGCCGCATGTGGCTCATGAGCCACAGTTTGCCGACCACTGCCCTAGACCATATGAAGCTGACCCAGGCCAACTTCCCAGAGCAAACAAGTATCTCTGCGAAGGCTCTGTGTGTGTGTGTGTGTGTGTGTGTGTGTGTGTACAGCACCTGAGATTTCTGCAGACTTCCAAAGGCAGAGGTGCTGTGCTGTTTTCTCTTTGCTCACCTTAATCACAGTCTGTAAGCTTCCACCGCTAACAGAAGCTCCAGGGCCCTCCAAGCCCCTGGTGGCCTCTGGAATTTCTGCATCACCAAAGCTGTCAACTCCCGTGTGTGGGCGGCAGAGCAAGCTCCTCCCCCGACTTCTCACTATTAAGCAGGGCTCCTTGAGGAAGATTGATTTACCGCATTAAATGAGCCTCCGTGTGCTCGATGACGATGTCACAAGACAAACGGCCCCTGCCCTGTGCCTCCAGTCCGCGGCTCCACGTTTCCATCACATTTGAGCCAGAGTCATGGTGGATGAGTTTGGTATAGTTTATTTTCTGCCTGACACGATAAACTTGTCAGCGTTTGACCGATCAGCTCCTTGTATGAGGGAGTTCATTTGCAAGGCCACCTGGCATCCCCACTCGGCTGTCCTGCTCCCATTTCACTCTGTCTAATGAGCCAGGACCTGGCTCCTGTCGGTTGGCGCTGAGCTCCAGGGCCCTGCACAGCCAGCATGCCAGGAGTGATGGCTCAGCCCTCCCAGGAGCCCCCTCTCCTGTCTGGAGGGGGGCGGGGCGCTGATGCCTGGGAAGCTATCCTTTTCCTGCCCCGCTGGGGAGGAGAGTGCCGAGCTTCCACTTTCCTCCTCACAGGCTCTGTCAGGCCTGCTCCCTGTCCTCTGGCTGGACTCCTGTGGGGTTCCTGGGGAGCTGCAGCCTTCCCACGCCACCTTGGCCGTGGAGCTGTTCCTGGGAAAACCTTGGTGTGGGCAGACACCAGACCTGGGTTCCCAGAGCTCACTGAGACATGGCCACCAGGTCCAAGGTGGGCAGCATTAGGGCCGCTCATGGCCCTTGTCTGGATCCAGGCCCGTGCCCTTCCCAAGGGCCCTTCCCAAGCTGTTGGCAGCATAGACTCTCTCTGACCACCTCAGCCTCTGCCCAGACCCGCCAGTGGCTCCCTGCTGTGCTAGATGAAGCCCATCTTCCCAAAGCTGCTATTCAGTCCTTGACGATCTGCTCCCGCCTTGGCGTTAGGTGTGGTTTTCTGACCCTCCAGCAGCCATGGCCTTCCCTGTTGGCCAGCTGGGCTCCTCTGGACTCCCTCTCTGAGCTGCGCACACAGATCTCACCCTTACCTGCCCATATCCTACCAAGTCCATTGCCAGCCATAGACATTGCCTGCCTGAGCTTGGGGCCCAGACTGCACCCTCTGCAAGCTCATAGATGGGGGGAGAGGACCAGTTCAGGGCTTCTGGGGCTGGACTGGCAGTGCCTGCTTGAGGCATGGATGTCTGGGGACAGGATGCACTGTGGGGTCATGTGCTGTGTGGTAGTAGACAGCTGTGTAGAGGGAATTGGACCAGCCTGGCTCAGGTGCTGGGTTCCTCATCTGCACTGAGCAGGTGGCGCCAGGTGCGAGGAGGCCTGGAGGGCAGGACGTCTGTCTGGGCTTCTCTCCCTGTGACAGGACACACGGCCAGCGCTGTTAGAGGACTGGGAGCTTGAGAGGGTTCTAAAGGATGGCTTTGATAGGCAGCCTGGGAGAAGGGCGCCCATCCTGGGGACAGCCTGTGCAGTGGTGAGGGGATATGTGTGCACAGGGTCAGGGAGTGGCGGGAGGCTGGTGGGCGGTGCAGGCAAAGAGAAGGGGAGTTGAGCCCTGAGGGCAGCAGGGGCTAGTTCTGGACCCGGGAGTGGTGTTTAGGAGTTTGGATTCTACCTGGTGGCGGGAGGAGTGTATCAGGTTGAAGGGTGACTCCGCCACACTTGAGCAGCCGGAAGGCAGGGCCCCGGGTCTCATTATCTTTAGCTCCTCAGCTTTGTGTTCCGGAGGTTGAGGAGGACAGCCTGAGGCCAGGTGGAAGGTGATGAGTCATCCTAGCCCCAAGGGACCAAGGGGCATCCTGAAAGTGCAGTGCTCCCCAAACCCTCATTATCCTAGGAGGGAGGGTGGATGGCAGAGGGTGGCTAGTCACCCTCCTTCCCTGAGTGGAAGTTCTACTGTGGGCAATGGCACCTTCCCCCAGAATTTTCAAAAAGTGGGAGGAAGGGATGGTCAGAGACTGGGGACCCCTTTCACAGAAGACATGTGGACACTCCTCATGAACCTGGAGGAGCGCCTGGGCAGGGAAGGAACGGCGCGGGCAGCCCTGGCATCGCAGGCCAGCAGGTGCTGGACAGACCCAGGTGGGGGCCTCAGGGATGACCTCGCTCGAGGCCCACAGCACCAGCAGGGGAACTTGCCACAAGCCTGAGAGGGAGCAGCCCCGAGGGGCTAGGGCAAGGCCAAGGTAAGGAGGAGCGGACAGGACCTCACCGAGGACCACGCCAGGGCCCAGCTGGACAGAAGGAAAGTCAGGCACATTCTTTTTTTTTTTTAATTGATATTTTACAGAGAGGAAGGGAGAGAGATAGAGAGCTAGAAACGTTGATGAGAGAGAAACATCGACCAGCTGCCTTTTGCACACCCCCCACCGGGGATGTGCCTGCAACCAAGGTACATGCCCTTGGCCGGAATCGAACCCGGGACCCTTCAGTCCGCAGACCGACGCTCTACCACTGAGCCAAACCGACCTCGGCATCAGGCACATTCTTGATGTGGTCTTCCACGGGCCTCATCAGCCGTGCGTGGACTCAGCCTCCCACTGCCTGGGACGGCACTGTGTGCTGGTTGCGACCCCAGGCAGGACCGGGCCGGTGAGCAGAGCCTGCGAGGAGACCTCGAGCCTGAGAGTGGGAGCTGTGTCTGCTCCCACACGTTCCCTTCGGGAGGCCATTCCAGGTGACTGGGAGATGGTGGGCATGGTTCCTGGTTGGAAGAAGAGAAGGCTCCAAAGCCAGGCCCCGAAAGGGGGCATCCCCACTCAGCAGGACCCAGTGGGGAAGGGAAGGCACAGGAGCCGAGAGTGCGAATGGCCGCACACGCAGAGGGCTGTGCACCTGGGCTCAGAACCAAGGGGCACAGGAGAGGGGAAGCCATTGCTCAGGACCAGGGACACCCAAGTGGGAGAAGGGAGACCCCCATAGTCCACAAAGAGAATGGCCTTCTGGACAAGCACCTTGAATTTAAATACCTGCAGAACCTGGGGGGGGGGGGCTGTATTATGAGCAAAACCTGTCAAAGAAGGGTGTATCTTCTCGGCTGCAGCTAATCCTGCAATGTAAGACTGTGAACCCAATGCACGAGACCATGCACGTTGGGTTAAATATGGCCACAGGTGGCAGGAAACCCACAATTAACAGTGGTTTAAGAAATACAGGGGCCTTCTCACTTCCACGTGTGCCGGAAGTGATCAGCGCTGACGCCGGCGGCTGGGGCTCTCCCATCTCGCTGGGAGGGCCTGGCCCTCAGCCCCCTGGGCCCGGAGGAGGCCAGAGCTCCGGCGATTGCACCTGTGCTCCGGGCAGCAGGGTGGAGGAAGGCGGGCAGAAGGGCAAAGGGCACATGTCAGTCATCTCAAAGCAGGTTTCTTAGAAGCTGTCAGAAGTGCTTCTAGATCTGGCTGGGAGGACTTAGACTCATGGTACCCCTAGCAGTCAGGGAGGCGGGGCAGGGCTGCTATACATCTGGTTGCCGCTGTACCGAGCTGAAAACCAGGTGTCCTGCGGCTGAAGGCAGCATGGGCCTTGCAGCATGCAGCCAGCAATCACACACTCGCTGCCCGTCTGCCTCAAACACCACCCGCCTTCCCTGCGGGCAGTCTCCCGGGACTTGGGGTGGTGACAGTAACCCTCACCCAGGTGCAGCAGCCAGGCCGGAAGGCTGGCTCTCTGGGTCAGGTGCAACCTCTCCAGCGGTGCCGGTGCCACAGCCCGTGTGGGTGGTGGAGAGGGACCCAGCGGCCGCCAGGAAGAGTCCGGACTGGAGAAGGGCCAGGGCAGACCAGCCTGGCACCCGGGCGAGCTTTGTGGTGGAGGAAGCCGCGGCAGCCCATCTGGCCGGCCCAGCTCTGCTGAGGGAAGAACCGCATGCCGTGTCCCCGGGGAGGGCGCCAGCTCCCTGGGCAACAGGCCTCTGGCACAACTCGGTGGCTTTTAATCTGTTTATCGTGATGAGTCCATTGGCCTGAAAGGGCCCCATGGGCTCATCTGGTCACAGGTTTAGGGCAGCCTGGCCCTTCCATCTGCTCCTGCAGCGACAGAGCTCAGAGGGGCGGTAGCGGGGGGGGGGGGGGGGGTGAGGCGGGGAGAGCAGTACACTGGCTCTCTTACCTCTGGCTTCCATGTGAAACAAACGAATTTTAAAATTCTGGAGAGTAATGTTTGAAAAGCATAATTCAGGACAAATAAATATGCCTGTGTGGCAGATTGGGGCTGTGGTATGGAGCAAGGTGCTGTGGGTGGGGAATTGGTTGGTGCTGTGGATGGGGCATCGGCGCTGTGGATGGGCATTGGAATTGCAGAGTCTAGTGTCCGTGGAGAAGGCTCTGCACCAGCTCCTTTCACTTAGACAGGCAGAGCAGTGGCCACACATCTGGAGGCAGAACTGGCCACAGCTGGAGGGACGCTCAGGCTAGTACAGAAGCTCAGACAGTCGGGCTGACTTCACAGCCCACACACTGGGATAGGGGAGGGGTCAGGACTGGCTCCAGATCTGGGTGTCCGGGGGGGTGGCGTCTGCCTGTGCGGTGTGGGGCGGTGCAGAGGGGCCCCAGGCCCGAGTGGGCCAGGGGTAAGTCCTTGCTTGCCCGCCCTGCAGACTCCACCAACCGGGACTCGCTGGACATGATCGAGCGCTGCATCTGCCTGGTGTGCCTGGACGGCCCGGCGGGCGTGGAGCTCAGTGACACCAACAGGGCGCTCCAGCTCCTGCACGGCGGAGGCTGCGGCCGGAACGGGGCGAACCGCTGGTACGACAAGTCCCTGCAGGTGAGCCAGTGGCCGAGCCAGCGCTGCTCACGGGGGGCAGACCTGCTGGCCGCCTCTGCTGGCCGGGACGCTGCCTGCCTGCGGGGCCCGGGGAGCTGAGGGGCTGGAGATGGGGCCGTGGTGTCAGCCCTGGACTGGCCAGGATCCTCAGGAGCCGGTGGCCAAACCCCTGCAGCCTGTGCCGTGCCGGGTCCTCTGGGCATCCCTGGGCTCACTCCCCCTCCCGCCGCACACTGAGGTGGCGCTCTGCCAGGCCCCCTCCAAACACGTCCTCAGCACGTTCGGCAAGAACCACACCTGACGCCCAGAGGTTCCAGCGTTTCTGAGTTTCTGTGTCCCCCGGCCTGGCCGCTGGACTCTCCTCCTTCGGCCCTGGGGGGCAGATAGCCCAGCATCTCCGCAGGGGAAAACCGAAATAGAATGAAGCAATTCCGTTTGTTTTTCATTCCTATGACATTAGCCCAGAAACAAGACGCTCGCCTTGGCCTGGGGAACACACGCATGCCGGTGGGGGCTGGCGGTAGGGCCGCTCAGGCCTGCCCTTACATCCTTTTTGCCCAGCACGCTGTCCTAAATCGAACCCTGCTTGTTTTTAAAGCCGCCGCACTGTCACAGCGACCTCATCACATAGCAGAGCGGCTCCGGCTTCACGCAGTGAGCGTTCAGGCCCGTTCTGTCCTCCTCTGCCCTGCGTTCCGCATCGACCCTCCTCGTGGGGGGGGGGGGGGGCGAGGGGAACAGATTGCCGCTGCTCCTCCCCACGCGCCCTCGCTGCTGCGCTCCCTGTCCACGCTAATGGCTCCCCGTCCGGAGCAGCGGTGGGAGGGGGTGAGATAATGGCGCACAGGACATGGAGCAGAGGCAGGCGTGGCAGCGGTGGTTAAGAGACACGGTTTGCCCGCCTTTCTTTCAGTGGCAGGAACAGAAAAACATCGTGTGTGAGTGGGTACCGTCCCCCCTCCCGGCCTCATGTGGGGACTGGACCCACCTCTGCGCTCTGTTCCACGGTGGGACAGGTTACCAGGCCAGCCGGGGAAGCCCGCTGGTTTCATGGTCAGGACCTGGGAGGACAGAGAGCATTCCTGGGACAGAAGGCAGGGGCCCGGGGGGGGGTGGGGGGGTGGGAGAGGGGTGAGGGAGGCACAAGAAAAGGGAGGAGCTTTGAGAGACTATGCCAGAGACCTATGGGAAGTGTGAAGACTGGGGCAGCTGACAGCGGGGCCCCGGGGGAGTGGGGACAGTGGGCTCGGTGCTGTGTGTGTGTGTGTGTGTGTGTGTGTGTGTGCCCGGCAGCATTCAGTAGCTCCTTCGCTCGCCTGGCTGGTTACGGCTGCGGGCGGGTGTCTCCGGAGTGTGGCTGTGCGGGCTGAGCCGCGGGCGGGCCTGCTGTAATTGGGCTATTTGTGCCTTTCTCCCAGTGTTTTTGTGCAGAGCATGTCCCTTTCCCATGTCAGCTGACTACAGCCCTTGTAAGAACATGAAAATTCATGAGTGACCCGCCGGGTCCCATGGCCCTCCCATGTGCCTTCTCTGGAGCCCTCGCCTCGGTGCTGCGCGCCAGCCTTGTCCGAGGCCCGTCGCCCGGGCAGGCAGAAGCCGGAGGAGGTGCCTGCGGCCTCTCCCCCCGCCCCAGCCAGGGTGGAATCGGTCCCTGGACACCTTTTCTTCGCTCCCATCCGGGAGGTTTGATTTCTCCCCAGGAATCCGTGCGCCGTCCAGATTGGAGTGTTTCCTTTCTTTCGGCCATCCAACAAGATCACTGAGCACCCACCATGGGGCAGACACTGGGCATAAAGTCTAGGTCCTGGGCATAAAGCCAGCGGCGCCCAAACACCAGGCCACCAGGCGCCCCTCACACAGTGCAGTACAGGACCCCGGCCTGCCACCCGTGAAGGGGCTCAGGGCTCACGGGCGCTGAGGGACAGAGTCTGCCCCGCTGGTCAGGGGTCCCTGGGACCCTGGGCCGAGCCTGCCCCGCCCAGGGCGTTTCTGGGAGGGCGCGCAGGCCAGTGCGTGTGCGACGCCCACAGTCTCGGGCCTGGCACCTGCGTGCAGTGTTCTTTTCGGGAGAGGAGGGCCTCAAGAAGGGACCCCCTCCGGTGGCCAGGGGCCCCGCCTGGAGCCGGAGGGCGGGTTTGAGACGCTGACAGGCCCGCTCACATCTCCTCCTTCCTGCAGTTCGTGGTGGGCAGGGACGGCACCTGCGGCGTGGTGTGCGAGCACTCCCCGTTCGACGGCATCGTCCTGGTGCAGTGCGTGGAGCACCTCCTCAAGCACATGTGAGTCTGGGGGGCGGCCACGCCAGACTCCCCAGCGGCCACGAAACCCGGTGGCCACGGGGGGGCTGCGTAAGCCTGGAAAGTGTCTCGGCAAAATTGGATTTGCAAATCAGCTTGAAAGGGACATTTCACGCGTGACCAGCCATGGACAGAAGGGACACCCAGGCACCAGCGGGTTAGGGCAGTTAGGGAGAGGCGTGGCCACTCTTGGCTAATGAGAAGCATCGTCTTCAGACCAGGGAGGCCCCCATCCACGCGCTGTGCGCCCCGAGTCCCGGTGGGCGGCCTGAGGCCCAGCGCGGAGGAGGGGCTGCAGCTACGCCTCCTGCTGCCCGTCGGCCGGGCCGCCCTCCCTAGCTTTGAGCTGGCCGGACTAAGGGCTTCGCTGGCCTTTAAACACACCGCGTTCCTGCTCCATTTACGACTTTGCCCATTCTCTCCTTCTAGAACCTTCTCCCTGGATCCAAGTTCTAAACCTCTTCCATGATGTGGGAGCTCTTTAGGGTCACTGAAAACCCGACCAACCCTTGCAAACACAACAGCCCAGTTTGCTTCAGTTTATCTCCAAATGTTTTATAATTGTTGGTGGTATGTGTAGTTGAACAGGAAAATGCAAAATAATAACAATAATAATTGGCTTTGGAGTCAGGTGGAACTGGAGGGACGCTGGCCTGCCACTTGCTAGTCTGGGTGGCCTCTGAGCCTCTCTCTTCCTCCTGCCACTGACCCCCCCAGCTGCTGGGCAGCCGCAGCCCCACAGCCCGGCACAGGCTGAGGCCCCTCTTTGCCCGCAGGATGAGCAGCAAGAAGCTGGTCCGCGCCGACTCCGTCAGTGAGCTGCCGGCGCCCCGGAGGCTGCGGTGGAAATGCTCCCCCGTAGTTCAAGGCTTCTTAGCCTCCTCGGCAGAAAAACTTCAACGGTAAGAAACGCCGGATTCCTGTGGGGGTTACCCCGTGTCCTCCCTCCTGTCCTGGCTGCTGGGGCAGTCTGAGGGTTCCAGAGGATCCGTTCCTCCGCCCACCCCCCCCCCCCCCCAACATGGAAATGTAGGCAAAGTGAAGGGAAGTCATAACCCGGGGGAAATGACCTTGCTGGCGACCCATCATTTCCATAAAATGCAAATGCACAGCTATTTCTTCCCAAGGGTTCCGCCCTACCGAGCAGAGTGGAGGCGGGCCACCGTCCCGTCGGAGGAGTAGTGAACAACTGGTTTGAATAGCTCATTTGAATCCCAGCTACTGCCCTTTGCTTGAATTTACACTGCAACCTGATAAGGGAACCCCGAGGGCCCCAAGGGCGGCGCAGGCGCTGGGGTAGCCCGTGCCAGGCCTGCGCTGAGGCTGAGGACATGGGCCCTGTGCCGGGCGCCTGCCCTCCGGTCGGTGGGGACGTGGACCCCCAGCAAAGGCGTGTGACACAGTAGCCCGAACCCACAGGACACAGGGGCCGGACTCTGCCAGGATGCTGAGGGAGGCTTTGCAGACGGGTGTGGCAGGATGGGGAGGAGTCTGTGTGGCAGGCAGCTGGGAAGTGGTGGGTTCATTAAAGATCCAGCAAGCCAGAGGATGGCCAGAGGCGGAGCCGCCAAGAGCTCCGCGCTCCTCATGTCACCGGCTGACGCTGCGAGGAGCCCCGGAGGGCTTTGTGCAGGGGTTTCCGAGGGCCAGGGAGGGGCTGTGGGAACAGGGTCGGTGAGCTGGATAGAGTGGCTGGGCTCGGAGGCCGAGGGGGAGGGAGGACAAGTTAGTTCACTGGGAGCTGCTGGGAGGTTGGCCGGCCCTCGTGGAGGAGGGGCATTCACTGTTCATCTCTGAGCTGGTGCTGCTGTCTCAGCCGTGGGCAGCCACGTGGGCACAGGCAGAGCACTGGGAGGGCGAGCTGGCTGCTAGCCCTGGGAAGGGGTTTGAGCAGGCCCACTGATCCTGAGGCCCGGCTGCTTTCGGGAGGACCTGGGAGGCCAGAGAGGCTGTAGGTGGGCAAACAGGAGGGTCCTGAGCTGCACACGGAAAAGGGTGGGGTCCGAGTGGGCAGAGTCTGGGCACAAGGTTTCCAGGGGGCTGTGGTGACCGTGAGCTCAGCCTGCGTGGGGCCGGGGAGTCACGGGCCAGACGTTCCCATGGGAACGGGCTCTCTGCATTCTGAGTCCCCAGACCTGGCGCGGCCCCACCGAGAGCGGAGGCCACGTGCGGCAGGAGAAACAGATCCGGGGCAGGCAGGTAGCGCAAGTCCAGAGGGAGCGAGTGCGGGTGGGGCCGAGGTCGCCCCCGGGGCTCTGCTGGCACATGCCTGGTGGGTGTGCGGTGTGGGCCTTGCTGGGCACTGCTCCAGTGGACAGTCAGCCCGGACCCCGAGCTCACCATGAAGGAGGAGATTGGTCATTGATGGGCAGCAGGAAGGGAGAGACCTGTGGCCACATTGGGGCAGGAAGGGAGAGGCCAGCGCTCAGGGTTCAGTGTAGACTCCGGAACCTTCCGGCTACTCTGACAATGACCCACGGGCATCAAGGGCCGGGTGTGGCGTGGAGCGGCGGCAGCAGCTTCTGGGTGAGCTGGGTTTTTAGCCACCAGCAGGCGGCCTTCGCGGGCGGTGAAAGTGACCCCAGCAACAGGGTGCGTCTCAGAGAGGAGTGCCAGGGCCGCCATCTGGGACATGGGCTTTCCCTGCGCACAGAGGGTGGCGGGTCTGGCAGAACCACCAGGATGCCCAAGGAATCCCTGGGAAGCTGGACACACCTTCCCAACAGGTCAGATGAGTGGCCTCTCTCAGCCTTACTTCTGCAGAGCCGCCGCCACGACTGTGTTTGCTGGCCGTGTCCTCCCCGCCATGCAAATGCTCTCCTGGCCCAAGCCCTCCCCGCAGCCAGGCCCACGGCCCTGGAGCCAGGCAGGCCACCACCCCCCAGCCAGGCCCCCCTTCAGTCTCGAGTGACCCCGGTCCAGCATGCCCTGTGCCACGCTCCGTTCCCGCAGGCCAGGCACCGCCCCGGACCTCAGGGTGCTGGCACGGCGCAGGCTCAAGAGACTTGGTTAGACTCGGGTGTGTGCATTCTGTCTTGCATGAAATCAAAGCATCTTTCCTGTCTTCCTCAGAATAGTGAAGAATCTCGACTTCGTGGTCTATAAGTTTGACAAGTACGGGAAAACGGCCATCAAGCAGCACAAGTGCAGCCCCGACGCCTTCATCCAGGTGGCCCTGCAGCTGGCCTTCTACAGGTGAGCGAGCGCAGGGGCCAGAGTCTAGAAGCCGGGGAGGAAGACCTCTGGGCGGGAGGCTGGGCGGAGGGAAACCTCCTCAGGAGGGAGGAGGCTGTCCCAGCCGGGCAGGTGCCTGAGCCACGGCCGGGGCACAGAGCGCAAAGGCAGGAGTGAGCTAACAAGGCCAGGCCGGCGGTGGGGGACATCGGGGTGAGAAGGTGCGCCTCCTCCTGAGCTCACCCCGTCCACCTGGTCCCTGGTCCCTGGTCCCTGTAGCTGTAGCACGACCCCCCTGTCTTTCTGGCCTCAATAGTGGAATGGAGCTAGCATCCCTCAGTGGGCCAGGTCAAAGGTGTAGGACTCATCCTTGATTCGTCCCTGTCTCGTCCCCCACCATGTCGGTTATTTCTCATGTGTCTCTTTGCCCACCCCCTCCACCTCCGTGGGCCCCTCCCGAGCCCCTGCCATCTCATGCTTGGCCAACTGCAGCATGCACCCGGGCCTCTGCCTCCCACTCGGCTCTCTAGATCTCATCTTCTTAAAGCATGGCATTGGAAATACACAAATCAGATTCTCTTTTACCACCTTGAACCTTCCCAGTGGCTGCCCCAGAGCCCAGGCTTAGGAAGCTCCAGTGAGCTGCCTCACCAGGCGTCCCCCCCAAGCTCTCCCGTCTCTGGACCTTCGCTCTGGCTGCGTCTCTGCCGATTCACCTGCCACCACCGCTCTTCTCCTGCCCACTGCTCAGGGCCTCGCGTGACCCCTCATCTAAGGCGAGCCCCTCAGGCCCCTTGCCGCCCAGTCCTCGGTCAGACCATGTGTCTCTTTTCCTTCTGTGGCATGTGATTCATGTGAACGGCCTTGTCCACTGACGTGGGGCTTTGTTTTCTAGACTGTCCCTCCCAAGCATGGCTCGCTGGGCACCTTGCACACCTGGCACAGAGTAGGCATCAGGCACTGAGTCGAGCATGAGGAGACACATGTGAGTGGCAGCTAGGGGTGGCTCGGCCAGGTCTGTGACTCAGGAAACCCTCTATGGGGGAGGGGGGAGGGAGTGAGGGCTGAGGGCAGAGTGTAGAGCTACAACTAACACACAGAGTAGATCTTCCTCACGGGCTGGCCCAGGGCCCAGGGTTCCAGAGTGAAGAGCAGTCATCCACCAGATCTGCTTTCGGTTTGCAACGTCCAGGGAACACGAAGTGGCCCTGTCTAAAGCTGAGCAAGGCAGTCTCAGCAATGAGCAGGCAGCACGGGTGGGTCCTAGTGTCCCCTGGGGCCATGACTCCTGGGGGAGGGAGCAGCCCCTCCGAGCATCTGTCTTCTTAACTCATTGGGGAGGTCTGATGTCACCCCCATTGCCGGGACACACACAGACCTCGTCACCCCCATTGCCGGACACAGACCTCGTCACCATAGACGGGCGGCAGGACCTGTGTCTGGAACTGTAGTCAGCGTCACTGTGACACTCACATAGCAACTGGCTGAAATGGACCAGGAGGCCAGGGTCCTGCAGGAGCCACGACTGCCCCCACCCCACCCCGTCAGGGAGCACTTCAGAGCTTCAGATCCTGCACAGAGCACCCCCTCCTCATGCGACCATCACTGTCACTGGACCTGGGCAGGAACGGACATGGCCTGAGGCTCAGGGGCTCACGAATAGCTAAAACATGGAGAACATTCTTCAGAGTCTAAGCTGTAACGAATTAAAAACAAAAAAGTCTGCTCCTAGATTCAGTGAGACCCTGGAAGCTGCCTCCGTTGAGGTTGACCAGCACCCAGCCAGTGAGGGCGTCCATCTGCCGCCAGGGCACATGGACATAAGGGGCTAGCGCCCCGCCAGCGTCTTGGGGAATGAGACAGAGGGTCATGGGATTGTGTTCACTTGCTCAAGAAAACAGCCAAACACTGTGCCCACTCGGACGTGGCCTTCCGCTCTCCTGGTGGCCACCCAACGTGGAAGAGACGTACCCCAAGGAGGCAGAGACCCAGGGTCGTGGCTTGCAGTGATTTGGGCTGTCACTGCTCTTCTCAGTTCTGTGTCTTTCTCTTCCCCAGCTCCCAAACCAGGACTTGACTGACTGGTAAAGAAAGGTGTGTGCCAGCCAGGTCCGTGCCTGAGGAAGAGGCGGCCCCTGGCTATTGGGGGAGTGGCCTGCTGTCCTGTCCTGTCCAGAGGAGAGGCGCACCCAGGGGTGCCCAGGGGTCTGTTGGGAGCCCAGGTGCTTCTGGACTTTACACCCATGACCACTGAGGCCCTCCCTGCCTCCATCCACAGTTCATGCGTGAATTGTTTTAAATAAAACAGGATTCTCTCGGGGGTGTGAATGATTAATTACGCAATTATTCTATTCTGTGCTATTAATCAAAGATTCATCAGGTCTTGCAGAAAATTCTAGGTTTCCCACTAGGTTGGGATTTTTTTACAGCTACGTTGTATTCTGTTTTACACCTGTGCAGTGCCACCACTGCATGGGAATGTACGAGCTCTTACTATTAGCGGCTCCATCATTCATCTTGGGAAGCCTCCTAGAACTCTGTTAACGTTAAAATGAAATACTCCGCCAAGCAAAGCCAGGATGTGAAACCTGAGCCAGCCGGCTGTCTTCCTCCCGCGTTTCTGAGTCCCTGAGGGTGCGTCACCTTTGCACTCATCCCTTGTCCGTGCAGGCTCCATCGCAGACTCGTGCCCACCTACGAGAGCGCGTCCATCCGCCGCTTCCGGGAGGGACGGGTGGACAACATTCGATCGGCCACCCCAGAAGCACTGAGGTTTGTGAGAGCCGTCACAGACCCCGAGGCTGCCGTGCCGGTAAGCCCCGCTCCGCCTGGGGGCTCAGGGAGCCGCCCCTTCAGCCTGCTCGTCCCTGAGCAGCTCTCACCCCCACGTGCTTCCTGTCTGGTCTGTTTGCAGGATTCCGAAAAGCTGCTGCTCCTGAAGAGTGCCGTCCGCGCCCAGACGGAGTACACGGTCATGGTGAGTGCTGGTGCACAGGCGGTGAGTGCCCAGGCTCCGCCACACCTGAGCCCGTGACCGAGGGCTGTGCCGGACAGGCCCATAGCAAGCTGGGTGACAGCTGAGTCACCAACTGTCCAGCTACTTGGCAAGGTCACCTGGCTCTCAGAGCCTCCTCCTCCCTATTTTTAGAGCCTAGGAAACACAGCTCTCCTGCTTTCTACAGGGGTTTCATGAGAATACAATGAGTGGTCTTTGAAACTAGCACAATAAGAACAGCACCACACATGCGGAGCAATTTCCACTTTACGCAGGAGAAGTCAGATGCCAGGGGTTACCCCGGGGCCTGGGAGCGGGAGGGGCTGCACACCACGCTCAGTCACAGGCCCCGAAGCACGAGCCCCGCCCAGGACCGATTTGCCTTCTTATTCTCCATGCTCTATTTACGCTGCCTGTAAATACAGAGTCAGTGAAAATTAATAGTGGCACTAACGTTGTAAGGGAAATGCTTCCCTCGCTTATAGAAATGATTTATTTCCTAGCACTGCCAGCCAGCATACAAACAATAGAGAATAAGCCAGGGCTGGTGATCAATACATTAATTGCAAACCATCCTGATACAGCTTTGAAAAGTTGACCAGATTTCACTCTATAGAGTTGAAAGCAAGTGCAATGCAATTCTGGGTTTTAGAACTAGTCAATGCAGACCTTTCTCCTTTTCAGCACGCGTACCCTCTAGAATAGGTCCCTGATTCCTCTGAAGAGCCAAGTGTTTGTTCTGTTTGGGGAAAAGCAACCTCGCTCTCATGTATCCAATAGGTCTCTTTTGGTTTCTGCTTTATGCCAGATAGAGCGCTGGGTGTTAGGAAATAAAAAATGCAGTTTGTAAATCCCGTCATTAGGGAGTTTCCTGAAGGCTTCCTGGAGGAGGTGGTGCTTAATATGAGACTTGAAAGATGAGGTTCTCGTTACAGACATAGAACGGGAGGATGGCCCCAGAAGGGACCAGCATGTGCAACGATAAAGT
The DNA here is from genome assembly GCA_963924515.1 of Vespertilio murinus. Lineage (NCBI taxonomy): Eukaryota > Metazoa > Chordata > Mammalia > Chiroptera > Vespertilionidae > Vespertilio > Vespertilio murinus. The sequence goes on along the minus strand of OZ004714.1, from coordinate 51,783,157 downwards.
CTCGAGGGAACAAGACACATTGGAGGAAAAGCAATGAGCTCAGTGTGTGCACATTGACAAGCATTCTCACTTTTCTACTCACCTTTTCAGGGCTTTATTCTCAAACATATACAGAGAGCCATAAGACACAACTAAGAAAGCCAGTGCCAAGTGTTCTGAGTGGTTGCCTCCGTGGAGTGGGAAACAGTGCTGGCAAGGTGACCTGAGCCTTGGTTTATTTGGGTTGTTAAACTACATAAACGCATAACTTTGATAATAATTTCAACTGTTAGGAAAAAATTTAGAAAACTATCCTCGAAAGCATTGCCATAGGGTTACTTTGTGTGAACTATTTTAAGTTGATGGGGACAACTAACAAGAGAGATAGGGGTGCAGAGAGGAGAGCTGTGAAGATACTTGTAGGTGATTCTAGTGCCTGGTTGGCCATATAGGGGAGGGGACAGGGGAGGCACCAAGGACCCCTCCAAACATCTGGCACGTGTGTTTGGCAGTGGCGGTGGGGAAAGGAAGTCCCAGTGAAGAAGCAGATGTGGTCCAGACCCCCATCCCACATTTCCACAGCACCTGTGGTTTCCTCCATAGCATTGACCTCCACTGTTAATCACAGTTTATTTGAATGATTGGTTAATATCTGCCTCCTGTTACACATAAGGCCCCGTGAAGGCTGGGTCTGGGACTGCTTTGTTCTCTCTCGTCACTCCAGTGCCCAGCCACATCACACACACAGTAGGCACTCAATTAAGATTCTCTGAATGAATGAAAGACTGAACGGTGAGTCATTGTACTCATCACTGCTCATGGCCCTAATAATCCAAATAATCTGTAAAATCAGCCCTGTTGCTAAGTTCAGAGATGGTGAAAACAGGGGTGGACTGGCTGTTGCACAGAGCGGCTGCTTCTATCAATCTACAGATGCTAGCGATTACACAGAGGGAGCCAGAGAAATCAGAAGGGCCCTCTACTTCCTAGACGGGCTCCGTTCTCCCCTCTCCTACTGGGCCACGTCTAACGTGAGCTTCGGCTGTGTACCATGTCTTTTCGGCCTATAATGAGGTGGTTTGGGGTCTGGGGCCTCTGAGTCCTCTTTATGCATTCATTCCCAACTGAAAGAGAAGAGCTGTCAAATCCTGTGCTGGGAGGTTTCCTCTTACGTGGGGCTTAACAGCTAAGAGACCAACTTACGTGACTGTGACCACGCTCCTCCTCCCCCACCGCGCCTCCCCCACCCCAAGAATCATTCACAATTGCCTTGATGTTGACCCAGAAGTTATCAGTGTAGGTCAGAGGTGGCTCCCACCAAATTGTCCCAAACAAACATGTAAATCAGGCAAAGCCAGTGTGTGTGCTACACGGGCAGCCCCAAGAGGGAAAGCAGCAGAATGAGTGCCCTGGCCCCCTGCCCACTCCCAGCCACACCACCCCCGAGCGCCTCCGACAGAGGAGCCGTTTAGGAGCGTCTAATCCTTTGATAAGAACTCAAATACCTTGTGATGATAAAAATAAAAAACCTTTCTTCATTTAACAAACTTTCCCCTTGAAAATGTCAGCTGAGCCTCTGCGAGGATGTCTGCTCTCTGTCTCAAAATGACTTCTTGGGTTTTGAGTCATTGAGTTGAATTGGTTCTGGGCCCGTGAAACAGCAGCCAAGATTCAGGAACAGGTCTTAACACTCTGTCCTCATTCTTCGGGCTTCCACTGGAGGCTAAAGTGTTGGCTGTGGTGAGAGTCTGTGCGGTGCCAGCCTGGGCATCCCTCGCCAGGCTGCCTGGGCCTGGGCAGTCCCTGGCCCTGCACTCGGCCTTCTGCCCAGACTCCCTCCCTACCCGAGAAGGAGTAGGATGGCCAGGCCAGCCACCTCCTCTCCCTGAGAGCCCCGAGGGGCTGTAATGGGACAGTCAGCAGGACCACGGGAGGGCTCACCCTAGGGACATAACAAGGGCTCGAGGAACAGAGGCCACGTGGTAAAGCGGTCGGCCGGGGGCTGCCGCCCACTCACACTGTCCGCAGCCGGCACTGCGTAACCGTGGCCATTGGAGTCCCACTTAGCACTGTGGACAGAGGGGAGGGGGAAGGCCCACGCCTCACTTCCTGTTCTTTGCTCCCCGCCGCCCAGGCCATCACAGGGATGGCCATCGACAACCACCTGCTGGGGCTGCGGGAGCTGGCCCGGGACGTGTGCAAGGAGCTGCCGGAGATGTTCACGGATGAAACCTACCTGATGAGCAATCGATTCATCCTCTCCACCAGCCAGGTCAGCCCTATGGTGCCCGTCACCCAAGATGCTTAGTGTCACGAGCGGGCTTTCTAAAGAGCTTGGTGAATCGGGCCTGGCTGAAGTCAGGCAAGTCCTGTATCTGAATCTCACGGGCTTTGTGACTTTCTGCAAAATGACCCAATGATCAGAGCGCTGGGTGCCATATTCTAAACAGGGGTAATGACAGACGCCCCCTTCGCAGAGGGGACAGGACAGGTTAGGTGTCCTAACCATTGCACTGCTGCCTCCCAAGCCGGCAGGCCTAGAGGGAAGCCCTGGCCCGGCCAGGTGCGCTGACGGAGGTGCAAAGCCCGCCCAGTGCCTGGCCGACAGGCCCTCCCAGCAGGACCCAGCTATTGTTACAAAGGCCGTGCAACCTGCTGCGGCGGCAGCTGCCAGCCCGGCAGCTAACAGCACCGCAGGCTTGTCCTGTGGAGGATCACTGTCAAAAGACAGGGATGAAATCATTCCAGAAAGGCAGCCGTTTAGGAGAGAAAGTACACCCCCCCCCCCACAATACGTCAGTTCACTAAAAGTCACCTCATCTGCGAAAGGCTGGGCATGGGCTGTAAAGGCGCACAGCGTGTGCCTGAGGATAAAAGCCCAGGCAGTGATTTGATTTCCTCGTCGCTGCAGTGAGCTCACTGGCGTGGCTAAACGAGGGCAGAAACAACGTAAATTCTCCAGGAAGCCGGCGTGGGCAACAAGTGCTTTGGCACGGCTTTCTGGCCTGCGGCTGACGCATGGCAGATGTATCTGACAAGGAGGGGACTCTATTAGCAGGACTAACGGTTTGTTCCGCCCGTTACAAACAAAACCGAAAAAGAACGGTGTCATTTCTGAAGGCCCGAGTACCCGGTGCCCAGACCCGTGGATTTAAAACAGACCCCCCTGCACCTGCCCCCGAACGTGGTCCATTTCCCCCCCAAGACACGCTAATTGAGTCAGGGGCTGTGGTGGGTTTCCATCGGAAATGAGCATTTGTGACTTGAACGCCTTCAGAAACACATTTTCTGGGTTTGCGATCCGGATTACAAAATCTCGACGCTCCGAATTAAAAACATATTAGGTGCCTAACTAAGTCTCCATTTGATGGCAAACTCTGAAACGCCGGTGCTGGGTAACTGTGCGTGGCCAGGCCATGGGGAGGAGCAGCAGACCGGCCACGCACCGCCGGCAGTAATTAGGGATGCGGGGGACCGACAGAGGCGACAGGCCAGGCTTCCTCCAGCTCATCAATCCCCCCCTCCGGGAGGCCACCGAGCCAGCAGGTGTCACCAGGGTGCCATTTAGTAAATTACCCTGATTGCCTCGGTGCCTCCAACGGCCCCCAGGTGAGAGACAGACTCAGCCGAGACCCAGCAGCAGGTGCGGCCAGTAGCTCCCGCTCCGCCCGCAGAGCAGATTTCACACCAGGGAGCGCCGATGGCCCGCTTCTCCCGACGTCGTGCGGGGAGATGGGCTTGTGGTTAGGACCGGCCGCGGCCATCAGCCGACGCGGTCGGTTGGTTTGGCTAATTCAGTCAAACGCCCGCCCGGGTGGGAAAGAGTCAGAGAAGCGAATGTCCACGGAGGCCCCGCGCCAGACGCCCTCCCCTCCCGCAGGCTGGGGGCACTCGGAGCCAGCGCGCTGACCTGTCCCCTCCCCAGGTGCCCACCACCATGGAGATGTTCTGCTGCTACGGGCCTGTGGTGCCGGACGGGTACGGCGCCTGCTACAACCCCCAGCCCGAGAGCATCCTGTTCTGCGTCTCGAGCTTCCACAGCTGCCGGGAGACCTCCTCCGCCAAGTTCGCCGAGGCCGTGGAGGAGAGCCTCGCGGAGATGGGCGGCCTCTGCAGCCCGCCCCCAGCCGAGGCCGGCACGCCGCTGGCCACAGAGGAGAAGTGCCACCAACTGTGACTCCCGCTCCAGGTCCCCGCTCCCAGCCTAGCATTCTGCAGCTGCCAGACCCTGCCGAACCCCTGCTCCCGACCCTCACCCCAGCTTTCCGCAGCTCCCCTGGCCTCAGGGCCCAGCGAGATGCCCCAGAGCCGCGGGTCTGCAGGAGAGTGTCCCTGTGGACAGGAGTGTCCTCAGCTGCAGGCTGCGGCTGGCCCAGCACCGACAGCCCGCACAGGAGAGCCGGCCTGGCTCGGAAGGGGCGGGCAGGGGGACGCGCACACTGACTCCCCTCCACTCGCCGCAGCAGGACTAGCACGGCTGGTCGTGTTTTTGCCCAACGGGAGGAAGAAGGAGTCGCCTTATTAAGTGCAATGTACCTAGTGGATCATGAGGGACAAGGCTAATCCAGGTCACTGCCTCTTTGCGGGAGAAGCAGGGGCTTTGTTTTCAGATTCAAAGCAGTCTAACCACTCACAGGGGCTGGCTGAGCTTACATTCAGCTGGGTGAACGTGCACGCACACACACACACAGACACACACGCACACGCACGCACACCCCGCACAGCCCAAGTTCATGTAAATAGGCACCGGGGCCCACGAAGAAAGACGCTGCCTCTGCCTCCGGGGCAGCCCGCCCGGGAGCTCAGCTCTGACCTGGCTCCTCTGGAGGGAAAGCCCAGCCTCCAGGGCCCGGCAGTCCCAGGAGGTGGCGGGGAGGAGGGGGGGGACACTCAGGCCAGGGCTAGCCGGGGGAAGGGAGGGCCAGTCCGCTGCCCACGGACCCTGCTCCTCTCTTGCGTTCCCACTCCCCTTCATTCAGACATCCCCGCTGTGGGACCTGCCTGTTAGAGGAGAGCAGAGACGGTTGCACTGGGAGTCATCTGTTGTTTATTCATTTGCTTTAGTCGCCCTTAGAGAGGCTCTAGGAGCACCGCTGTGACATCATTCCAAGAGATGACCTTGGCGGCTCAGGCAGGACACCGTGGAGGGTGCCGTCCGGGGACTCTGGCCAAGCCCACGCGGGGCCCAGGGCAGGGCTCTCGGCGGTCTCAGGGCGGAGGGCCCGCTGGTGGAGAGCCGGCCAGGAGGGGCCCAGCTCGTCCAGAGCACAGCCCTGAGGAGGGCAGACAGTCCACAGGACCAGAGTAGAGACGGTCCCGGAGGCTGTGACCAGCGAGGAGGTCTCCCGCCGGGCACGATTTTACGGGAAATCTAAAAGAACACGGAGAGGGAAATTCAAACTGCACATCGCTGAGGCGGCTGCCTCCGTCCGGCTCTCACCACCGCGGGGTCCTGGGAGGGCGGGTCCTGAAAAGTCACCCCAGCCCCCTCTGCCCCCCTGCTGTGCTCTGGCATTCTGCGCACCCACTCTGGCCCCTCTGTGGGCCGCTGTGGTGCTGTCCACACGTGGCGGTGCTGAAGCGGGCGGTGGGGGGACGGGGGTAGGCAGGCATTCTGACCTTTGGAGCTCCTTGAGCTTACAAAGCAGCCTCAGGCAGGCAGGTCCTGAGGCCCGGGGGTCGGATTGAGGACTTGGTGGGAGATTCCGGCACTGCCCGCCGAAGCCGCTGGTCTGCAGGGTCTCGCTCCTGCCCTCAGCCATCACCTGCCTGCTCCCTGGGGAGTGGCAGCCGAGTCTGGGGAACACCCCGAGCCGCTGCCCCCGACCCCCAGCCCCTGTAAGCAGACCCAGAGCCACTGGTCCGTCCTCACCCGGGACCTCCGTGCCGACTGCGTTCACTTCTGCTCTCCCTCCCAGGGTTCTGGGCAGACAGAGGTCTGTGGCCGGGCTCAGGGAGCCTCCCCCGGGGACGAGGGTGCCCCAACCCTGTGAGGCTGAGCAGATGGTAGATCACGTGTGAGAGGCGCTTGCACAAGCAGGTGGGCGCTGGTGCCCACTGTCAGGATGCGGTGTCCCCAGGGGGCACTGTTCGAGGGAGATTTATTTCAAACTTTTCATACTGATCTGACAGAAGCAAACTCACACCGGCCACTCTGAGCTGAGGGAGGAAGCGGACTCTGCACAGTCAGGCAGCAGCCGCGGGTGGCGGGGCTTCGGAAGCGTGGCGGGCCGTGTGGCAGGAGGGTCCTCCGCCGGGGAGGGCTGGGAGCTGGTCTCCCGCCTCCAAGCACAGGCGGGGGCACAGAGTCTTGATGCAAAGGCGACAGTGAGCCATGGTCATGGGCATCTCTGGGGGGACCCCGGAAAAGGAGACTTCCCCAGAGAAATGGCAAATGAAACCTAGAGACAGTCATTTGGGGGGGCAGTGCTGCATCCTAAAAGCGTGTTTGGCCACCTTACAATACCGCTATGTTGCCAAAATATGTCGTTATTTGAGTTCTATTTTTATAAGATGGTTTCAGATTTATGGCAATAATCACATGTGCATTTATAGCCTTTCCATTCTAAGTTATAGTTTTGTGCTTTAAATAAATAAATATATATATATGACTAAAGAACTGTATATTTAAACACGATATTCAAATTACTTAAAGACTGTAAGTCTGTATTCAATAAAAAGTAATGCCAAGAAAGATGGTGTTTGGCCCTTGTTTCTTCCCAGAAATGCTATTAAAATTTTGGCGTAAATCCTGTGCGCTGGGTCAGCAATTCATTTGCCTTTGTCTGAGGCCTGTCCGCAGCCGAGGGGGTGCCCCAGGTACGGGGACTGAGAGAGAGGGGAGGAAGGAGCTTTGTCTTCCCTGGGGTGGGGTGGGGCACGCCACGCTGGGGCTGCTGCGGGGCAGGGAGGCTTCCTGGGTGTTTGTGATACGGGTGTTGGTATCGAGCTGGGTGCCTCCATCTAGGCCCGCCCAACGTGCAGAGGTGCAATGGAGTGGAGGGAAGGCACCAGGCACGGAGGTGGGATGCCTGAGGTAGGAACCCAGCTCTGTCTCTAACTTACCATGGGCTTTGGGGGTAACATTTCACCTATCTCACCCTCAGTTTCTCCATCTGTAAAATGGGGATGTTGAGATCAGCACTACCCACTTTGAGGGTTGTGATGAGATGACATAAGATGGTCTTTGTATGGAAACTTAGGAAGTGAAATAAAAAAAACTAGCATTCTTATCGCAGGCTCACAGGAACCTGTGCACACAGGTGCCCCCTGCCTGCAAAACCCTGATACATTCCGAGCTGCAAGACCTCTGTAATCCTCAGAACCAGAACTGGAATTCCTCCAAACAGAAGCCCCGCGCCTCCCAGTCAGAGCCCAAAAAGACCCTCAAAGTGTCTGATTTATGTGACTGGGAAGCGGAAAAGGCATTATCCAAAAAGATATGGGCTGGGAGGTCCCACGCGAATGGAAGATAGGAAGGCCCAGGGTCTAAGTAACCTGTGTTTGCTCTTACCCCACATATCACAACTGGCCCAGAAACAACCAGATGCAGACTACAGAGAAGGGCATGACAGTCAACATACAAAACGCTGCCAGGCACTCACTGTCTCTGGCCAGGGCAGAGATGTTGGTCATTCAGGTAGAAACGCAGGGAAGAGTCCTTCCCAGTTTCACAAGAGGAACCAGAAGTTTCCTAAGCAGTTCTCGCCGGGGGTCAGGTGGGGATCGGTGTCTGGGTTTCCTGTACAGAGTCAGCCCATTTCCGGGCCTTGTTTCTCTGAGTTGTCCTTCAAAGTGAGCAGGATGAGCATAAGCCACCCCAGGGAGAGCTGGCCTCCCACCGTGGAAGGGGACCTTTCTCAAAGCTCCGGTCTTCTCTGCTGCCCAGGACCAGCCCTCTCCTCACTCTTTTCCTACTGCTTCTCCCATCTCCTTGTGGGATTTCACTTCCTATGTCTGTACCTTATGTGTCACTGGGCCCCGGGATTCCGTGTTTGGTCTCTAATTTCTTATATGAAAGGAGCAGAAAACTAGCCACCTGAGCTGATGCAGATGGGCCCCTACCCCTATAAAAACCATACAATAAAGAGAAAATTCTTTTAAACACATAGATCACTTTGAGAAAGAAGTCCTCACATGCCAGGAAAAAGGAGGATGTGCAACACAGAGCAATGAGCAGCAGCTAAAGGTAAATACAACTAGATACAGACTGTAAGACAAAGGGCATAACCTCAGCCCCTGCAAGGTGGGAAATGCAGCCAAACTCCCCACATAAAACCGTAACCTCAGAGAGGCATCCAACCCTTATAAAGGACTACAAAACCTCTTCCCATCAACCCAGGGGAGCATTGAGAGACCATGCCATTCACTCAGCTGTAGGAAATGGAATAAATACATCAGTGAGAAATTAAACTATAAACTTGTGTCATACGTGGATGTGGAGTCTGGATTTATAGAAGTTAAATGTAAAGCTGGAATTACAAGCCAATAATGTTCTTTAATTGCCTGGGTCAATAAGACCCAAAGGGTCTCAGAAGAAGCAAATGCAAAACCACTTTCCACAACCACAGACACCACAAACACCCACGGGGGAGTAGGGGGGGAAATACTCCATTAGAGATGAGCTCACAATCAAAAAATATGAATGGCCCAAGAAATGGCTCACTGGAGGGAAAGTGGCAGGTAAAACAAACAAGAAAATTAACATCATAAAGACTGGAGATAATAGATGACTCAAAAAAAGCTATAAAGTTGATGTTTAACATTAAAAATAAATAAAAATAGAGAGAAGATACATGTAGAAGTTCAAAAGGGAAACGTTAGAGATAATGGGGGTAGGGGAATGCAGGAGTACTGTTCTAAGAGACAATAGCTAAGAATATTTCACAGAGAAACACATCTTTCTAAAACTCATGGTTCAAAGAAAAAATAATACAATTTTAGAATTTAGAGCAGAATGGTAATAAAGATACCTCATATCAAAACCTCTGGAATATAACAATAGTCATGTTTTCAGGGAAATTTATATGTTAAAATACATCAGAAAAAGAAGTCTGAAAATTGATGAACTAAGTGTAACTTAGAAAGTAAATGTTTGCCCCACCAGCCAGCATGGCTCAGTGTTTGAACACCAACCTATGAATCAGGATGCCACGGTTCAATTCCTGGTTAGAGCACATGCCCAGGTTGCGGACTCAATCCCCAGATAGTGCATGCAGGAGGCAGCCAATCAATTATTCTCTCTCATCATTGATGTTTCTAGCTCTTTCTTCTTTTCTTCTCTGATATTGATAAATATATTTTTAAAGTGAATTTTTTTTAAAAGGAGCCGAACAAACTCAAAGAAAGCAGAAGAATTCAAATAAAGTAATAAAGATGAAAAACAGCTTCCAATACAGAATTAGAATATTCCAAAAATTCATATGGAAACACAAGAGAACCTGAATAGCCACAGCAATCTTGAGAAAGAAGAGCAAAGTTGGAGGAATCATGCTACCTGATATCAAACTAAACTACAAGGTCAAGTGATCAAAACAGAATGGGACTGGCAATAAAACAGACATATAGATACAGGGAACAGAATAGAGAGCCCAGAAATAAACTCACAAATTTATGGTCAATTAATATTTGGCAAAGGAGGCAAAAACTTGCAATGGGGTAAAGATAGTCAATTTAGTAAATGGTGTTGGGAAAATTGGACAGATGCATGAAAGAGAGAGAGAGAGAGAGAGAGAGAGAGAGAGAGAGAGAGAGAGAGGAGAGAGAAGAAACTACCATATTATACCATACACAAGAATAAACTCAAAATAGATTAAAGACTTAAACGTTAAACTCAAAACCATAAAAATGAAAACGTAGGCAGTAAAATCTCAGGCATTTCTCATAGTAACATTTTTTTTTCTGATATATCTTCTTGGGCAAAAGTAACAAAGGGAAAAATAAGTAAATAGGACTACATCAAACTAAAATATTTTTGCATAGCAAAGGAAATGATCAACAAAATGAAGACAGCCCACTGAATGGGAGAACATATTCGCCAATGACACAATCTGATAAAGGGTTAATATCCAAAATGTATAAAGAACTCATACAACTCAATGCCAGAAAAACAAACAATCCAATTAAAAAATGGCAAAGAACTGCCGAAACCGGTTTGGCTCAGTGGTAGAGCGTCGGTCTGCGGACTGAAAGGTCCCCGGTTCGATTCTGGTCAAGGGCATGTATCTTGGTTGCGGGCACATCCCCAGTAGGGGGTATGCAAGAGGCACCAGGTCGATGTTTCTCTCTCATCGACATTTCTAGCTCTCTATCTCTCTCCCTTCCTCTCTGTGAAATATCAATAAAATATATTTTTAAAAAATGGCAAAGAACCTGATAGACACTTATCCAAAGAGGACATATAGATGGCCAATAGATATATGAAAAGGTGTTCAACATCACTAATCACCAAAAGTTGTAAATTGAAACCACAGTAAAACATCACCTCACAACTTTCAGAATGGCTATCATCAATAAATCAACAAACAAGTGCTGGCAAGGATGTGGAGAAAAGGGAATCCTTATGCAAGGTTGATGGGAATGCAGATTGGTGCAGCCACTGTGGAAAGTAGTATGGATTTTCCTCAAAAAATTAAAAATTGAGCTGCCTTATGACTCAGCAATTTCATTTCTGGGTATATTTCCGAAAAAACCCAAAACACTAATACAAAAGACTATATGCACCCCTAAGTTCAATAGCCAAGATTGGGAAGCAGCCCAAGTGCCCATCACTAGATGAGTGGGTGAAAAAGCTGTGGTACATCTACACAATAGAACAGTACTCAGCCATAAAAAGAAGGAAGTCTTATCTTTTGGACAGCATAGAAGGACCTGGAGAGTACTGTGTTAAGTGAAATAAGCCAGTCAGAGAAAGACAAATACCATATGATTTCACTTATATGTGGAATCTAATGAACAAAAGTAACAAACAAAATAGATACAGACTCATAAATACAGAGAACAGACTGGCAGCTGTCATAGGAGAGGGATGTTGGGGGGATGGATGGAAAGGTTAAAGGATTAAGCAAAAATCATACAAACTCATAGGCACACACAACAGTATGGTGTTTACGAGAGGGAAAGGAGTAGAGGGAGGTAGAAGAGGGGAAGGGGGATAAATGGTGATCAACGGAGACTTACCTTTGGGTGGTGAACACACAATACAATATACAGATGATATACAATTCTAGTACACCTGGAACCTATATAATTTTATTAATCAATTTCATCCCAATAAATTCAATAACAAAAATTTTTAAAGCAGCTATCAATGAAGGAGAAAACAAAATAGAGAAGCTAAACAAAGTAAAAGTTGGTTTTTTAAAAAAGACTAACATTATGCACTCCTATGTTCATAGAGCCCAATTTACAATAGCTAAGATTTGGAAACAGCCTAAGTGTCCATCAGCAGATGACTGGATTAGAAAACTATGGGACATCGATACAATGGAACACTACTCTAAAAAAGAAGGAACTCTTGCCATTTGCAACAGCATGGATGGACCTGGAGAGTATTATGCTAAGCAAAATAGGCCAGTCAAAGGTAAATATCACATGATCTCACTTATTCGTGGAATATAAAGAACATCATAAACCGATGAACAAAAATAAACATAGAGACAAAGAAGCATCGAACAGACTGTCAAACTTCAGGGAGAAGGCAGGGGAGGGGTGGGGAAGGGGGTAAAAGGTCAACAAAGGACTCATATGCATGCATATAAGATAACCAACGGATATGACACTGGGTCAGGGGTGGGCAAACTTTTTGACTCGGGGGCCACAATGGGTTCTTAAACTGGACCGGAGGGCCGGAACAAAAGCAACCTGACCATGCTGGCACTCTCCTCTTGGGCTGCTGGTGAAGGAGTGGAGGGGAGAGCAAGAGAACTCTCTGCTCTTTTGGCTCCGCGGGCCGGATAGAACAGCCTAATGAGCCAGATTCGGCCCACGGGCCCGTAGTTTGCCCACCCCTGCACTGTGGGGGGTGGGGGGGAGGGAATGTGCTGGAGGGGAAGGGGGAAGGGTGGCAGGGGGAGGTATATGGGGTGGGGGGTGGGGAAAGACATATGTACTTTTATGTATTGCGCTATGGGCCAATGTATTTGTAATACACTAAACAATAATAAAATTAAATAACTAACAAAATAGATATTTCTGGCAAAACAAACTTAGAAATGAAAGTCAGAAATAAATAATATTATGAATCAAAGTTGACATAACTACAAAAAAGTAGACATTTAAGATAAGAGTCCAAAAAAATAATAATAAAATAAAATAAGAGTCCATCAATCGCTATATGCCAACAAATTTGAAAACTTACATAAAAATAGAAAAATTATTAGAAAATATAATATGTTGACCTTAATAAATTTAAAAAATAAAAAAGAAGAAAAAATAAAAAATATACAATATGTTGAAACTTGTTGATGCAAGAATAAAATTTCTGAATATTTTTTATAAATTTTAAATAAACTAACAAAGTAGTTTAAAATCTTCCTACTCAGTGAAGGGGGAGGGGAATAAAATTTTATACAGATGTTCTACCAAACATTCAAAGAAGTGATCAACAAATCGCAGGCAAGATAAATAAGAAGAAATCTATACATAGACACGTTTCCAACCTGTGCTACACCCTGAATCATATGCGAAGGTTACTGGGCCCCTCTGGCCTCAGTTTTATAAGTACTAAATAACAGAGTACAACCTATTTTATAAGAAGATAAAATGATTACATGCGATAGCATATGGAAAGTGCTTAGCATGTTGCCTGATACATGCTTTCTGTAATTGGCTGTAAGTACTGGCTACTTTAATTGATCAACACTTTCCAAACCAGGTTAAAACCCATGTTTACCTGACTATGAGAGTTGCTAAAGTGAATCATCTCTGACCACCACCACGCCTTCTTGCACCCAGCAGTGGGCAGGCATCCAGGAGGGAAACGCCGCCTCGCTCTCACCCATCACACCAGGCACCTGTGGGAGGGTGGGTAAGAAGAATCCTCAAGCTCCGCCCTCCTGACCACACCCGGCCACGCATGACCACGCCTACTCTAAGGGCATAAAGAGCAGTTGCCCAGCAGTGTGTGCTGCGCGGTAGCCGGGCAGGAGGCGCAGCCATGCCCAAGAATGCAGTGGTCATCTTGCGCTATGGGCCATACAGCGCAGTCGGCCTGTCTGTGGAGCACCGCACCTTCCGCCTGGAAGGCCTGCAAGGTGGGCAGCCAAGCGCTGGAGGGCCGTCAACAGGCGCGTGCCCAGGTATCGCTAGCCTCTGAGCATCCAGGAAGGTGGTGCTCTCTGTCTAGACCTCCTTCCTTCCTCAGACCCAGACTGAGCTCCCCCTCCTCTGGAGAGTCTTCCCTGAACCCCCAGGCGTGACTTAGCATCTTCCTCTGCCCTCCACTGCTTCAGTATAAGAACGGGACAAATAAGCATGCTCTGTGAGCCCTCGAGGTGCCAGGCAGTGTACACAGTTCGCGGATAAAAAGGATTATCCCGCTTTACGCAGTGGAACCTGAGGACCAGGGACGGTGAGTGCCTTCTCCAAGGTCATATGGCTGACTGGAAAATGGCCTGGATCATTCATTCCTGCAGCAGACCTTGACCGAGCACCTAATATGTGCTGGACACTCTTGTAGGCACCTGGGGCACGCTGGGGAACAAAGACACATGTCCGTGAAGTGGTGTATGTCCTTCTCCTTGATGACCACTAACTGACCATGGTGCTAAGCCTGTGGCAGAGGAACGTAATCATGGCGGACCCTGCCCCTGCCAGGCCTGGAGGGGAGAGGGGAAACATCTGGAAAGGTTTACTTGCTGCCATTGCATTTGAGTTCAGCTTTAAAGAATGAACACCTAACTAGGTGAAGAGAAGAAAGTTCTTTCTGAACAGAGGAGCTAAGATCTGTGGAGACTGGAAGCATGAACAAATGATGTATTTGTTGAGCTGATGGGAAGGTGAGGTTGGAGAGGGAGGTAGGGACCAGGTCCTGCAGAGCCAGGTGAAAGTTCTAGGCAGGGGGTGAAACGCTGGCTGCGGTGCGGACAGGTGAGAGGGTATAGAATGGAAGCATGGAGACAAGCCGGGGGCTGTCGGAGTGCCCATGGGGAAAGTGGCACTAGCCGACTAGCGTGTGCCAGGACAGCCATAAGGGTGGGAGATGTAAAGCAATGGTACTCCCTAAACAATTGTAGCTGGGAGGCAAGGGTCAAGACTGTCCTGACTTGAACCAAGTGCTGATGGATGGAAGTGCTCTACATTGAAATTGACAACTCCATTGGAGGAACATGCTTTATTTTGGACATTATTGAACTTAGTGTGCTTTCAGTTGTGTAAGCAGAGATTCTGAGTTCTGGAGTTCAGAGTAAAGGTCTGTTCTGGAGAGAGAAACGTATGAGTCATTGGCTTAGGGAGAACACATAGAATGAGAAGAGAGCCTGAGACTGAGTCTTCATGAACTCCATTATATGACTCAAACCCAGAATCTTCCAGGCAAAATGCTATGCGAATCCAGAGGACACAAAGTCGGCAATCACGGAAGGCCTCCTGGAAGAGGCGACATTTGCATTCTAGTTAGAGTGTGGGGAGGATTTTAGCGATCAGAGAAAACTGCTTTCTCTGAGAGAAGAGTTAATTGAGGAATTTCTGTTGTAAATAACCCAGTATTATTTGATAGTGCTTAACATGTTTGCAGTTTTGGCTAAGGACACTGCCTAAATAATGAACTTTTTGCTTCTTCCCCATCTGATGAACTGGGCCCACTCACCAACTCATCACCTCATAACCCATCTTTAGTTTGTTCAATAGATAATGAGACTAAGCAACCATAGCATTTCCTAAAAATAAGGTGGATCTGGCTTCTGACCAAGATGGCAGTGTACCTGGAACATGGGACTCGGAAACTCCCACAACCACATCAAAATTACAACCAAACTACAGAAGAACCACCGTTCCGAACTGTCTGACATCTAGCTGAACAGAAGACCTATAACCAAGGTATAAAGAAGAAGCCACATCAAGACTGGTGGGAGGGGTGGAGACACAGAATAGACTGGTCCCACACCCGCGTGTGGTTAAAAATTGGGAGGAATATCTTGGCTGCCAAGGTTCCCCCTGAAAAGCCAGAGGTCCCACCCCCACCCCAGAATCCTCAGCCCAGGACTCCAGTGGCTAGAAGAGAGCTCTTCAAAACTTCTGGCTGTAAACACCAGCGGAGACTGCGGTGAGCGAGACGAAGAGCCTGCACGTAGGTGGACTCCGTTCCACTGGCTCTGAGCTCCAGCACCGGGGCAGCAGCTTGAAAGACTCCAGGGCGTGTGGGACGGACTGAACCGTCTGGAAGAGCAGCTTTGTCCCAGGCAGAAGTGCTGGCAGAGGCCGTGGTTCCTTTGCTGGTTTCTCCCTGAACAGAGCCAGCAGGCAGGCACCATATCTGAGTCTCCATCAACCTGGCTGACACCATTTGCCCCACCCTGGTGATTCCCAGAGGTCCCGCCCACCCAAGCCTTTTCCAGAGTCTTTCCATACAAATGGCCTGTCTTGGCTTGTGCTGCTGACTTTCCTAAAAGCTCTCGAACAAACAACATCTGGCCTCTGTGTACCCTGTACCTCTTGCTAAGTGGCCCCAATACTACCGTAGCACTAGTGGCAGCTGGCTGTGGTCCTCAGCTTGGGTTCTCCAGGCACTTCCAAGCCCAGCACAAGTATCAGCCATCTCTGGATTGCTTGGTAGCTCATGCTCTGTGGCGTTGGGCAGGACACAGGTGGCAGCTGACCGTGGCCCACACCTCCCAGCACATGTGGTAGACAGCTTCAGAACAAACTGAAGCACCGCCCAGTCACCTCAACAGGCAACACATTCAAGGCGTGGACTCAGTGGGTCCCTGAGACCTGGTAAAGTGGGTTCACCTCACCGAGGTTGGCCTCTGCACTGCTAATTCTCCACGGTGATCACAGCCACTATTTGCAGCCAATTGGCCTGGAGGTAAATCCATCCCGTTGGCTTTCCAATGGCGATCAAGGCTCAACTCTAACAGGAGGATGCGCACAGCCCACCTGGAGCTCCCACCTTGGGTGACTGGGGAGGCTGCATGAGACCTACGGTGGAACCTGGGTTCTCAAACTTAATTCATTCCAGAAGACTGTTTGGGAAGCAATTTGTAAGAAAACTGAAGCATTTTTCCCATTAGAAATAATGTAAATTTAACTCATGTGTTCTGGAACCCTAAATGATTCTCTGTTTTAACCTTTCTTATATACAGTACATGTCTAATGTACTGTTTAACCTATAAATAAACACATTTAAAACAAAAAGGAGATGAAATATAAATGAAATTTTTAAAAAGGGGAATGAAATGTACAGTAAAAAATTAAAATTTATGTCCACACCAGAACTTAACTTTAATGTTGAGAGCTCTTGCTCTGAAGTGCTTTCACTGGCTAACTGCTTTTCATTTATCCAAATCCAACAATTTTTCTACCTCTCAGCATGTGATTGTTTCATGAGCACTTTCACACCCTTAACATGAGCACTCTTGATGGCCTCTTTATGTTTTAAAATTTAGCTAATCAGCGATTTCTCCATGCCATACTAGGTAGCCAGATTAGATACATGAACACCTTGACTATACTTTGCAATGATTTCTTTTGTAAGATCTACCTTATTTTTAAGGAAATGCTTTGTCTCATTATTTATTGAACAAACTAAAAGTGGTTATGAGGTAATGAGTTGGTGAGTGGGCCCAGTTCATCGGATGGGGAAGAAGCAAAAAGTTAATTATTTAAGCAGTATTCTTAGCATTTTAAGCATTATCAAATAATATTGGGTTATTTACAACAGAAATTTCCTTTTCACTTTGCTGTTATCACTAACCTTCTTAGGACCCACAGTGGCTTACTGTATGTAGTTAATAATAATAAGCAGCAAATATATATATATATATATATATATATATATATATATATATAGTCACAGCACAATTTCCTGAGCGTGGACAATGTGTTTAAGTGTTTAGCAGTAGGCTGACTCATACTCTCCATTTGTTCTCTCCATTAATATAAGTAATACTGCCGAAACCGGTTTGGCTCAGTGGTAGAGCATCAGTCTGCAGACTGAAAGGTCCCAGGTTCCATTCCGGTCAAGGGCATGTACATTGGTTGTGGGCACATCCCCGGTAGGGGGTGTGCAAGAGGCAGCTGGTCGATGTTTCTCTCTCATTGATGTTTCTAGGTCTCTATCTCTCTCCCTTCCTCTCTGCAAAATATCAATAAAATATATTATATATATATATATATATATATATATATATATATATATATATATATTACTGTTCCCCCTAATGGCTCCCTGAGACCTAGTTCCACCCAACTTGTGTGCTCAAGCTGAACTGCTTCCAGTGGCTTTTGAACATAGTGGTCTTCCTCAGTTCATGCTGGTATTGTCCTAAAATCTTTCAGAGGTCTATACACCCCAAATAAGCAGCAGGCACCTGCACCTCTTGCTGAATAGCCCTAAGCCTGGCACAAGCACTGACAAATCTCAACTTGCATTATAACACCATGAGGTTGGCCCCAAGACTGGCAAAGCTGTGGCCAGTGGTGGCATTTAATTAACTTAGCCTTAATTAAATGACCACAAGCTGAGCCCAAATGCAGCTGACCTCAGCTCACATCTCCTGGAAATAGTGGCAGCTGGCCTCCATCCACAGCATGACCTCGCCCGAGCACCTCCAAGCCCAGCACAACTGGCAACCGAATGCATATTACTTTGTAGCTCCCATGGGGGATAGGGTAGTTCAAGTGACTCCAAGCTGGCACAGATGACCATTACCCTGGCCTGCACTATAACCTTTCCAAAGAGGCTGCAGGACCAATATACCTAGTGACTATCTTCAGACCTCACCAGAGAACCACCCAAACAGCCCCACAAACAAAGTACCTGAAGGATGAATTCAATTGACACCAGAGCCCTACAAAAGTAACTGCTGCTCTATGGGATCATCTCCATACAACAGCTTTCTTGCTATAGTTACAGCAAGCCCTCATAACCAGTAAGCCTTGGAGTCAGTCCCACCCACTGATGTACCAACAGTAATCAAGTTCAGCTAGAATAAGAGTGCACACACAATACATAAGAAATATCCTACATGATCAGGAGACTACACAAATATGCCACACAGGACACCTACTACATAAGGCCACTCTGACAGGACTCTGAGATGTAGCAGATCTATGTAACACAAAGAGGCAAACACAGAAAGGCAGCCAGAATTGGAAGATGGAGAATCATAACACAAATGGAACAATAAGACAAAACAGAAAAATAACTAAACAAAATAGTCACAAGTAATCAACTAAATACAGTGTTTAATACACTAGTCATAAGGATGCTCAGTGAACTTAGGGGAAGAATAGAAGAACTTTGTGAGAACTCAAAAAAGAGATAAAAAAGAATAAGAAGTAAAGATTGCAATAACTAAAATGAAGAATACATTAGAGAAAATCTACAACAGATTAGATTAAGCAGAAGATCAAATCAGTGATCTTGATAACATGGTAACAGAAAAATCTCAATTGGAACAGAACAAAAGGGAAAAGAAATTTTAAAATGAGGACAGTTTAAGGGATGTTTGGACAATATTAAGCAAGATGACATATTATAGGGGTATCAGAAGGAGAAGAAAGAAGAAAGAAAACCTATAGAAAGAGATAATGTCCAAAAACTTTCCTAACCTGGTGAAGTAAATGGACATACAAGTCCAGGAAGCACAGAGAGTCTCAAACAAGATCCAAAGAGGTCCACACCAACACACATCATAATTAAAATGCCAAAGGTTAAAGACAAAGAAAAAAATCTTAAAAGTAGCAAGAAATAAAAGCAGTTTCCTACAAGGGAGCTCTCATAAGAATGTCAGCTGACTTCTCAATGGGGCTTTGCAGGCCAGAAAGGATTTTCATGAAATATTCAAAGTGATGAAAGGGTAAGACCCTTTCAAACCAAGATTGCTCTACCCAGCAAAGCTATCATTTAAAATCAAAGGAGAGATAAGGAGTTTCCCAGACATTAAATAATGTAAGTAATCACCACTAAATAAGTATCATAAGAAATGATAAACTTCTTTAAGAAAAAAGAAAAGAAAATGAAATATGAATACAAAAATACAGTAAAAAGATAGTCATGGGGGGGGGGGTGTAGTTCTAAAATGGTGGTAGATTAAGTAGAAACTACATTGACACTCTCTCAGGACCAAACTGGAATTACAACTAAAATACAGAAAAACGTCCTGAATAATCAACTGAAGACTAGCTAGAGAGAACCCTGATAACCAAGGACTGAAAGTGGAGACCACATAGAGACTGGTAGGAAGTGCAGAGGCACAAGATGGCTGGCTAGGCTCCCACAGACAGCAGCTGAAGTTCTAGAGGGATATCTCAGCTATCAGGGGTTCCCACTGAGAACTCGGGGTCTAAACCCCAAACTCGGCTCCCCAGCCCAAAGCACCAGAACTGAGAAAGGTGCCCACATAACACCTGGCTGTGGAAAGCAGCAGGGTTGCTGTCTGCTAAGGAGAAATGGCTGGGAAAGCAGCAGCTCACTTTGGGCTCTGGCAGAGGGAGGGCAGAGTGGACTAGAGCTGTCTGTGGAGAATCCCGGGGTGAGGGCTCTGGGGTTAGAGCTTGGAAGTTAGCCACTCCGGCTTCCTGTGCTGAGTCATTCCCTCATAATGCAATGGATAGCTTTCTCCAGAAGACATTTTCCATCCAGGCAGCTTTTGCCTGGGAGGGAACCAATTGCCCTACCCTGTTGGAAAGCCTCTCACCCACCCTGTAGAGTCTATGGCTTGCTGTGGTCTATAACCTGAAGCAAATTAAGACTGAAAATAACAATCAGACCACGGGCAGAGGTGCATCTCTGGAGGCTCTGAGCCTTTGTCGGATCTCTTTCTGGAAAAGCAGACTTTGGTGCACATCTCGGTCATTTCCAAAGGCACCAAGCCCCAGCCCAGGGAGCCACAAGCTGTGGGTTGCTGATCGCTCCAAACGGTGCTCAGGGCCAGTCACAAACAGTGTCTGACATTGCCCTGCACCAGAGATTGGGACTCTTAGCTGATCTACCTAATACACAGACTCAACCCCAAACAGGCAGCCAAAGTGGGGAGATAGAAGAAAAAAGATCCCCAAATGAAAGAACAAGATAATTCTCCAGAAGAGCTATATGAAATGAAGATAAGAAAGTTATCAGATAGTTTCAGTTTTTTTCTTGTAATTGAGTTCTAGCTTCTTACTGTTGTGGTAAGAGAAGATGTTTGATATTATTTCATTCCTCTTAAACTTACTGAGCTTTGTTTTGTGTCCTAATGTGTGGTCTATCCTTGAAAATGTTCTATGTGTACTTGAAAAGAATGTATATTTTGCAGCTTTGGGGTGAAATGCTCTGAATATATCAATTAGTCTAGAGTGTCTTTAAGGCTGCCGTTTCCTTGTTGATTTTCTGTTCAGAAGATCTATCTGTTGATAGCAATGGTTTATTAAAATTCCCTACTACGACTGCATTATTCTTGACCTCCAAGGGAGCAGGGATTCTTCTCTGTTCTGTTCTTTGCTGTGTCCCAGTGTCTGGAATTGTGCCGGGCATAGTTTAAGGATCAAGAAAGATTAGTTAAAATGAATGTACATGGAGCCGAATGCTAGGCCTGGAGGTGAGACTGCAGAGGAAGCAGGGAAAACAGACGGGGCAGACGGTAGGACGTGACAGTGGTCCCTCGGGTGGGGGCTGACGTGGGAAGGAACCTGGAGGCACAGGAGGCAGATGAGGTGAGAACTGCAAGAAGAAAATGACTAATGGGCACCAAGCTGTTACGTAGGAATTATCTTTAGAAAAAGATGAATTCG
The DNA here is from genome assembly GCA_963924515.1 of Vespertilio murinus. Classification (NCBI taxonomy): domain Eukaryota; kingdom Metazoa; phylum Chordata; class Mammalia; order Chiroptera; family Vespertilionidae; genus Vespertilio; species Vespertilio murinus. The sequence goes on along the minus strand of OZ004714.1, from coordinate 51,762,247 downwards.
TAGTTGATGAAGGACCTGGGGGAAAATTGTTCTCAAAGACTTGAGGAGGGCCAAAACCGGTGTGGCTCAGTGGATAGAGTATCGGCCTTTGGACTGCAAGGTCCCAGGTTTGATTCCGGTCAAGGGCATCTACCTGGGTTGCAGGCACATCCCCAAGTAGGGGTTGTGCAGGAGGCAGCTGATTGATGTTTCTAACTCTCTATCACTCTCTCCTCCTCTCTGTAAAAAATCAATAAAATATATATTTTTAAAAGACCTGAGGGGGGAGGGTACACTGGCACAATAAGTAACTTTGGAGGGCAACTTGAGAGTATCTTAAAATTTAGCATGTACTGTAGAATCCAGCTATGCCAATTTTCAATTTTAAACACACACACACACACACACACACACACACACACACACACACTTGCACATATACCTGGAGGCATCTTCTTCCTTTACATTTCTTGATGGCTGAAAAATAGGCAACACCCAGAAAAAGGAATGGCTGAATGAATTGCTGTACATTTGTCACATGACATGCAGTATAGCTGATCTATGTATATTGGCAGGATGGATCACCACGCCACAGTGTTCAAGGAATAAAGTACGTTCCTGAGTTCCATATGCATTGTGATCCCACCTCCACTGAAAAAAGACAAAAGGCAGGAGGGGGGAGAATTTGTGTGTAATCTAAAATTTTTTGTCCAATTCTATAATTATAAGGGTTTTTTTTAAGTCATGGGTCTGCATCATAACCTGTAAAATTTTAGTGTAAAAGTATTTCATTTTATTTCTTTATAGGCACTAATAAAAAGGCTATTTATTATACAACAATTCAGTGAATCTTACCTAGTTTTAAGACTAATGCATGCAATTACAATGAGAGGTAGAAACACTGTATTTAAGACCTAAGAATACAAATATCATATAAATAAGTGTTCAAATTAACTGCTGGAATTTCATACAGATAAATAAGGTAAATTACATTACTTCATCAAAATAAAGGGAAGCCTTGTGGGGTTTTATTTATCAGGACACTAAATTAGATTAATGACAAAGAGCTTCTGTGCAATTTGTCAGTTTAAATTTATTATCTAAAAGGATTAGAATAGAAGGGTTAAAACTGGAGAGTGGTTTATTCAAGTATTCAAGCAGGTAAATAAAAGAAACCAAATATGCCAAAACCGGTTTGGCTCAGTGGTAGAGCGTCGGTCTGCGGACTGAAAGGTCCCGGGTTCGATTCCGGTCAAGGGCATGTACCTTGGTTGCAGGCACATCCCCGGTAGGTAGCTGGTCGATGTTTCTCTCTCATCTATATTTCTAGCTCTCTATCTCTCTCCCTTCCTCTCTGTAAAATATATTTTTTAAAAAAGAAACCAAATAATGTACAAGGTAGGAACCATTCTGGAGGGATGTCCATGCCCGCCTTCTCCATAGCCAGCTGTTTGGAAAACTGTCAGGATTAACATGGAGAGCACGTCTCAGGCTAGAGAGCTGCCGTTTTCCTAAGAGAAAACAAACCTCACTTCTCACCAATGTCATGTGGGCACTCCCCATCATCAACAAGCCTTACCCCCCAACAGGACTCGGCCCCATGGGGTTCTGGACGCGTCCCTTGATTGGCATCTTTATCGGACACTGCCCAATGACCAGCTGTGAAGAGGCCAAGAAGTCCCCGCCATCGGAGCACAATAAAGAATGCAGCCACAGGCCGACAGCTGCAGCTCAAAACGCCACTGAGGAGACTGGGGGCAGAGGCAGAGGCTAAGCCCACGCAGAGGTTCACCCGAACACAGGTCCTCACCGCCGAAAAGCCTCCGGGCGATGACGTGCAATTCTGGAAAGGGTGTATGTGTACAATCAAGTAAAGTATTTTTCCCACCCAAAAAAGTATTTTAAAACAATAATGGAGGTGGGCCTGAGCGCTCCTCTCCTGAGGGGCAGGAGAGCCGGGTGGCCACTCACTGTGCTGATGGCTCCGCACTCTGAGCGCTCAGGCTCAGCGCGGGCAGAGGAAGCAGCGGCACCGGCAGCTCTTCCCGCAGTAGGGAGCAGAGGAGTGTTTTGAGAAGATCAAGGGGAGAATTTTTATGGTTGAAGGAGACTCAAGTATCGCAAGGTCTCAGCAGGTGGTTGATTTTTAAAGTTAGCTTTGTTATTCTGAATGATGATTCATATTATCCTGGCAGCCAACATCCACTGAGGGCCGGCGACACAGGCTTTGTCTGCTCCTCCTCCCTCCCCACCCCACTCTCCCCGACCATGGCGGCCTCCACGCTCACACCACACCCGGCAGAGCGGTGCACTTGCAGCCCCTTCTGTAAAATCTGCAGCTGAATTCCGTGTTTCTTTAAAAATCATAGCTCTTTATCATTTCCCACAGACTGCTGGCTTTGGGAATATGTCTGATCTTTCCTGAGCTCACTATGCCTTAAGCAATCTGGACCTTTCTGTTCTTTCTTCATTATAATAGCTCAGCAAAAATGTCTCGGCTATGGCTTCAATCCTGATGACACTAAATTACTACTGCTTAACAAAAAGTTCTGAGTGATTCCCCAGGCCACGTTGCTCCTTGCCTGGTGTCTTTAAGTTTGCCAAATGACCTGCTGGAGGGAACTAGAAGGAACTGAAACCACCCACACAAGTCAGTCTGCCTTAGGTGGTTAGGGTGCTGTGTGACATCCACCCGCCCTCGCTCTGCATCAGCCACACACTGGGCCATCCGCATAAGCAGAGAAGGGGACAGGCCAGTCTGTCTGCCATGACTTCCTAACCAGCGCGTTTAAATCATTCACAGACGGTGCACCCTCCCCAGCGCTGGGAAGAGGGGGCTCTTCTGTGTCCCTTCCGTTTGCCCAGATCCCACTTGAAGAATGAGGTGCCACTTCAAAGAAGCAGGCATTCTGCGGGGGGCCTCACAGCTCCGGGTGATTCATGCTGGAGGTTAGCCACTGCCTTTGCAGAGACTTTGTTGCGTGGAGTGTATTTATCTGACCTTTCTTTGAATAGACAGCCCACGGCCGTCCACAGAACAAATGGGACCTCCATGTAGAGAAGTTGGCATTTGCATGAGCTGCAGGAATTCTGGTGCTGCTTCTAGGTTTATCCCTTAAGCCTGCACTGGCCGCCCTCCCGCTGGGCTCAGCACATCCTGGACGGAGGAGAAGGGATGGGTGTCCTGAGGGTAAATTATGACCTAATCTCAGATGGCTTATGGCTTTAACCAGGCAGCCTCGGGTCACTCAGGGTCCCAAACAGCCATGGGGGTGCCCGCGCCATTGTGAGCTTGTTCATTCCGCGATTTCATTACCACCAGGCACCCGGTGTGTGTGTGGGGTGGGGGGGGGTGCTGTGGTCGGTGAGGGAGAGGCATGCCCTTAAAGGCCTCGGGAGCGCCACATGAGGAGCTATTTGCTCTCTTGGGACTTCTTGTTGGGCTTCATTCACTTAGACCCCATTAGTGGGCACCCCACTTCCACAGGGTGGCTTGACTATTTGATGGTTCAAATCCAGTGTCTTAGCTACGCCCTGCTATGAAGAGTGCCGCTGTTCTCATACAACAAACCCCAAACTCACTGCTGCAGGAGGTTGGTCAGACGGGGCCCCAGGAAAAGGGCCGTGGCGGCTGCAGGGTGCTCAGCCCCCCGGGGTCGCCCCTGCAGCGCCCTCCTCACTTACACTGTGTGCGCTGTGACCGGCCCGGGCAGGGCCGCACCCTCTGCCCCGGACCCCCAGGCCTCAGCACTTAGCCCCAGAAGGGGGCTGGGGAGTGGGAGTGAAGAAGTTGTTTTACTCCTGATTTTTCTTGCCATGTTGAGCTCCACTTCCCAGGAATGTCTTCAGACAAGGGAAAGTCAAGGTCACAGAAGCTGAATTGCCTCCTATCTACCCACTGGGAGCTCTTCCCTCCCAGCTACCTCCCCCCCTCCGCCCCCTGAACCACACACACACACACACACACACACACACACACACACACACACAGGAAGGTGCTGCTGGGACTGTAGGATCCCCAGACCCCTGTAGAGATCTGTGCTTCCCAGACCACCCACTGGCCATTCCCCGGGGGTGAGGGTGGGGTTGCTTCTTTTAAACCAGCCCCGGGTCCAAGCTGAGGGCCTTCCTCTGAAGACACTGCAGAAGAAGACCTTTAGCCGGAGGCAGTGACAGCCATGCCGGAGGGAGGACTCGGTGTCTGTAGAGCCAGGTTGGCTGACACGAAGTCAATTAGGGCCGCCACTGGGCGCCGAGGAGCGCTGTCTTGTTAATGGAGATCCTCGCTGGGTTACGTTCTCAAGTTCCTTCCCAGAAGAGAAACTAAAATCACGCAATTAAAATGCTCACAGTCGGGGCTTGCTGTTCTTGAACTGATTGAAAGATGAAGTGGGCATGCCAACAGTTTGAAAAAGCAATTGTCTCTGTGATTAAACACAATTAACTGGCATAACTGTCTGCTTTCGCCACATAAGGCTGATTGAAATGCTAAGGCTTAAAAAAAAAGTGGTCCCATCTGATTTCTCTTTTCATCCTCACCCAACTCTGGCCCCTCTAACACCAAGGTTAGGGGGACACAGCGACAAACGGGGGGAGCGTGCTGGGGACCACGAGCTCCAGCCTGTTCCATGCACACGTGCGTTTCTCCAGCAGAGAATGCACCTGACAGTGTTTCTGTCCTGACCTCCTCGAGGTCACGATAACCAACATGCCCGTTCCGAAGGTGAGAATAAAAGTTTAGTCCATTAGCTTTATTATAAAGACTTTTTTTCTGAATATTATAGAAAAATCGGAAAACATGATAAAAGAATAAAGAGGGGGGAAAAACTCATAATCTCACCAGAGAAAGATAATCATTGGGCATTTTTTTCTACTGAATATACATATTTTAATTAATATTGAGTATCTAGTTTATCTGTAGGCTGATTTTTGCTTATGTTACAAATATTTTCGTGCTATTAAAAATTCATAGACATCCTCATAGTACTGGGCATGTAAGTTAGTCAAAGTATTTTGCTATTATAAAACAGAAGAATGAAATATCTTGTTGCAAAAAGTCTGATTTTTTTTCCTCAGGAAGACTTCTTACAAGAGCAATTTCCTTGGCCAGAGATTAGAATCTTTTTTTTTAATTCTAATTTTTGAGGCTTTTAAGGTTTTTTTTAATATACTGTCAAATTGCCCCCGACAGGTTCCATCAGCAAGGTCAGAAGTCACCTAACTTCACAAATTCTCTAAAACACTGAGCATGGTTTCTATTAAAAAAAAAAAAACCTCAGAAGCTCTTCCTAGAGAACACTCATATTTTCACAGATCGTGTGGGTCTGGAGCCAGTCACAGCCGGTCTTGAAATCCTCGGTCTGGGCTGTGCCTCTCAGAGACCTGAGGGCACCCTGGGGCCAGCGCCAGGCAGTGCCCACCAGGACAGCGGAGTTGTACCATGAGCAACTGGAGAGCGGACCAGCTGCGGGGACCCGTGGGGACATCTGCAGGCCGTGGTAATGGGCGGGCTGCCTGCCACCACACCCTTTCTCTCTCTCGCAGCTGTGCTGGCTGAGGATGGGCACCAAGTCATTCTAGAGAAGATGGACGACTGGAACGTGGTGGAGCTCAAGGTGAACGAAGAAGTTGTCTTCCACTGCAACATCAAAGACTTGGAATTCGGTAACCCCCTCCTCTCCCCCGCCCCCCCCCCCCCCCGCCCCCAGTGCGGCCTTCTCACAAACGCCCTCAGCTTCCAGTTGAAGGAGTCAGTGTGTCGTGCCCAGATTCCACCCGGGCTTCTTTCTGAGTCACACTCTTCCTCAGAGCCCCGTGCCCTGGGACACCGAATGAGTGCATCCTAAGCCACATACAGTAAAGTGCGTGGAGCTCTCGGCTTCTTCCCGGAACACTGGGGACAGAGAGAGGCAGAAAGAAAAAGAAGTTTTAGCTCTAGATGATGGGAATTTAGGTTGTTGGGCGAGGGGGGTGTGCATTTTAATAATAATGTGTGTTCTATTATGTTATCTTCAAAACAAATGTGGTTTAATTTTGACTATTCTGTCTAAGCTGCTAAGACAGAGTTGATATGCCGGTCGTACACAGCTTATCCGCGATGCTCTAAGGATTTCTCTGCACTGGCCTGGCAGCAGGCATCAGGCACACCTCACTCTGCCCAGAAGTAAAGGCCTTCACAATCCACTAACACTCTATCAAAGACCAGCTGACCAGTGCCATGCCTGTGTACCGTGAAAATACTCTCCCAGGGGAAGCCGTGTGTGTGTCCTACATGACATTAAATTGCATGTAAAGCTGGCCCCACGAAAGTCTACCTGTCTCCCCAGGAGGTGATGGTAAACTAGACCCTCTGTGCCAAGAGGCCAGGACAGCCGTGCTGAACGCCTACTGATCCCATGGATCCAACGGGCACCTCAGGCCAAAAGAACAGCAACTGCCTCCAGCGTCTGGTGATGCAAACAACAGCAGCCATTCGGGCCATGGGCGCCAGCACTACCCTCAGCACAAGGCCACCCCAGCCAGTCCCGCTGCTGCACGGGCTGCGGGGAAGCGGGCTCACACAGCAAGCAGACCACGTCGCTGGCTGTGAGTCTCATCGGAGCCCATAGGGAGGCCCTCCAATACCAGGTACATGTCAAGCTGAAGGAAATAATAAAACGCAATCTCATACCAAAGCTCCGTCTCTTGCTAATAAAGCACAGCCGCCGGAAGCATCTGGAAGTCCATCGTGTAGTTAGGGAAGTGCTAGGAACAGATAAAATTAAAAATGGGCTGGGGGGGTGGGGGAGGGAAAATATTTGAAAGTCTGAAGGAACAGTCCATTTCAGTGTTTGGAAACCTGGCTAATCCTACAGGTTTATTTCTTGTTCCCAATGGAATGCTATGTAAAATGCTAATAGACAATTACCTGAAGCCAAATCTTAGGTTATTCGCCCGTCCCAGCGTGGCTTAATGGTTGAGCGTTGACCTAGGAACCAGGAGGTCACGGTTCGATTCCTGGTCAGGGCACATGCCCAGGTTGCAGGCTCAATCCTGTGTGAGGCCTGCAAGAGGCAACTAATCAATGATTCTCTCCCATCATGATATTTCTATCTCTCCCTCTCCTTCCCCTCTGAAATCAATAAAGAATATATTGTAAAAAGGCTTCTGCTATTCTCCTCTCACACAAAATGATCTGCCTCCTTTTGCATTAGCCGGTCCACCAGGCTGTTCTGAAGAGGGCCCAGTGGTGCCGAAACCTGTTTGGCTCAGTGGTAAAGCGTTGGTCTGTGGACTGAAAGGTCCCGGGTTCGATTCCGGTCAAGGGCATGTACCTTGGTTGCGGGCACATCCCCAGTGGGGGGTGTGCAGGAGGCAGCTGGTCGATGTTTCTCTCTCATCGACGTTTCTAGCTCTCTATCTCTCTCCCTTCCTCTCTGTAAAAAATCAATAAAATATATTAAAAAAAAAAAAGAGGGCCCAGTGGAGGCAGGCCCGAGGGTGAAGGGGCCCCCCTCCCTCGGAGGAAAAAGACAGCCCTCTGAGTTAGAGGGTTTCTTTTCGGTCCGTGTGAAGATCTGCATGTCCAAATGACGCTCCTATTACCGTCAGGTCCAGGCACTAAGCGGCAGCCATGTTCTTAGCTGTGACCAGAGAGGAGGGAGAGCTGCAGTGTTGCTCTAACGGTGCTGATGCGAGGTCCCCGGAAGAAAGCAGCGCCTCTTGGAGACAACGCACAGCAGCCTGGGCGTGCGGGGACAGAGGGGCTCTCAGAGCTGCGGGCGGCCACTGCTGCGCTGGGCTCGCCCCTCAGAAATGGTCGCCCCGCCCTGGCTTCCATGCAGCTGGGAGCTACCCTTCCCTTCGCTCCAGGCAGCCTCAAGCCCCTACGCCCCCAGACTTATAAGGCATCTAGGGTGTGATGAATCCTCTGCACAAGTTCTCTCCATGGGATAAAATAGGGGATAACATTTTCAGCCCAACTTCATTTATCAGCGTGTACTCGGAGCTGAGGACTCACTTAGGGCGTCTTGGAAACATTTAGTCATCGTCCTGAGAACCGAGGCTAAAGCACACTTCCTGGCGTCGGGCGCCAGTTTTCCCACGGCGAGTGGCCCCAGCATTAACCCTGCTTCTCAGAGACCAGCACGTTATCTCAACGTAGCCTTCTATCTTTGTCTTCGTGTACACACATTCCTACAAAAGAAGTGCACTTTCACTGCAGGAAATGGGAAAATATATGTAAAAGTGAAGTATAAATTTGATAACATTTTGGTATATTTCAGTTTGGGTCTCTTCTATTTATGACTGAATACTTACCAAGAGATAGACATATATAGAAGTTGAATTCAATAATTTGGGATCTTGTTGCCTGTACCAATTATATGTCTTTTTTAAAAAAAACTTAAGATTTTTTTTTCAGCTGAAACCGGTTTGGCTCAGTGGATAGAGCATCCGTCTGCGGACCAGAAGGTCCCAGGTTCGATTCCGGTCAGGGGCATGTACATTGGTTGCGGGCACATCCCCAGTAGGGGGTGCGCAGGAGGCAGCTGGTCGATGATTCTCTCTCATCGATGTTTCTAACTATCTATCCCTCTCCCTTCCTCTCTGTGAAAAATCAATAAAATATATTTTAAAAAAAAACTTAAGATTTTTATGTTGAGCTTCTTCCGTGTGACTAAAGCAGTTGTTGACTAAGAATTCCATCTTGAATCGGGAAACTTCTTCCTCCTCGAACAGTGATGCCTATTTTTATTGCCAAAACTTTTTTACTTCAGCCCCAAAGTCAGTGGACCGCCCAGGACTCTGGGACATCAATGTGGAACCAGTGAAAGCGGTCCCTTCAGCTGCCCCTGCCCCCTCCCGCACAGCCCTCAGCCTGTGCTGTGCCTCAGGGAGCCCCACGTCCACCAGGACCGCTCTCCGCTCTATGACCAGGGCGGAAGGGCAGTGAGACGACATTGCACTTGATTCCACGAAAAACCCCGGGGCAGGAGGCTTCTGGGAGATGCCTGGGGAGGGCACTGTGTTCGGTTTAATTTAGTTAAATGGCGTATAAATCAGCATCAGCAGGCAAGGTTATAGTGTTAGTTCTGGGTGGTCCTTGGGAGATGGATGGGTGGGGAGAGAGAGGGGCCCCTGTAAGACTATCATTTCTTCCAAACTAGAAACACTTTTAAAATATATTTTTATTGTTTTCAGAGAGGAAGAAAGAGAGATAAAAAACATCAATGATGAGAGATAATCATTGATCAGCTGCCTCCAGCACGCCTTCTACTGGGGGTCAAACTCTCAAACCAGGCATGTGCCCTGGCCAGGAATCCATCCATGACCCCTGCTTCTTAGGTCGGAACTCAACCACTGAACCACGCCGGGGCCAGCTATACTAGAAATATTTTCAGGGGTGGAATTGATTTTATTTTGCAGGATGTTCAAACATTTAAAATAAAATCAATTAAGCAAAAAATAAAGCAAAACTTTGACATCGAGGTCATCCGTCTATATGACCCAACCCTTCTCTGTCGTGGACTAGGAAGAGCTGTGTCTGAAAATGTGGTCATTTGTAGCCTAAAGAGATGTGCGCTCACCTCCGCTGCCGGGGGCCCGCCTTCTGTCTGCTTGTCCGCACCCCTGCCCTGCAGAGAAACAGGAAGCATGCTTGCTCCCAACGAAAGGCAAAACACAGACATTCAGGTGCCTTTTAACGCCCTTAAAATGCCATCTAATTAAATCACATCTTAAGTTTTGTGAGATGCATAGCAATTTTATAGTTATCGGATCATGTAAAGCAAGTCTATCTTAGTTTTTAAATGAAATTTGGAATCTCTACGCTTGTTCATCTGGTTTTCAATTTTTTAAATAATGGAGATGTTTAGGGGCCTCCCTGGGCTTGCTGCCTGGGGCGCACTGGCTGCACCTGCTCTCTTGGTAAGCTCACCTTTAAACATGAAGAAACAACACCTCTGCCCGGCTGGCGTGGCTCACTGGTTGAGCGTTGACTTATGAACCAGGAGGTCATGGTTGGATTCCAGGTGAGGACACATGCCTGGGTTGCGGGCTTGATATTTTTTAAAAGAAACCATACTTCTGCCCTGCCCTACCTGGTTTAGCTTACCGTACAGAGCATCAGCCTGAAGACTGAAGGGTCCACATTGGATTCCGTCCAAGGGCACAGGTTGCTGGCTCCCTAGTAGGGGGCAAACAGGAGGCAACCAATCAATAATTATCTCTCATCATTGATGTTTCTCTCTCTCTCTCTCTCTCTCTCTCTCTCTCTCTCTCTCTCTTTCTCTCTCTCTCTCTTTCTCTCTCTCCCTCTCTCTTTTTCTCTCTCCCTTCCCCCATCTCCCTTCCTCCCTGAAATCAATAAAAAATATTTAAAAAGAAAAGAAACAATACTTGTGACAAGGCCATCTATAGAAGAAAACCGTGTTAAAAAAATCATTTCCCAGTGTAGGCTGCTGGGACATTTGAACACGGGGGCATGGAGAGGACCTGGAAGAATATTACATGACCTTGGGGGCAAGTGCTGTGCCTGTGGACACCTACCCCAGGCAAAGTAGTACTGGGACTTGGTGCTCAAGTTTACCGGCGTCAGACACTCAGCCCCAGCTTGTGGGGGTGTGGGCACCATGTGGGTGCCGAGCTTCCAGGGAAACACACAGTTGGCAAATCCAGATGGAAGACAAGAAACGGCCAGCCCAGGTCCTGGCATGGGCATGGGGAAATTGTCTTCCCGGATGGCATGACCATTCCTTGGAAAGAGGCTGCTGTGGTCAGTTGGATGGCAGTGCGATCAGGTGCTCCCGTCCTGGCTGAGCTGGCTTTCTGACTCAGGAGGGGCCAGAGTCCTCCTCAACCCTGAGGTCACAGACTCAGGACAAGGAGGGCTGATAGCCTAAACTGGTGGAGGGGGACAGCATGATGGCTACCCATGGACACGCCTGCTGGGGTACGGGGGGGCAGGGGTGGGATGGCCCCGCGGGGCAGACACCCCACGGCACTGCTGCTGTGAGGCAGGACTGGTAGTAGTAATTTCCTGAATTTCTCCAGAAGAGCCAGAAATCCTGATTTTTACTGGAAATGTTTGGTTTTATAGTGTTGGCTCAGTTTTTCCAAGAACACAAAGACCACCACAAAACAAAAAGCAAAACACACTAAATCTGGCCGATTAACGAGATGATTGTCTGTTCCTGTGGGCCAGGGATTCTTCAAAGGATTCCATGAAGAAAGTGAAAATACAAGCTACAGAATAATAGTCATATATCTGTTAAAAGATTTCTATCTAGCATACATAAAGAATTCTTACAATTCAATAATAAAGATTGAGTTCGTGTGAAAATAGGCAAAGGATTTGAATACACATTTCTCCAAAAAATACATATAAATGACCAACAAGCACATGAAAAATGCTCAACATCATCAGTCATCAGAGAAATACCAATTGAAACCACAGTGAGATATCATCAGGATAGCTATTATCATAAAGATAAGAACAGCCCTGGCTGGTGTTGCTAAATGGTTAGAGCATGGGACCATGCACCAAAGGGTCTCAGGTTGGATTCCAAGTCAAAGGGACCTACCTACCTGGTTGTAGGTCCATCCCTGGCTCCAGTTGGAGCACATGTGGGAGGCAACCAATCAATGTGCCTCTCTCACGTTGATGTTTATCTCTCTTTCTCTTTCTCTTCCTTCCTTTCACTCTCTCTAAAAAAGCAATGGGAAAAATATCCTCGGGTGAGAATTAACAACACCAACAAGAAGAAGAAAAAAGAAAGTCAACAAGGTTTAGTGAGGATATAGGGAAATTGGAGCCCTCCTGTTGTTGGAAGGGGAAAGTGGTGCTGCTACTCTGGAAAACTGTCTGGTAGTTCCTGAAAAAGTAAAACAGGGTTACCCAGAAATTCCACTCCTAGTTCTATATTCCAGAGAAACAAAAACGAAAATTGACAGGAACACTTGTTCATGATGCTTATAGCCTCTCTCTATATAAAAGGCTGATATGCTAAGTGTTTGTTTGACCAGTCACTATGATGAGCACGGATCACCAGGGGGCAGACGCTCAATGCAGGAGCTGCCATTGACACGCACTGGCCATTTACAGAGAAACGGCACCAGACCTGATGCCCACAAAGCAACACTCAGCTTCCCCCAAGTGGGACACAGATAAGGTGACCAGATATCCGGCTTTTGGCGAGACAGTCCCAATTTTTAACAATTTCTTTCCAAAAATCGGGACTGTTTTTAAAACGCTGCAGGATGTGGGACAAATTGTTAAAAAATCGGGATTGTCCTGCCAAAAGCGGGAAGTCTGGTCACCTTAGATAGGCCCCGCCTCACCTGGGAGCAACACCCCACCAAATCGCACCCGAGGCTGCTGAAACCTCATGGTACAAAACATGGCCCACAGCCCAGCCCAGAAATGGTCACTGTGGGTGCTGGGTAATGACATCACATAACAACCCCCAGCTTCCTCTCCGTAGCCACTAACCTCCTTGGGGTTTCTTCAGCCCAGGAACATGGCTTTCTTTATAGCCAGGTGCAAACATTTTACACTTTAACCAAATGTCTGTGAAGTGTTTTCCCGTGCCTCCTCTCATTTGATCCTCACAGAAGTCCTGGAGCAGGTTGATAGGAGACTCAGTGGAATCCTATTTTCTTTTCATTAGCTGGAAAACAGAGATTTAGAAAGCTTAGAAACTTGACCTGACTGAAAAGAAGTAAGAAATGGTGGACCTTGAAAATGACTTCAGGTTTTCTCACTGCCTAGAATATAGTCAAACACTGCTGCAGCTAAATACTTTACCCTTTGTTCTCCTTGCGTGATCTACAATAATAATCTGCTTCGTGTTGATATTTACTGCTGTGTTTCTGACAATTACCTGAAAGAGAAGTTGGAATGCTTCACTGGGTTGGAAAAAGTTTGGCTAAATCAGAAAGCAGGTCTAACTAAGCAAGTTTTTTTCTATATCTATAAAAGGCTAAGTTGACTTGTACATGCATGATACAAATAAAGCTCTTGGCCGAAACCGGTTTGGCTCAGTGGTAGAGCGTCGGTCTGCGGACTGAAAGGTCTCAGGTTCGATTCCGGTCAAGGGCATGTACCTTGGTTGTGGGTACATCCCTGGTAGGGGATGTGCAAGAGGCAGCTGGTGGATGTTTCTCTCTCATCGACGTTTCTAGCTCTCTATCTCTTTCCCTTCCTCTCTGTAAAATATCAATAAAATATATTTTTAATAAAAAATAAAGCTCTTGCTGGTTCCAATTGCACAGGTGTGTTTCAATCCGTCATTGTCAATTGTGAATTTGGTTGACACTTCTATTATATAGAAAGAGTGAATAGTGATATTAAAATATTTCTTCTAATTAATTTATTTCACTGTGCATGAATCTGTGCACTGGGCCACTAGTTTATTTATAATAGCCAAAAGTTGAAAACAATCCAAATGTTCATCAGCTATTAAGTGGGTAAACAAAACTTGGCATACCCATACAATAAAATATTATTCAACCATAAGAAGCAATGAAGTACTGATACATGCTACAATGTGGCGGACCTTAAACACATTGTGCTGAGTGAAGTAAGCCAATCATGAAAAGCCACATGGGAAAAAATACCACATGGTATATGAGTCCATTAATATGAAATGTCCAAATAGGCAAACAGAGAGAGAGATAGTAGACTACTGGTTGCATGGGGCTGTTGGGATGGAGGATTGAGGTGATTAGAGAGTAGGGAGTTTCTTTCTGACATGATGAAAATGCTTTGTAATTGGTTGTGGTGATGGCTGTATAAGTCCATGAATAGACTTAAAAATTTGAGTTATACACTTTAAATGGATGGATTGTATGTCATTTATGACTCTGTAAAACTGTTACTAAAAAAGTTGGTTGCCTTCTCCCTTCAAACTATTTGAACAATTTTCAGAAGAATGTACCATTCTCTATATGTATCTATAGGTGCTGGTTTTGTAAAGATGTGCATATCACATAAGAGTGAACAATGTGTGGTATGTGCATACACACATTTGCACAAGTAGAAATATGTGAGGAACCTTGCCCAAGGTTACCTGAGAGCAAGAGATATAGGTAGAAGGGGAACTTTCCCTTTTACTTTACATGTGTATCTGTGTTGTTTGAATTTCATAAAAATGAGACAACAAAAATTGTGCTCCTTTACTGACATCTATCAGTTATTGAGCCCTGCTACATGCCACACACTGTTCCCAGGCCCCTAGCCACTCCTTTTTTTTTCTCCAGCCCCTCCTTGAGCTAAGGCCAGGGCCGGCTGGAAGTCTGGGTTGCCTCTGGCAACCCAAAATCCCAACAACTCCTTTAGCAGGGGCCAGGGTGGGTGGGAAGCTTGGCTTCCTTTGTGGCTGGGGGCAACTCAAGCCTCCTCTTGCTCCAGCTCTGTGACCACTGCCATCTTTGTTGGGTTAATTTGCATACTCACCCCTGATTGGCTGGTGGGCTTAGCAGAGGGATGGTCAATTTGCATGTTTCTCTTTTATTAGTGTAGGTATATATTAGAGGCCTGATGCATGAATTTCGTGCAAAGGTAGGCTTTCCTTCCCCCTGCTGCCAGCACTGGCTTCCCTCCGGCACCCGGGACTCAGGCTTCCCTCTCAGTCCCATCTTCGTCCAGGAGGATGAAAGGACATCTGGGAGGACATCCAGTCTAATTCGCATATTATGTTTTTATTATTATAGATATTTTAATTTTCTCAACTGGCTACTAACTTAGCACTGTGTGAGAAGGTCCTTGTGTGTCTAAGTATGTTTCTGTCCTGGTGCTCATGTATGGGCTCACATGTATCCATGGTCTTTTTCTCCATTTACACTCTGGGGTCACACCCATGGCCTCAGCTAGAACTTCCCAACATTCCCAGCCCTGATTTTCTTGCTAAATTCTAAATCCCCGAGCCCCGTGATCTAAGAACTTTTCATCTTCAACTGCAGTTGGCGTAAGAAAATAGGAAACACGTTGGTTCATCTGAGAAGTCCCTCTACAGCTCCAGGGTTGGCTGCACACAGTCTCAGTCAACAACAGCAGGGCTCTGTCACCTCCTCTGGGAACTGGTCTCCTCTGCGGGGCTCCTTCTCAGGCGAGCGCAGGAAGTGGTGACAGGATGGCCACCCGCAGCTACAAGCTGACACCTCTCCAGCCTGGCAGCCCTGGTGGGAAGAAAGCTCTGTCTTCCCAACAGTCCCAGCAAAGGCCCCAGGGCCCTCCTAGTCATTCCTCCATTTCCAAACCAATCACTGTGACCTGGGGAGGTAATGCTTACTTCTGGAATGCAGAGTGGGGGACTCGGGCCTATGGGAACTGGAAGGACAGGGTGTGGGAAAGAGGTTTGTTTCCCAAAAGTAAAATAGAGAATCTTTCCAGAATAGAGGAGAACAGATGCCAAGTTGCCAAAACCAACAGTTGTCCCACATCTCCAGCCGGATGCCCAGGGACACCTGAGGTAACCCCAGCACATCGGCTCCCCCTCTGCCTCTCTGGCTGAATATCCCATGTTGAAGTTGTAATAAACAATCCACTTCATTCACTGGGAAATTTGAAGACAGCTAGTAATTCCTTCAGCATTTTCTCTTGTTTCTGCTTCAAAATATTGCTACTCTGATCTTTCCTCACAATATGCACTCCTGTCTTGGTTTGGGATTTCACCATCTCTTGCCTAGACAGTCACTGAATCCCAGTCTCGTCACTCTGTCTCCATTATCTCCTCCTGAAATCCACTCTCTACGTTGCTGTTAAAAGTATCTTCCTAAAGTGTGAACACCTGGGTCCTGTTGCTTCCCTGTGCCCTTGTTGTTGTTTGGCTGTCCATCACCAGGTTATTTGGCGGGACCTCCCCGCATCATGGGCCATGTTGGAAGCTGAGTCAAGGAGCCCATACTTGGTCAGTTGGATGCACCTGCTCCGGACCTGGAGTCCAGTTTCTGGGCACAGGGTTACGAGAGACAGATACTATGTTCTGTGGCTCTGGCTATGGAAGCCACATCCAGTGTCTGTGGGCAAGCAAGGCACCGTGCCAGCCGGGGCACCCAGCACCCAGTGAAGCTGGTGGTACAGCAGATGTTTCAGCAGCAGTGACCACAGACTCCTCCCAGGCCTGGTTGTGGTGTCACTGGGACTGTTCCTCTGGCTTCAGAGCCTTTGTCCCTTCTTTCATCCAGCCTGCTTCTCCAGGCTTCCTGGCAGTTCTTTGACTTGCCTGGTTTCTCTCCAAACAAATCCTTTATAACCTAAACCAGCCAGAGCCAGCTCTGCTGCTCACAGCTATGACCTTGACTGAGAACCCCTCACAGGGCCTCAGGATAAACTCTTCAGCCAGGCCTCTGAGATTTATGATCAGGGCAACGGTGAGTAGGTGATTCACGTTCCAGGTTGGAGCAGATATGCTGGGACGCCCACTGTCTCCTCCACGGCCCTACATGACCCTGCCAGGCCCTTCACATTCACAGGCCTGCGCCCTCCTGTCATGCCCTCCTTCACCTGGTAAAATGCCACACAACTCAGGTGGCTCCTCTTGACATAATCTTTCCACATCCCTTCTCTCCTATCCTCTAATCCAGTGGTCGGCAAACTCATTAGTCAACAGAGCCAAATATCATCAATACAACAATTGAAATTTCTTTTGAGAGCCAAAAACCGACTTCTGCACATGGGCCACGAAGTTTTAATTGCACTGTATGTGCATGCCCACACATGGTATTTTGTGGAAAAGCCACACTTAAGGGGCCAAAGACCCGAATGTGGCTCTCGAGCCGTAGTTTGTTGACCACTGCTCTAACATCCTACAGCCTGCACTCCCCTGAAGGCTCTGAACAAACACCTGGCACCTTGTGTCCACGTGCATCTGTCCTCAGAGAGGCCCATGGAGCTCCTCTGGTGCCTCCCCCCAGGGCCAACAAAGCGGGCTTCACACAGTGAGCCCCCAGCAAACAACCGAGGGCTGAGAATCCAGCCACCGCTGCTCCAGCCTGTCCTTGCTTACGGGGCAGTGTGGTGCTCTTGCTTAATAAAGCGTGCTGGAAAGTGCTTAAATGCCTTAGAGAAAAGTGCTTAGCACGAACTTAGTGTCTCCCTTTAGGAATCGGTTGACCTGCTGAGGAAAAGTGTCTTATGCAGGCGGGGCTGTCATAGGGAGGGAGCGGGCAGGCAGGACAAAGAGACCAAGGGGAGGAGTGGGGAAGTCCTGCTCAAGCACCGACCATTCCAAATGGGTCACGTGCCGTCTGGTGTGAATCCTCCTGGTTCTACGTCATCCTGATTTACAGTTGAAAGTCAGCAAATCTCCCGGAACGGGCATGGCTGAAGGTTGGAGTCTGTATTTTCTGAAGTTATTTCCTAGGATTCTTGTACAAACACTAGTGCCCGAGGGCATGGATTCATGAACATTGAAAGAAAATTAATTAGAAGGTGGTTGGCGGGGCAGGACTGAGGGAGACGGGCTGAACATGCCCTAGAGCCAACCTCCTGTGGTCCCTCCCAGACAGGCTGGACCTGGGGTGGCGCTGTGGCTTGAAGAGCATATGCAGAGTGAGCAGGGTCCCTCTGGCAGGTAGGATCCCTCAGCCTGGCCTGCAGGATCAGACTAAAACCAGCTCTCCAACATCTCCCCAAGGGGTCCCGGAGTGCACTCAGCAAAGTTGCTGTCATACAGGGTGTGGAATGCAAACACAAGTGAGCAGTAAACCAGATTTGGGCTGACAGTGCCCAGCAATAACATGCCCACACCTAAGGTGGAATCCCAAGGCCCCGTGAGGAATTGGGCTCCCTCTTCTCTGGTTTCAAGGTGCCAAGTCATTGTAGCTCAGCAGCTCCTGTGTTGAGCATCTGCCTCCTGGTGGTCAGTGCACATCATAGCTACCAGTCAGACAGACACTTGGCATATTTGCCTTTTATATATATAGATATAGATGCTATTCATCTACAAGCTACACATTAGTCAGACTCAACATTTACAGAAACAGTGTCAAAGGAATGGTGGGTGGGTTAAAAGCCCCACTGTGACACTATTCCCCAACTTGTTTACTGGTAGCTGTAACAACCACGGTTGTTACCATTTTCCAGACAGCATGACTTGCTCTGAACATGAGCTGTGCTCGTCCTGAACTCAGTCACAGGCGGATGGAACCTTTGTTGTTCAACGCACAGATCCCTTTCCTAAACAAGACAACATTGTGCACATGAGTTCAAGAAAATGCTTTACAGGCTACTCAAATAGAAGCAGTTGTGTCATTTTATGGATAGGGCCATGGCAAAAAAAAAAAGGGGGGGGGGGATTTTCTTTTGTCAGCAAGGCAATGTGCACCACCCAGGGTGGATATTTGGAGCTGGGGTCATGAAATTTGACTCTTGAAGATAGTGACATAATGACTGAACATGATTCAAAGTCTGGGAATTAGATGCAGGAACAGTATGAAGCAGGCTCCCCATTAGTTCCTGCTGCCCTGATCCCTGGATATACTCATGGGCCTCCTTCCACCCCATGCACCACCTCCCAGGCTCCCGTGTACAAATTCCAGAGGTCATTTCTGTGGTTCGCAACCAAAGAACTCTAAGACAATATGCAAGAAATCTTTCCATTTCAGCACAACCCTTTGCTCCAGATAAGTAACAATGACAGGAGAAAACTTTAAAAGAGGAGCACTCTAAGATACAGTCATCTCAAGGAAAGGCCGAGTAGAGAACTGAGAATTAATCAAGGCTGCCTGCTAGCTTCTTGTCTGAGCCGAGGATTTCTCTAGCATTACCAAATAATAGGAACTGTAAAGCTTCATCACAATGCTCAGTCCTAGATAGGAGTAGATGCGGCTTAGTGAAAGGCAACTATAAAAATGAAAAACTGATTGTCAAGGTGGAAAAGAGAAGAGAGGGGGGGAAAGAACAAAACAAGAGCCCTAAAACATTCTACTCAAAATAAGGTAGCAAATTAATATTGCAAGAAATAAGAGAGATCCCAGATTTAAAAAACAAAAAACTGAAGAAGTTCATTACCACCAAACCAGTGTTATAAGAAATGTTAAAAAGATTTTTTTAAGAAGAAGAAAAAATATTAAAATCTGAATAACAAAAATGTTCAATAACTACATACATATCAATAATTACTTTAACTGTAAATGGATTAAAAGATCCAATCAAAAGACATAGAGTGGCTGAATGGAGAAGAAAACAAGACCCATACATATGCTGCCTACAAGAAGTGGTTCAGATAGAAAGACACACCCAGGCTAAAAGAAAAGGGACAGAAAAAATGTTTCATGCAAATAAAAATGGGGGGAAAGCTGGGGTAACAATAGTTATGCCAGACAAAATAGGCTATATAACAATAGACAAAAAAGGACCCAATATTTCCACTTCTGGATATTTATTCAAAGAAACCCAAGCACTAAATGAAAAAGACACATACAGCCATATGTTCATTGCAGCATTATTTACAATAGCCAAGATGTGGAAGCAACTTAAGTGTCCATCAGTAGCTGAATGGATAAATAAAAACTGGTGCATATATATATATATAATGGAATATGATTCAGCCATAAAAAAGAAATATTGCCATCTGCAACAACCTGTATGGACCTAGAGGGTACTGCACTAAGTGAAATAAGTCAGTCAGAGAAAGACAAATACTATATGGCTTCACTTGCATGTGGACTCTAAAACAAAATAAAGAAGTGGCACCAAAACAGACTCATAGATACAGAGAACATTTTGAAATTTGCCAGGTGGGAGTGTTGGGGAGTGGGGTAGGTAGAGTGGGTGGAAAAGGTGAAGGGATTAAGAAGTAAAATTGTAGTTACAGAACAGTCATGGGAATTTAAAGTATAGCATAGGGAGTATAGTCAGTAATCTCTCTCTCTATATATATATATATATAAAAGCCAAGCAACTGAAACAACAGAATGACCAGAACGACCAGAACAACAGGTCACTATGATGCCCACTGAATTGGCCAACCGGCCCAATCAGACCCCAATCAGCTCCCCCACAACCTGCTGTGACCCCTCCCCACAGCCAACCCCATCCTCAATCGTCCCACCCCACCCCCATTGGGCAGGCCAGCAGGACCCCACCCATGCACGAATTCACTCTCTCTTCCTCTCTGTGAAGAATCAATAAAATATTTTTTAAAAGATTTGTGAGATGCAATTAAAACATTCCCTAGAGGGAAGTGTATATAATTAAATACCCTATATAATAAAGAGGTAATATGCAAAATGGCCCTCACACTTTCACAAGATGGCTGCCTATGACCAGGCTGGCAGGGGGATTAATGAGGGACAACCAAACGACTGAACAGCAGGTTACGTGAGGCAATCAGACCAATAGGGGGAGGGGGAGTTGAGGGTGACAAGGCTGGCACGGGGGGAAGTTAGGGGCGACCAGGCCAGCAGAAGGGGTAGTTGAGGGCAATTAGGCTGGTGGGGGGGGAGCAGTGAGGGGCAACTAGGCCAGTTGGGGGGGGGGGGCAGTAGGGAATGACCAGGATGGCAGGGAGAGGAGCAGTTAGGGTGACCAGGTTGGCATGTAGAGTCAGTGAGGGGTGATCAGGCCAGCAGGGGGAGCAGTTAGGAGTGACCGGGAAGGCAGGCAGGTGAACAATTAAGAGCCATTGGTCCAGGATTGTGAGGGGATGTCCGACTGCCAGTTTAGGCCCAATCCCCTAAACTGGCAGTCAGACATTCCCCAATGGATCCCAGATTAGAAAGGGTGCAGGCTGCGTTGAGGGGACACCCCCAATATACGAATTTTGTGCACTGAGCCTCTAGTTTATATTAGAAAACAATAGAGGTCTAAATATCACTGATCCAAACATCTACCTTAAGAAGCTTTTAAAAAGAACAAATTAACCTTAAAATAAGAAAATAAAGAAGGGAGCAGACATCAATGACATAGAAAATGAAAACAAAAAATAGAGAAAAGTCCCCAGGGGGCCGTGTGCCCCAGGTGAGCCGTGTGTTCCAAGGGGGCCGTGTGTCCCAGGAGAGCCGTGTGTCCCAGGGGGCTGTGTTCCCCGGGAGAGCCGTGTGCCCCGGGGAAGCAGTAGGACCCAGGGGGAGAGGCGGTGTGAACCAGAGGAGGAGATGATTCTATTCGTGTGGTCCTGAGATAGTCACCATAAAACAAGCAGACTGCCAAATGAGGAGCGGATTCTATTCATGTGGTCCTGAGATGGTCACCATAAAACAAGCAGATTGTGAAATGACAGCGGGGAGGGAAAGGAGACCTGGGGGGAGATAAGAGAACAACTGAAGGACTGGTATGCATGCATATAAGAACAACCAACGAACACAGAACTCTGGGGAGGGAGGGCATGAATGGGAGGTGGGAGGGGGGGGCAATGGTAAGCTATGTATACATATAATACCTTAATAAATTTTAAAAAATAATAAAAAAATAAAAAATAGAGAAAAGTCAATAAAACCAAAGAAGTTTCTTTGAAAATATTTTTAATTGGACATTTTTAGTCAGAATTATTGAGGGAGGGGGCAGAGAAAGAAGACACAAAGTGCCATAATCAGGAAATTTGAAGACAATACTTCAGAGGCTACAAATACTATAAGAATAAAGATAGCCCAATCTTTTATTGTAGTGATAGAGGCCTGGTGGATGAAAATTCATGCACTGGAGGGGGCGGTTCCTCAGCCCAACCTGCCCCCTCTCACAGTCCAGGAGTCCTCAAGGGTGGGAGGTGACCTGGCGATTAGGGGAAGGTGATGCCCCATCACATCTGTGCTGTGGCCACACAGCAGCTCAAGCCTCAGCCGAAATCCTTAGTGAAATGTAGTCTAGTTGTCAAATGTAGTCTACCTGAGCCTCGGGCAGCCCTGGGCCGCTGGGGAGCTGAGAGGACTGGGGGACTCCAGAGGCAGGCACGTGGAGCAGCCAGACCCATCTGGAGGCAGGCCCAGCCGTGCCACGTGCCTGCCGCCCCAGCGGGGCTGAGGGAACTGGGCACCGCCATCTTTTGGCTGCGGGAGCTGACATTTTTTTTAGTGTGTGGCGGTCAATTAGCATATTCCTTCTTAATTGGCTGTGGGTACCACCATCTTTGTGAGGACACGACTGTCAATTAGCATATTCCCTCTTTATTAGATAGGATAATACATATAACATAAAACTATCTTGACCTTTTTTAAGTGTACAGTTCAGAGGTATAACATCACTACCATCCATCTACAAAACTCTTTTCATCTTGCAAAACTGAAACTATACTTATTAAATAATAACATTCCATTTTTCCACCCTCTACACCCTGGGCAACCACCATTCTACTTCTGTCTTTATTATTTTAACTGCTCTAAGTAATACATAAGTCAAATCATACAGTATTTATATTGTTGTAAATGGTTTATTTTACTTAGCATGATGTCCTCAGGGTTCACATTAAAACATATATCAGAATTTCCTTCCTTTTTAAGGTTGAATATGACCTTGCATTTATAGACTGCATTTTTCTTATTAATTCATTCATTAATGGACACTTGGGTTGCTGTCACATTTTAGCTATTATAAATAATGCTCCATCCTTGCTGGTTTTGCTCAATGGATAGAGCATTGGCCTGTGGAGTGAAGGGTCCGTGGTTCAATTCCAGTCAAGGGCACATTCCCAGATTGGGGGCTCAATCCTCAGTAGGGGGCATGCAGAAGGCAGCTGATCAATGATTCTTTCTCATTATTGATGTTTTTATCTCTCTCTCCCTCTTCCTTCCTCTCTGAAATCAATAAAATATACTTTAAAATTAATAAATGAATAAAGCTCTTACAAAAATGGATATACAAATATCTCTTTGATACCCCAATGTCTATTGGTTTGCATATGTACCCAGAAGTGGAATTGCTGGTTAATTCTATTTTTAATTTTCTGAAAAAGTGACATACTGCTTTCCTCAGTGGCTGTACCATTTTACAATTCCCATAAGAAGTGCACAAAAGTTCCAGTTTCTCCACATTCCCATCAACATTTGTTGTTTTATCTATTTTTTATAGTACCCATCCTAATGAGTGTGAAATGAAAAGTCCTGTAATTTTGACTTGCATTTCCAAAGCAATTTTATGCTACAAAATTCAACATCTTAGTGAAATGGTCAAAGTCTTTGAAAGATTGTATTACTTCACTAGGGCTGCCATAACAAAGCACTACAAACAAAGTGGCTTAATCAATAGAATTTTTTCCCCTCACAGTTCTGTAAGCTAGAATCTGAGGTCAAGTGTGGACAAGGTTGATTTCTTGAGGCCTCTTCTTGGCCTGTAGCTGACCAACTTCTTCCTGTGTCTTCATATGCTCTTACTTTGTGCATGTCCGCACCCTTGTCTCCTCTTTTAAGAAGGGCACCAGTCTTTTGGATTAGAATCCAATCTCTGAACTCAATCACATTATGAAGAACTGAGGGTTAGGACTTCAACATTAGAATTTGCGGGGACAATATTCAGCCCATAACAAGTACAAATCACCAAACCTCACTCAAGAGAAAGTAGGTATAATAGCTAGCCCCGAACTTATTACAGACATTGAATTCATAGTTTAAAACCTTCCCATAAAGAAAACTCCAAGCCCACGTATCTTCACTGGTTAACTACACCAAATATTTTTTTTAAAAAAGGAATACCATGCCTACACAACCTCCTCCAGAAAACAGATGGTGGAACACTTCTCAACTGATTATCAAAACCTGACAAAGAACAATATCCCTCATACCTACATGCAAAAATCTTAACAAAAATGTTAACAAATCAAGTCCACCAATATATAAATGGGTTACACATCATGACCAAGTGGGTTTATCCTAGGAATGCAGAGTTGGCTTAATATTCAAAAGTCAAGCAATATAATCTATCCTAAGAATTATATAATCATATCAATATCTTTGATGCTATATAATTTGCTATATACACAAAAGGTGTCAAATTAATTCAATAAATTTATTAATAAATGGTGTCAGATCAATTTGGTATCATATGGAAAATAACTCAAAAATTATTTTCACCCTTACCTCAAATCACATATAAAATAACTTAAAGTTATTTTACTCGAGAGTTAGAACTATAAACTAGTTAGAAGAAGAAAATACAGGAGAAAATCTTTGTAACATTAGGTTAAGCAAATATTTATTAAATAGTTTTACTGATTTTTAGAGAGGAATGGAGAGGGAGAAACATTGATCAGATGCCTCCTTCATGTCCTCTACCGGGATTGAGCCCACAACCCAGGCACATGTTCTGACCAGATATTGAACTGGCAATCTTTCAATGCATGGGTAGATGTCCAACCAACCGAACCACATTGGCCAGGACAGCAGCAATTTTTTTACTTAGGATACAAAAAAAAAAATGCAAACTATTAAGAATGATGACTTGGACTTCATTAGAATAAAAATCTTTTTACTCTTAGAGGGAGTTAAAATATAAGCCAAAGATTGACAATATTTATAAAACATCCTATATAATAAAAGCCCAATGACCATAACCACCAGAGACCAGAACCACCACGGCCCCTCACCAGGCTGGCCCCACTCCCCAGCAAGCAGTTAGAGGTGACCAGGCAGGCAGGCAAGTGGTTGGGAGCGATCAGGGAGGCAGGCGAGCAATTGGAAGTCATCAGGTAGGCAGGTGAGTGGTGAGGAGTGGTGAGGCAGGCAGGCAGAGCCCCATGATCGATCGCCTCAAAGAGAGAGACCCAGGCCACAGCCTGCAGGAGGGACGCTGGGGGGCTGCAATGGGAGGTGCTGGCAGCGGTGGGTGCTGCAGGGCAGGGCTGGCACCACAGCGGCTCCTGAGTGGGCATGGCGCCCGCAGCCCTGCTCAGGCCCCAGGGTCGCAGCCTCCCCCCGAGGCTTCTGCAGGCTGGACTGCCACTCCTCCTGCTGTGATGCCTGGGCAGATCCTGGACCCTTCCGTGACTGTGGGCTCTCTGCCAGTGCTCAGCCCCCTGACCAGACTCCCCAGCTCGGCCCTGACTGCAGAGGAGCTGAAAGACACTGACATCCACAACATTGGGGCCATGTAGCCCCTGTGCACTTCCTGAAGGTGAAACTGGGCAGGAGGCCTCAACATTTGAAAAGTGAGCTAGATGAGGAAGAGGAGCAGAGGAAAAGGCACTGGGAAAAGAACAAAGTGGCGGCAGCCCCATGCCAGAACAAGGAGTGGAAGGAGTGTCTGCGGCGGGAATCTGAGTGGCTGGAGCTCATGAACACGGAGCTGAAAACCAGATGGAGGAGCTGAAGCAGGAGCGGCAGCAGCTCATCCTGATGTACAACCAGCATCGCCCCACCTGCTTCATCAGGACCGGCAGTGTTAAGACCCCGACTCAGAGGGCAACCCACTGCTGGAGCAGCTGGAGAAGAAGTGACCTGGGGCTGGGCGGAGGAAGAGGAGGAGAAGAGAAGGAAGAAGGAGAAGGGTCCCAGAGGGCTCTTCCTTGCTGCATGAAAAGCTCTTCAGTGAGGCTCAGCACAGCCAGCATCAGCCAAGCTTTTTTGTGAAACTGAGACCAGCCACACCAGGGGAGGAACCCAGGCTGATGAAACCCAAGATCAAGCGCTGAGACCACAGTGGTCCTGAGGGGGCGCTCTTCTGCCTGGGGCCAGGCTTGCAAGAGGCAGGACAGAGGCCCAGGCAGCTGTGGGCACTTCTAGCCTCTCCACCAGGGCACCCACCCAAAGCACCTCCGAGTAGCCAGGAAAAGCCATGAGTTGCAACCAAAATTAGGCTGAGTATGGAACTCAGAGTGAAACTGTAATCTGCCTGACCCAGCCCTGACCGTGACCCTGACCCTGATCCTGATCCTGATGCAAGGCTGGAGAAGGGCACAGTGCCAGGCCCTGCTGTACCCACCCACCGTGGTCCAGCTCAGTCCTGCCCGGAGTGGCAGCCGGGGCGCACGCTCGCCGGCCCTGCTGGAGCTGCTGTGGGCACGAGGCCCATACTCACTGAACGTTCACAGACCGGCTGTCCTGGCAGGCCTTCCAACTGCACGTTTTTTATACTTTCTTTTTAAAAAATATTTTTTACAAAATAAAAATTTCATAGAAGCAATATATAAATGGATTTCCATAATGACCGGGTGTGATACAGTATACATATGCTATGATTTGTTCGTCATGAACAGATATTCTGCAGTTATGGCCGTTGCATATAATTTCCAAGTTCTGTAGTCGCTGGGTATTAGGGTTGGCAGGGGCAGGGTGCAGTGCATTTCCATCCTGGTATACCTTTCATAGTACTCAGTTCTGTATTGCTCAGTAAACATTACTCTTACTTAAAAAAAAAAGAAAAGAAAGAAAGAAAGAGGAAGAAAGAAAGAAGAAAGAAAAAGAAAGAAAGAAAGAAAGAAAGAAAGAAAGAAAGAAAGAAAGAAAGAAAGGAAGAAAGAAAGGAAGAAAGAAAGGAAGGAAGGAAGGAAGGAAGGAAGGAAGGAAGGAAGGAAGGAAGAAAGAAAGAAAGAAAGAAAGAAAGAAAGAAAGAAAGAAAGGAAGGAAGGAAGAAAGGAAGAAAGGAAGAAAGGAAGAAAGGAAGAAAGAAAGAAAGAAAGAAGAAAGAAAGAAAGAAAGAAGAAAGAAAGAAAGAAGAAAGAAAAGGAAAGAAAAAGAGGGAGGCCCAGGCCAGCCAAGCCATTGCACCCCACACCTTTCATTACAGAGGGAGGCGACTGGTGGCAGGAGAGGGGGCAGTGCTGCACAGATGGCCAGCAGTGGCAGCAGCGGGGGCAGGAAAGCCTCTATAGGCCCTGATCTAAGGCCAGGCCTAGGGACCCTACCTGACGGGTCCCGGATTGTGAGAGGGTGCAGGCTGGGCTGAGGGACCCTCCTGAGTGCACGAATTTTCATGCACCAGGCCTCTAGCATATCTAATAAAAAATTTGTATCCGGATTATATAGGGAGCTCTTATAACTCAATAACAGGAAGCAAACAATTAAGTTTAATTTTTTTTATTTTTTAATATGTTTTATTGATTTTTTACAGAGAGGAAGGGAAATGGATAGAGTTAGAAATATCGATGAGAGAAACATTGATCAGCTGCCTCCTGCACACTCCCTACTAGGTATGTGCCCGCAACCAAGGTACATGCCCTTGACTGGAATCAAACCTGGGACCCTTGAGTCCACAGGCCAATGCTCCATCCACTGAGCCAAACTGGATAGGGTCAAACAATTCAGTTTTAATTAAAGTTTTTTATTTGACTTAATTGTGTATTTGCATGCAGTTATAAGAAATACATCTTACGTGGCCTTATCCAGTTTCCCCGAATGATAACATCATACAAAACTATATTACAAGGTTACAACCAGGATGTTCACATGGGTACAATCAAAAGGCAGAGCATTTCCATCACAAGAATCCTGTTTTTCCTTCTGGGATTCCTGTTAAGACGCATGTCAGAATCGTGGGATCGATATGTGCTCCATGTCACCTTAAACAAATTCAAAAAGTATATTTTCACCCTTTGTTCTACTTTCCTAGGAGAATTCCTAGGCCTTGCCTCCAAATTTATTATTTTACATTTCAGCTATGTCCATTCTGCTATTTGGCCCGTTGTTAAATATCTGATTTTTTTAGTTGTATTGTATCACAGTAGCAATATCCCCCTTACCCTCCTAAAGTTATTAAAGTCTTTGGCCCATGAGCTCCACTTTACGTCTAGTGTCAGTTCTTACATTTGTAGTTTGCAGCTCTTTTCATGTGGTTGGTTTTCCTGTTTAATCACAGCAGATGGTCCCAAGCAGCCATCTGCAGCCTTCCTGCATGCATGAGTGAAGCGGCGGTGTGTGTGTGAGGGACAGGAGTGCCACCTCCAACTGCAGGGCATGAGGCCTGTGCAGCCCAGGCGCCTGGGTCCCACCCACTGCACAGGAGAGCCTGGACTGCTGGATCTCCACCAGCCAAGGATGCACGGTACAGGAAAAGCCTGATTCCCAAGAGAAGCAGTGTGGGCTAAGGACAGAGGTCAAGTTCATCTGGCAAGTGACCCTAGACAAATAACTTCATGTGAACCTTAATTTCCTCACCTGAAAAAATGGGGATATCCCCAGCATGCAGAGCCATGGTGAAAGTTAAATACTATTTAGTAACTAGAGGCCCGGTGCACGAATTTATGCACCAGTGGGGTCCCTCGGCCAGGATCAGGCAGAAACCAGCTCTCTGACATCCCCTGAGGGGTCCTGGATTGTGAGAGGGTGCAAGCCAGGCCCAGGGATCCCACCTGTGCACTATCGGGGCTGGGGAGGGACACAGGAGGTTGGCCAGCAGGGGAAGGACCGCAGAGGGCTCCAGGGTGTGTCCAGCCCATCTTGCTCAGTCCCGATCAGCCAGACCCCAGCAGCAACCTACTGGTCAGAACGTCTTCCCCCTGGTGGTGAGTGCATGTCATAGCAACTGGTCGACTGTCCCCCACCCCCATCCCCCCTATCGATCATGGCATGTCATAGCAAAGGATTGAGGGGCCTTATCATATCATTAGCATATTATGCTTTGATTGGTTGAACCGATGACTGGACAACCAGACAGTTAGCATATTGGGCTTTTACTATAAAGGACAGCTGCAAAATGCCCAGCAGAGGACCCAGGACACAATGAACACACTATAAAGGCAGCTGTCATTGTTTTTACTTTATGTCACTTAAACACTCCTGCAGTATGATCCAAAGTGTGCTCCGGCAAGCTGTGCTTGGGACTAATGGGCGGTAACACTGTTCTCGGCTTTAGGCTGATTGTTCCTGTAGGTTGCCTTCCCATGGCTAGTGCTTCTGGGTCTGCTCCGTGGAAGGCTCGTGTCTCCTGTATTCTCCTGCAAGACTCTTCTTCCTTCACACAACACCTCCTCCTCCTCCTGTGCTCCCACAGCCTCTGCACTAACGTGTAACTCAGTGACTAGACTGTCTGCACGCTCCCAGCTGGACGCCTGACCTGGAAGAGCCAATGGCAGACGCGCCTATCCACCCCGGGCCAGCGTCCAGCTCCGAGGAGGCGCTCTCCGCGGGCATAGGTGAATAAATGATTTGCAGAAACAAAGCCTCCCTCCTGTGCCGTTGCTCCCCAGCAAAACCAGCAGAAGACTGACGGGTGGAGATACCGACAGATCCGCAAGCTCGGTGGAGGGCTAGTTTACCCTCTAGTTTAGTTTTTCCTCTTCTCATCTCATGCCCTCTCTAAATCATCTGACTTCCCCCCCGATTTTACAACAGGAAATGAAAGCAGACAATCTCTCTCAAGCATTTTTTTATTTCTGTTGTTTGGTGTTCTGGTTTGGTACACATGAGCTATGGCTGTATCTCACACTCATCATGACACACTCCATAAAACAGCACAAGATAAATCACTGGGCTCGGTTTTGCTTCACCTGGTTGTCACACTGAAATATCTATTTCTAAGCGCACAAAAGATAGCAGTCCTTGAGTCTACAGATGAACAAGGACAGGGTGAGCGGCAGCCAGATCCACCAGGAAGCGGGAGGCTGAAGTCAGGCCCGGGGTGGCTGTCTGCAGACCGAGGTGGAAAAAGCTACACAAAATCTCCAGAAAGGCCAGGGCAGCTGGGGATACACTCCTGGCTGCCTCCTACCTGTCGCCTCCTCTGCTTTCTCAGTCCTCACAGATTCGAAATAAACACGGAGGCCTACAGGCCTAAGACCAAAGCCAGCGGTGCCTGCTCTACGGCCTCGGTGGCTGCATGAGTGTGTTTTACCCTGGGGCCCGACAGACCCTCCCAGCCCCAGCCAGCCCATGGGAAGACCAGGCAGGCCCTGCCCAGCGCTAAAATGTCTTGCCCTCAAAGGCCTTCAGGTTGAAGGCAGTGTCCAGAAACTTCTTCAGAGACACCAGGTGAGCGTTCCTGTTTCCCGTGGCCGGTGCGGCCGCTGGGTCACGGCCGACATACCTGGGGGAGGAGAGACAGTGAGGGGAGGGCTGGCCGCTAGCCCAGGGCTGTGTGGGGTCTGATTCTTCTCGTCCTGCTACCCAGATGAAGACCCCGAGGCGCCATGTGGCAAAGTAAATGGCCTAAGGCCAAAGGCGGGAGATCTGAGAGCGCGGGAGGGGCCCTGGGTCAGTTCTGGCTGCAGGGTTTGCTACGTGAGGTGGTGCTGATGGGGGGGTCCCTGATGGGGAAGCTGACCAGTCCCAGCAGTCACAGAACCAGCAGGTACTATGGTTCCCAATGTGGCCAGAGAAGGACACTGCCAGTTCTGGGTGTCACACCCAACGGGCCAGGCAAAGCCAGGACGGGTCCCCAGGCCCCCACCCCGCAGAGCCCGCCGAGTGGAGGGCAGGCGGCTGGCTTCCCTGCGCCCAGCCCTGTACCAGATGGGCCGTGTCCGGTTCAGGATGGTCATGAAGCGCGGGTTGATGTAGTCATAGTAGCCCATGTTCTTGTGCTCCTCCTGGCACCATACCAGCTCTGCGCCTGGGTACTTCTCCGCCTCTCTCTTGATCAGGTCGAAGGGGAACGGGGAGATCTGGGGCAGACGGGAAGACATGGCAGCGTAGTCCGGGGGAACGAGACCACACAGCTCCCTCCCGGGCCCAGGTCTGGCCGGGCCAGGCACCCTGCCCCGGGGTCAGGCTGTCCGGCCCTGTCCATCACTCCGAGCAGGCACACCTGCTCCAGGCGCGTGATGGCCACTTGGTCCTCCAGGCACTGGTTGCTCCGCTCCTTCACCAGGTCGTAGTACACCTTTCCCGTGCAGAAGATGAGCCGCCGCACCTGCTCAGGAGCCCGGGCCGCGGCCCCATCCTCAGGAATGACCCGCTGGAAGCTGGTCCCTGGAGACCGACATGGCATGGACGAGGCATCAGCCCCTAGAGGGGCCGGAGCAGCTGGGGAGCCAGGCCCGCGGCCCCCGCACCCACGGCTCCCCTTGGCCACCAAGACCAGCCCGGGTTTAGCTCTGCGGTACCTCTTGAGCCAAACGATGGAGAAGATGACAAGTGAAACCTGAGATGTCATAGTGCAGTGGTCCGCAAACCGCGGCTGGCGAGCCACATGCAGCTCTTTGGCCCCTTGAGTGTTCGAATGCCACTTCTTCAAAATAGACTGGCCCAGGCCGAAAACCGGCTTCTGCACGTGGGCCTCAAAGTTTCCATCGCACTGTATGTGCGCGCCCGGACGTGGTATTTTGTGCAAGAGCCACACTCAAGGGACCAAAGAGCCGCATGTGGCTCGCAAGTCGTGGTTTGCTGACCACTGTCATGGAGGAAGAAGTGGAGAGGGGAGCCCGAGCCGAGGGCGGAGGCTGGGGAGCACCACCGTTCGGGGGAAGTGGGGTGCCAGGGGAAGTGGGGTGCCAGGGGAAGTGGGGTGCCAGGGGAAGACCCTGGCGCGGAAATGAAGGTAATGTCTTGACCCTCTCACGGGCTGGTTACCGGAGGCGGAGCTGCTCCATCCAGTCCCGCCATCGCTGTGTGCACTGCCGTTACCCCATCCCCAAGCTCACGGGTGAGCAGCTGTCTCCAAAGACCACCACACACCCCTCCCTCCCTCCCTCAGCCCCGCAGCCAAGCCCCCAAGCCTAAGTGCTGTCCGTCTTTCCTTCCTGAGCTCACATCATGTGCCCGGCAGCAGGCCAAGCAAGCACGCTGCAAAGATCTCTGGGAAAGCATCCCAGGGAGCACAGCGAGCAGAGAGGGACCAGGCTGCCAGGCCCCTCCAGAGAAGGGCCAGCACCAGGCATCCGGCCCAGGCGGCCCCGCCCAGGCCAGAGCTCGGAACTGCCGCCTCAGACCTCCCACCCCTCAGGGACACCCAACCCACCCCGTGCGCGACCCTTCCTGGCCAGACCACTGCCCAGGACAGCTCCACTCTGCCGCGCCTCAGGGCCCCGCTGCACTCCCTGGCCCTCCCCTGGCCCTCCGTCTCAGTTCCTACACTTGGTCCTCCGGGCACCTTATCAGACTGACCCGACGCCAGGTCAGTGAGGCTGAGGGCTCTGGAGGGGACACCGCGTCCCAGGGACAGTCAAGAATCAGTGACATTTACCCTCCTGCAAACGAGGTAGACTTCTGCCCGGCCTCCTGCCAGCCAGGCCAGCCCTGCTGGGCCCAGTGCACCCCTCTGCCCCTGGTGCTGAGCCCAAGCGGCCCAGCCTAGCCCCGTCCAGCTGGCCGCCCGCCAACCTCCCCACCCAGCCCGGGGTGGGGGCCCAGCAGGAGCTGCTGCAGAGCCCAGAGCCACACCCCAGTGAGCAGTCCCGGGAGCGAGGCCTCCCCAAGCCCCGGGCCTCCCCCGCGGCCCCGCCTGCCCAGGCACATACCAGATACCATTTGGTCAAAGCTGGACTTGGCCTTCGGGTGCCTCAGCAGCGATTTGGGCGTGAAGACGATCAGCTGGAAGGGAAACACGAGCCGAGCTGCCCGCTGCCCCGGGACAGGCTGCGGCTGCCCGGCGGGGCTGCGGCGGCGGCCCGGGCGGGCGGCTCACCGGCTTGCGGAAGGGCAGCAGGATCTGCCGGCGCAGCACGTGGAAGTAGTTGGCCGGCGTGGAGCAGTTGACCACGATCCAGTTGCAGTCGTAGAGCTGCCTCACCTCGAAGTCCTCGGAGAACGCCTGGGGGGACAGGGGGACAGGGTGGCTGGGAGGAGGCCCCGGGCGCCCGGCCCTGCCCCGGGGAAGGCGGGGGCACTCACGGGGTAGGCATCCGAGTCGTCGTTGCTCATCTGCAGGAACCGCTCGGGCCTCGCCGAGGAGTGCTCCGGCCCCTGAAAGCGAAGGCCAGACGTCCAGGTGGCCGAGGGGAGGGGGCGTCACACAGGACAAGCCTGGCCGTGCAGGGACCTGGGTCTCCGGGAACGGAGTGGAAGGTTCTGGGAGAAGGTGCCCTCACTCTGGGGCCCAGACCACAGGAACGACCCGGGAATGTGGGAGCGGGGTCGGGAAGGCAACCTCGGGGGGGCTGGGGAGCCAGTGTGGGTGGGAGTGAAGGCCAGGCAAAGGCCTGTCTCCAGCACGTCCTGCCCAGTGGCTGCCGCTCCACCCCGGCACAGGCCGAGGCCCACACGTTAGTCCCTGGCCTGCATGGAGCCCCGTGGTGCGGACACTGCTTCCTCACTTTACAGTGAAGACGGTGCGGGGCAAAGAGATTCAGAAACAGCCCAAGACCCGTCAGCCAGAAAGGCAGATGTGACCAGAGCTGACTCCCCCTCCCACCCGCGCCCAGGGGCTGCTGACAGCTCGGTGACCTCCAAACTCGCTCCCCGTGCATCGGGGTGACCTGCCCCTTAGTGGGGACTCACCAAGGACCCAGCGCCACAGGCACCGGCCAGGCCACCCCAACCCTCCCCCCCAGCCTGGCTCCAGCTCCGCAGTAAGAAGCCTTTACAGCGGGGGGCCTGGCAGGCCGCGCCCCCTCTCCCTCGGGTGTGCCCGGAGACGGGCCTGAGGCAGTGCCCAGCGAGGACGCCGAGGGGCTCGCAGGGCATGCGAAGCGCTCGGCAGTGAGTCCTGGCTCTGGACAGCCACGTGGCGAGGATGACCCTTACTGGGCCCGAGCCGATGGGCCCTCAGGGACATCCCGCAGCCCAGCGGAACCACACAGCCCAGCCGCCCTGTCGGCACTCCCAGCACAGCCTGCCCGGAGGGGCCGGAAGACAGGCCGCGCTGCACAGATCGGGTTCAAGTCCAAGCTACTAGCTGAGTGACCTTGGATAGTCCACATCTTTGTGCCTCAGTGTATCTGAAAAACGGGGACAGGACTCACTCTGTTACACTGTTGGGACGAAGAGCTGTGAGGCTGGAAGAGTTAGCACACGGAGCGGGTTTGAAACAGCCGGGCCCGTAGCGGGCTCAGGCGTGTCGGCTACTTCCACGGCTGGTGAAAGTGCCATCCCCATTTCAGCCACAGCCAGAATGCAGCCCCCTCAGCAGCCCCCCGTGTTCCATGGGCCCAGAGGTGCCTACGCTCCAGCCCTGCATGTGGCCCAAGGTCCACGCCCCCGGCCCCGCGGCACTCACCATGCCCTCCATGCCCACCGGAGCCCCAGGCCCGCGGCACTCACCATGCCCTCCATGCCCACCGGAGCCCCCGGCCCGCGGCACTCACCACGCCCTCCATGCCCGCCGGAGCCCCCGGCCCCGCGGCACTCACCACGCCCTCCATGCCCCCCAGACCCCAGGCCCCGTGGCACTCACCACGCCCTCCATGCCCCCCAGACCCCAGGCCCCGTGGCACTCACCATGCCCTCCATGCCGTGCGGCAGCAGCAGCACGATGCCGTTGTGCCGCACCCACTTGGCCTGGCCGGTGCTGATGAACTGGTCGATGATGCACTGGGCCGTGTTGTGGAAGTCGCCAAACTGGGCCTCCCAGAGGACCAGGGCGTTGGGGCTGGCCATGGCATAGCCCAGCTCGAAGCCTAAACGGGAGGAACCAAGGCAGCCTGCCACACAGCCCCCAGTGCCGTGGCCCCGCCAAGCCCAGCCCTTTCTCACACACCCGCCCCGCCCCCCACCCCTCCCGCCAGGCCACGGGGAGCGGGACTCCTTGGGGCCCACGGCTCTTGCGTCCTGGGAACGAGGACACGGGAGAGGTGCCCTCGGCGAAGCTGCACGTGGCTAGCGTCAGCCTCGAGGAGCCAAGTCCAAAAGACTCCTGGGAGGCAGAGGGGCCAGCTACCTAGAGGAGCCCCCAAACAGGTGGGGGCTGCTGAGGGGGAGGGGGAGGGGCAGGAGCTGGTCCCTGGGGGGTCCTGCCTCTAGGAGGCAGCAGGGATGGAGGCGGACAGCTCAGGATGGAGCCGAGGGAGAGAATTCAGGGTCCAGTGAGGAGCTGGTCAGTGGGGAGCCCTGAGCCCAGGGAGGGGAACTGGAGACCAGGCTGCGGGGTACAGTGTGGAGGGGAGATGACATCAGGACAGTGGGGTGGGCCAGGCCAGGCTCAGGCCAGCTATCCCACAGTGGACAATTTGGGGTTTTCTGGCCCCATGGGGCTGGGGCCCTGGAGCAGAGCTCCGGTGTCCAAAAAGCACCCTCCCCGCCCCATCCCCAGGCAAGCAGGAGCCCCCAGCTGGCCTCCCAGTCCCACGTGGCCTCAGCGTCCCCATGACCGTGCCAGGACCCAGGGCCACCCCGGGGCCTCTGAGCCTCTCAGCCACAGGCCCCGTCCATGGTCCCAGCGACAGGCCACTCGGGATGCAAGCCCCTCCGTGGTCTCCAGGCACCCAGGCCCGCCCGGCCTGCCTGCAGTCTGACCCACCCAGGACGCCGTACTCCGAGAGGGAGCTGTTGCACACGGTGTACGGGGCCTGGTCAGGCCAAAGGTGGTTCATGGGGACACAGGTCCTCCGGTCAACTTCCTGGTCGTGGAGGACGTGGTGCCGGTGACTGGAGAGAAACAGAGCCGGGAGGATGGGGAGCGGGGGGCGGGCAAGCCCTCGTCACCGCGCCAGAAAACCTGCACGTCCCACGGGACCGTGGCGCCGAGGCCCTGAGAGCCAGGGCGGCCAGCAATGCCCCCACACCGCACAGGCCTGAGTCTCAGCCTCCACCTCAGAGAGGCCCCGAGACCAGCCTGAGGGCCTCCCCAACCACGTGCTGGGTGCAGCCTGAGACCCCGAGACCCCAGGACAGTGCCACACCCCTGGGCACTGCCTCCCTGCCCGGGTCCACAGGAGGCACTGCCTACACGATGAGGGGCCGCCTGGCTGACCCCACACCCAATGAGGACACACACAGCTTGGGGCCAGCAGTGACGAGCACTGGGACCCAGGAAAGCCAGGCAACCCTTCCGGCGCCATGTCCCCTGGCTCTCCGGCAGCCCGTGACCACTCTAGGTGCAGAGCCTCTGGGCCAAAGAGAATGAGGGGGGCACTGACGGTGCAGTCCTTCTCTGGACTCCAAAACTCAAGGGAAACAAGCAAGCGGGAGGCTGGCTGGACGGCAGCTCCCACGCATACCCCGAGGCCGGACGGCCCCAGCGAGGCCAAGCGGTCCGCTGTGCATGCTTCCCCCTGGGGTCAGAGGTGGCCCAGTGTCCCCCCGATGGCCCGGCCCAGGGGCTGGGGTGCTGATGGGGTGACCAGTGATCCCCCGCCGGACAAGGCCCTCCTCGGCTCCGCAGAAAAGGCCCAGGAGGAGGAGGAAGGGCCAGTTCCACCCCAGAGCACCCGCGAAGATGCTGGGGTCCCCAAGCACAGCGGCCCCTCAGTGCCCCACAGGCTCCGGGCCGACACGGCTAACCCATGTGCACGAGGCCCGGGTCGGGGCCCCTGCCCTCACCTGAACGTGCCCCTCTCCACGTCCTGCCCGCTGAGCCGCACGTGGATGCCCTCCTTGAGCAGGGAGCCGAAGGCCATGTACTCTGCCAGCGCCCAGTCCGCCTCCCGCTTCTTGGTCATGTCCGAACGGCCCCACAAGATTCGAGAGAGGCCTGCGGGAGGGAAGGGCCAGCCTGAGGCACCAGGACGGGGCCGGAGCCCAGGGGCCCGGGGCCAGGCGTGTGTGTGCTCAGTGCACCCGTCTCCCACGGGCCGGGCCTCCTCCAGCCAGCCCCGCGGGCGGCCTCCCTCCTGGGAGAGCAGGTCCCGCCGGGGAGCCCGGCACTGTGCGTCCTGCACCGCCCACGGTGGACTGTCCCAACTCTCCGGAGGGAGACAGGAGCCGAGAGGGAAGCCGTGTACTCAGAATCACAGCTAGAAGATGCTTGAATGTGAGCCCCAGCGCCCAGCCACGCTGGGCTCCCGGGGGCCCTACACCTGCACAGACCCCGTGACGTGCACACAGAGGGGGTGCCCAGGACCCCTGAGCCTCCAGCACACTGTAGCAGAAACCCTCGGAGCACCCAGGCTGGTCAGGAGGGGCACAGGTGCCCACCACCTCCAGGGGGCGCTCCAGGGGCCCGAGTAGAGGCCTCGCCACGATTTGCAGCCAGCGACCACCCGCCAGCCCAGGCTCACCCAGGGGCAGCAGGGTCATCTGTCACCCATGCAGGCTGCTGGCAGCCCGGGTCCCTGCCTGGTGTGCCAGGCCCAGCGCTCCCTCCTCAGGAAACCTGCCCCCTCTCTCCGGCTGAGCCAGGGAGGGCTCCGCATCAGCCTGGTCTCTAGAAGCCCCCAGGGATGTGGCACCACCTCAGCCCCCCAAGGGGAGCTAGTGTCAAGGGCACCTCACGGGGTGCAGACAAGGCTCCAAGACACAATGACAGTGGGGATGCGGACCAGGCCTCCCTGACCCCGATGCCATCGCTCTTGGGGCGAGACAGCGGGGACCGCGGCCCACCCTGCAGCCCGCACAGCAACCTCACCAGTGTGGATTTTGAAGTCCTCCAGCGGCACAGAGCTCGCCACGGTGCCGATGTGGGTCAGCACGTCCTCGGGGATGCCCGTGGTCGGGCACGTCATGCTCTTGGGCTCCCCGTCCACGGTGAAGAAGCCTGCGACCGCAGAGACTCTGCACTCAGTCACCCCCGATCCCCGCAGCCTGCGCCCCCAGCCCCGCCTTCCTGGGCCCACCTGCTCCCTGAAGACTGAGCCCACCTCAGCACTGTGGCCGCTGGCGTCCAGCTCCAGCTCCTCACCTGCTACCAGCCCTCCGCAGGCCCTTGCAAGAGCCACTGCCTGAGCCCAGGGCATCTAGCTCTACCCGACAGCCCGCCGGCCCTCCCTGTGCCCAGCCCTCTCCACTGGGGTGTCCACCGGCCCTGCCTCAGCCCTCTCTCCCCGGAGGCTGCTGGTCACGGGCACTTGGAGGGCGGTGCCGGCCCAGCCTCAGGAACCAGCCCCACGGCCACAGGGGCCTCAGGGCCGCAGGGCCGCAGCCGCGGGCAGAGGCACTCGGGGCCTGGCCCAGCGCCAGGAGCATCACGTCAGCCCCGCCCGCCGCTCACCGGGCCAGGGCGAGTCCAGCCAGTGCTTTATATGCAGGATCTTTTTATCTTTAGACCTGCCGTACGCCTCCTCACAGATCCGGTCGTATTTGGCGATTTCTTCCTGGAATAAGAGCGAAGGCAGGGACGCTGTGAGCAGCCAGATCCCGGGTCATACTGGGCTCAAAAGTCGGCCCACCTCACATGTTCTCGAACTCTCTCTGCTGGCCTGCAGGGGCCTTGTAGCCAGAGACCAAAGTCTCACAGTTCTGGGGGATCCCATTCAGCAAGGAACTTGGGGGGGACTCGGGAGAGACTCACAGTCCTTACTCTCAGAGCCCCATCGAGGCGGGGGAGGGGACACCAACATGTCCACAGGCAACTGAGGGGACAAGCCCGTCTCAGGGGGGTGCTGCATCCATCCCACCAAGCTGTGTCTGTCTTTGGTCCTCTGGCCCCCTTGCTAATGGAGGCTGTTGGGGACAAGGGCCATATTGGCCACTTCTGTAAATCACAGGCCCCAGCTCTGGGCCGGCACCATCAGCGACTTCCCCAGGGCCCCAGCTCTGAGGAGGCGGAGCCCGCCACCACGCACCTCGAACTCCTGCAGGGTGACCGTGTCCTCGGCGATGAGCTTGTCTGCGTACCTCTTCAGCACGGGCACCTGCTTTTGGATCTGCTTGTACATGAGCGGCTGCGTGAACATGGGCTCGTCCATCTCGTTGTGGCCGCGCCGGCGGTAACAGACCTGCAGGGACAGCGAGGGAAGAGGGCTGCGTCCTGTGCCCAGGCCGTGCAGGCACATCCGCAGGGCGTACCCTTCCAGGGCCCTGAAGGCCCCCTGCCACCCCTCACTGACTGCCACGTGGTGCTCTTGGTGGCACCAGACCTTGTCTCCCAGGACTCCCAGCCCCACTGCTGGCGGTGCCGCAGACTGGCACGCTTGGCACGGCCAGGCTGCCCACGCCGGCCCGGCCTCAGCCCCCGACGCACCAGGTCCACAACCACGTCTTTATTGAAGGTGTTCCTCCACTCGGCCGCCACGCTGCACACGTATATCACGGCCTCTGGGTCGTCTGCGTTCACGTGGAAGATGGGCGCGTTGACCACTCGGGCCACATCGGTGGGGTACGGGGAGGAGCGGGCCATCCGAGGGTCAGTGGTGAAGCCGATCTGCAGAGCAGGAGGAAGGGCAGGCCCGCTTACCCGGAGCTAGACCCGTGGTCCCGGAGGCCGAGGTCTCTGCCCCGAGGGCCCTCAGCTGTGCCCAGGAGGCATGCGGGGCAGGAGGGTCACTGGTGAGCAGCCTCAGGATCAAACACAGCAGCAGGTGCCATGGGGGCGCCCGCTCTCTTCTCTGCCGTCATTTCATAGAGGCAGCGAGGAGCGCAGGCCTGGGTCGGCCCGTCCCACCAGTTACTAACTACGACCGCGGGCAAAGACACTGAGATTCCCAAAGGCTGCGTCCCCGTCTGTGTAAAGGTCTCCTTCAGTCCCTGTCGCACAGGGTTAGGCTGTGAAGCTCGGATGACTTAGTGCAGACCCTGCAGTTAACCAGGCAGCCCGGGCTCAGGGGGGAGCTGCTCGAACCGCCGCTGCCGAAGCAAAGGCCGTGGGAGCTGCGCCCTAAGGCTGACGACTCACGTGGAGCTCTGGGCAGCATCTCCCCGCGGGTCCAGCCTCTATGCCCCTTACCCCTGTGCTCCTTCGTCCTGACAACTTTCTCCAGGGTGACACTCAGACAGACAGACAGACACGGCAGACAGACAGACTGATGGATCTCCTGATTTCACAGACCAGGCACGGGAGGCTGGGGAGAGCCGGGGCCTGCCTGAGGTCACACACTGGGACACGCAGCAGTGGGATCAGAACCGGGCTGGTCTCGCTCTCCCCCTCAGAGGGCTGCCTGGGTGCGGGGATGGGCACTGCTGACGAGGCCGGGCACGCAGCCAGCCCCTCACCTGGTTGTTGACAACAACGTGCACGGTGCCGTTGGTGGTGTAGGAGGGCAGGTCGCTCAGGTGGAAGGTCTCGTAGACCACACCCTGGCCGGCGAAGGCAGCATCCCCGTGCACCAGGATGGACATGACCTGCAGAGCAGAGGGCAAGCTGAGGGGAGCCCCAGCCCCGACCTGTGGACCTAGCCCAGCCCCCCTGCACCGCAGCCTCAGCCCAGCCCTCAGAGCTCACCCCTCAGGACCCAGGTGAGCTCACCTTCTTGCCCTGGGCGTCCCCGCGGTAGAACTGCTCGGCCTTGGTCTTCCCCTGCACCACGGGGTCCACGGCCTCCAGGTGGGACGGGTTGGCCACCAGGGACAGGGTGATGTTTCTGTTCGTGACCCGGTTGATCCTCTCGTGGTACATGCCCAGGTGATATTTGACGTCTCCAGAGCCCTGGGGTTGAGGTGGACCGCGATGAGCCCGGCCCTCCCGCCTCAGACAGGAAGACAGACGGACGGACAGACAGATGCAAGGCCAGTGTGGCTGAAACAGTCCCTGGATTCTGCTCTCTAGAAAGGCTTGTTCCGGGCCTGACCTACACCCTCTTCCAGCCCTACACCCGCCCCTCCGTGCCCTCAGGGTGGCCCCTGTATTTCAACCACCGCCATCAAGGCCTCAGCAGGAGGCGGCAGAGACATGCGGCTGGCTCACTCGAGGAGAGGAAACCGCTGGGCCCACTAACTGCCCCACCACGTGGCGGAGCCACAGCATCAGAGGAAAGCGTGACGTATTTGATGACCCTGGAGCAGGGAACGTCTTTCTACACAATCTACAAACCTCGGAAGCTATAAAAGGTGAGACAGCTAAAACCTACTACATTTGTCATGGGGCAGCAAATCCTGCACAACATTAGGGGAAAATCAGGCTGAAAAAAAATTCGTAAGACAAATGCAGGCAAAGGCCCAAGTGCTTCCGAACGTAAAGCACTTTACAGATCAGGGATACACAGCCCAGAGCCCCCAGGAAAATGTGCAAAAGCCAGGAAGAGAAATTTACAGGGGAAAACCACCATACAGGGCTTAAAAACATGAAGATTCACAATAAATAAATGTTAGAAGGCAATCATTTTTATACCAATATATTGTCCAAGATGGAGGTCAATAGAGTAAGGGAGCACGGGGCCCTCCCACACACCGGGGTGGGCCCCCCAATGTCTGCAACCCTCTGAGCTGCAGCCACGGCATCTCGGATGGTCTCAGGCCCACGTCCCGCTGGAAATGGGCCTGGCGCATGTCCTGGCTCTTCCGCCACCAGGCCTCCTGCGATGCCCGCCTCTCTCCCGCCCCTCTGTCTGTCCACTTCAGGGTCTGTCCGAGCCTGGAAGCTCCTGGCCCGGTTCCTCCCCGGCCCACCCCGCAAACACCAGCGCTCCGGGGCCCTGAAACTGGGCACGGTACCCACCTCATCCGCTGCCTCCAGCTTGGGATCAAATTGGCAGAAGATCTGCTCCAGGTCCTTGCGGATGACGTTAGCCAGCACGTTCAGCCTGCCCCTGGAGCCAGAGGGCTGGGCTCTCACCTGGCTCCGAGGCCGCCTCCCCCGACGGGCCCAGCTCCCTGCCCACCGGGGGCCTATCAGAATCGGCATGGGGTCTGGGGAGACCCCTCTCCAGGGAGCCAAAGGAGCTCAGTCTACAAGGCATGTGAGTGATCCTGACCAGCCAGTCCCCCCCCTCCAGACACCCCGTACATCTCTGATTCAGGAGGCCTCATGAGCAGGAGCCACCAGCCTCATGCAATGCCCACTTCCTCGCCCAAAAGCTGACCCCAACCCAGGACCTGGGTCCCAATCTGCTGAGGCATCACAGTGGCTCACACTACCCCTGACAGAGAAGGAACCGGATGGACCCAAGACCAGGAGTGACCAGAGGCCCTGTCCAGAGGAGCTGAGGGAGGTCTGAGCGGTGGGGTCAGGAGAACAGCCAGGGACCAGGGGTTCCCCAGTCCAGCCCGGCCCCCATCAAGGGGCAGTTTATTCAGGGGTGGGCACCAGCCAATGGGGTACAGCACATGACTCGCCCCAAAGCTCATCAGCAGATGCCAGCCCGACACACACATGCCCCCTCCAACCTCCAGCCCCACGTGGCCTGAGGCAGGGCGGCCCCGTCCAGGTGGTCCCTCTCCTGTCCTATGGGTCATGGAAGCCACGGGGCCATGGGCAAAGCCCTACAGCCTCAGAGGCCCCTCAGCAACGATGGAGCCTGGACCGGAGCAGCCTCAGCTCCCACAGCCTCCGCAGGCCAGAGCCTGCCCAGCACCACCCTCCTGACCTGACCTTCCAGCGACCATCCAGCCACTCAGACCACAGGGAAGCTCTACTGACCCTCTGGCCGGACACTGGGCATGTCCAGGCCCTCAGAGCACGAAGCCTGCGGCGGGCAGGCTCGCGGCTCCTGGCAGCCAGCCCACCGGAGGGCCCTGCACGCTCATCGAGCTGGCTGGACACCACCCCTGCTGGCCAGCCCGGCCCGGCCCAGCCGAGAGCAACCGGAAGTGGTCAAGGAAACGCGGGGCTCTGCCCCCGACTGCTCAGCACGGCCCCTCACGGCCCATTCAGCAGGAACCGCAGCCCCTTCTTGTGTCCGGGCTGCCTTCCTGTCAGACCACAGGCTCCAGCTCAGCAGTAACCGCCCGACTGCTGAGCCAGCCTCCCGCCCGCACCAAGGCCACAGGGAAACGGGCCGCCAGCTGCAGCCAGAAGCGACGTCCAGATCCAACCAGGGCGCTGGCCCAACCCTGCCCACACTTCCCTGGGACTGGCCCTGCTCGGCTCCTTAGCCACAGGAACCTCAAGGACAACACACCCCTTTCCCGGAACCCTGGCCCTCCTGGGACAGCGGCAGCCTGGGGAGACACTGACCCGGGAGCCCGCCGGGCCTGGCTCCAGCGGCTGTGACCGAGCTTGGCTGGCTGTGAGCAGGGACTCGGGCCTTCCCCCACCCTCTGCCCCGCCCTCAGTCCCACTAACAGCCCTGCGGCTCCCCGGCCGCCCTCCCCGGCGCCCGGCCGGGCGGAGGCCCACCTGTGCGGCATGCCCAGGATGACGTTCTCGATCCCCATCTCGCTGGACTTGTCAATGATGGTTTTGAGGGCAGGGATCATGACCTCACAGCCCTCCAGGCCAAACCGCTTCTCAGAGGACCACTTCCGGGCCAGGAAGTCTTCGAACCTGCGTGGGGAGAGGAGGGAGAGGAGGGAGAGCATGGAGAGACCGTCCCTGACGGCTCAGAGCAGGGCGCCAGGACAGAGGAAGGTGCGGGATCGCCTCCCTCCACACAGTCCGGGACCGCCACAGACCGCACCAGCCAGAACCCAGGCCTGAGGGGCCAGGGTCCTCCCAGCTTAACCAGAAACCTCCACCTGCACCCCTGCTCCCAGCTACCCCCTCTGTCTCCCCAGCCAAACTGCTCCCGGCCGCTGCCCTCCTGGCACACATGCACTGCCCGAGCCCGCTCACCACACCCAGACCGCCTCCCCGCTCCACTCACACCCGGCCCCACGCACGCTCGGGGCGCCGCGGTGTGCTGTGGCCGGGAGCTGCCCCCCCCCCACCCGCCTGGCACACCAGCCTGAGAAGTCAGCAGCAGAGCCAGGTGGTGCCCAGCAGGGAGGCCCCGCTATACGCACGCCACACAGGACATCTGTCTGCCCAAACCTCCCACAGCCACTTCCTGCCGCCTGTGCCCTCACCCGGCGGCATCCTCCTGGAGCCCCGTCCCGGGCCACCTGCCAGCTCCGCCGGGGCACCGCCCGGTGCTCCCCCTGGGGGCCTCTCCCCAGGGGGGAGCGAGGCCCAGGCAGTCCTGCCGTCCCTGGCCAGGCATCCTCCTGGTGGCTGTCAGGGCCTGGGCAAGCCGAACAGCCCTGCCTGGGGCAAGCCCCGCCAGCCACCCGCTGCACTGAGCCTCCTGGGACAACGGCCATCCGGTGGGCACTGGTCGGGGGCCCCGGGGGCCTGAGCGCCTGACCTCATGGAGCGCACCAGGCGGGCCAGCAGCCTCCGCTTCTCCTCGCTGGAGAACTGCATCACGCCCGGGGTCTCGAACTTCTG
This sequence comes from Vespertilio murinus, assembly GCA_963924515.1. Classification (NCBI taxonomy): domain Eukaryota; kingdom Metazoa; phylum Chordata; class Mammalia; order Chiroptera; family Vespertilionidae; genus Vespertilio; species Vespertilio murinus. The sequence continues at coordinate 51,718,437 of OZ004714.1, read as the reverse complement.
CCGAATCCACTGGCACTGCTCCACGTCGTTGATGAACATGAACTCCAGGCCGATGTGCTGGCAGTAGGTGCTCTGGGGGGACAGCCAGGAAGAGGTACAAATGCCCCGGCGTCCGGAACAGAAAAGGCAGCACCTCCCGCCCTGGCAGGCTTGAGAGCTGTGCCCCCCACACCTGCCCGTGCTCACCTCCAGGCGCTGAATGATCTCCCGCAGGGAGAGGCTGTGCTCGGAGCCGCCGATGAAGGTGGTCGTGGGCAACTGGAACTCCTTGTCCAGGTCAGCCTCCCGCAGGTCATAGAAGGCTGAGCAGAGCCCAGAAGGCAGAGAGGAAGAGGGATCAGGCCCCGGTGGGGCCCAGCAGTACCCCTCTCTCCCCCCAGGTCCCGCCTGAGCTCCAGGACCCTGCTGCGGGGAGCAGGGAGTGAGGGTCAGACCCAGCTGCTGCCCCGGGGTGAGCCCGGCAAAGGCTCTCAGGTTTGCCGAACACGGTGCGCCCCTGGGGAAGGCGGGGAGACACCCTCGCAGGGCCGCTGCGCAGTAGACGGGCCAGGGCCAGAGAAAGCTTCCTGCGTTGCTTGCAGGGCCGCAGGGCCCACTGTGGTCCCGGAGCCCCTCACTGCGTGCGCAAGGCACCAGCTGGCTCTGGCATCGCCAGGGCAACAGAGAAGGGTACCAACTCTCACCCAATTTATCGATGCTTGTGATTAAGTCTGAGGGTACAAAGGAGTCCAGGTCTGCATCCAGAATGCCCAGGGGGTCCAGCTGGGCCACGTGGTGGCCCCGGATCTGGAGAAGGGAACGTGTCAGGGCAGGGCCAGGACGCAGCTGGACAGACCCTCACCAAGAGCAAGGTTCTGGGGCCCGGCCCCCCACCTCCCACTTCAGATCTTCAAGTTTCCACATGTCCCAGCACCCAGCACCGTGCAGGTGCCCCTAAGCCGCTGAGGTGGCAGGAGCTCGACTCCACGCCGAGGGACAGCACGCAGCTCTGGAACCAGGAAGGGACCATGCACAAAGGCAGCCACTGCGGCGCTACAGGAGCTGCCACCCTAGACATTCCCCAAGTGTCCATCGCCGGGAGACGGCACCGGCCATGGGAACCACAGGGCGGGCCACGGGCAGGAAGGAAACCCCCACCCGCGGCCAGGAGGGGTCTCCACAAGCCAAGCCCTGAACGTGTGCTCGCTAAGCCCCCGTTGCCTAGGAAAGGGGAGCTGCAGTGAGCGTGTGCACTTGCGTATGTTTGTATATGTATAAATGTATACATGCATCAGAATAAATTATAAAATAAAACTAGGAAGCATGGAAAATGATTACCTATGGGGGAAGATGAAATAGGGTAGAGTGGCAGGGCTAGAAGCTAGACTTTTAAGGATAGCTTGCTTTGAAGATTTGATTTTGGAATCTTGTGAATATTTTATATCACTATGAAACAAAATTAATTTTTTAAAATTGAAAGTAAAACAAAACAAATGAATTAATGCACCCATTTGGCAGCATGACTCACAGAGAGGAACTATGCCAACTGACTGATTGAATAATCCCTAATGACACACAGAACTGCAGGCTCAGAAATTCATTTGTACGACCAGTCAGTGGTGTGGTATTAGAACTGTATGCTAAGGCTGTTGTGCGGGGGTTGTAAGACAACCCAGTAAGTCATTGTATTGCTTGCTGTCTTGGAGAAGCTCTGTTTTTGACAACTTTAATAAGAAATGGTATTGGCTCAATAGACAGAGCATCGGCCTGCGGACTGAAGGGTCCCAGGTTCGATTCCAGTCAAGGGCACATACCAGGGTTGCAGGCTCGATCTCCAGTAGGGGGCATGCAGGAGGCAGCCAACCAATGATTCTCTCGCATCACTGATGTTTCTATTTCTCCCTCTCTCTTCCTCTCTGAAATCAATAAAAATACTTTTTTTAAATTATTTTTTTATTAAGGTATTATCTGTGTACATAGCTTACCATTGCCCCTCCCCTCCCATTCATGCCCTCCTTCCCCAGAGTTCTGTGTTTGTTGGTTGTACTTATGTTCATGCATACCAGTCCTTCGGTTGTTCTCTTATCTCCCCCCAGGTCTCCTTCCCCTCCCCGCTGTCATTTGACAATCTGCTTGTTTTATGGTGACCATCTCAGGACCCCATGAATAGAATCCACTCCTCATTTGGCAGTTTGCTTGTTTTATGGTGACTATCTCAGGACCATATGAATAGAGTCCGCTCCTCCTTTGGTTTTCACCGCCCCTTCCCCTGGGTCCCACTGCTTCCCCTGGGACACACGGATCACCCAGGGCACACGGCCCCCTGGGACACACGGCTCACCCGGGGCACTCGGCCCCCTGGGACACTCGGCTCACCCGGGGCACCCTTCCCCTTTGGGGGGGTACGGCTCACCCGGGGCACACGGCCCCCTGGGACATTCAGCTCACCCGGGACACACAGCCCCCTGGGACACACGGCTCACCCGGGGCACATGGCCCCCTGGGACACACGGCTCACCCGGGGCACTCGGCAATAAAAATATTTTTTAAAAGAAAAGAAATAATGGCATAAGATTGATAAGGTCAAGGGAAACCCTAAGTCCCACATTTGACACAGATAGAAGCATCAATATAAACCCTTAACTATTTAATATTTTTTTAAATGCATACTTCCTGGCTACAACCAGTGAAGGGGCCCAGAAGTCATGACCAAAGCAATGGCAGTGGCTGCCAGCACTCCCTGACCTGCCAGCCCCAGGGCTGGGCAGAAATGCACAAGGTGAGCCCGGAGCACTTTGCCATGATAGGCAGTCAAACACAGCTGCTGACAGGAAGGTACATGCTGAGCATGATAAGCATCACAGCTGTAACAGATGGAAAGTCAGCAAGCATGTTTAACTTCACACATTCATATCCTACTAAAAGAGATGGAAAACCTCCACTGGCCATCTTTGAAGGATGCCAGGGAACCACCTCATAATTTTGAAAATGTATCAATAAAGAGAAAAATCAAACATGGATCCTGCCTTTCCTATACAATTTGTACCTCAGAAATAAATGGTGTTAACAAAAGGCCGCTTCTCTTGATGGCAGTATTCCAGGTAACAAACAGAGAAAGACTGAATTAGAGTATCACCATTTTTACCACCCCTAATGAATCCATGCGTCCAGGAAGTGACAACTAGAGACAAAGAAAAGCGCCACTGCCGCCATGTGGAGTTTAAAACTACGGTGGAACCGGAGCCACCGGAGCCGCCAGAGCCGCTGCTGCCACCTCCACCACGAGTGAGGGAAGCCTACCGAGAGCAGAGCTCGCTCCGCACCAGGCCCAGAGAGTGGGCTGCTTCGGAGCCTGGCCTCCGCATAAGCAGACTTCCCCCGCCTTGGGAGCGAGGGAACCGATGCCCGGCCTCGGCCGCACCTTCTGCTCCCACCCGGAATGAGACGCCTTGGAGCATGGTCTCCCCGCCCGCAGCCGTCCCAGCCCGCCCGCCGTGCTGGTGAGGAGCTGGCGCAGCGCCTTCCATTCGCAGCCCCAGGAGCCCTTCATCCGTCAGTCCCGCCACCACATGGCCGGGCCAGAGCTTCTGCCGAGCCCCCAAGGAGGGGCACCGCTGCCGCCATGTGGATTTTAAAACTACAGTGGAAATGGAGCCACAGGGGCCACCGTCACCACCGCACCCACCGTCACCGCGAGTGAGGGAAGCCCACTGAGAGCAGAGCTTCCTCCGCCCCGGGCCCAGGGAGTGGGCTGCTTTGGAGCTTGGCCTCCGCATCCGCAGCTGTTCCACTCCTGCCCGGAACAAGACGTCTTGGTGCGTGGTCTCCCTGCCTGCAGCCATCTCAGCCAGGCCTCTGCGCCTGCAGCTGTCCCAGCGCGCCCGCCGTGCTGGGGAGGAGCTGGCACGGTGCCTTCTGTTCGTGACCCCAGCGCCCCAGGGGGGCCGTGTGCCCCGGGAGAGCCGTGTGCCCCTGGGGGCCATGTGTCCCGGGAGAGCCGAGTGCCCCTGGGGGCCGTGTGTCCCTGGGGGCTGTGTGTCCTGGGAGAGCCGTGTGCCCTGGGGAAGCGGTGGGACCCGGTGGTGGGGGGCAGTGTGAAACGGAGGCGGAGCGGATTCTATCCATGTGGTCCTGAGATAGTCACCATAAAACAAGCAGACTGCCAAATGACAGTGGGGAGGGGAGGGAGATCTGGGGGAGATAAGAGATCAACCGAAGGACTGGTATTCAGGCATATAAGTACAACCAACGAACACAAAACTCTGGGGAGGGAGGGCATGTATGGAAGGGGGGGGGGGGGCAATGGTAAGCTATGTACACATATAATACCTTAATAAAATTTTTAAAAAATGAAAAAAAATCAATAGTTAAGATCATTTTCTGCTTCTTTCACCCAATCAAAGCCACAATTACAAATATGGCCGTTTGCCCCAACGTGTCCCACAATCCATCAGTCCTCAGGCCAGCTAGGAAACCCAGTGCCACTCCCCTTCCCTGACCTGTGCACAGGCGTCCAGCTGCCATCCCACATCGAGTGCTTCCTTCAGAGGCAAGGCCCCATCCCCATTGGCCAGGGCCTCCCACTGCCAGCTTCTGCAGCAGCCTGCTGCTCCCTCCCATGGAGTACCTGCCAAGGCCCCAGAATGCCCCTGCCCTTCCTGCTGCGTGTCTGTAAGACAACTTTCGTAGCAAACATACTCAGCCACTGGCTCCCAGAGAGATCCCAAACAGTAACACTAGTTTTGCAGTTAACACCTGGAGCAGCTCTCCAATTAGTCCTGTTCAGCCAAGACTAGGAAAATGGGCCGTCATCGGGGCTCTTTGGCAGGACAGGGGCCCAACCTGGGACCCATGGGGAGAGCATAGGTCTCCAGAGCAGAGCAGCTGGTAGAGGAAGAGCTGTTTCTGAACTATTCACTCATTCCAAAAACACTAAGCACCTGCTCCATACCAGTCCCTTTAAAACGGGAAGAGGAAAAAAAAAAAGGCCTTTCTTTTTCTTTGCTGTGACCACCCACAGTTTGAAAAGCACCTGTAATTAAACCCCAAGATTGTTAGCTCCTCAGCTCCTCTGTTCAAACTGCGAGAGAAGTTACTCTCACGGCTACATTCTCATATACACCTCCTCCTCCCTGCTGGTCTTATAACCCAGGGGTAGTTAACAGAAAGTTCCCTCTGCCCTCCTCTTCAGATAAGCCCCTTTAATCTGTTCCTAACCTTTGCTCTAAGAATGGGTTACAGGCTTGGGGAAAACACTGATAAGACACCTCCCTAGGACATCTGCCTGGAGCTTGTCCTGCGGAGCCAGCAAAGACAATCCCCCCTGATGGCTGCCTGAATCAGGGACTAGCATCGGCAGCTGCTGTAAAATCCCCCTCCCTCCCTTGTATGGCTCTTGTTCTTTGCCTTTTGTATTGATAGCAACTCACTGGCCCTTTCCCTTTGGGGAAAGTAAACTATCTCTCTCTTCTCTCAGTTGTGAATTCTTTCACAGCTTGCGGTCACCGGCCAAAATCCCAACACCTGACCTCTTGGAATGTTCAGAAGAAGATAACAGACATTAACAAGAGCCAATCTATTCAACTTTCTTTTTGTTTGTTTTAATATATATATATATATATATATATATATATATATATATACACACACACACACACACACACACACACACACACATATATATATATATATATATATATATATATATATATATATATATAATTTCAGAGAGGAAGAAATAGAAACATCAGTGATGAGAATCACTGGCCGGCTGCCTCCTGCATGCTCCCTACTAGGGATCAAGCCCTCAACCCAGACATGTGCCCTTGACCAGAATCAAATCTGGGATCCTTCAGGCTGCAGGCTGATGCTCTATCCACTGAGCCAAACCAGCTAGGGCTACTCAACTTTCATTCAACATTTACTGAAAGGGATTTTTTACTAAGTCCTTCCCTGTACTTGGGGCACAATGGTGTGTGAGACAGATAACATTCCACCTGAAAGACCACAAACCAACAAATCATTAGGCACCAAAACGGCCAGGGGGTGGTGAGTGACCTGGTCATGTGACGAGTAGCAGTGGGAGTGAGAGCCATCTGGCAGAGGGCTGAGAGAAAGGTTCTCTGAAGAGATGCCATCGGAGCTGAGTGAGTTCCCTTCCCTCAGCCCCTGGCCACGCCCCAGGACAGGGCAGCCTCCCAGCCAGTGCCCTCCCAGCCACTCACCTGGTAGGCCCGAATCAGGGACTGCACAGCCAGGTGGTCCTCCACCAGCTTGCTGGTCTTGGTCCGGCCTGAGGCGGCTGGCCTGCTCTCGGGGACAACAGAGGGGGCCTGTGGCTGAGGCGGGCCACATGACGCCTCCTCGCTGACTTTCCGGAAGTAGCTGTCCCAGGACTGGGCAGGGGTAGAAGCAAGAAAAGAGCCAGGTCAGGGCCTAGGAGGAGTGGGGTGGCCCTGGTTTGGGCTCCGGGGGGCGTTGGTGTCCTTCACCACCACAGCTCTCAGAGCCCTCCCGGGACATGCCAAGAAGACCCCTCAAAACCAGGCCAGGCCCCCCAACCACAGCCAAGAGCTCTCTGGGACCCAGGCTGGGGGAGGCACGGGGGCTAAAACTTGGGGGCCGGAGGCTTCGGATGTGAAAGGAGCTTCTAGCCCCGGGGAACATGTTCTCACACACGTGGCGAGTCAGAGGAGGCCTTTGTAGGGGGCAACTAGGCCTTTGTAGCAGGTCCTCCACACTGTCAATGCATCTAGCCTTTGAGCAAGCAGCTCCACTGCTGGTAGTTTACTCTACAGGTGTACTTGTACAGGTGTGCTACATGAATGGACAGGCTGTTCCATGCAGGACTGTTCATAGCAATGACAACAAACAAACATCCTGCGTGGAAAGCAGCAGCAAACTGGTTAAATAAATGATGATACATTAGATACTGGAAGATTGTGCAATCCTTACAGGATTTTTGCTACTATTTGTGCAGAAGCAAAAAACAGACATGCATACGCACAAGCATGTCCGTGTTCTAGCCCAGTGATCTGCAACCTTCCTCATCTCATGGCACATAAATCCTGCAGCACACCAAAAAGTATATTTTTTTTGCCAATCTAACAAAAAAAGGTATAATTTTGATTCATTCACATAGGATGGCGATTGTTTTGTTGGCTGTTGTCATTTTTTTATTTGATAATCTAAGGGAAAAGAGGTCATTGCCCCTGACTAATCAGGTAACTGCACGTTTTGAAAATTCTTGCAGCACACTGGTTAAAAATCACTGTTCTAGCAGAACACATAAAAGGGTTTTCCTCTCATACAGTGTGGGAGAACAGGGTAGTACAAGCCCTAACGGAAGCAATTTGTCAAAACCCATCAGTATTACATAGACAGGTAATCTTTGACTCAACAATTCCACTTTGGGGAACTTCACGTGCAAGAGGAGGAATGTTCAAGGTTATGCACTGCAGCACTGATCGCGACCAGAGAAAGGAGAAGAGCCAGATGTCTGTCAGTGGGTGGGTGGCACATCCACACAGCGGGGTAGTACGCAGCCGGGAAAAGGGAAGAGTGGGGCTCCTCACGCACTGACAGGAAGGAGCCTGGAGACGTGTGCTAAGTGAAAACAGCCGGGAGCAAGCAGTGCCTCTTCCCGTAACTTCGTATAAAAAGGAAATCTAAAACTATGTTGCAGTAAGTTTACCTGAAGAAATTCTCTGCAAGAAAACTGAAGAAGAAGAACCAAGATGGCGTCCTAGGTAGTCTCCTAAGCTACCGCCTCATCAACAATTTAAAACAAACAACTAAAATCAAAAAGGACTTCATCAAAACCTCAGGAAAACTGGTGGAGTGGGATATCTACAACTAGAAAGAAGGAGAGAGGCTCACGGATCAGACTGGGAGCTGCAAAGCGCTGAGGTAGGGAGATGCTCGTGCACAGAGAGGAAGTGCGGCCTCGGAATGCCTGCCTGGCGGGAGGGGAGGAATTCCCAATGGCACGGAACCCTTTCCGATTGTACTAACCACAACCCCGGCCGAAACCCTGTGGTCCCAGGCTCATACGGGGGGAGTCTGGACCGTAGAGAAAGGCAGCCAGAGACTCAGAGACTGGGAAACCAGGGACCCAGGAGCCGCAGCCAACAGGGTCTACAGTGGCACCTGAGTGAGTGCGCATAGAGGTCTGACTGCGGAGGCTGCCACCGCCCCGCCTCTCCGTAGCGGAAGGAGTCCTGACTGAGGAGGCGGCCTATCCATAGCAGAAGGGGTCAGAAGCTCCAGACTACAGAGACCAGCCCAAGTCCAGGCAAGCCCCTAGGGCACCCACGCTCTTGCACAGGGAACCTGGGACGGTCAGGCAGAAACTCAGGGAAGCCGCGGAAGGCAGAGGTTAGGCAGAAACTCAGGGAAGCCGCGGAAGGCAGAGGTTAGGCGGAAACACAAGGGCAGGGCAGAAACCAAGTTCAGCCCTGAGATTCCGCCCCATCCAAGCTGAGCAGAGGCTTCTGCAGTTTTTCAAGTCTGATCCTATAAGACTGTCTCCAATACAGAAGTTATCCCAGAGTAGACACAGCTGATACCCACATCCAATTGTCCTGAAGGTCAATTCACAACAATAAAGACTTAGCTACAACAAGGCTGTGCACGCAGTCCACAAAGGGGAGCACCAAGAGTGTCTACCTCAGGTAACTGAGGAGGCTGACCCACTGGGCCATATAGGACACCAAACACACAAAGCCACCCTACCAACTCTGAAAAACAGTGAAAATGCCAAGACAAGGAAATAGATCTCAAACGAAAGAGATGGAGGATATAGAGTTCAGAACTACAGTTCTAAGGTTATACAAGAATATCCTAGAAAAGGTCGATAAACTTCATGAGACCCAACTAAAATGTATACATAAACTGACTAAATTGGAAAATATTATGCAGAAATCCAACAGCAGAATGGAGGAACACAAGAATCAGGTCAAAGACCCAAAAGACACTCCTCTGGAGAAGCAAGAAGAAAAGAGAATCTAGAAAGTTGAAGATAGTGTAAGGAGCCTCTGGGACAACTTCAAGCGCACCAACATCAGAATTATGGCGGTGCCAGAAGAAGGGGAGTGCAAAATACTGAAAACATATTTGAAGAAATAATATCAGAAAACTTCCCTCACCTGGTGAAAGAAATAGACTTACAAGTACAGGAAGCCTACAGAACCCCAAACAAGAGGAATCCAAAGAAAAATACTCATCATCATCAATATGCCAAAGGCAAAAGACAAAAAGAAGATCTTAAAAGCAGCAAGAGAAAAGCAGTTGGTTACCTATAAGGGAGCACCCATACGACTATCAGCTGATTTCTCAACAGAAACCATGCAGGCCGGAAGGGAGTGGCAAGAAATATTCAAAGTGATGAAAAGCAAGAACCTACAATCAAGATTACTGTATCCAGCAAAGTTATCATTCAGAATTGAAGGGCAGATAAAGAGCTTCACAGATAAGAAAAAGTTAAAGGAGTTCATCACCACCAAACCAGTATTATATGAAATGCTAAAAAAGGTATTACCTAAGAAGAGGAAGAAGATCAAGTGAATTAAAAATCTGAGGAATAGAATAAACTGGTGAATATAATAGAATCAGGGGCAAAGAAAGGGAGTGGATAGATAATTATCAGGGTAAAAGGGGTGTGGGGTGCAGAAAGAGACTGGATTAAAATTGTATAACCTATGGATGAGGACAATAGTGGTGGGAGGGGGTAAGGACAGAGGGTGGGGTGGGAATCAGGTGGAAGGGAGCTATGGGGGAGAAAAAGGAGAAACAATTGTAATAATCTGAGCAATAAAGATTTATTAAAAAGAAAAAAGAAAAAGAAAACTGAAGAAGCTAAGAATAAATTGAAACTGATGAGGGGGCGCTGAGCAGATGGGTGGGCTGGAGGGGCCTTGCTGTCTGGGGTCAGACTCCTTGTTTCCGACCACGTGAGTCTGAGTAAAGAGAAGGAAGAGGAGCTTCACTTTTCACGTTCACCTGTCATCTGTTTTTTTGGCGTGTTTTGTTTTTTGGTTTTATTTGGTGTTTTTTTTTTTACCATCAACAGGTATTTATTTTGTCAGCTCAATACATATCTAACACGTGTAGCCCTAACTACAGAACATAACAAGGGCCCTGTGCAGGCAGCCCAGCCTGGCGAGGGGGCGGGCAGGTCTGGTGCCAGGCGAGGCTGAGCAGGGCACCCTCAGGGCGTCCAGGCCGGCCTGCCCACTAGTTGGTTCCACAAAGGAAGGAAGAGACTTGTCCGGGCTCTTTCACACACGGGATGACGAAGGACCCGGAAAACAAGGAAAGCTGCCCAAGATCACACAGCTGCTTCTCCCCACTCCCCTTCGGCCCCAGGCGCTGCTCCCACACAGCGGGCAGGGTGGGGTGCCAACCTTGTGGACACTCTGGGGGTTTTCCAACCAGGCGAAGTACATCTCCTCCATGTAGCTGGAGCCTCCTGCACCTCTGCTGCCCGGGAAGGCGGTCTGCGGCCCAGACGACCTGCTGCGCCAGCTGCACATCTGGACATCGTGTGGGGCCAGCAGCCTCCCGGCCTGTAGCCCCAGCCGGGACGTCAGCAGCCTCAGCTGACTCATTCTGGACACAGCAAAGAGGGAGAGGCATGAACCACAGGCCAGGACAAAGGGGGCTCTGGCAGCTACTCTTCCACTTATCTGGCACTGTTGGTTCTACTAGGCAGGTGGGCCCGGGGCCAGCTGTGATGAGGCAGAGGAGGAGAACGCTGCCAGCCCTCCTGGGCTCACTGCCCAGTGGGAGATGCCAGCACAATAAGTCCACCAACAGCTCTCAGCATCCCCGATCCCCCGTCCCCCTGTGCCACCCACCCCAACCTGTGCCCGCTCCCGGCCGCCCCTCCAGCCTGGTGCAAAGACAAGTATGACCCGGGCCCTGCCTCAGGGAGCACCCAGACCAGGTCCTGCGGCCCGTGAAAAGGATAAGGCGCGTGCATGCAGAACCCCAATGAGGAGTAGGCCGCCAGGCTGGCCACCCTGGAACTTAAGCGGGGAGTCCCCCAGGGGCAGGGTGTGCTATGTCCGGTCAGTAAAAAGCCAGAAAAAAAGGGGGTCTGGCTGCACTGCACCACATCTGGAGGCCCATGGCACATCTGGATCTCCGGTCACTATAACCAAAGTCAGCGTGACTTCCTCTAACTGCGGCGCTGACTCAGCACACCAGGCCAGAAGGCCAATGACATGGGCCTGAACTGCCCCACTTCTCAGCAGGGAGGACTGAGGCTCAGAGAAGGAAAGGGCGTGGGGACCCGTGGAGGGTGGTAGACCAGCAGGCCCCACACCCATCTTAGCTGGAGCCACTCTCTGGCTCTCGTGTCCTTCCCAGAGCTTACACTCTGCACCAGTGTCGATCAAAACATCTAACAGCTCAGGGGAACAAAAAGGCCGGAAGCCCACCCCGGATGGAGAGGAGCGAGCACCTGGAGCTCGTCTCACCCCTAGACGTCACCTGCCCTCCCCAGGGGAACTCCTGGGTAACAGTGGGACTTCTTCCAGCCTCAGGGGACAGAAGGTCTAAGAGAGCAGGGTTCCACCAAAGCAAGCCGAGGGCAGAGAGGGCCCACTGAGCTCCTGCTGCCCCAGGCCTCCTGCCCCACCCCCACCACTGTGAGCAGAGCCCCCTCCTCTGCCCCAGCCCGGCACCGCCTGGCCATAGAGCAGCTCCCCCTGAACACCTGCTAATGCTCTTCTGCCCAGAGCACCCCACCCTGTGAGCAGGGCCCAGCACGGGAGCCACCCCACCAGGGGCAGTGTAAGCAGGAGGGGCCTGGTTCCCACTGTACAACTCGGGCCCAGAAAATGTGCCTTCTGGGCAGCACTGGCTTATAGCCCTTAGGCCTGGCGGGCTCTCCTGCTCCACCAGCTCACACAAGTTACCAGAGCCACAGAGAGTCAGGCCCAAGGCAGACGGGATACACCCCTCCCGGCCTGCTTCCTCCACCTCTCCCTCCAAACTCACGCGAGCCAGAGAGAAGGGGAGACGATCGCCTCAAGCAAGGGAGAGTGGGCTCCTCAGGCAGCCAGCAAAGTCTAAACAGAAGAAAATTAAAAAGCAAAAATATATCCCCGTGCAGGAAGGAAGGAGGTGAGACCAAGGGCCCCAAACTTCCTTCCCACATGCTCAGCCCCCTGAGCGCGGACCAGACGCCCAGCCCACCGGCCAATGATGCCGCCTACAGCGAAGGCCACTCGGGCCTGGCTCTCCCTGGAGCAGCGCCTCTTCCTGTGCAGAGCAGGGCCCCCCACCACTGCTCTACTGCTGACCGCCCTGAGGCCTGAGCAGAGGCGGGCTGCCCTGGCCCGGAGAGCCACTGGCCAGGGGTGTCAGAAGAATCTAAACAGCCCACGAAGCTCTGCCACCCAAAAGCAGGACCATCCATCATGGGGACAGGAGCGCACAGGAAGCATCGATTCTGGAGCGGGCACTCGGCCCATTTCACCCCCTCAACAATCTCAGAAAGTGGGCACTAGGATTAGCCCCCTTTTTTAAACAGGGAAACTGAGGCACAGAGAGGCTAAGCCTGTGAGTGATGGGGCTGTGTGGTTCCAGAGCCAGCACCCTCCTCACTGTGGAGTCCAGACGTCAGCCCTGACTTTGTGCGGACAATGCGTCTCCACGGGCTGCAGCCCGGGGCTCGCTGCCAGCACAGGGGAACGGGGACAAAGCCTGGCTGTGCCCGGCCGGCTCGGCGCAGGAACACTGTGTTTTACAAACAATGACTGTCCGGGCCAGCCACTGGACACCGCCGTGGCCCTCACCCGCCCGGCAGGAGGGCATTCAGCCAGCCACCCTGCCCGTCCCAGCAGGGCGTGAGGACCCAGGAGCCCTGGAGGACGGGACAAAGCCCACCTCAGTACCTGGAGCCAGAGCCCCCCGCCAGCCCTGCCAGGTCCTGCCTACACAGGCGAAAGCAGCAGAGTCAGCTCCCTGCACACCCCCCCAGCCCAGCTCCCGTGCACTCTGGGCAGGTTGCTCTGGGCAGCTCCTGGGGGCGGGGGGGGGGGGTGTACCGGTCTCTTCCCTAGGGAGGTCAGCACCCTCCCCACTCCCAGCCCCAGAACAGCCCCAGCTGCAGACGTCCTCAGCCGCTAGCCCTCACCCAGCCCTGTCTGCGCTGCCCAGGTGAGGACTGCTCTGCAATCGCCTTGTAGAAACCGGTTAACAGGGATCCCAAGACGCTGGGCAGCAGAGCCTGCCCTCACACTCTGAGGCCTGGGCGGCTTTCCTCAGGAGTAAACCCCAGCACCAGTTTGCTGAGCCCAGAAGGAGGCCGGGCGGCAGCCACCAGGGTGGGAGGGCAGGGTCTGCTTATTTACTTGGCAGAGATGAAGGGCCGGGGCTGAAGCCCAGCCACGGGCAAAGTACAAAAACAGATGGGCCAGCTCCAAGGCCAGCGTGGGGAGGAGCCGCCGGGCAGCCCAAGCGGAGGGGTGGGTGGAGGGGGGCCCGTGGGGCCCGTGGGGTCTGGTTAATCAATGGCCATGGCACCCTGCTGGGACCTCTCGTACACCCATCCCCCTCCGCCCCATCTCCCTGAGGGTGGATGAATCACTTCCCAGGTGGGCGGTGACGTCAGGCCAGCCTGGGCTCTCTCTGGGCCTCAGTTTCCCCATCCGTGACCGGACACAGCGGTTCACACCGTCTGTAAGGCCTCTGCTCCCACGAGGTCCCGTGACGTGAAGCTGACTCCGGGACCGCCTCGCACAAAACGCGGGCCCCTCCCCGTTCTCGTGCGGCTCCCGCCTCTTCGGCCCCCGGAAGGGACTGAGAGGAGCCGGCCCCGCACCGACCACGGGACAGTCTGTGGCCTTCGAGCCGGAGAGCCCCAGCTGATGCCTGAAACCCCACCATCAGCGCGTCCCTCCTGCGTGCAGAACATCGCACTCTCAGGGCCGGACCTGCGCAGAGGGCGGGGCGTCCTGGGGAGGCCGCCAGCAGCCAAGGGCGAAGCCAAGGTCACGCTCACCCCCCCTCCCTGGCTCCCCCGCGGGGCCCGTCAGACTGCGGGCAGCCGCTCCCCGGGACCCGGGAACGGGGGGCAGAGGGGCCGCCCCCAAGGCAGCGGGGGAAGGGGCGAGAGGACCCCGGCGGGAGGGCCGCCGCGCTCACCCGGCCGGCGGGTTCGGCGCGGCAGAGCGGCCGGTCCGGAGCCGCAGGTGCAGAGTGAGCGCGGGAGGCGCGCCGCCCGGACCCTTACCTGCGTCACGTGACGCGCGCCGGCGCCCGCGAGCGCGCCCCGGAGACTCGGGCGCGTGGTGACGTCTCCATGGACACCACGCCCCGCCCCGGCCCCGGCGGCGCTGTCCTCGGTGCTGACCGCCCGGCCCGGCCCGAGGCCGCGGGCCCCGCAGGAGAGGAGATCCTGCAAACCACGGAGCAGGGCGATCCCATAGGGCTGACTGTCTGCTGAGTCCCCGAGCCCCCGTGTCCTTGTCCAAACACCAGGAAGCGTGTACGAAAATAAGCAGCCGTGTGTGCACAGGAGAAGAGTTTTCCGTACACGCAATCCTATTAGAAGCCCACTGTCCTAGGGACACTGTACATAAAGTGGGAGTTCACAAAGCCTAATACACATTTTTCCCGTTTATTGGCCCAGTTATGGAAACATAGGCTGCCTTCACTTCCCTGTTGCTACACACAACGCTGCAATAAGTATCTTTCTACACATTCCCCATGAACATGTGCGGAAATTTCTCCGGAACACATAACCAGGAGCTGAATTGCTAGGTCACAGGTATGTGCATACAGGACTTGACTAATCAATGTCAAATTGCTGCTCTATTCTACAGTTCCATAAATGAAGCGAGAAGAAGTTTAAGTGTTCATAACTTAGCTAACAGTTGTCAGTGTCCAGCTTTCTAATATTTGCCAGAATAACAGATGTGATGTCATGTTATTGTTTGAATACACATTTGTCGGATTATCATTAGTATCTCAATTTCTTTTTAATGTGGGGGTTTTCTTGTGTTATTTCTCTTGGGTTTTTGTTTGCTTACATACAGGATTTCCTGCCCTAGCCAGGTTTTCTCAGTGGTTAGAGGGTCTGCCAGCAAACCCAAGGGGAATGGGTTCAGTTCCAAGTCAAGGGCACATTATCTCAGTTGCAGGTTCAATCCCTGGCTGGGGTCAGGGCATGTGTGGGAGGCAACCAAACAATGTATCTTTCTCACATCCATGTTTCCTTCTTTCTTTCTTTCTCCCCCTTCCTTCCCTTCTTCTATTCTCTTTTTTAAAATCTATGAAAAAATATCCTTGGGGGAGGATTAAAAAATAATAATAATATTTACAGGAGTTCCTCATGTAGGAGCATATACATCTGTGATTCAAACCACCACCAACCCTCCATGTATTATTGCAACATCCCCTTAACCAGCCTCCATGCTTCCACACTTGCACCCTGAATTTTAATCTCAACACAGCAGGCAGACGTCCCTTGTAAAACACTGATTCAAATCATGTTTCCCCTCTGCTCAAAACCCTCAAATGACTTCTCATTTCACACACAGTAAACGCCAAAATCATTACATTTGCTTCTAAGGCCCTTTATCTCATCTCAAATGCTTCAGGCATGCAACCATGTTGAATGAAGAAAATTAAGAAACCAAAAGAAATATGCAATGTAATACTCTTCATGTTAATTAAAAGCACATGCCTACAAAACTACAATATACATTTCAGAATAAAGCATTCAAATATATATCAAACACATTAATATGGTTGTCTATGGGGAGGGGGGGGAGTTGGGAGAGATAGAGGTAATTAATTGATTACCATATCAATACTGATAGGATGCCATGGATGGAGGGATATGATTAACTGTCCTCTGCACTAAAAGCCTTCCCCAAAAGTTGTTTATTTGGAGACATTTTAAAGTCCATATGGCAAAACCATATTTATTTCATTTATAATTATATTCCCAGTACTTTTCATAGTGCCCAACTCATAGTATGTTTTCGGTAAATATTTGCTGAATGAATAATTGAATGAGTAAATGGATATTTAACTTGGATCCTTGGAAGACAAGCATAAATAAGAGTTTGTCTGGTGCAGAAAGATGGGGTTAATTGGGAGTTATTTCATTAAAAGCACAAGAAAATTACCTGGATATTCATATGAAAAGTGTATCTATAGCACAACTTACAGCATCAAAGGAAAAACTGAAGAATTACTTTTGGAAAGCAGGGCTGATCCAGAAATGGACTATCTCTTCAAAGCTCTTAGGATGTTCAAAATTCAAAAAGAAGAAAATAGAAGCTGAATGATCTGGCTTGGCCTGAATTGGGGGAGAAGGGGCCTGGAGCCACCCATCTGAAACACATGGATTCAGGAACAAGGTAGACGGTTCATGAGATGCTGGTACCACAAGAAATAGGAGTGAATGTCGGGGAAGAACATTCAACACACGTGCACTGAAAACCTGTTGGAGCCAGGGTGTAAGCTGACAAGGTCCTTGCATCTGAGGGGGTAGCAGGGCTGGCCCCCTACCCACACAGTTTTCCCAGACTTGTTTGGATACCTACTATCAGTAGAATGAGAGCAACTTTTCATGGCTTGCCAAGAAGTCTGTAATTATTTATTGAGATTTGCTATACCAAGAATTTGTCCTTCTGTCTATCCCTTAGAGATTAAGGGGAACAAAGAATACATTCTTCTTGACAGATCTCGTATTCAGTTTTTTGTGTATAAAAAGTATTGCCCAGTTAATAAACTTGCTACAGTTCCTTGATTACCTGTAGTCCTCCTGATCCCGCTCTTCTGTCTTTCTTTCTTTTCTCAATTCCCACCTCCCTACCTCAGCCCAGTTCACCTGCCAGGCTGGCCCTGGCAAAAAACTTCAGCAGAAAAGCACCATAGGCGAAGGCAGAGCTGTATGAAGGGGAATGGAAATTGCCTGAACCTGGACAAAGTGTTAGGGACAAAAATAGTATATTGGGGACTAGCTGTGGTTATGGAAAATATTAATCATGTTCTGTTAACCATGCTCTGGTTAAACGAAGGACATTCTAATCTGGCTGGGACTTGTATGCCACGAAGACTTGGAGTCAACCTTGGAATGCAGTCCATTCTCAATCAGGAAGGCGGGGGTGGGGAGAGGTAATCAACCAAGGACCTTGTATGCCTATTTGCATGGCCAGTGGACACAGGCAATGGGGTGGTGAGGGCCTGGGCCAGGGGGTGAGGGTGGGGGTGGGCTTGAAGGGGTCAATGGGGGGAAAGGGGAACTTATGTTGTCACAGAAGACCAAAGAAATATCAAGCACGCTTCCTAGAGAAAAGGAGGGACCCCATTTATTAACACTAGTGGACTCCGGGAATAATTTCCAAATCAGAGTGAAGAAACACACAGAGGGCTTCACTTTTTATGACCTTCTGGGTCTTTGTCTTGCAGATATGGTTCCACCCCCCTTTTGTGGGCTTACAGGAAGGTCCCCAGGTGTTGGGGGTCCCTAAGCCATATCAGGTGCTCTGTCCTGGGGCCAGCGATACGACCCTCTCCCCACCCCAGGGCAGTGCATTGTGCACAGTGTTTATGGCCTGACATGCCTTGCAAGACCAGTTTCCTCCTCATTGTAACACTTTCAACAATAAATAATAATTTTTTTTAATGTGGAGATTGGGATGTGTTTCCATGCTCGTGAATGTAATCTGGCAATATTGATGAAAATATCACCCCTGATCCAGTAATCCACCAAGGAGAATACCTCCCATAGAAGTAAGAACTGGAGGGGAGATGAAGTATGACAGCAATCATCTCAGGTAGAAACTGCAGTTCTAATTTTAACTCAGGTAATGGCAGCCGTCGGCTAGGGCAAGACCAAGGACCAGATCTTCAGATAAATGTGTATCAATCCAAACAGCTAGACTCCACAGTTCAGAGATGGCTGGCATGTTGAAGGGCCCTTGCAGTGGCCACCCTTCCAATCCAGGAAAGAAAGAACAACCTTTGGACAAGCCACAGCGGTGTACTCTCAGACCTCCTATCACTCTGAGCCTCACAGATACTTCCACCATCCAGAATACAACTTCCCGTGTAGCCTCCATTGCTTCCCCAAACATCACCATACCCAAATATCACACACATAACCTGGCAGCCCTCTTACACACACCTGTTAGAAAAACCTCACATTCTTGTACAGAAATTTTAAATTTCAAAAAACCTCTCTTTCCAAGCATCACAGACCAACCTCTGTCTAACACTGACTATACCTGGTCTATCTATGGGAGTTCATACCCGCAAAGTTGGAAAAGATGGGCTGGCTATGCCATTGTATCCCGTGGGGAAATCCTAGAATCTGAAACTTTTCCTGAAGGGACCACATCACAAAAAACGGAGTTATATAGCTCTAACCTGCACCTTAATTTGAGCAGTGGGTACCACTGCTAACATTCATACAGATTCTAAATATGCCTGCCACATTATTCATGCTCATGCTTCATCTGGGAAGAAAGAGGATTCCTAACCACTAAACGCTCACCCATAAGCAATGCCCCCTTAATTCACAAATTCCTAGCGGCAGCCCACCTTCCTAAGGCGGCAGTCATACACAACAAAGGACACCAAGTCGGAAATGATCCTATAACACGGGGAAATAACAAAGCAGACAGGAGGCCGAGGAAGCCTCTGTCTCCCAGCTCTTAGCTATACCCCATATAAACACCCTAATACACTCCAGAGGAACTTCAGTCCCTAGTAGCTCTTGGAGCCACTCCCAAAGAACCATGGTTAAAATTTCAGGGAAAATATATCCTTCCCCAGGAACAGGGCCGTGATATCTTACAGGCTACTCACAATTCCCAATGTAAAATACAGACTGCTTTTACAACTCCCAAAACCCTCATCACACACCCTAGCCTCACCTCCTTACTGCAAGATACCACTGAAGCCTGTTACCCAGTACCTCCCCAAGGACAGTAGACCTTCTTTTCCCACTCATCAGGCAAAGGGCCAAATATCTGGACAAACTGGCAAGCTGTCTTCACTCACATGACCCCCATTAAAAGAACCAAACCTATCTTAACCCTCGTAGACACCTTCTCAGCCTGGGTAGAAGCATTCCCCATTACATCTGAAAAGTCCTCCGAGGTCACACAAGCTCTCATTCAGCATATCATTCCCAGATTCAGCCTACCCACCTCACTACAATCAGATAACGGACCTGCTTTCACATCTCAAATAACTCAATAGGTCTCCTCCACTCTGAACAGCCAGTGGAACTTACACACCTTCTACCAGCCCCGATTTCAGGCAAGGTAGAAAAGGCAAATTCCTTATTAAGTCTCACCTACCTAAATTAAGTCTCTAAAACTAAAGAACCTTGGAGTACTCTCCTACGTCTACCTCTTATGTGCATCAGGGCAACCTCCACTCACCTTCCTTAGTCCCTTTGAATTCATGTATAAAAGACCCTTCTTACTAGGAAACTTCCTTCCACAGAGACTCCTCTAGGAGGCTGTGTCCCAATTTTAAATCTCATCCGAGAGTTATTAAGGGAACATGCTGGTCAGGTTCTCCCCAACTTTTATGGGAGACATTCTCCCTACTCCTCTGCACCCAAAGAACTGTCTCAGGACCTACAAGGAAGTCTAGAAGACATTGCCAAAAGTTTAGTTCAAATTCAGGATCAAATAGACTCACTAGCGGCTGTCACCCTCCAAAACTGGAGAGTAGAGAAAGGCGGTCAATGCCTTTCTTAGCAGCATAGAAAGGGGTCAATGCCTCGTTCTGGAAAAAGAATGTTGTTTTTATGTCAATCGGTCTGGCCTAGTCAGGGATGCCACCAAAAAATTAACAGAAAGGGCTACAAAAATTCGAGAACGTCAATCAAATTCCTGGATCTACTGGCTAATACATTAAGATCATATACCATAGACAAGTAAGATTTATTCCTGAGATGGAAGTTTGGTTCAATATCTGCAAATCAATTTTTAAAATATATTTTATTGAGTTTTTACAGAGAGGAAGGGACAGGGAGAGAGAGTTAGAAGCATCGATGAGAGAGAAACACCAATCAGCTGCCTTCTGCACACCCCCTACTGGGGATGTGCCCACAACCAAGGTACATGCCCTTGACCGGAATTGAACCCTGAGACCTTTCAGTCCGAAGGCTGACGTTCTATCCACTGAGCCAAACCGGTTTTAGCTGCAAATCAATTAATGTGATATGTCACATCCTATATAATTAAAGGCTAATATGCAAATTGTACCCTCGACCAGAAGTTCGACCAGGAGTTTGAGCAGGGGGAGGGGCCAGTCTGCCAACTGCCTGTGGCCCCTCCCCCCAGCTGGCCCCACCCCCCGAACATCCCCCACCCTGATCGGGGGTGGATCCGGCCAGCCAACCACCTGCATCTCACCCCCCCCACCCCTCTACCCTCCCCCACCCCCGGTTGGCCCAGCCCAATCAGCCTTGATTGGGCCAGGCCAGCCAGACCCCACTTGTGCACAAATTCGTGCACGGGCCTCTAGTAAACAAAATAAAAACTAAAATGCATATGATCATATCAATAGATGCAGAAAAGCATTTGAAAAATTCAGTAAAAACTCAGCAAAGAGATAATAGAGGGAATGCACCTCAATATAATAAAAGCCGTATATGACAAACCCACAGCCAACATCATACTAAATGGGCACTTTGAACTGAGTTGCTTTGTAGAGTCAATATTTCTTAATTGCAATGTCAGTGCATGTTCATTATAGGAAAGTTTACAGGCACAAAACAATTATGAGGGAAACTATTCATATCCTATCACTCAAACTCAACCACTTAGTAAGTTTATCTGTTTTCCTTCCTTTCTTTCTTCCTTATATACTTGTCAGTACAGTATATAAGGGGTCATACAGTAGTAGCTCCTTCTTATCAAGGTTTTACTTTCCTCTATTTTAGTTAACTATGGTCAACTGTGGTCCAAAAATATTACATAGAAAATTCCAGAAATAAACTCATACACTTTATATTGCATGTTCTGAGGAATATGAGGCAATTTCAGGTGGTCCTGTTCCAGCTTCCTCCCTTTATCCAGCACATCCACTCTGCAGACACTCCCCAATGGTCAGCAAACTCATTAGTGAACAGAGCCAAATATCAACAGTACAATAATTGAAATTTCTTTTGAGAGTCAACTTTTAAACTTAAACTTCTTCTAATGCCACTTCTTCAAAATACATTCACCCAGGCCATGGTATTTTGTGGAAGAGCCACACTCAAGGGACCAAAGAGCCAATGAGGCTCTCGAGCCACAGTTTGCCAACCCTGCACTAGTCACTTAGCAGCTGTCTCAGTTATCTGACTCATGGTACCACAGTGCTTGTGGTTAAGTAGCCCTTGTTTTACTTAACAATGATCCCAAAGTGCAAGAGCGGTGATGCTGGAAATTCAGATATGCCAAAGAGAAAGTGTTTGTTTCTTTTTCTTTTTTTGTTAATCCTTACCCTGAGGTGTCCTTTTTGGCAGGTATATTCTTGAGGCCAACAGAATGCAGGGGGAAAAAAAGTAGTATCTTTAGGGACTTAGATAAACTTACTAAGTGGTTGAGTTTGAGTGATAGGATATGTCCATGGTTTCAGGAATTACAGGGGGCTTAGACAGAGGGAGAGAAAGAGAGAAAAAACACCCATGTGAGAAAAAAAATCAGTTGATTGTCTTCCATATTCATCCCAATCTAGGATCAAATCTGCAACCCAGCTATGTGCTCTAACCAAATCGAACCGATAACCTTTGGTGCACAAGACAATGCTCAACCAACTGAGCCACCCCAGCTGGGCCATGAAGTGCATCCTTTAAGGTGAAAAATCTCTCATCTTAAGAAGGAAAGGAAAATAATTGTATGCTGAGGTTGTTAAGAACAACAGTAAAATCAAATCTGTCCATGAAATTGTGAAGAAATTCATGCTAGTTTGCTGTTATATGACTTATATAACTTTTATTACATTATCCTCTATAATAAAAGGGTAATATGCAAATAGACCAAACAACAGAACAACTTAACAGCCAATCAAAGCATACTCCTACCCAATAAAAGAGTGATATGCAAGTTAACCATCACTCTGCTACACCCACCAGCCACACCCACCAGCCAATCAGAGTGAGTATGCAAATAAACCCAACCAAGATGGCTACAGCCACAGAGAGCTGGAGGGAGGTTTGGGCTTCTCAGGCAATGGAGGAAGCCAAGCTTCACACCTGCATTTGCCAGCCTAAGCCTCCACTCAAGGCAACAAAGTTTCAATTATAGAAAGTAAACAAATCCAAACAGAAATGGTGGCAGCCGCGGAGCCAACAGAAGTTTGGCTCTGGGAAACAAGATGGCGGCCTAGGTAGTCTCCTAAGCTGCCACCTCATCAACAACTTGGAAAAAAACAACAGCTAAAATCGAAAGGGATAGCACCAGACCCACAGGAAAGCTGGCGGAATGGGAAGGCTACAACTAGACACAAAGCAAGGCGCCGCTGCTGCCATGTGGAGTTTAAAACTACGGAGGAACCAGACCTGCCGGAGCTGCTGCCACCGGGAATGAGGGAAGCCAGACCTCGCTCCGCCCCACCCCAGGCCCAGGGATGGGCCATCCCAGCTGACTCACCATGGGAGCGAGGGAGCTGATGCCGGGCCTCCACTGCGCCTTCAGCTCCTGCCCAGACGAGAAGCCTTTGAGCGCAGTCTCCCCACCCGCAACCATCTCAGCCAGCAGCCATCCCAGCCCACCCGCCATGCTGGTGAGGAGCTGGCACAGCGCCTTCCATTTGCAGCCCCAACGAGTCCTTCCTCCGCCGCCACATGGCCGGGCTGAAGCTTCCGCCACTGCCGCCATGTGGATTTTAAAACGACTGTGGAAATTGAACCACAGGAGCGACTGTCGCTGCCGCACCCGCCTCCGCATCCACCGCTGCTGCCGCTGCCTCGAATAAGGGAAATCCACCAAGAACAGAGCTCACTCCGCCCAGGGCTCAGGGAGTGGGCGGCTTCAGAACTTAGCCTTCACGTCCGCAGTTGCTCCACTTCTGCCCCGAACAAGACACCTTTGAGCGCCGTCTCCCCACCCGCAGCCATCTCAGCCCGCCTGCAGCCGTCCCAGCCCGCCCGCCGTGCTAGCGAGGACCTAGCAAGGCGCCTCCAGTTCGCAACCCCAGTGCCCCAGAGGGGCTGTGTGCCCCAGGGGGCCGTGTGCCCTGGGAGAGCCATGTGCCCCAGGGAAGCTGTGGGACCCAGGGGGAGGGGTGGTGTGAACCAGAGGAGGAGCAGATTCTATTCATGTGGTCCTGAGATAGTCACCATAAAACAAGCAGACTGCCAAATGAAGAGCGGATTCTATTCATGTGATCCTGAGATAGTCACCATAAAACAAGCAGATTGTCAAATGACAGCGGGGAGGGGAAGGAGACCTGGGGGGAGATAAGAGAACAACGGAAGGACTGGTATGCATGAATATAAGTACAACCAATGAACACAGAACTCGGGGGGGGGGGGGGGGAGGGCATGAATGGGAGGTTGGGGGCGGGGCAATGGTAAGCTATGTACACATATAATACCTTAATAAATTTAAAGAAAAAAATAAATAAAAATAAATAAATAAAAAATAAAAGTGTATATAAGCCCCTGAGTCTAACCACTTTTTTGGGTTTTACTTCTTTCCTACAAACTCCCATATACCGTATTTGCCGGCGTATAAGACGATTTTTTGGCCCTGAAAAATATGCCTCCAAGTGGGGGGTAGTCTTATACGGCGAGTATATAACAAACTCTGTATTTTTAGTGGAAATGTTAGGGGGTCGTCTTATACGCCCAGTCGTCTTATACGCCGGCAAATACGGTATTTTCAGGGCCAAAAAATCGTCTTATACGCCGGCAAATACGGTATGTAAATGTTAATAAAAATTCTTGCCTTTTTTCTATTAAAAAAATATTTCACATATTTGTTCCACATATTTTCCCCTAAATCAGTGTTTCCCAAACTTTTGACATATGTGCACCCCTTCTTATAATTTTTGTAACGCTGAGTATCCCTCATCAAAAAAAAAATGGATGTATTTTAATAACAATTCATCTCCTTGGAACGAGCTCCATCCTCATGGTCATTCTCACGTCTCTGGTCGGGTCCATAGACCAGAAGCATGGGCACTACCCGGCTTGTTAGCAGGCCTCACTGACACCTACTGACTCAGACGGTATTTAAACAGCATCCCACGTGATGTGACATTAAATGTGAGAAGCACTGCTCTCGGGAACATCAAGAATCCTTCAGTCCTTTACCTTCAGAAAAGTTGACTATATGTTCAAGAATTCCAATCTTTGAGAATATCTTACCTTTTCCTTTTTCCAAAAAGAAACTGTTTTTCCACCAGTGCCCGGGGAGGGGAGATGGGAGGAGCGTGGAACGTGAAGTCTTGACTGTGTGTGACAGGGCTTCTTAGGAAGGTTTGTATCAACTTTTTCTGGGTTAACCGGCAACCAACAGCTTTGTTTGCCTATAAGTATAGTGACCCTGGAATGAACCCCATTTAATCATGAGGTATTATTATTTTTGATGTACTGGTATATTTGACTTGCTTATGATTTTTACATCTGGATTTACCAGAGGTATTGGTCAGTAGTTTTCTTGTTTTGTGTTATCTTTGCCAGGTTTTTGTGTCCGGATATTAGGCCTCATAGAATGTGTTAGGAAGTATTGCCTCTTCTTCATTTTTTAAAGAGAGTTTGAGAAGGATGGGTTTTAACTCTTCTTTAAATGTTTTGTAGAATTCACTGGTGAAGCCATCTGGTCCTAGATTTCTATTTTTTGGGAGTTTTGTTTTAATTTTATAGGAATGTTCAACTTTATTTTATTTTTTTGTTAAATATATCTTTATTATTGATTTCAGAGAGAGAAAGGGCGAGGAAGAGAAAGATAGAAACATCAATGATGAAAATGATTGGTTGGTTACCTCCTGCACGCCCCCCACTGGGGATTGAACCCACAACCCAGGCATGTGCCCTTGACTGGAATGGATCCTGGGACTCTTTAGTCTGCAGGCTGATGCTCTATCCACTGAGCCAAACAAGCTAGGGCATTTTAAGAGGTTTTTAATGATTGTTTCAATTTCTTCTATTATATTTTCCAATTCTTCATGATTTAGTCTAGGGCCATATCCATTTCTTCTAGGTTATTGAATTTGGTGGCATATAGTCTTTCATAATGTTCTAGTATGGTCCTTTGTATATCTGTGATATCTGTGGTGACTTCTTCTTTCTCATTTCTGATTTTATTTATATGGCTTTTTCCCCTTTCTTCTTTTGTGAGTCTAGCCTGGGGTTAGTCAACAAGGATGGTCCAACATACACAAACCAATAAATGTAATACACCACATTGACAAAAGGAAGGGTAAAAATCATATGATCTTATCAATAGATGCAGAAAAAGCATTTGATAAGATACAACATCCATTTATGATTAAAACACTAAATAAAATATGAATAGAAGCAAAGTACCTCAACATAAAGACTATATATATATATATATATATATATATATATATATATACACATACATACATATATATAAAAGGCTAATATGCTAAGTGTCCCTCTGACCGTCCAACCAGTCACTATGATGCACACCGACCACCAGGGGGCAGATGCTCAACACAGGAGCTGCTGAGCTGCAGTGACTTGCAGTGGCGGTTCTCAGGTGGCGCACCCTGAAACCAGAGAGGAGGGAGCCTGATTCTTCGTAGGACCACGCAATTCCACCTTTGGCTGTGGGCTATGTTGTTGCTGAGGCACTGTGGGCCCTGAATCTGGTGTACTGCACACTTGCGTTTGCATTTCACACAACTTTGCAGAGTGCCCTCTCACACTCCGGGACTCCTCCGGGGATGTCAGAGCCAGTTTCGGCCCAATCTCCGCAGGCCAGGCCGAGTGACCCCACCTGCCAGAGGAACCCCACTCACTCCACCGACACCCAGGAGGAACTGCCAGAGGGGGACACGTGTCCTGCCCGTGTCCCCCGGTCCCGCCCCGCCGGCCACCTTCTAATTAGTTTCCTTTCAATGTGCAGGGGAGAAACCAGGACACACCATTGCCCTCCAGGTTTCTCACAGATGGTGCAGAATGTCTGAAAATTTGAAAGGAAACAGAAAAGAACATTTCCACCTAAGAACATTTTTTTTTTCTGAAAGCAATAAAGGCAAGGAAGTTATTGATTCCTCTAAATAATATTAAACAAGCACAGTACCGAGGGACTGGGAAATTAATTTTCCTTAGAGGCAAAGTAGCAACTGTTTAATCTTTTTAAACAACTTCATGAAAGGCCAAAGAAACAGAGAATTCTTGCCTCACTTTAGCTGAAATTTAGTTCCCACTTGGGACTCAGAAGTCTGGTGTTCTGATTAGGATGGCTGATCAATACGCCAGATCAATCAGATGTTGAATGGTGGCCCAGAATCTTGCCTCTGGATGTGATTGCGATCCCGAAGCAGGCCCAGGCCTCCCTTCATCATCCCGTGGCTAGATTATCTCAGTGATGAGCCAGAGAAAGACACGGGCTTTTAGATGTGCAGAAGGCATTTGTTCCACTCTTCTGGTATACTGATTATTGATTTCTTAAGTGGTCCTATGAGTGTGGAATAAGATAGTGTGTCAGATCTAGCATGGACAATCTAGGCAGCTCCTGCCTTTAGAGATAAATTAATTCTGGCATCTGAGGGTGAGTTATTGTAGCAAAGGTCCTGGGGCCATTGGGACTGTTAGGAAGAGAATAAAGTGTGTGAGAAGTAAAAATCATGCCGCAATGTGTAGAAGTGGAAGCTTCTAGCACTGGCACCGCTAGCTGCTGGCACAGTGATGGGTGCTCTAGAGTGCTCACCTCTCATTCACTCCGGAGCCCTACAAGACAGCTGCCATCAGCCCAATTTCAAATTAGGAACCCAGTGCTCAGTAAAGGTGGTGGTTACTTTAGGTCTTTGAGTTTGCAGGACTGCCGTGCAGGCCTCCCATGGGATGGGCAGAGCTGTGATTCAAGTCCAGGTTAGACTTTTATTGGCAACTGCCCCACTGTCCCAGGTCTAGAGTGCACTGCACAGCCACTCAGAAGTCCAGGCGTCCACAGGTTTGCTGCAAGTTTGTCTGACCTTCAGAAAATTCACCAAAACAGCAGAACAACACACAGAATCCACACAGCTAAAACAGACTAGTAAGCAGTGACCTTTAAATAATATGCGTAAATTACACTAATAAAAAAGAAAGATGCAAGATGACCTTACCTTCGCAACACCCACCAGCCAATCAGGAGTGAGTATGCAAAGTAACCCACCAAAGATGGCATGTTAATTTGCACATGCAGGGGCTGAGTGGCTGGGGGCAGGGTGGGATGCTTGGGTTGTCGCCACAGGAATGAGGCGGCTGTTCCACACCACCCAACTGCTCCAGGCCTCTGGGCAGCATGGGAAGGGGGAAAGGCAGCTCTGGCCAGAGCTAAGGCGTGCTGGCAGCCAGGGGAAGGAAGGCCTATTCTTGCATGAATCTTCCTGCATCAGGCATCTAGTACATATATAATAACAATAGTTTTACTTTTAAAAGCCTCACTCTATAAAAGGCTTTGGCATAGGATTTCTTTTCTTTTTTCCCCCCAGTATGTTTTATTGATTTCAGAGAGAGGAAGGGAGAGAGAGAGAAACATCAATGATGAGAATGGTCGACGGGCTGCTTCCTCCACACTTGCTACTGGGATCGGACCCACAACCCAGGCATGTGCCCTTGACCAGAATCGAACCTGGGACTTTTCAGTCTGCAGATTGATGCTCTGTCCACTGAGCCAAACCAGCCGGGGCTATAGTCTATTTCTGAAACAGTTTCAGTAGTCTGTGTTTATTTGGCAACTTGTCCGTTTCATGAAAGATATTTTGAGTCTTCACTCCTTTCCTTTGTCAAAGTAGCTAAAGGTTTGTCAATTATGTCACCCTCTTCAAAGAGCCAGCTTTTCATTTCACTGGTGGTCTCTATTGTTTGTTTAATGCGCTATTTCATTTGGTTTCTGCTCTAATCTTTATTATTCCCTTCATTCTACATGTAGGTTTAGATTGCTCTGCTTTTTTCCAGGGTCTTTCAGGAGCAAGTGTAGGTTATTGATTTAATATCTTTTTCCTTATTGTAGGCATTTAGAGATATAACTCCATCTCTAAGTACTGCGTTAGCAGCACCTACATTTTGGTATATTGTGCCTTAATTTGACCACAAAGTATTTTCTGATTTTCCATTTGATTCCTTCTTTGACCCATTGGTTATTTAGGACCATCAATGATTTGGATTATACATATTTATATATTTTCATTCTTTGAATGATTACTCATACAATTTTAAACATCCATAGTAAACATTTATATTTAACAATGTCTCATACCTCCACTTTAAAAATACATATTATTTTTTATCACTCCCCTCCAAAATTCCATGATATTGCTATCCAATACTTCAGTTCTTGTTTTTAACCTCACAAATTAGGCATTAATGACATTCGTGTTATACCACGAATTTTTAAAAAGATCATATTTACTTATATATTACTTTAACATTTGTTCATTACTTCTTCTGAAATCATTTACTATCTTTCTAAAGTATATTATTTTAGAATTGCTTTAGAAAAGTATAACAGGTAAACACTTAATTTTTGTTTTATCTAAAAATGTATTTTCATTCTTTAGAGATGGTCAACTAAGTTAATAATTATTCTTTCAGCATTTAAAGTATTATTTTATTAACTTTTATTCAATAATATATTGTTTTACTCATTATTATTATTAATCCTACATATTAGGAGTAATATGCAAATTAACTATCACTCCACTGCACCCACCAGCCACGCCCACCACCACACTCACTAGCCAATCAGAGCAATTATGCAAATAAACCCAACCAAGATGGCTACAGCCACAGAGAGCAGGAGGGAAGTTTGGGTTTCCCAGGCAATGAGGAAACCAAGCTTTACAGCTGCCCTTGCCAACCTAAGTCTCCATTCAAGGCAACAAAGTTTTAATTATAGAAGGTAAACAAATCCAAATAAAAATGGCGGCAGCCACGGAGTTGGAAAGAGCAGGAGGATAGGGTCACCCCTGGCAATGGAAGAAGCAAAACTTTCTGCACACCCTGGCTGGCCTAGGGCTCCACTTAAGGCTACAAAGTTCCAATTATAGAAGATACATAAATCCCAAGAGAAATGACTGCTGCCATGGAGCAAATAGATGGCTTAGCTCCATTCCAGGCTACAAATTTTCAATTGTAGAAAGTAAATAAATTCCAGATACCAGGGCCTCTGCTTGGGAAGCTGGGAGGCATGGCAAACCACCACAGGCCCCTCGCTGAGGTGGCCCCACACCCCCAAGGGAACCCCCACCCTGATCCAGAACACCCTTCAGGGCAAACCAGCTGGCCCCCACCCGTGCACCAGGCCTCTATCCTATCTAATTCTATCTAATAAAAGAGTAATATACAGATTAACTATCACTCCGACACACAATATGGCTGCCCCCATGTGATCAAAAATCCTGCCCCCATGTGAACACATGATGGCCGCCACAAGATGGCCAGCAGGGGAGAGCAGTTGGGAGGGACCAGGTCTGCAAGGGAGGGCAGTTAGAGCCAATCAACCCTGTAGGGAAGGGCAGTCAGGGGTGACCAGGCCAGCAGAGGAGGGAAGTTGGGGGCAAACAGGCTGACAGGGGAGCCATTAGACATCAATCAGGCTGGCATGGAAGTGGTTAGGGGTGATCAGGCTGGCAGGCAGAAGTGGTTAGGGGCAATCAGTAAGGCAGGCAGGTGAGCAGTTGGGAGCCAGCAGTCCTGACCGGGCCTAAACGGGCAGTTGGACATCCCTCTCACAATCCAGGACTGCTGGCTCCCAACTGCTCGCCTGTCTGCCTTCCTGATTGTGGGATCAGGCCTAAATGGGAAGTTGGATATCCCTTGAGGAGTCCCAGATTGGAGAGGTGCAGGCTGGGTTGAGGGACAACCCCTCATCCCCATGCTAGAATTTCATGCACTGGGGCTCTAGTTACTATATAATTATAATAATTTGCAACAAATAAAAATCAACACACAATATTCCATTATTTATTAACATTATATCACTAGAGGCCCAGTGCACAATTTGTACACCGGTAGGGTTCCTTGGCCTGGCCTGCGGGGATAGGCTGAAACTGGTTCTCCGACATCCCCCAAGGGGTCCTGGATTACAAGAGGGCACAAGCCAGGCTCAGGGACCCCACCGGTGCACCACTGGGCCCGGGGAGGGCTTCAGGACGTGTCTGGCCCCTCTCGCCCAGCCCCGATCTGCTGGAACCCAGCAGCAAGCTAACCTACCAGTAGGAGCCTCTGCCCCCTGGTGGTCAGTGTGCATCATAGCGACTGGTTGAAGGGTGGAATGTTCGGACACTTAGCATATTAGGCTTTTATTATATGGGATAATTACGGTAATTATAATGTGTTAACGTAAAAACATTCAAACCTGTAAAGAATTTTTGTGAGTTTATTTGAGCCAAACTGTTGACAATTGCTGGGAAGCAGAATCTCAGCAAATTGGGATAATGCTATTCTGGAGCAAATTCTGAAGAATGGCAGTTTTTCACCTTGTTTTATACATTATAATCAAAAGGAGATGTAAGTGGGCTACATGAAATTGATTGATACTAGATTAGGTAGGCTGGAGAAAGCAAAGCAGGAGGCCCCTGGGACTGGATAAAAAGTAAAATGATGGACACATAACCTCTTTTACTCAGCTGGGTGCAGGATAGTTAACCGTCAACAATTGACATGGTAACAATAACAGTGAAGGAGTTTATGGTCTCTGTTCTGGTGCCCAGGGCATTTGGTTGTGCCCCAAGGGGTCCAGAAAAAGGGAAGTTACAAGTTACCCCTACATTTCACAGGCATGTTATCTTATGTGCACGCAAACAGACAAGAGGGCCTATTGAATGGCTCAGTTAAAGTAAAGATTGACCTTCAGGGAAGAGCCTGGCCTAGGACATGGCTACCCACCATCACTGCTTTTAGTTAAAGTTTAATTTCAGCCCCTCCTTTGTGGTTACCTTAGGTGTGTGAGTTTTTGAGACTGCCATGCAGGCCTTCCCTGAGCCTGTCAGGTTATCTCATGGCCCCTTTTGTCCACAAATGTTATAATCATACTTTACCTCATTAGCTGTATTTCTTTACAGACTATCGCTCATTTCCACCCGGCTGCTTTAAGACCTGCTTTCAGGGTCTGCTGTTCTGTGAGTTCACACTAATATGTTTGGGTATGTACTCCATTAGTTCTAGGAAATTTCTGTCAAATATTTTCTCTCCTCCATCCCCCTGTTCTTTTATTGAACTCTGGCTAAATCTACTTTACATCTATTCTGTCGTCCACTTATCTTAATTACATTTAAAATTTTTTTTCCACATAAAAAAAATGTTATGGTTCCACCTGGTCCACAGCTTGGAATAATGTCTGGGGAGTGTGTAAGCAGCTGCCCTGTCGATGAGAGCAGAAGTTCAGGTGGAATTCCCAAGGCCGGGGGACAGCAACAGCGCCCCCTCACGGCCACTGGATGAAGGAGGCCTCTAATCATGTCCGTGAGTGAGCCTTTTGAAGATTGGCCTGTGGAGGCTGGTGGGGTAGAAGCCCATCTTCTTCTTCTTCTTTTTTTAGTTTTAGTTTTAGTAGCTTTATTAGAAGTTTTATTAAAGTAATATGTCCACCTATAATTCATTTTTTTTATCAGCACCCTGGACACAAGTAAAGCAAAATTCTAATATTTTTTATTTCCATAAATATATTTGCATTCTTAAGGAACAATATAGTGTTTTTAAGTATAGCTTCCTCTGAAATCATTTAAATGTTTATAAATATTTGGAAACATCTTATAATTAAATTATTGCTATTTAAATTAATAAATATGATCTTTCTCTGATATTAATTGCTTTAGAATTATAAAAAGAAACATCCCTTTTAACTAACATGATGGACCCCTTTTGTGAACTGTCTAAAGATTTACACGCAATACTCTCTACAGCAGAACAGTTTACAAGAATCTGGACCACAGGAAAGTGAAGTAACAGCAGAAAATATCTTAACTATAGCCAAGGATCCAAGATATGCCAGATATCTCAAAATGGTTCAAGTGGTAAGCTGATTTGGTCTGTCTTATCTGTGTAGCATCCTCTTTTGAAATTCTTGTTACATTGTCATTTTTCAACCTAGATAACTGATCAACCGAGTTACCCAAGTTTTCTACTCCCTTACTAATTTCTCGCCTGTGTTGATTAATACAATGAAAAAAAGTAACCAGAAGTCAACTCTTTCTAATTAAAATTGATCTCACACTTCCGACTAACAGTTTAATATAGATTTATATCCTTTTTTTTTTGCATTAGGTAAAATTATTGCAAATCTTGCATGTATTGATAGAGGAATGGGATGAAAGTGGACTATTCATACGGCTTTAGCTTAGTTTCCATATGCTAGTACAGATAAATTTTTTTGTGTGTATATATATATAGATATATAGATATATATTAATTTCTTTATTGATTAAGGTATCACATATTTGTCCTCAACCCCCCATTCCATTCCCCAGCCCCCCACTCATGCCCCCACCCCCCTATTGTCCTTGACCACTGGTTAGATTCATATGTATGCACAGAAGTCCTTCAGTTTATCTCTTTTCCCCACCCTTCCTTTGAGGTCCAACAGTCGGACCCACAGCTCCTTATCTCTGGGTCTGTTCTTGTTCATCAGTCTATGTTGTTCACCATTTCCCCTAGATGAGTGAGATCATGTCCTACTGGAAATATACTTATAAGAATCAAAAATGAGACAAGCAATAATCTTTATGCTGAAAGGCATATGAATCAGCCTGAAGTGAGTTTCTTTCTGGGCCACCAGTTCTTTTGAGACCCAATTTCAATGTCAAACAGTTCCTTATGTGTACATGTCAGCAATGATATTTCAGTTCTGGGTGGTGGGAAAATGGTGGTAATGCAGGTCCAACCCTCTCTGGTTTGGTCCTGGGCAACCTACAGTGATACACAGCTGCTGACTAATATTATGGCAAGGCGTCGTCAGCGTCTTCCATCTCTGGACTGCTTCTCTTCTGCCTTCATGGTTGGAGTAGTCCTGTCAATTCCTCTCTGTTGCCAGAATCTACATGGTCTCAGAGTTTTTTTCTGAAAATATACAAACATATTCTCGACCAAAAGTTAATAAAGGAATATTTTCTATAAATTTGACTTGGGTATCCTTTTTCATTTTTTTGCCCAAATTATTTTCCTCTGTCTTGTATTGACACCATGTGTATTTTTCATGGGTGTCTTACTGATAGCATTACAATTAATTTTCTAAAGTACAAATTTTCTAGATGTAATTTGCTTTCAGGATATATTTCCTTACATGATATCCTTCTACTCCCCCCCCCTTTTTTTGATTTAACTATTAGGAGGCTTTTGAAAATTTTGTAATGTCGTCTTGATAGCTTTTAAATTTTAATTTTTTGCACTATAATATGACTGCTTTAGGTTCATTTCCTGTTGTGAGATTTTATCCTGAGATGAACTACCAATAAAGATTTTAGTTAACACTT
Source organism: Vespertilio murinus (assembly GCA_963924515.1). NCBI lineage: Eukaryota > Metazoa > Chordata > Mammalia > Chiroptera > Vespertilionidae > Vespertilio > Vespertilio murinus. The sequence goes on along the minus strand of OZ004714.1, from coordinate 51,684,834 downwards.
TAGGAACAGCTTTTTGTCCAGTGCAATTAGTTTTTCTAGGGAAGCCCGTCTTCTTGATGAGCTTCACTTCCTGCCCTAGGTATTGGATCTTCAAGAAGTCACAGTCATGAGGGGCTGAGCCAGCAGAGCCCAGAGGGTGCAGGTCTAGCAGGGTCAGCGTCAGAGTCTTTCCCGAACCAGGAAGGCCTCCAAGGCATCCCAAGTGTGACCTGATTCACCTTGAGAAAGCTTCTGGTTATCTTCTGAGAAGTCACTGTTGCCACTAAACATTTCCAAAGAGACACTCGGTACCCTTGTATTTCTGCCTTGCCAAGTCAAAGAAGTGGCACACACCCTTTAGAGCCAGGCATGTAATCCAAAGAGAGTGAGATGTTGGAGCTTCACAAATACAGATTGATGGTGGCCTGGGCTTCGTTTGAATAATTCTGAAGGCTCTGGGAGCTTTTGCTGGTGTTAATGTAAAAAAACCATTGAAATTTGTAAAGAATTTTTGTGAGTTTACTTGAGCCAAACTCACAAAAAGCAGAACCTCAATAAATTGAGATTATGTTCTGGAGAATGGTGGATTACATCTGTATTTATACATTGCAATCAAAGGAAGGGACGTAGGTGGTTTACATGAAATACATTGGTGATAGATTAGAGAGGTGGGAGAAAGAAAAGGGGGGAACCTCTGTGATTGGATAAAAAGTGAAATGATGGACACATACTTAGGTGTGCATAGGAACAATTAACATGATAATGAAGGAATTTGTGGCATCTGTCCTGGCATGCAGGCACATTTGGTTCTGCTCCAAGGGGTCCAGAAAAAGGGAAGTTACAAGTTACCCAGATACTTCAAAGGTATGTTATCATAAATGCAAAAAGACAGATTGGCTCAGTTAAGGTAAAGGTTGACCTTGACAGTGAAGATACTGCCCACCACAACTGCTTTTAGTTAAAGTTTAATTTCTACCATCCTTTGTGGTTATTTTAGGTCTCTGAGTTTGCTAGACTGTCACGCAGGCCTCCCCTGAGCCTGTCAGGTTAGCATGTGGCCCCTTTCGTCCACACTGGAAACAAGGCTCTAACCACAAGACAGAATTGGCTGGTCTTACATGCATGTGCTACCTGAGAGGTAGCTTAGACGCTGAGGCTGGACAGGAGATTGCAGGGTGATCAGAGCCTAGAAGTCGCGTATGCCTGAGGTATCTTCCATCCAAACATGTTGAATCAAGAGACAGATCCGTGGGGATCTGCACCATCTCTTAATTATTTTACTACTGACTTGCCTCTCTGTATCTCACTTTTAGTAATTTCTTCAGAAATATCAGCCAGATCTCAATTATTTAACCAATTTTATATTCCGTTTCTTTAGGTTTTAGGAGATCCTTTTTCTAATCTTATTCCCAATTGTTTCTTATTGGTCCAAAATTATTAACACAAATTATATTGCGGTTATCGGCATCTGCCCTTAGGATAACCTTGTCTTCTCCATTTGCTTACTATTTACTATGTGGGAGATGGAATGTTTCAAGATAAAAAAAAACCATAAAAGTATGTCATGTCAGGACTATCGTTGTTTTCAGCATTTATTCCACCTTACTATTTGGAGCAGAATTCTCTGGGTCCCTTCATATCCCCGAGGTCAGTAAACTAAAATTCCAATATATGGAGCAAATGTTTATTAAATTGAGGCTTACTACTTTTTTTTAGTTTTTATTGATTTTTTACAGAGAGGAAGGGAGAGAGATAGAGAGCTAGAAACGTCGATGAGAGAGAAACATTGGCCAGCTGCCTCCTGCACATCCCCTAACGGGGATGTGTCCGCAACCAATGTACATGCCCTTGACTGGAATCGAACCAGGGACCTTTCAGTCCGCAGACCGACGCTCTACCACTGAGCCAAACCAGTTTCGGCAAGGCTTACTACTTTTTAAAAATATATATATACTTTATTGATGTTTTACCAGAGAGGAAGAGAGAGGGATAGAGAGTTAGAAACATCAATGAGAGAGAAACACTGATCAGCTGCCTCCTGCACACCCCCCACTGGGGATGTGCCCGCAACCAAGGTACCGTATTTGCCGGCGTATAAGACGATTTTTTGGCCCTGAAAAATATGCCTCCAAGTGGAGGGTAATCTTATACAGCGAGTATATAACAAACTGTATTTTTAGTGGAAATGTTAGGGGGTTGTCTTATACGCCGGCAAATACGTATTTTTCAGGGCCAAAAAATCGTCTTATACGTCGGCAAATACGGTACATGCCCTTGACTGGAATCGAGCCTGGGACCTTTCAGTCCCCAGTCCGATGCTCTATCCACTGAGCCAAACCGGTTTCGGCGAGGCTTACTACTTTTGAGAAAGGAATGGAGGAGCTGCTATTTTCATAGATACATAGAGGTGTAGAGAATTACATTTCAATAGACTAATGACAAAGTCTCATGACCATCATCATCATTAAAAGGCCCCAAAATACATGTGTTCAATAATAGAACCTTAACACTGGGCACACTCGTCCTACCAGTGTCTCCTTGTTCTTAGAAACGGAAATCTTCACTGCATTTCAAAGCCATGCCAGGTCTGGGCCCCGTAATCAATTCACACTACTCTCGCTCTCTTTTCCAAAAGACTTTGTTTTCTAGAGTAGTTTAACATTTACATAAGGCTAAGCAGATAGTACACAGTTAGTTCCCTGTTCCCTAGAGTTTCCACTGTTCTTGACATCTTGCATTAGTGTGGCATATTTGTAACTGGTAAGTCAATATTGATACATTATTATTAATTAAAGTCTATATTTATGTTAGTCTCTGTGTTGTACAGTTTGACAAATGCATAATATCATGTATCCACCATCACATTATCATAAGGTTATAGTTTAAATACCCTAACAACCCCAGTCTCCAACTTCTCACCTCTCCCACTTTAGATTCCTAGCAACAACTGATTTTTTTAATAAATCTTTTTTGCTCATCTTCTTACAATAGTTTCTCCTTTTTCTCCCCCAAAACTCCCTACAACCCAGTTCCCATCCCACCCTCTGCCCTTACCCCCTCCCCCCCACATTGTCCTCATCCATTGGTTATACGATTTTAATCCAGTCTCTTACTGCACCCCACCCCCTTATCCCCCTGATAATTATCAGTCCACTCCCTTTCTTTGCCCCTGATTCTATTATATTCACCAGTTTATTCTGTTCCTCAGATTTTCTTCTTCTTCTTCTTTTTCCGTATTTGAATTTCAAGTGGGACACTCTCTCCCATTTGTTTTTGTAGGGAAATACAACAAAGTGTTCTGTAGCAAATGGCTGCAGACTGTCCAAATTTCTCAAGACCACACGAGTAGAATTCACTCCTCCTCCGGTTCACATCGCCCCTCGGGGTCGCACTGTCCCCCGGGACACACAGCTTCCCTGAGTTGCACCGCTCCGGGACGAAGAGGGGGGAAGAATGGGGAGGCTCTGGCCGACTCCACCATAGTAACCGCTGCCGCTCTCATTTCACATGCTCAGGCTTTCAGAGTTCCCCGGGGTTAGGTGTGTAGAGTCCCAGGCCGTAAAGAGTGCTCTGGGTACAACCTCTCGGTCCTCTGTCACACTCCATGAGTAGGTCTGCTCTGACTTGATGCTGGCTCTCCGGGGGCGACCAGCTCACTTGGGCAGTGAGCGGAAGGCGCAGCTGTGGCCCGGTGCTGGTTCCCTCGCTCCCACGCAGGCAGTCCAGGAAGGCTGCGGGCGCGGAGGCTGGGCTCCAAGGCGACCTGCTCCCTGGGCCCGGGGTGGGGTGGACTCCGCTCTCGGTGGGCCTCCCTCACTGGCGGTGGCGGCAGTGGCAGTGGCGGCTCTGCTGCAGCTTTAAACTCCACATGGCGGCAGTGGCACTTTTCCTTCTCTCTAGTTGTAGATATCCCCTTCCACCAGCTTTCCCGTAGTTTTGATGAAATCCTTTTAGATTTTAATTGTGTGTGTGTGTTTATTGTTGATGAGGCAGCAGCTTAGGAGACTACCTAGGCCGCCATCTTGGTTCGAGTTCTGTGATCTTTCCACTATCTCTACAGACATATATATGGAATCATACAATACAGAGCAATGTGCATTTAAGGGTATTCCATATGTTTTTGTGATTTAATACTTCATTTGTTTTTGTCACTGAAGAGTATTTCAATATATGGATATACCAGTTTGTCCACTCACCTACTGAAGGACGTCTTGCTTGCTTCCAGGCTGGGCAGTGATGGATGAAGCTGCTATACCATTTATGTGCAGGCTTTCTGTGGACATACGTTTTCAGATCATTTGGGAAAATACATAGGAATGCAATTCCTGGATCATATGACAAGACTATGTCTACCCTTGTAAGAAACTGCTACACTGTCTTCCAGAGTGGCTGGACCATTTCCTTTCTTACCAGCAATCAATGAGAGGGCTTGTATAGCCACATCCTCACCAGCATTTGACATCGTCAGTGTGAATTCAGCCATTTGAATACATGTGTAGCAGTGTCTCATTGTTGTTTATTTCCAAATTTATTTTTAATTTAAAAATTCAATTATATTTTATATATAATATATATGTTTCAGGTGTTTAACATAGTGATTAGACATTTATATAACTTACAAAGTGATCACCCAATAAATTTAGTACCCATCTGACACTATAAATTTCACTGTTGTTTTAAGGGCATCTTTCCTTGTTTAATTTATGTTTTAATTTTTATTTATTTATTATTTTTAATCCTCATTCAAGGATATGTTTTTATTTATTTTTATTTTTTGGAGAGAAAGGAAGGGAGGTGTGGTGAGAGAGAGAGAGAGAGAGAGAGAGAGAGAGAGAGAGAGAGAGAGAGAAACATTGATCAACAGTTTCCCTTTGGCACCCTAAATGGGAATCTAAACCCACAATCTTGGTATGTGCTCTGATCAGGAATCAAACCTGCAACCTTTTTGGTGTACAGGATGACACTAACCTGAGCCAGAATGAGGAGTATTTTTTTTAAAACACAGTATTTAGAGCAGTTTGGTTTACAGCAAAATTGAACAAAAGGTACAGAGATTTCCCATATACCCCCAGTCCCCATAAATGCACAGCCTCCCCTCTAGCAACATCCTGCACCAGATAAGGACATTTGTTGTAACTGCAAAACTGACACGGACACACTATAACCACCCAAAACCCTGGGCTTACATTAGAGATCACTCTTAGAATACAGCTACTCCAATCTATCGTAGTAAAAGTGGTGCCTGGCAGAGCCATGCCCGGGAAACTCTCCTTGCCAGAGGCCGGTGTGTTGTCAGTCTGACCTTCAGCTCAGGCTCCAGGGGGTGGGTTTCATTACCTAAATCCAGCCAAGCACCAGGAACAAACATGATAACCCGAGCCCACCCAGAAGTGAGATTACAAAGAAGCCACAAGAACGGACATCATCTCTCTGGACTTGGGCTTTAGTAAAACTTCCTGGTATTTTGCTGTGTAAAACAAACAGTATTAGCGCTGGGTCACTGTCCCTCCATCAGAGGACAGCTGTCCCACCAGGCCCCAGCTTTTCCCTTCCATCTCTGTGTCTGACTCTTTCATTTTCTCAATCCCCAGCCTCCCCTACTCATTAACTGAACCACTCTCTAGCTGTGCTGGACACGGAAGAAAGAAATATTTATAAATGGTGTTTTTGGTGTTGTATCTAAAAACTCATCACCAAGCCAAACTCACCTAGGTTTTGGCTTATTATCGTAAAGAAATTTTATATTTGCATTTTACATTCAGTGTTTATATATATATTGCATGTGGATGTCATTTGAACATTTGTTGAAAAGACTATACTTTCTCCATTGAATTGCCTTTGCTCCTTTGTCAAATATCAGTTGACTCTATTTATGTGATCCTATCTCAGGGCTGTCTCCTCTGTCCCACTATTCATCTATTCTCTTGCTAATAACACATAAACACAGTAATGATTACTGTACATTATAGTCAGAACTGAAGTCAGGTCTTGTCAGTCTGCTGGTATTGCTATTGTTCAGTATGATTTTGGCTATTCTGGATCTTTTGTCTTTGCATATAAATTTAAGAACTAGTTTGTCTACATCCAAAAATAACTTATTGGGATTTTGATTAGGTTTGTCCTGAATGTATGAACTTGTGCCATCTTAACAATATTGAATCTTCCTTTCTGTGATATGGAACCCCTCTCATTCATTTAGATTGTATTTGATTTGTTTCCATCAGAGTTGTGCAGCTTTCCTCAGATAGATATTGCACATATTTTGGAGACTTATATCTAAGTATTTTATTTTATGGATGCCAATGTAAATGGTAGTGTTTTCAATTTCACATTCCTATTGTTTGTTGCTGGCATATTGGAATGCAACAGATTCTTTTTATTTTTTAATCTTTATTTTTGAGAGTATTAGTGATGTCTTGCTTCTCCTCTCCCCCCATTTCCTCCCTCAGGCCTTCACCACACTATTGTCTGTGTCCACAGGTAATGCATATATGCATATAATCTTTGTTTAATCTCTTCCCAACCCTGCATAGTTTCTGTTGAGAAATCATCTGACAGTCATATGGATGCTCCTTGTAAGTAACTGTTTTTCTTGTGCTGCTTATAAGATTCTCTCTGTATCTTTAACCTTTGGAATTTTAATTATGTATCTTGGTGTGGACCTCTCTGGATTCCTCTTGTTTGGGACTCTCTGTGCTTCCTGGACTTGTAAATACATTCCTTCCACCAGGTAGGGGAAGTTTTTGTCATTACTTCTTCAAATAGATTTTCAATAACTTGTTCTCTCCTTTCTCCTCTGGCACCCCATAATGTGAATATTGGTAAGCTTGAAGTTGTCCTTGAAGCTTCTTAATCCTATTTTTGAATTCTTTTATCTTTTTTTTTTTTAAGGCTACAGATTTTGTTTTTCCTACTGAGCGTCTCCTGGAGTTCCCCTGAACAATTTCTTTCCTCACCTAGCCCCTGACCTGGCCAGTCACCATGTGAAGAGGAAGCTTTTTTTAAAAAAAATATGTTTTATTGATTTTCCACAGAGAGGAAGAGGGATAGAGAGCTAGAAATGTTGATGAGAGAGAAACATCAACCAGCTGCCTCCTGCACACCCCCACCAGGGATGTGTCCGCAACCAAGGTACATGCCCTTGACAGGAATCAAACCTGGGACCTTTCAGTCCACAGGCCGACGCTCTATCCACTGAGCCAAATTGGTTTCGGCTGGATTCTTTTATCTTTTTGCTCTTTTGATTCGGTATTTTTTTGCTCTCTCATATTCCAAATTATTGATTTGATCCTCAGAATCCTCTACTGTAGAATCACCGAATATTATTAATTTTTAACTGGTCCTTTTCCATGTCTTTCAGCTCCTCACTAAGAGCTTTGAAAGTCTCACTAAATCCCTTCAAGGTCTCATGAAGATTCTTGAGTAACTTTGTAATTGTGGTTTTGAACTCTGTATCCAGTAGCTTGCTTTCTTCCATTTGTGACATGTTTCTTTGTCTCTGTATTTTGGCTGCTTGCTTATTTGTTTCTCTGTATTGAGTGGAGCTGGTAAGTCCCCCTGAGTTGGTAGAGTGGCTTTCGTGTAGTAAGTGTCCTATAGGGCCCAGTGACAGCCTCCCCTGTCACCTGAGCTGGCACTCTTTATGGGATGTGGGCAGTCTTGCAGTTGAGGATCTGACCTCCCGTCAATTGGCGGTGAGGATCAGCTGCGACTACAGGAGAGCTGCTGTGCAGAAGACACTCCTATGGAGCAGGACTTGCTCCCGTGGGGCTTTGGTGCTCACTGAGTCTTCCCCTTGAGTGTGTCACTTGTGGTTGCAGAGTTATAAGCTGGTACGGTCAGATCCTGTCCACTGGGGACTTCCTTTCCCAGCTCTGGGAGTCTGAACTGAGGGTCTGGTGTGGGGCTGGGACCCTTCCTCCTCATGGGGAGGCCTCCGCAGACGCTATCCCACCTGCCTAAAAAAAGGCAAATGTGGGTGCTGACCAGCTGGTTCTGTGCCTCTGCCCCTCCTACATCTCAGTGGCCATCTTCTCTAATTGTAGGACTTCCATCCAGCCAGCTTTCAGGCGGTTCTGAATGATGGTTGTGGGGGTGGCGAGTACAGGTGTTTACCTATGCCGCCATCATGGCTCTCCTTGATTCTTTATATATTATCCTCATATCCTAAATCTTATTATATAAGCTTGTTAGTTAAAGGAGGGCTTCTGGTCATTTCTTTAGGATTTCTACATAATCATGTCATTGGGGACAAAATCAGTTTTATTTCTTCTTTCCCAACTTAACACCTTCCACTGTATGTGTATTAATTAGAGCTCTGTTACGATGTGGCACAGGAGTGGTGAGAGGGGACATCCTTGCATTGTTCCTGATTGTAGCAATAAAGTGTCTAGTTTCTGAACATTAAGTATGATGTCAGCAGTTATTAAATAAAAGTTTTCTGTCTTGTTCAGCTGTCCTTTCCTGGTCCTCTGGCTAGGGAGAGCAGGATTCTCTGGGATCTTTATTTGCACTCAAAATGTCTGGGTTGCCACTTTCTCCAGTAATCAGTATAGGATAAGTGAGGAAATAAGGAAAACCAGGAAACTTGCCACTGGATTGTCCCTTGGCTCCCCAAACCCCTAGCCAGTCTGCCTCCTTCTCTCCCTCCCACCTTTCACAGTCCTATGTTTGGTTTACATATCATGTTCAGGACTTTTAGCTGTACTTAGCAGGAAGAATAAGGAAAAGAAATTTAATGTTTAGTGTGTGTGTGTGTGTGTGTGTGTGTGTGATGAAACTGTGGTAATACTTTATTTTTTTGGCAATATCTTTTAGAGACTTTCATTTACAGATGAAATATAAAGTCTGAGATAAATTTCAAATAATTAAGTAGGGATAGAATGCAAGTGAGATTTGCTATGAATTGATAATTGTTGAAGATGGATGATCTGTATATGAAGGTTTCTTCTGTTTTAGCTGGAATTATATAGTCTTAGTCTGAACACTGCACATTTATTAAAAATGAAAACAATTAGCTTAACAAATGGATTTTACTTGATATCAAAGTATTTCAAAATATGGAGATTTTGAGAACAAAACAATAAAAAGGGTCGTTGGTGGTGAGAAGGTGGAGACCATCACGTCAGAATTTCTATTAAGGTTTGTGAGAATAACCTATAAACTTAGACATAAATATTCAATATTTAGGAAGAAATATACTCTCGATAGAATTGGTAATAGTCTAAAATATACCCTAATCTGCTGATGAACATGTAGGAAGCACAATATTTCAGAATATACATTTATTCCACAGATACCATATTTCATTAATTCCAAATTGAACTTTTTCTTCATATTGTGTCATCTGAAATCCAAATACTTATAAAATTGATGGAATATCATATTCTAATTTGCAGTAATTTTGAAAAATAGTACATAAAATTAAGGTTTTATAATCTGGATATAACGGCTTTGCTCCCACAAAAATCATCCTATACTTTTCACAGTGTTTTAAAGAACTGTTCACTTAGTTTTGGGGCTGGGTAGAGGTGGGAAATCTGGAGCTAGAACAAAAATTAAATATAACTATGAATGTTTACCAAAGCATAGGATAGGTTTGAGAGGGAAGAAGAAACTTTGGTATCGACAGAAATATAGCCCGACACTTCGGGTCTAGGGGGATGAATAAAAATCTTAGTTACTATGGCAAAGAACTTGGTTAATAGTAAGTGGCTGCGTTTAGGTTCCAAATCCATTAACCTCTCAATCTATGCAAACAAAAAGTTACAGACATTGGCCAAGCCCCCATTTCCCCAGCCAATGTTGACACCAGGAGTTTGGACCATCTACCAAAACTCCTTATAATTAGCATTTGACCTCCAAGAACTTTTCCTGACGTTGACAATAAACTAGAACTTCTACAGCATGGTTTACAATTATTTTAGAAACAGAAATGAATGCTTTGTGATTAAATTCTGCTCTCCATTAACACAGAATTGGTATTGGTTTTAACTTGAAACCTTTGAAAGACATTATTAGTTTGTTGCCAGTTTTAAAGGGACACAACTGTAAATAAGATTTGAAACAGAGGCCTTGATAAAGCTTAAACGGAATCATTTTCCTTAACTCCGGTTTTATTTAGACTTTATGTGGTTGCACAGAGACATACTTAAAGAAGATATATTTATATTACATATAAATATAGATAATATGGGAGTTTCTGACAAATGATTGTTAATGAAAATGTATTAACTATATAACCTTGAATACCAGAGCGACTTCAATATGAACAAATCAGCGCTTCAGTCCCCAGTCCGTAAGCTCTGGTTGTATGACGATGCCTGAAGCACCAAGGAACAAACAATAATCCCAATGTAAAAAGAAAAAAAAGCCCAAGAAACAAAAAATCTTCAACTCTCTTGCATCTAGTTTTTAAACATCATTTGGGGGAAATTCTCTCTTATTCTACCTTTTTCCCCATCTTGGTCAGTTTCTAAAACCATTATCAATAAAAATTGATGAGGGAAAAAAGGACAGAAAAAAATCTAACAGATAAAGGTGATGTCTCAAGTATTTCTGGAAATTATTCTGTCTTAAATACAAAACTGTTTTAACTTAGATTTGAATTATATAACACGAATGAAAAAAGCCCAGCTCTTACGTTTTCAAAATTCAAAACCCCAGACAGTGTAATCGTGACAAGAGCTGGGCTGGAAGGCCGGAGAGAGCGCTAGCAGACCCGGCTGTGGAGGTTCGTGCACTTCAGCTCCTCCCTGGAGCTGCCGGGTCTGTGGCTGCGGAGGCCATTTGTCTAACACCGGCATCCAGAGACCTGGCGGGCTGCGCGCAGCCTCTCATGGGACCTCACAAGAAATCTGATGGGCAGAAGGAAGAACAACCAAAGAGTGGAGACTGAATTAGGAAAAAGTGAAAAAAATATAGCCAAGTTTACACAAGCCCAGATGGAGGGGACTTGGATGGACAAACTGACAACTGCCTACGTGTGGACGGGATGGCATCCTTGCACACACGTGTGGAGTACGCACACGTTACATTACGTCAGTTCCTATATTACACCTGACAATTCACACAGGATGTCTCTGCGAGGAGGTGGGAGGAGGCTCTAGCCCCTCCGCGCCTCAGGCCCCCGTCCTCTGTCCTGGCTGGCCGGCGGTCTCTGCGCAGGCCTCGGCGGCCTGGTATATGAAGGGGTAAAGCTTCACGTCTGGTCCGGGGCTGGGACAGTTTCTACATTCTTCATTGTAATAGCGCAGCAACAGCTTATATACTTCTCCTGGGGAGGAAAAGGCAAGACCAATTTGCACATTAAGGTTTATAGATGGGTGAAAGTACTAAACAACACTCAGTTTTATCTTAATCTAAATAACATGTTTAAACTTGAAAATAGAGTATGAATTTCATGTGCCTGGAACGCTTTCCTGACATAAAGATAAAACTTTTAAAAATACCTTAAAGAAACTATTTATTAGCTCATGATCCCAACAGGCTATATATAGGGTGAGGCAAAAGTGAGTTTACAGTTGTGGGTACATGAAACAGTTCATTCTCGTATTATTATTTATTCTGGATTATTTCCCACCCGAACCACTGCCAACTACTTTGCCTCCGTGTGGCACGTTCCCCACGCGCCGTTGGGAGTCTGCAGCAGCTCTGACCCTGCACCGGCTCCCAAGGCGGAAACACTGGGGGCGAGCGGGCGTGTCTGCTAAGCAGAGCTCAGATGAGGCCTCTTAGGTTTGAACTTACCCCCTACGCTTCCTTCGTTTTCTGCACACATGAACATAAAAATGGACACTAACTCCAGCTTCTCAGCCTTACTTTACTAAGACGACATACCCTTTCAAAACTGTGAATGACACTTGGCCAGAAAACAACGATTCTACCAATGATGCCTCTCTAAAACTTTGCCTCCCCTCCTCAAAAACCACACTGCATTTTTTCTTATTCACTGTGATCCATCCAGATTTGGCATGTGCCCCTCCTGCTAACGCCACTGGATAGCAGTATCAAGGCTATCTCCTACTCCTACTCACCAACAGTCAGTTTCCTGTCAGTAAGAAAAGTGTGCATGCTGTAAATGTCTCTCATCAATTCCGCGTCCCCAAAGGTGAAATAAACCACATCCCGCTCGGCTACAGCAGCTGCCAGGATCTGTATTAAGGCTGTGGCAAGAGAGAAAACACAGCTAGATTATGACACTTCCCATGAAGACACTGTTAGTTCTTTCAGCCAGCTAAATTAGAGCTGGTGTGCCAGAGAGGGATTCTGCATTAAAAGATTTATAAACCCCATACACACATTAGAAATGGCAAATGCAGGGCGGGCATCAATCATCTACTTGTGTGACTGTTCAGACCCGCTGCCGAGACTATCATCAAGCCACAGTATTCCTTCCCATCAAGCACCTTTGTGGGTAGACAAAGGAAGGCGCTCTGAGGCAGCAGAGCCAAGGCACTAAGGTGGTATTTCTTCTTGCTTTATTAATCTGAAACTAAAATTTGTGTTTCCTTACCTGATGATTGGTCTTTGTACGGCGGCAGTCCCTGTGGCTCCCGGGAGCTGCCTCATTAACATCCGTGTGCCTCATTAACCCGCAGCACCTCCCCCTCCCGCACTCCCTCCTCACCCCGTCACCCAGCGTGGAGGGACTGCTGCTGGAGCACTGGGCACAAACTCTGCGTGTGGGATGGGAGAACCATTCAGAACCACTGTCTCCAGGAATCAAAGTTACGAATGACCGAGGCTCGAGTATGTTTCCAAAAATTAAGTTTCTTGTAATCTTCATCTCAACAGACAAAATTTAATTTAAATAATGACAACAAAACTGAACACAGGTATAATAAATGTCCTTTTCTAGTTATGTATCTTTTTCCTTTTTTTAAAAAAAGAGGTGGAAATAAAACTAACAGTTTTAGTATGGTTTTGAATTTTGAGAGCATGTTAATATTATACACTTCAAAAAATAAAATTAAAACAGTAAGAATGGGGCCCTAGCTGGTTTTGCTCAGTGGTTAGAGCATCAGCCTGTGGACTGAAGGGTCCCTGGTTTGATTCCAGTTAAAGACACATGCCCAGGTTATGGGCTCAATCCCAAATGGGGGGCTTATGGGAGGCAGCCAATCAATGATTCTCTCTCCTCATTGATGTTTCTAACTCTCTCTCCCTCTTCCTTCCTCTCTATAAAATCAATAAAAATAATTTTAAAAAATCACACCCAGTAAGAATGAGAATGATGCCCTAGCCAGTCTGTCTCAGTGGTTAGAGCACCTGCCTGTGGAGTGAAGGGTCTTGGGTTCTATTCTGGTCAAGGGCATGTCATACTTCGGTTGCAGGCTCTCCCATGGGTGCCAGACGCTGGGCTCTCGGGTGGTGAGCACAGCTACGGCAGCAGCGGTGGCGTGAGACTCTCCTGGGGACACTCCCCCTGTAACGCCCCTCCCCATTGGGACCAGGATCCGGACTGACTGGGGGGTGTGTGGGAGGCGGCCAATCAATGTGCCCCTCTCACATCAATGTTTCTCTCTGTGTGTCTCTTCCTTCCATTCTCTCTAGAAAAGCCAATGGAAAAAATATCCTTGGTGAGGATTAACAAACAAACAAAAAGAATGGGAATGAGGAGAAACCTATAATGGGAAGCAAATGAAAACAAGTGAGCTTAATTTCATTTCAAAAGAATAACATAACTACACTCAAGGGAAAGGAAAAGGGAAAGAATGAAAGAAAGAACTAATGTAACTTATAAACACAATATTTGACTAATACACCCTCAGGATTGGGCATGAAGGAAAGAATTACAAACAAACTCCCACTCTTTTTACTAGGTTTGCTTACCATAGTAGTACAGGCAAAGCAATTCTGAAAGTATTTTAGATGTATTTCAGGACTGAGTAAATGAGTAAATGTTGACACTGTTGGGAGCTGGGTTCTCTCTAAAGGGAAAAGACAAACAACTCTGGGAGGCGATACATTGCAATGGAAGACACCTGTATGTGCTCATGACATCCCCAGTGTGTGTGTGTGTGTGTGTGTGTGTGTGTGTGTGAGAGAGAGAGAGAGAGAGAGAGAGAGAGAGAGAGAGAGAGAGAGAGAGAGAGAGGGGAGAGAATCTCTTCCTTTGCTGACAAAGTCTACAAGAAGACCTCTCAGTAGCAATGAGCATACCTATTGCCCAGTTCTCGGGATCTAACACCATTCCCCTAGAAGGAGCAGGACTCCTCAGGGAAATGCCTGATTCCACAACAGGGACAATACAAGTAGAGTTCAAAATATTTTTAAAAAAATATTTTTTCTTGATATTTTATAGAGAGGAAGAGAGAGATAGAGAGAGCTAGAAACGTCGATGAGAGAGAAACATCGACCAGCTGCCTCTTGCACACCCCCCACTGGGAATGTGCCTGCAGTCAAGGTACATGCCCCTGACCGGAATCGAACCCGGGACCCTTCAGTCCACAGACCGATGCTCTACCACTGAGCCAAACTGGTTTCGGTGAGTTCAAAATATTTTGCTATACCAGAAAGGATATGCTAAAAAAAAAAATGGTGGGAGGAAAAATTGATGGGAATGTGTAACATGGATACAGGGATCAATTTGAAGAAGCTCCCACTAGCCAAATCTGGAAGCTAAGTACCAATAAATTACAAACTACTGAAAAACTATGGGTTTTGAGTCCACTATGGTAACGCTATATAATGAAGAGATAATATGCAAAGTAACCTTCATGCCCTCACAAGATGGCTGCCTATGACCAGGCCAGCAGGGGGGTTAGTGAGGGACGACCAAACAACTGAACAGCAGGCTGCATGGAGCAACCAGGCCAGCAGGGGGGGGGGCAGTTGGGGGCAACCAGGCTGGCAGGTGGGGGGGGGCAGTTGGTGTTACCATGCCAGCAGGGGGGCAGTAAGAGGCGACCAGGCTGGCAGGGTTGGGGGCAATCAGGCTGACAGGGGGGCAGTGAGGGGCAACTAGGCTGGCAGGGTTGGGGGCAGTTGGGGATGACCAGGTTGGCAGGGGGGGCAGTTGGGGGCAACCACGCTGATGGGGGGGGCAGTAAGGGGTGGCCAGGGGGGGATCCGTTAGGACTGACCAAGCTGGTAGGGAGGGGAGCAGTTAGGGACGACCTGGCCAGCAGTGGGTAGCAGTTAGGGACGACCAGGCCAGCAGAAGGTCAGTTAGGGGTGATCAGGCCGGCACACAGAGGCAATGAGGGGCGATCAGGCCGGCAGGGGGAGGGAGGGCAGTTAGGAGCGACCAGGCAGGCAGGCAGGTGAGTGATTAGGAGCCAGCAGTCCCAGACTGTGAGAGGGATGTCCAACTGCCAATTTAGGCTCAATCCCAATCAGGCCTAAACTGGCAGTTGGACATCCCCTAAGGGGTCCCAGATTGGAGAGGGAGCAGGTTGGGTGAACACCCCTCCTCCCCATGCACGAATTTCATGGACCGGGCCTCTAGTCCATAATAAATAAACAGAGAAGAGGAAGGAGAGCTCTTGGTCCCAGGAGAAAGCCAAAGACAAATAATCAGTAAATTGGAGAGATCGCTAGAATGAGATAATCCTCTTTTTGCAACCATCATGGCAAAGATTTGATCCAGCAAAAATCATCAAAGGATGCTAAATCTATAGTAAATTTTGTCTTAAAGTGTCTTATTAGCTATAAGAATGGAAAAAAATCCAAAACCTCCACAGTGGAGAAATTAGACAACATCTTTACTGGATGATCAAAATCACCAGTGGGTCAGAAGGCCATCATGTATCTTAGACACTATCACCTGCACAATGCTCCGAGCATGCAGAGACTCAAGCTGATAATGAGCAAACCGACCCAAGGAACACTGCATTCTTTTTTAATTGATTTTAGAGAGGAAGGGAGAGGAATAGAGATATAGAAACATCGATGAGAGAGAAACATCTATCAGCCTACTGGGGATTGAGCCTGCAACCCAGGCATGTGCCCTTAGCCGGAATCGAACCTGGGACCCTTCAGTCCACAGGCTAACGCTATATCCACTGAGCCAAACCAGCTAGGGCTTTTTTCTTTTTTTACAGAGAGGAAGAGAGAGGGATAGAGTTAGAAACATCGATGAGAGAGAAACATCAATCAGCTGCTTCCTGCACACCCCCTATTGGGGATGTGCCCACAACCAAGGTACATGCCCTTGACCGGAATCGAACCTGGACCCTTTGGTCCACAGGCCGACACTATCTACTGAGCCAAACCGGTTTCGGCAACACTGCATTCTTAACATGTTGATGGCACAGAAAACAGAGAGCTGTGGAAACACTCCAGATTCAAAAGGAGGCTACAATACATGACAACTAAATGCAGTATCTGTCTCTAGAGACCCTTTACCGAAGGGCAAAAAGGCTATACATGATTTTATAGGCCACTTGACAAAACTGGAACATAGATGATACAGTAGATAAAAATATTCAATCAATGCATAATTATAAAATTAATAACTATAATGTGGTTTATATAAAAATGTTTTATCCTTTTTTGAAAATCTTTTTTAAAATTGATTTCAGAGAGGAAGGAGAGGGAGAGATAGATAGATAGAAACATCAATGATGAGAGAGAATCACTGTTTGTCTGCCTCCTGCACGCCCTGCACTGGGGATTGAACCTGCAACCTGGGCATGTGTCCTTGACCTTGAACCCAAGACCCTTCAGTCTGCAGGCTGACGATCTAGTCACTGAGCCAAACCGGCTAGGACAGAAAATATTTTGTTCTTAGGAAGCACAAACTGAATATTTAGGAAAAGGGGTACAATGTTTATAACAAGCTCAAATGATTCAGAAAAAAATTGTATGTGTATACATATATACATACATATATACACACATATATATGTATACACACAGAGAGATAAGTGTGTGTATAATTTTACTTTTTGCAACTTTTATAAATTCAAAATTATTTTCAAGTAAAAAGTTTTTGTTTTTTTAAAATATTTTTTATTGCTATTTTACAGAGAGGAAGGGAGAGAGATAGAGAGCTAGAAACGTCGATGAGAGAGAAACATCGACCAGCTGCCTCTTGCACACCCCCCACTGGGGATGTGCCTGCAGCCAAGGTACATGCCCTTGATCGGAATCGAACCTGGGATCCTTCAGTCCGCAGACAGAGGCTCTACCACTGAGCCAAACCGGCCTCGGCTCAAGTAAAAAGTTTTTAAAAAATTAAATAGGAAAGAAAAATATTTTCAAATTAAACTAGTAAATTTGATATGTTGAGTTTCCCCAGATTTGAGAAAGAATATGACACTATAATATAGGTGAGACTCTAAAATACCAAAGTATTTTCTAATTTCCAAACTAATATTTGTTGAATATCCACAACATGGCTAGGCCTCATTAATCTCAGAGTACTAAAAGCAATTAATCTCAAAATAGAAATATTTTAATTAAAACTGCTCAACCAACTTGTGCATACATTAAAGCTTCAATACACTCAATTTCAACAGGGTCCTAATTAACGTAAACTACACATAAAAATGGAAACTAATGAATCGTCATCTTCCTCTACAAAGAGGTATCATTCTTACCTCTTGGTTTGAATGAGAATTTAGCTTTAAGTATTTCCTTTTTAAAATAGAGAGGCTGGCTGGTGTGGCTCAGTTATTGAGCATTGATCTATGGACCAGGAGGTCTCGGTTCAATTCCCGATCAGACCATATATACCCAGGTTACAGGTTCAATCCCCAGTGTGGGGTGTGCAGGAGGCAGCCAATCAATGATTCTCTATTATCATTGATAATTCTATCTCTCTCTTTCTGAAATCAATAAAAATATAATTTTTTAAAAGAGAGACCCAAAGAAATGCCCTTTTAGTCCTATTTCCTCCTTATATACAGAAATACTACATAACTGGTCATTTACCTATTAATGAAATGAAATATTGGCAAAACACTTAAAATTTATCTCTCCATAAAGCTTATTTTTAAAGAGCTTCACCAGGCAGGAGCATTTGAGATCTTGTTTCTTGGCATATGTTGACAGTTCTGCTCAGATAAACTAAAAAAAAAACAAAAACAAAAAAAACAAAACCCCCCATGCCTGGCCAGTGTGTTCAGTTGGTTGAGCACTGTCCCATACACCCACCACAAAGCTGCCAGCTCCATTCCCGGGTCAGGGCACATGCCCAAGTTGCAGGCTCCATCCCCAATAGGGGGCGTGCAGGAGGCAGCCAATCAATGTTTCTCTCTCACATTGATGTGTGTGTGTGTCTGTGTGTCTCTCTCTCCCTCCCCCTCGCTCTAAAATCAATTAAAAAGATGCACCAAAGGCCATTTCCGCCCAGTGACCAGGTTCTGAGAGAAAAGCCTGACAGAGCTACCAAAAGGAGGCCAGTTCCTGATGAGACACCACTTCCCTCTACGTTCTTGAATTGACATCTATTTCTAGTTGGGTGGCCACTGTGACATAAACATGTGGTAGACAAGTTGGGTCTGGAGACAGGACCCCTAGTTCAGCCCTCACCCTTCTCTACCGGGTCAGCTCTATGACTTTCGCCAAGTCAACTCTCTTTCCAGCATTTTCCCCAGCTATGCAACGGAGGTCAAATCCCTAAAGACTCTGAGTGTAGAATTCTATAATCTCTGTTATAATTGTTCTCCTTTCATTGGCTGTTAGACTATAAATTCACAAATAAATTTTTTCAGAAATATGCATTACTCTTGACCCGAGAGTAATGTGTAACAGTAATCACTGACAAAAGGTCATTTTAAACAATTGTCTTTAGGCCCACTAGCCACGACGTCCCCACGGCCTTGGTAACTGGAGAGAACTGTGTTCCCTGAGGAAGCGAACTCTCCTGCATCACAAGTCTAACAGGAGGTGAGGACTGACGCCAAGTCTGATACAAAAGCATAAAATTCTAACTTCAAGCACAAGTTGGTGCCAAAATAATCACTTAAATTAACCTGCAGGGAGCTTGGTTTTAATTTTCTTTTTGGCATCGATGTTAAGCTATGAAAAAAGTTCAAATAACATAAAAAAAAACACAATCACAGTGTCCTCTTGCAACAGCTGAACCAAATTAAAAAATGAGTAAAATGATGGATATTCATACCATAGGTGTGGGTTGTCATGTCAGCATGCAAACACTGAGCTCCTATCTCATAGCATGTTGAACGGTTATACAGCTCTATAAGCACAAACTCAAGATTTACAATGATTAACTCACTTAGTCCTTACAAAAACCAAATAAGGTAAATATTAGTATTGTCTCCATTTTTAAAATCAGGGAATATAGCCACCAAAGGTTAAGTAATTTGTTTAAAGTCATAGAGCCAAAAAAGAGTGGAGCTGAGCGCCGACCCCGGCAGTCTGACCGAAAACCTCCTGCCCTCCCCACTGTGCGGCAAAGCTGCCGTCATTCTGCTCTTCGCCAAGCAAATCGGCCGAACGTCAGTCAGAAGAACTGTCTCAATTTGTGTGTTTACATTGTTTAAATGCACGCTGGCACGCAGGCTGAGATAGCACGGACGTGCAAGTACTGCCGATGTCCTTCATTACCAGCTGCTGCGCTAGCTCCCGTGCTCGCCTGTCTGAAAAGCTACAGCCCGCAGGCTCCCGCTGGCTCTTCCAGGCCAGCTCCCCTCAGCTCTATTCTCTAACTGGTCTTGTCCTCTGGAGCAGTTTTTAATCTTGACAAGACCCCACCCCCACCCCCTGCCCGAACCCCAAAGGATATTACCAAAGGCTCAACCACTGGCCCTTTCATCTGCTTTAAAAGCTGTCTCTACAAGAATTCAACCACCATCTCTAGAATGCCAATTCCTAATCTAGATCCAGATCCAGAGTTTGGACAATAAAGTAATAGCAAGACACAGACACCGGGCTCTTGGGCATCAATCCTGCTCTGGATCTCAGGCGCTGCGACTTGATATCTCTGTGACCACAGGCAGTCACTTACTTCTCTATTTCTTAGTTGTCACACGTTAAAGAGACAAGTAAACCTACTGAACAGACTGTTATGAACTAATGTAGGAAAATCGCTTAGTACAATTCCTGGACACAACATGTTTAATAACAACAGCATATCCTGGTTTTTGAGGATGACAGGCCAACCCTGAGTGTGGGCTCTGACATTTCCTAGCTGTCTCTCCTTGAATAGCTTATTGGCCTCTCTAAAAGCCTTGGTCTTCTCATCTTAAGAATGAGGCTACAAACTGAAGGGTAACTATTCAAACTAAAGAACAGAATGCAGCATTTCTTAAACCTGCCTGACTGTCAGCAACTCCCAAAGTGGAAAAAAAAATCCAAAAGGCACTTCCCAGATTCACTAACTCGGCGGCGGCATCTCCCAGGGCTCATAACAACGACCCCGCTGCCTCCGGTCACTCTGAGTGCAGCTCTCAAACAAGCCCATTCTAGGCCGGCCCATAGGAGAACAAGACGGAAAGATTAAGGAAGGAGTATCTGTCAAGTGTGTAGGCGTAAGGCTGTGAGATAAATGGAGAGTATGATGTGTTCTGACAGAAGAAAAAAAAAAGAGAGAAGAGGAGCCCGTGGTAGACAAACTGGGGTGACCTGGCCCATAATTCTATTTTTCTACCTTCCGTTCTTTGAAAGGCACCCCTTTCCCACTTCCACAACCAGACCTGCCACCGACCCCAGCCAAAGGCATAGGCAGGCCAACCATGGCATGGTAGAAAATGATTTATCAGCATTGTCCTGGTTCCAACCTTTTCTAGAACATTGGTTTTTCTGGAGTTTAGCTATTTTGATTCCAAAATAGCAAAATAACTAATAAAGATATGATTTAGGTTTGATATAAATGGGATATAAGTTATGAAAGAAAACTAAGTTATATACATTTGTATAAAATCAGAAAACTTTGTGTAATCTATACTAATAAAAGCCCAAGTGGCCCTCGTGTCCTTGTGTGTGACGCGGAGGCAGGGCCCGGCGGCCGCTCTGCCCAGGGAGGCTTGGGGGTTCCGCAGCTCCGTGTGGTGCAGAAGCCGGTCCCGGCGCCTCTGCCACCTCGCGTGAAGGAGGCAGGTTGCGGCAGGGGAGGGCAGTTGTGGGCGATTAGGCTAGCATGGGGAGGGCAGTGGGGGGCAATAGGGCCGGCAGGGGAGAGCAGTTGGGGCCATCAGGTCGGCAGGGAAGGGTAGCTGGGGGCCATTGGGCTGGCAGTGGAGCGGTTAGGGGGAGATCAGGCAGGCAGGCAGGTGAGTGGTTAGAAGCCAGCAGTCCCGGATTGTAAGAGGGATGTCTGACTGTGGGATCAGGCCTAAACCAGCAGTTGTACATCCCCTGAGGGGTCCCAGGTTGGAGAGGGTGCAGGCTGGGCTGAGAAATATCTCCCCTCCCATGCACGAATTTCATGCACTTGGGCCTCTAGTGTAAATATATTAAAACAAACAAACAAACAAAAAAACCCCTACTGGATATCCTCTTAATGTCATTAGGAGATGTGTTCAGTGTTTAATGACTCCCTGATTATAACGATTTGGTCCAAAGGAGGGGAAGGTGACTAAGTTGGTCAAATTAGAATATTTCCACAGAATTTTTAATTTAAGGAGTCCCCCTTAACCCTAGGGACCCAAGTGCAATACTGTAGGCCTGGAACTATTCGGTCACAGCTTCTGCCATGTGGAGATAACCAATGAAAGTATAAGAGAATGAGGCCCATCATCTTTAAACAACACACACGAAAGGAAGCATCTGATCTCAGGATGCCAATGCTACACTGCCTTTCTCGGCCAATAAAATACCCTCTATTGTTTAAGTGATAAGGTGCATTAGTGTCTCTTGTAACTGAAAGAATCCTAACACAGAACTATTTTGCAGGGTGAGGGAGTTGGGGGAGTGAGAGAGAAAGGGGGATTTTTGTGGAATAGTTAACACTAGAGTGGAGTCTTAAAGAAAAAGAAGGAATTAGCCAGATATAGACAGTTTAAGAATATGCAAAATGGAAAAAAAAATGGGCAAAACTGTAATCTAATGAAGGGCACACAGAGGCTGTTGAATAAGTTTGTTAAATAGAAATTCTTCAAGTACACTGTATTTGCAAGTCACTTTTGGGTAGTGAAAATCAACATCATGATACATTTTAATTATGCTAAACTAGCAAAGGCATAGTCTCCCACAAGTCAGGTAATACAATATGGAGATTTAAAAAATAAACACTGAAGGAAATGCAAAAAGAAATAGACAAAACCACAATAAAACAAAAAGAACTTTAGTCACCATTACCATTCTTGCTGCACTCAATCCCTCCACAAAGCAAACAAACAAAATTAGAAGGATAAAGGTCTGATCCCCAATAGGAGATGAGCAAGAGGCATGCAATCAATGATTTTCTCTCATCATTGATCTCTCTCTCTCTCTCTGAAATCAATAAAAATATGTATTTTTAAAAGTCACTCCAAAGTTTTAAATCTCAATAATTAGAAAATGGATTATATAATGAAAATCTTTAAATAGTTAAATCTTTAAATACTATACTTGATAGTCACCAGCAGAAGCAATCTGCAGTCTGAAAGGCTTTATGCCATAAAGAAATGGAAGAAAGACATTTATAAAGCTTCCTAAATGGCCCAGCACAAACAACCAAGGCTTATGGCACACCTGGTTTCTGGATTGATGATACAAATGTACTCATTCATTTCACTTAAAAGAAAACAGAAAAAAGTGTCTGTCATAAGATCAATAAATCCAGAGTGAAAAACAGGTTTCCTCAAATTCAGGATGATAAAGAATTTCATACAATAAAACCCAGAAATTTTTTTCTATAGACTTTAAAACACAGAAAAAAACATGAAATTTTTGAGTTGAAGAAAATGTGAGCAAAAGTCTTTAGAATAAAAAAAATAGAGAAGATTTTTCTAAATACATCACAAAACTGCAAATATGTCCAAATGAACTCTATTTGACAACAACCCAACAGGATAAAATAAATGGGATAAATTAAAATAAATACCTGCAATATGTGACAGTTGAATAATTAATATTTACTAATATAAAAAGAGCAAATGAAAAATCAAAATAACTACTTACAAGCTAAATGGGCTAACGACATGAAAAAGCAATTCACAAAATAAATAAAAATGGCAAATAAACACATGAAATAGGTTGAATTTCAGAAAAATTAAAACAATGGACAATCTCATCTTTGTGAGCATGCCTATGCAAAGGAAGACAAAGTAATTCAGAAGGACAACTGCAATAAGTATAAAAATATAAAATACAAACATCTTGAGTCAGTAATCTTACTTCCAGGAATTAACCCAAATAAAACAGTTATATGTAGCATATACAATTATATACTGCAGCATTGCTTTTCATATAAGATAGAGAAAATAAATCAACTGTGTACAAGTGGAGAATTAGTGAAATGAATTAAGGAATATAGGTACATACAGCAGACAAGCATTTAGCTATAAAAATGTCAACAGCAGGTCTGCATTTGTTGGTGTTGAAAGCCATCCATGAGACTGTAATGTTTTCAAAATGAGGCAGTTTAGAGTATAGAATATATGGTGTGATCTTACTAATGTCAAATGGTTACATAGATTACTCATGGACGTATCTGAAAGGGTGGCTACCAAAATGTTAACAGTAAATTTTGGTGATTTTTACATATAACAGGATCATTTTCTGAATTTAAAATATAATAATAAATGTGTTTTTTAAGAAATATATTTTTATTGCTATCAGAGAGGAAGGGAGAGGGAAAGAGAGAAACATCAATGATGAGAAAGAATCATTGATTGGCTGAGTCCTGCATGCCCCCTACTGGGGATCCAGCGCACAACCTGGGCATGTGCCCTTGACTAGAATCAAATCCAGGACTCTTCAGTCCACAGGCTGATGCTCTATCCACTGAGCCAAACCAGCGAGGGCATAAATGTGTTATTTTTATAAAAATAAGAGACTCATTTATGACAGCTCAATTCTTTTATTCCCAACAAGATAGTTATCAAGGCCAGCTGGCCATTTAGTGCTTGCTCTGTCATCTTGTTAACTTGATAAATGTGGTATAACGAAGACTGCCTGGTCTTGGTCCTGGTTCCTGGCAGAAGCTACAGAAACCCTTGGAATTTCCTGAGTGACAGCGTCTTTGGTATGAGGTGACTCCTACTGGGCCCCGAGACAGCTTCAGCACCGGGACTTTCGGCCTTTGAACTTCCGGAGTGGTAAACAGAGGTGGCCAATGTTCCAATCAGCGAGGCCCATGGAGGAAGCCTCGATAAGGACTTTGGACAGCAAAGGTCAGTGGAGCTTGCTGGCTGGGAGAGTGACTGCTGGCACCACGGGAGCGGGCACGGGAGCTCTGTGTTCTCGCCCAGATCTCACCACGTGTCTCCTTTCTGATACCGTGGCAGTAGCGCCCTCCTGGCTCTGTAAGTCACTCTAGTGAATTAATACACGTGAGGAATCGAGGACACCTCCCAACTTACAGCCAATTGGTCAGAATTGTGTGTGGCCTGGAGGACACCCACTCCCACCTCAGACATTTGGCTGGAGTCTGCAGGTGGGGTGATCTGTGGAGGATTTTGCCCTTGTCCTGTGAGGTCTGCACTAGTTCCAGGAATTTAGTGTCAGGATTGCATTGCAGCACACCCAATTGGTTCTGATATCAGACCAGCTGAGTTGACAAGTCCAGTAACCATCCTAAGTAATGATATAATACTATTTTCTATAACTGATACTTTTGAGAATTGAGGTGAAATGGCCAAAGCTTTTTTGGTCAGGTTTTGTGATTTTTATACACAAACAATAAAATCCAGGAAGTGTTTATCCTTCTTCAGTACCCAAATGCCTCCTTATCTATGCCATTCATGCAGCTCTCCCACGCATTGCTCCCATACACCATGCGCCCCTATTAAAGCACTCACTACCGTGTGCTGCATTTGTCTATGCCTCTCTCTCATTGCTAAACTGTGAATTCCAAATAAGATTCCTTTAAACACAATAAGAAAAAAGAGGATAGTGTCAAGTATTCTTTTTCTCTTCTCTTAGATCTTTGTGGTCTTTTATTATGATAGAAAATCAGTTTGAAGGATTAACTTTTCTCGCTAGTCAGAATGCTGTTATACTTCTTAAAACAACGTGTCCACTCACCTTTTAGTCTAGCATCGCCCCCAAAGGCACCGCAGCCCCAGTTTCCCGTGGCCACTGCAGAGAGGTTCTCTGAAGAAACTCCCGGGCGGAGAAATCCACAGTAAGCCTGCAGGATTGAACAAGTATCAGAGCACATGAGTGACTAGACACCGGCAGTCTTTCTAACTAGATGGACTGGAGCAGTATCCATTACCAAGCTTACGGTATCTCTGTTTTTCCTTAGGGCCAAAATAAAGGGGAAAACAGAAAGCTGTGGGATTACACAATAAAGAGAGTAAGAAATGATTAATTCTAATACTTATTTGCTTTGATGCTGGGCAAATGAAAGCCCTAAAGCCAGGGGTGAGGAATGTCCAGCCTGCGGGCCTTACCGGGTCTGGGAAACCATTCGCTCGGCCCTCCGAGGCATGAGGGGTGAGCTAATTAAATGTTTTATCAAACAGAGCAGGCTAATTTTTAAGATGGTAATTTTGTAGGGCCTGAGAATGCTGTTATAAATATCCAAATGGCCCTCAGCAGAAAAAAAAGGTTCCCCATCCCTGCCTTAACCCAACATGGGCCTCAGTTTCTTTTTTCAATTCAAAGACATATAACTGAAAATATCAGAGACATTTCAAGAGCTGATAGCATCACAGTGACAAACTGCCAGGAACTAACTAAAGAAAGGAAAGACACGTGAGACACTACTTTAGTTGAAGGCTTTTGATTACCATTTTTTCATTAACGTAAGGAGCAATTATTATTATGTTTTTTTAGCACTCTTTCTAAATTATTGGAACTAGATTAGTAACTGTGAATAGCTTTTTAACGTGCCTCCTGCCACTAAAATCTTAACAATGGGAAAGCAATTGTATTATAAAAGGGATTCCTACACTTGGTTATAAAATAACCCTAAGAACCATTCTAGCTCCAAGATTCTCTAGTTTCAAGCTATTTTAAAGGAGAATATTTTAAAATGTATTTCTCAGTAACCTGAGAAAAGAACAACATATCCCAAGGATGTTGACTAGGTATTAATTATATGAACGGTTCATTTTGTATGAGAAGACCGCATTTAAGGTCCCAGAGTTTCTGATGTCCATTTTTTCCTGTCAGCCTGATTGGTCTCCCTGCTTCTTAAAGGTTCTTAGTTTTCTAAAACTGTCAGAGGTTGAGTGTAATAGCAAAGCAAGTCTTTCTGGGTTTTCTCAAGTAAGAATAAAAGCAAAAATACAGTTTATGCATAATCATAAATAAAATAAAAATGACCTGTGACAGATGTTCCCAGAGAAAAACCAAGTATAAAGGAAGATGCTTTATGAAATCCACACACAGATATATAGTAAATTGCTCTGTGAAGTTTCCACAAAGGTATAAAAATGTTACCCGCTGTCTGGATGGATGAACAAGGCAATTCCTCCCACCCCTCCTAGGCTGCGAATCCTGACAGATACTAATTATAAGCTGCCACCACACCATTATTCAGTGATGTGGTACAGAGCTTACACCAGAACTCACAAATGACCTGTAAAATTAGATGCATGGAGCTTCTGAAAATCCCTTTCAGGTAAAACATATAAAAAAGCTCAGTTTTTTAAACATATACTCTCCTTTTACGCCAACAAGAAAGGGAGCAGGCTCTGTCCGAATAGGTAGTATGTTTGGGTGCCTGCCAGGTTCTCCTCCCTAGCCTAGCTGAAGAGGAGACCTCTTAGCTTCCTGGTTCCTGTCATTTCGGTTCTTAGAAGTCAGAACGGCTTTAGTCTTCCTCACTGCTATCTCGACATTTCTGGGCTAACTTTTCTTTAAGGAACAAAAATAGCTTCCTGAAACAAAAGCCCAACAACAGAGAATTTTAAATATTTAGATTAGAAGGAAATCTAATATAAAGGATTAACCATTAACACACACACACACACACACACACACACACACAACCCTCTCCTAAAAAATGGCCACAAATAAAACAAACTAAACAACTGAAATTAACCTGCATTTATCTAGTGAAACTTTAAAAAGATAATCAGAAATTGAGTGATATAAAACAACTACCGTATTTGCCGGCGTATAAGACGATTTTTTGGCCCTGAAAAATATGTATTTGCCGGCGTATAAGACGACCCCCTAACATTTCCACTAAAAATACAGAGTTTGTTATATACTCGCCGTATAAGACTACCCCCCACTTGGAAGCATATTTTTCAGGGCCAAAAACTCGTCTTATACGCCGGCAAATACGGTATATCGGTAATTGTTTTATTCTGTTAGAGCCAGAAAGAGGAGAGAGGCAGCAAGCCCCTCAGAGTCCCCGAAGAGGGACAACGTGCTCTCCCCCTCCAGCCGGGAGAGGCCCTCCGCCCGGGAGCCGGGCAGCGCGCTGTCAGGGAGCCCTTTCCTTACCGGAGCAATGAGCTACTTTGGTAAGAAACAACCCGGGTAAGGAGGGAGACCTTAATAAACTGTCAAGTTCTTACTTCATGGAGAAAGGTACTAGGAGTTCTCAAGAGCTTCACACAGACTACAAATACTTTATTTTCCCCACCCAGAGCCACTTGAGGAGATTAATCAAAACAGTAAGAGTAATAGAAACCCAGCTTAAATTTAATCACATCCTGATATGACCATCACCAATGACAGAGCTACTTATTTATTTTTTTTTTTTTTTACTAATAAACAACTTTACACTGGGGAAAAAGGGAAGCATTTATATCCCAGGACAGTAAGTAGAAGATATCGATCAACACTTTA
Source organism: Vespertilio murinus (assembly GCA_963924515.1). NCBI lineage: Eukaryota > Metazoa > Chordata > Mammalia > Chiroptera > Vespertilionidae > Vespertilio > Vespertilio murinus. Next base: position 51,657,048 of record OZ004714.1, on the reverse strand, counting down.
AGAAACAAAAGGCAGCAGGAAAATACTGGTATCTAGAGTAAAAAAAACTAGGGCCCAGCCAGGAAGTGGTTAAGATAGAGATGTAGGAAGGAAATAAGGAAAACGGAAGTGACGACTGGCCTGTGTGGCTCAGTGGTAGAGCTATGAACCAGGAGGTCACAGTCGGTTCCTGGTCAGGGCACATGGCTGGGTTTCGGGCCTGATCCCGAGGAGGGGGCGTGCAGGAAGCAGCCAATCAATGATTCTCTTAGTCATTGATGTTTCTCTCCCATCCTCTCTGAAACCAATAAAAATATATTAGAAAAAAGAAAAAGAAAACTGATGCGAGAACCTACAGGCCCTGAAATGAGTCCAGGAAACAGATGGTCCTCAGGAAGAGTGTACCACACACCGAGGTGCAAAGCCCACACACACTTTTGTAAAAACTCAGTCTGCAGCATTACTTTTAGCAGCCTCAAGTAGATATAATTAAACTATGTCTTTCACTATACTATAAATACATTATATTACTTGCTAGATTAGTAATTTGATTAGGAATAATTATTTCACTTAAAGTAATACAGTTGGTACTGATAATGATTTTCTGAGGTTTTAAAATACTGTAATTTCTTAAAAACAAATACAAAAAAATTAAAAAGTAAAGAAAAAACAAACAAACATAACATAAAAAGTCCCTTAAGAATCATGGGACCAAAACTGGTTTGGCTCAATGGATAGAGCGTCGGTCTGTGGACTGGAAGGTCCCAGGTTTGATTCCAGTCAAGGGCATGTACCTTGGTTGCGGGCACATCCCCAGTAGGGGGTATGAAGGAGGCAGCTGATCGATGATTCTCTCTCATCGATGTTTCTAACTCTCTATCCCTCTCTCTTCCTCTCTGTGAAAAATCAATAAAATATATATTTTTTAAAAAGAATCATGGAACATATGTGTTAAGTTTGCACAGTGACAGATCATTACTAAATTTAGTGGGGTGATCACATTGTAAAGTATAGAAATGTTGAATCACTATACACCCGAAAGTATTATACTAATATAATACTGTATACCAACTATACTTCAGAGAATCTTTTGGAATAGAATAAAATAATATTAATTAGGAGTCTTAAAACTATCCTTAGATTCAGTATCATCAATTTTATAAACTCTCTTGCTACTTCATTAAATAGCAACTGTGTAAAGCTGTTTATTACTATAGTGTGTATCAAAACAGTAGTTAAGTCACAGTAAATCAATCCCACTGATTTTATGTCTATTAGACGTATTATTACAAAGATTATTAGAAAGCATCAAAAATATAGGGCTAAAATAAATAGGTAAAATACAAAATTATAGGTACTTTTTGAACCTATATATATATATATATATATATATATATATATATAGCTAAATATTCATGTAGAAAGAACTATACAAATAAAAACAATTATTTGGATGCCTTTTATCTTTAAAATAATTGTAAGATTAATAAATTGATTTTGAGAAAAAATAGATTTTGCTTTTTAAAAATGCAATATAAGCCCTTGCCAGTGTGCTCAGTGGTTAGAGAGTCAGCCCAAGCATCAGAAGGGTCTTTGGTTCAATTCCCGGTAGAGGGCAGGTGCCTGGGTTGCAAGTTCGATCCTTGGCCTGGCCAGGGTTCATATGGGAGGCAACCAAACAATGTATCACTCTCACATTTCTTTCTCTCTCTCTCCCCCCTCCTCCTCTCTCCTTTCCTCCTTTTTACTCTCTCTCTCTCTTAAAAAAAAAAAATCAATTGAAAAAAATATCCTTGGGTGAGGATTAAGAACCAAAAAAGCAATATAAAATGAAATAATTATGTAGACCATAGTTTTCTTTCTCATGTATAAAACATAAGATTAGAGTAGGTATCTCTTTGATTATTCTGATTCTATATATTGAGAAACTTAAGGGAAAACTCACTTGAATTAATATTCCTGAAAAGTAGTGACACATTTCAAGAAAAGATTATAAATGATCAGATGTTGAACTTACTAGACATATCAGCAGCAAGTATTGATTGGTTTATTAATCAAGCTCTGGTTTAATAACAAGCCCCTTCTAAATTTGATGATGAGTAATTAAAAAAATCAATAAATGAATCAATTTTAAAAAGGTAAATGGTAGTGATTTCCTGCTGGGGTGATCTCTTCACTTTGTTAAATTTCTGACCCCGAAGTGTCCACAAAACACATTCATTACTTAATCTTACCTAAATGAGTCTAACCATGGCTAAGTGCAGCTTTTCACAGATGATTTCTCTCTTGCCTTGTTGAGCTATTTGCCACTTTTGAAAACTGGAGTTATAAATCTTCCCATCACAAAAATAACTGTCTAGAACAGCTGTGGGCAAACTACAGCCCGCGGGCCGAATCCGGCCCTCTCAGCTGTTCTATCCGGCCCGAGGAGCGGAAAGAGCAGAGGGTTCTCTTGAACTCCCCTCCACTCCTTCACCAGCAGCCCAAGATGAGAGTGCCAGCATGGTCAGGTTGCTTTTGTTCCAGCCCTCCGGTCCAGTTTAAGAACCCATTGTGGCCCTCGAGTCAAAAAGTTTGCCCACCCCTGCTCTAGAATGTCACCCAGCTGATCTCTCAGGGAATTAAACAGTGCTTCACAGTATCCTATCTAATAAAGAGGGAATATGCTAATTGACCCTCACACTGTCACAAATATGGTGGCCCCCACAGCCAATAAGGAGAGGATATGCTAATTGACTGCCCTGCCCTCAAAGATGGTGGCGCCCAGTCACCTCAGCCCCATCAGGGTGGCAGGCACGTGGCAAAGCTGGGCCTGCCCCCAGGTGAGCCTGGCCACTCTGTGCGTCTGCCTCCAGAGTCCCCCAGTCCTCTCAGCCCCCCAGCCGCCCAGGTGCAGATATGCCTTGGGTGGCGGCTGCCCAGCCATGCAGGACCACCCAAGGCTCAGGTAACCAGGGCCAGCTGAGGCTTGCACTGCTGGCAGTGGCAGCAGCAGGGGTATGATGGGGCATCGCCTTCCCTTGATCACCAGGTTGCCTCCTGCTCCTGAGGGCTCCCAGACTGTGAGAGGGGGCAGGCTAGGCGGAGGGGTCCCACCCCCACCTCCAGTGCATGAATTTTCATGCATTAGGCCTCTAGTCAGTTAGATAAAAGGAGACTGACTTTTCCTTTTAAAAACCTACTTACAGGCCACATGTTGACCAATAACACAGCTGGAGCCTAGATGAAGCAAACTGTTTCCAGAAGTGATAAAGCACTTTGTGGGATTGCCCTTTCAATTATTATCCGCTGAGCAATGCCCCAAAGTAGCAGATAGGCCTCTAGAGTTCAAAGATCCACACTGAATTCTGATGGTGAAAACTGGACCTATGTTTGTTGCTTCATTTGGAAAAATAGTTTCTCTATTCATTCCTACTTTCTCCCTGGCATGCAAAAAAAAAAAAAAAAAAAAAAAAAGTAGAATTGTGTAAGTCATCTCTCAGTGATTTAATATAGACTTCTGCTTTAAACCCAAGTTGAGAAAACATTTAATACCCTCTCCAAGTTGTGCTGTCAGTTTCTGGAAAACTTCCTGTTGCATCTACTGAAATTTATAATTAACTCTTTTAATAACTAAGTGTACCTAATAAGTTATGAAATACTTTAAGCTAGAAAGGCCAAAGTTATTTGGATTAGTTTTCTAATTAAGTTATTAGTAACATTTAACAAAACCACTTACTGCTTTCTTATTTATCAATGCAAGTATTAGAAAACTGATTCTGTGCCATTCCCTGCACCGGGGCAAATGTTTATGAATACAGTAGTAAATAAAAAGTCATAATTTATTCAACGATTTCCCACGTGCCAGGCCCTAATTGCTTTCTCAATGACAGCCATGTGTTGATGGGCTACTTTAAACTTGTGATATTTCCTTGTCTCATGAGAATTTAACAAAATTAAATTGTCAGGGGAAGCAAGGAGGAATCCTCAAATTTTCTTTAAAAAGTATATCAAACAGAAAGGGATACCGAGAAAAGCATTCACTGGAAACTTGCTTTAGGATTATGACTGAAAAAGAAGAGGTAAGCCAGGTGTACATGCTTGTAGATCATGTCTTAACAAATGCAGGAGCCGAAACTGGTTTGGCTCAGTGGTAGAGCGTCGGTCTGCGGACTGAAAGGTCCCAGGTTCGATTCCGGTCAAGGGCATGTACATTGGTTGTGGGCACATCCCCAGGAGGGGGAAGGTGGTGTGCAAGAGGCAGCTTGTTGATGTTTCTCTCTCATCGACGTTTCTAGCTCTCTATCTCTCTCCCTTCCTCTCTGTAAAATATCAATAAAATATATTTAAAGAAAAATGCAGGAAATATTCTTTAAAAAAACATATTTATTGATTTCAGAGGAGGGGAGAGGAAGAGATAGAAACATCAATAATGAAAGAGAATCACTGATCAGCTGTCTCCTGCACACCCCCTACTGGGGATTAAGCCCACAACTCAAGCATGTGCCCTTGACTGGAATCGAACCGAGGACCCTTCAGTCCGCAGCCTATTCAGACCCAAACTGGCTCTGGCATGAAATATTCTTAATGATTTAAGACTGAAACAGGTAAAAAGTCTGGAAAGACAGATTTAGTTATAGTAATCTTATTTGTGAGGAGTTAGATTTTTAAAAAGTAATTAAGGTAAAATTTTATTTTATTAGTTGTTCTAATCACATTTCAAATGCTCAATAGTCACAGTCCATCCTCACAGATGTTGTATTGAACTTTAGACCTTAGATTCTTTAGCTGAGTGCTAATCAGTTCATGATTAGTGACTAATTATCTAGAGGCCATGCCAAAACCGGTTTGGCTCAGTGGATAGAGCGTTGGTCTGGGGACTGAAAGGTCCCAGGTTCAATTCTGGTCAAGGGCATGTACATTGGTTGCGGGCACATCCCCAGTGGGGGGTGTGCAGGAGGCAGCTGATCAATGTTTCTCTTTCTCTCTATCTCTCTCTCCCTTCCTCTCTCTAAAAAAAAAAAATCAATAAAATATATTCGAAAATAAAAAAATAAAAAAGTAAACAAACAATATCTATTATATAAATTCAACTTTGGGAAACTGCATTTAATCTTCAAACTTTTTATGAGATTCCTTTGAGAATGTTAAACATTAAAAAACCTAATAAATTATATATAAGAAAACATGTGTAACAATAAGTTAGATTCTCAAGTAGATTAGGATATAAGATAATAAATGTAATAATTACATTTACAATAGCTACTAAGTTGTTACGATTACTGGGTTGTTTATTTTACTAATAATCTGAAAGGCAAGGTGGTTCAGCTGGGATAAGACCACCACAAGGAGGGACCACTCCTGCGGGGAGACCCAGGAAGGTGTGAAGATGACATGCTGAATACCAGCCATGCCAATCCAAAGGACTCCAACCCCCGCACACACACACCAGCCCGCTCTCATTACCAGAAGTCGGTGCAGGGAATGGCACATCTGTAACCATGCAGAACCACAAACCTCGTGATCTTCATAAACAATCTCATACTAAATCCTGCTCGCAGGAGCTAAACATGATTTTCAGAATTGGGTCAGCATTCTTAGCTGTGAGAGCAGGTTGAGGAACTAAAGAAAAAGCCAAGTGTTTTGGTAAGATCCTAAATCTAGAGAACAGTATCAGCAACCCTGTAGGACAGTATATTTATTAGGGTTAACAGTGGTGAAAGTGTAACTAACAAGAGGAATGGCTCGCTTTCATATTTCTGTAATATAATTAAAAAGAAAATGATTGCAGTAGACAGCACTAAGTGCCACAGAAAAGCATAGATTCCACAATAAATATGTCTAATTGCCAAATCATAAATAATTCTCAGGAATCCACCCACAACAGAACATTTTTAACTGGACTTTTATGGTTTACGTGTTTTAATTCTGAACGTATGCCTTGTGGAGAAAAGCGTCACTGGTAGGTCTAAAAATCCTTTACGGGTTCACTCACGTCTCTGTAGTTTTGCACTAAAGCTCCAAAGCAGCTAGCAGCACTTGGTGAGAGAAACGCACATGTGGGGCTTCTTGTCAAGCACCGGTCTCTGGCATCAGTAATCAAACAATTACGAAATGGAAAGTGCATCTTGCACAAGCTGACAGAGCCATTAAATCAGGAGAGCTATGGGCAGACATACTGACACTGCAAGAATTTCCAGAAAGCATTAATTTCAGCATTAATAAAATGACAGTACACAGATGACAGCTGCCAGATGAACTAAGAAATAAGGTTGCTGGCCTTGTTAAGCTCACGTCTGATTTTCTCGGGCACAAACTGGTCGAGGTGGCGTCTGAAGTGCAGGGCGTCGATGGCGACGATCTCAGTGCTGCGCCGCTGCCAGTCGTCCCTGGGCAGGACAGAGGGAGGGTGAGGGACGGAGGCACTCACAGCAAAACCCTCACCGTTTCTGAGACACTGCAGGGTTAAAACGTTAAAAACAAACCCAGGCCACAGAGCTCAGAAAAACAGGAAGGCAGAAAACACTATTTTATTTTAGATCCCAAGGTACATACTGTGGACTGTCAGGCGTTATACAGCAAATGAAAAATTATGGACAAAAATATGACATATTGTACCCGGGTACATCATTTACAGTGAGTCTCAGAGGTTAAAGGATTTGGGGGAAAACAAAAACCTTAGGTCTTTGTTTTCCTCTAATATTAAAGATATGGCATTTGTATTTTGACAAGAATTCATTCCTCCTCTGTTTGAAAGATCTACTCTAGGTCACTGGGTATGTAACATCACCATACATCATCCAAGAAATGATCCCAAGAAGTCAAGTGTTACAAAATGTGTAACGATTCAGCACAACATTCTACCTACTGTGCTCAATTGCTGACTGTGGAGATATTTTTAAAAAGACAAAGACAGCAAAGCAGACAATAACACAAAGCAGTCAAAATAACATGTTGCCTGTGGAAATGTGAAGGGGTGAGATGATTTTGAAAACATAAAATTCCAAATATTTCATCTTATAAATTTGCACATATTGATATGCCAAGCAACTTTCCACTCTGAAGAACAGCAATAAAAACCTTCATGTTAGTCTGTAAATAATTATCATAAGTACCCACATAGATAACTACTGTAACCACATGGTTTAATCAAAACCAAGGGAGAGGCCAGGACTGGCCTTTGAGGACAAAGACCAGTCTTCACTACTGCAGGGGCCACGCTGCAGGGACAGGAGCTGGTGATTTCTGCCACATGGCTTTTCTTTCTTCTTAATTCTTTCTCCTTTTTCACCCAGTCCCACAATTTTCTTCTCTTCTGACAGCTGTCAGTTTGTTCTCTATGTTTCTATTTTGTCTGTCAGTTTATTCTGTTCATTAGATTCCACATGAGATACTTGTCTTTCTCTGACTGGCTTATTTCACTCAGCATAATGCTCTCCAGATCCATCTATGCTCTCACAAAAGGCAAGCTTTCCTTTTTTAAGGCCTACTAGAATCCCATTGCTTTCTTATCCACTCATCTACTGACACTTGCACTGCTTCTTTTTATATATATATATATATATATATATATATATATATATATATATATATATATATTTTTTATTATTTATTGATATTTTACAGAGAGGAAGGGAGAGAGATAGAGAGCTAGAAACGTCGATGAGAGAGAAACATCGACCAGCTGCCTCCTGCACACCCCCCACCGGGGATGTGCCCGTAACCAATGTACATGCCCTTGACCGGATTCGAACCCGGGACCCCTCAGTCCACAAACCGATGCTCTACCACTGAGCCAAACCGGTTTTGGCTGCACTGCCTCTATATCTTGGTACTGTAATGCTGCAACAAACGTAGGGTTGCTTATATTCTTTTGAATGAGTGATGCAGTTTCTTAGACTGTATTTCCAGAAGTGGAATTTCTGAGTCAAAAGGCAGTTCCATTTTTAATTTTTTGAGGAAACTCAATACTATTTTTCACAGTGGCCACTCTGATTTGTATTCCCACCAATCTCTTTTCTCCACATCCTTGCCAGCACTTGGTTGTTGATACACTGATGAAGCACTCTGACAGCTGAGAGGTGATAGATCTCATTGTGGTTTTAATTTGCATTATTTTGTTTAGTGGTATTGAGCATTTTTTCATATGTTTGATGGCCTTCTGTATGTCTTCTTTGGAGAAATGTCTATTCAGATCATTCGTTCACTTTTTAATTGGGTTGTCTGGTGTCTGGTTGTATGAATTCTTTATAAATTTTGGATATTAACTCTTTATCAGATATATCATTGGGGAATATGCTCCCATTTGGTGGGTTGTCATTTCATTTTGTTGATGGTTTCCTTTGCTGTGCAAAACTTTTTAGCTTGATGTAGTCTCATTTGTTTATTTTTCATTTGTTTTCCTTGTCCAAGGAGATATATTAGAAAAAATATTGCTATAAGAAATGTCTAAGATTTTATCCCTATGTTTTCTTCTAGGAGTTTTATGATTTTCAGTCTAACATTTAAGTCTTTAATCCATTTTAGTTTATCCTCATGTATGATGTAAAAAGGTGTTCTAGGTTCATTTTTTTACATGTACCTATACAATTTCCCCAACACCATTTGTTGAATAGACTATCTTAATCTGATTGTATGTTTTTGCCTCCTGTGTCATAATTGTCCATAAAGTGGGCTTATTTCTGGCCTCTCTATTCTGTTCCATTGACCTACATCCATGTTTTTATGCCAGTAACACATTGTTGTGGATTACTATACCCTTGTAATATGGTTTGATATCAGGTAGCCTGATATGTCCAATTTTGTTCTTGTCACAAGGTTGCTGTGGCTATTCAGGATCTTGTATGTTATCATATACATTTCTGGAATATTTGTTCTAGTTCTATGAAATACGCTATTGGTATCTTCATAAAAATCTATGGATTGCTTTTGGTAGTACAGACATTTTAATTATATTAATTCTTCCTATCCAAATGAACATGATATATGCTTCCACTTATATGTATCTTCATCAATATCTTTCAGCAGTGTCTTATAATTTTCCAAGTACTGGTCTTTCACAGCATTAGTTAAATTTATTACTAGTGTGTGTGTTTTTTGGTTGGTGTTGTTGTTTTTTTTACTTTTCTTGATGCAATACTGTTTTCTTAGTTTCCAATTGTGATAATTCATTATTGGTGTATAAAAATGCAATTGCTTTCTGGATATTTATTTTGTATCTTGCTACTTTACTGAATTCACTTATCAGTTCTAGTAGTTTTTGTGTGTGGAATCTTTAGGGTTCTCTATATATAGCATTATGTCATCTGTAAATAATGGCAATTTTACTTCTTTTCCAACTTGAATGCCTTTATTTCTTCTTCTTGATTGCTGTAGCTAGAACTTCCATATTATCTTATATAAAAAAAGGACAATATGTAAATTGACCCTAACAGCAGAATGACCAGAACGTATGCTGGACCAGTCACTATGAGGCGCACTGATCACTTGGTCCCTTCTGGAACTTATCACCTGATGGAGAATGGGGAACCAGGGTTGAGTGGCGTTGGGGGGTGGGGCCGGCTGCAGGCAGCTAGGTAAGATGACCCTGATAACGGGCCAGGCCAGGGGACCATACCCGCACATGAATTTTGTGTGCCGGGCCTCTAGTGTTGAATAGAAGTGGTAAAAAGCAGACATTTTTTGTCATGTTCATAATCCTAAGGGAAATATTTATAGTTTTACCCATTGAGTATGATGTTGGCTATGGATTTGTCACATATGACCTTTATTATGTTCCCTCTATCCTGCCTTTGCTGAGTTTTTAACATAAATTGGTGCCAGATTTTATCACATGCCTCTTCTGTATCTATTGGTATGACTATGTGGTTTTTATCCATTTTATGTGCCGTATTTGCCGGCGTATAAGACGATTTTTTGGCCCTGAAAAATATGCCTCCAAGTGGGGGGTAGTCTTATACGGCAAGTATAATAACAAACTCTGTATTTTGAGTGGAAATGTTAGGGGGTCGTCTTATACGCCGGCAAATACGGTATATGGTGTATCACATTTATTGATCTGTGGCTATTGTACAACCTTGATCCCTTAAATAAATCCCAATTGATCATGCTGTATAATCTTTTTAATGTATTGCTGGATACGGTTTGCTAGTATTTTGTTAAAGATTTTACCAACTATGTTCACCAGGGATATTGGCCTATAATGTTCTTTCTTAGTGGTGTCTTTATCTGGTTTTGGAATTAGGATAATACTGGCGTTGTAAAATAAGTTTGGGAGTCTTCCCTCATCTTGAATTTTTAAGAATAGTTTGAGACTAGGTTTTAATTCTTCTTTGAATGTGTGGTAAAATTCACCTGTGAAGCCATCTGGTCCAGTACTTCTGCTTGTTGGGAGTTTTATTTTTAATTACTGTTTCAATTTCACTAGTTGTAATCTGTCTATGTTCAGACCCCCTCATTCAGTTTTGGAAGATTATATGTTTCTAGAAATTTATCTATTTTGCCTATATTGTCCAATTTGTTGGCATATGGTTGTTTATAATATTTTCTTATAATTCTTTCTATTTCTTTGGTGTCAGTTGTTACTTATTTCATTTCTGATTTTATTTATTTTGATCCTCTCTTTTTTTCTTGATAAGTCTGGTTAAAGGTCTATCAATCTTGTTTATCTTTTCAAAAAACCAGGTGTTGGTTTCATTCATCTTTTGAATTTCATTTTAGACTCTCATTTATTTCTGCTCTGATCTTCATTATTTCCTTTCTTCTATTCACTTTGGGCTTTGTTTGATGCTCTTTTTCTAATTCTTCTAAGTGTAAAGTTAGAATGCTTATTTAGTGATTTTTCTTATTTCTTGAGGTAGGCCTGTAGTGCTATGAATTTCCCTCTTAGAACTGCTTTTACTGTGTCCCACAGATTTGGGGTTGTTGTATTCTCATTTTTATTTGTTTCAAGGTCTCTTTTTGATTCATTCCTTGATCTCACTGTTAGCACATTCATTGTTTGGTAACATGCATGCTAGATTCAATATCTTTGTGTGTTTTTCAGTTTTTATTTCTTTTTATTTATTTCTAGTTTCAAAACCATTCTGGTCAAAGAAGATACTTGATATGATTTTAATTTTCTAAACCTATTGAGACTTGTTTTATGTCCTAACATGTGGTCTATCCTAGAAATGTCCCATATGCACTAAAAAAGAATTTATATTCTGCAGTTTTGGAGTGAAATGCTCTGAAATTATCAATTAAATCCTTGTGATCCAGTGTATCATTTAAGGCTACCATTTCCTTGTTGATTTTCTGTTGGGAAGATCTATCCATTGATGTCAATGGGGTGTTAGTATCTCTTACTATGACTGTATGACAGCTCATCTCTTCCATGATGTATGTCCATCTAGTTTGCTTTACAGATATAGGTGCTCCTATGTTGGGTGCATAAATGTTTACAAGGGTTATATCCTCTTGTTGGATTGCTCCCTTTATCGTTATGTACTGTCCTTCTTTGTCTCTTATTATATTCTTTGTTTTAAAGTTTATTTTGTCAGATATAAGTATTGCTATGCCTGTTTTTCTTTTCTTTCCTTTCCATTTGCATGAAATATCTTCTTCCATCCCTTTACTTATAATCCGTGTGTATCTTTTGTTCTGAGGTGGGTCTCTTGTATACAGCATATATATGGTTCTTGTTTTCTTATCCATTCAGCTACCCCTTTGATTGGAGCTTTTAAGCCCACACTGTGGCTCTTCTTCATTAGAACACACACACACACACACACACACACACACACACACACACGCATCCAGGTTCCAGTTGCATAAAAATTCCTCTCTGCTAAACCAACTTACTCGGGAAGCAAGATCATGTAAAAATATATTTCAATAAAACATAGAAGACAGCAGCAGCAAAGATCACTGTAATTTCTTCTGTCAATTGTTTTATTGTGGGAAAATTGTCTGAACATAGATTCCTTCACCTATCTAGCCTCCCAGAAAAATTAAGGATAACTACTTATGCTGTTTAAGGGTTTTAAGCTATAACTATAACCAATTCTAAATAAGTCTGGTCTTGGAAGTTAACCTCCATTGACTACTTGCAATTGGCAGCTAAGATGCAAAACTGTAAAGAGCTCTGCCCTTCCTGTCTTTGATTTAGACTTTTGGCTTTCATTTCTTTTTTATATATGGTAATTATGTTTTAACTACTAATCAAGCTGTAATACTGAATTTTAGAAGAAAGTTACATTTCTGGAATAAGAATAGATGGCAGACAATATACGAGGCCACATTCTTTAGCTTCTGGCCATGCGATAATAAAATCAGAAATGAACTCACCTCTCATTCCCATCTTCATGGCTCCGGGCCCAGCGGTACGTTTCAGCATAGCCTGTGTATTCACTATACTGTTCAGTACCTGGGGGAAAAAAAAGAAGCTTCCAATAATATTTTTCAGAAATATTTTTTTAAAAGCTGTACCTTCTTAAAAAAAAAAAAAGCCAACAATAAAAAAAATCATAGTCTTAATATTTATTATTTTCGATGAAGAAACAATAGGCTGGCTCGAAAAATCACTACAATGTTTATCATACAGTGACCAAATGTCTCAACCAACACAGTAAACAAAACATGTTTTCAAATTTATTTCCTTCTTTTAAGAGGAGTGCATAAAGACTGTGTTTAATACAATTCCACTGTTTTGAATGTCAGTAGTCTAATATTTGCTTCATATTGTTGAGAAAATAAATTTTACATAAAGACATCCCCTGCTAAAACAAATATCATTTTAAAATTAAATCTAGGCCCTACCTGGTTTTGCTCAGTGGGTAGAGCATTAGCCTGTGGCCTGAAGGGTCCCGGGTTCAATTTCTAGTCTGGGAACATGCCCGGTTGTGGGCTTAATCTCCAATAGTGGGTGTGCAAGAGGCAGCCGATCAATGATTCTCTCTCATCATTGAAGTTTATATCTATTTTCCCCTCTCCCTTCCTATCTGAAATCAAAAAAAATATATTTTAAAAATTAAATCTAGAATTTGCCTATCAACAGGTAAGGTACTTCAAAAAAGCCTTGTAAAACTAGGATATTATGGCATGAGAAGGGAAGAGAAAAAGTATAATATTAATCTGATGAGGACACGTATCAAGCTTGCCACATAACATAGATTTTTAATTCATCGTACCTGAATATATCAGAAGAAATGGTGTCAAATTGTTCCATTATTTAACTAAATAAAATTATTCCAATTGTAATGGTCAACTCAATAATCACTTGATTTTTGTTTTTGTTAAAACAAAACAAAAACAAAACAGAACAGTAAAAATGAAAAGCTGAAAACCCTGAGCAAGATAATACTTTGGAATATAAAAAATAAAAATGAAGAAGAAACAATTTCTGATCTTCAAGTCACCGATAAAATAATAAAAAGACAACCACATACACCTGATAAAGGACATGTTAATACCAGTATGTATATATGTATATAGACAGCACTTTTAAAACTTAACAGTAAAAAAAAAACTCAATTAAAACGTGAACAAAAGATTATTTCATGTGTATAGCTGTATGCTAAAACTTACCTAATTTTACACTTCAAAATATATAATTTAGTGTATGTCAATTATACCTCAATAAAGCAGTTTAAAAATGTAATCTAACTCCCTCACTGAACTGTCGGCTTCTTAAGGGTAGGGATTATAAATTATTAGCATTTGTGTCTAAGGAGAATCCAAGATGGCGGCATAGGGTAGACACCTGAATGCAGCCTACCACAACAATTTTGAATCTAGAGCTGGAAAACAGGGGAAACATCACCTTGAAGCGCCGGACTGCTGACTGAGAGGAAGGAGAGAGAAGGCACGCTGAGCCTTGAGAACTGTAAAGGTGTGGAGATCTGTGTGTGAGAAAAGGCAGTCACCCGAGTTCGATGCTGGCTTACTCGTGGCACGTGGAGAGTTTGGGCTGAGTTCACTACTGGCTTACTCCAGGCACGCTGAGAGGGCAGATAGCTAATGCACGGCTGGTTTTCTTGTTCGGGAGGAAAACAGAACCACCCTATTGCTCTGATAGGCCGCCCCTGTCAGGGAGAGGCCAGACTGTCAGGCAGAGGGCAGAGATCTCTCGGAGGTGTGTGAAGTTAGCGGCCATTACTGTGGGACTCAGGGAAAGGCCTAAGAGAAACTAAAGCTTATCGGCACCACCCCGAGACTCTGCCCCATCCAAGCGGAGCACAGAAGCCCTCCCGGAAGGCTGGCTTTCTTGTTTGCTGCGAAAAGGACTCTCGTGAGGAGGGATGAATCCAAAGCTTGTCTGCACCTATACCAAAGAGGTCCGAGCGCCTGCAACCAATCTTGTGAGACTCACCAAAGCTTGTCTGCGCCACCCTGAGACTCCGCCCCATACAAGTGGAGTACAGAAGCCCTCATAGCTGAGATACTGCTGATTCTCACAGCCAATTGGCTTGGAGATCAATGCTTCCTAGTGATACCAACAAGAAGCAAGGCTTAACAACAAGACTGCACACACATCCCACAAAGGGCTACACCAAGACTGTCCACCTCAGGTAACTGGGAAGGCTGTGCTACTTGGCTCTACCAGAACACCTAGCACACAAAACTATTCCATCAAATCAGGGAAACAACTAAAATGCAGAGGAGAGGCAGGACACAAAAGAAGGAGATGGAGGAAAAGAAAAGAATGGACATTGAGTTCAAAACTACAGTTATAAGGTTTTTCAAGAATTTTCTAGAAAAAGCTGATAAAATAAACGAGACCTATGAGGATATGAAATGGGATCAACTAGAAATAAAAAGGGATCAAATAGAAATAAAGAAAACATTGTCTGAAATAAAAAATATTACACAGGGTCCTAAAAACAGTCTGGAAGATCGCAAGAATCAAGACAAAGATTTGGAACACAAAGAGCCAGAGGACACTCCTCCGCAGAAGCAAGAAGATAAGAGGATCCAGAAAGTTGAGGATAGAGTAAGAAACCTCTGGGACAATTTCAAGCAAACCAACATCAGAATTATGGGGGTCCCAAAGAAAAGAGAGAGCAAGATACTGAAAGAATAATGGAAGAAATAGTGACAGAAAACTTCCCCCACCTGGTGAAAGAAATAGATTTACAAGTCCAGAAAGTGCAGAGAACCCCAAACAAAAGGAATACAAAGAAGACCACACCAAGACACATCATAATTAAAATTCCAAGAGCAAAAGACAAAGACAGAATATTAAAAGCAACAAGAGAAAAGCAGGTAGTTACTTATAAAGGAGCACCCATAGGACTGTCACCTGATTTCTCAACAGAAACCATGCAGGCCGGACGGGAATGGCAAGAAATATTCAAGGTGATGAATAGCAAGAACCAACAGCCAAAAATATTCTACCCAGCAAAGCTATCACTCAGAATTGAAGGCCAGTTAAAGATCTTCACAAATAAAAAAAAGCTAAAGGAGTTCATCACTGCCAAACCAGAATTATATGAATTGCTGAAGGCGTTATTTAGAAAGAGGAAGAAGATAAAGATAAAAATTATGAACAACAAATATGTAACTATCAACAAGTGAAACTAAAAGCCAAGGGAATTAAAAAATCTGATGAACAATATTAACTGATGAATATAATAGAATCAGAGGTATGGAAGGGGAGTGGACTGATGATTTTCGGGGAAAAGAGGAGTGGGGGGGGGGGTGCGGGAAGAGACTGAATAAAAACTGTGCACCTATGGATGAGGAGAATGGGAGGTGGGGAAAGGCCAAAGGGTGGGGTAGGAATCAGGGGAGGGGGGAAGAGGAACATTTGTAATAATCTGAACAATAAAGATTTATTTTAAAAAAACATTTGTGTCTATATTAACATCTAGTAACACAAGCATATAGAAGCAGATGATTAAATGTTTGCCATAGAAACATGATAATTAATGAGCAAAACAGGAAAAAATTGTATTAACTGAGGTTAAAATAATGAATCCAGAAATACTTAATTCCCATTTACACAGAAAGTGTGGCAGGCTAAAAAGAGTACCAAGCTGAGATGAGGAGATCTGAGGAAACCAAAGTGAACCCTCAGATGACAGATCTCATTAGACTTCATTTTGTCATCTAAAAATCAGACTTGTTAATAATTCTTGTTATCTAATAGAACTGCTTGGAAAACCAAATAAGTTTAAAATCCTTCAAAACCATAATGGAGTTAGTACTGGTGTCTAGACTTAACTTTGTAAGGGGGTAGAGAAATCATAGATACATGACTCCAGGGATGTGGGGTTTGAAAGAAACAGAACAGTTGTGTTCTTGTCTATTTTCTGCCCTGCAATGGCTGTGTTTTATTTTTTCAAACAACCAAGTCTACTCTGATCTCTTAACTATGAAAACAAATAACTGTTCCATCTTTTGAAAAGTGGTTGAAAATTCTATATCAATTATATTTCTATTTCAAGTCAAATCGGTTTCAGTCTTCTTTCCTAAGACAAACAAGGATAGATTCATTTCCTTCAGTAATGGGAAGTTAAAAAATCACATGTAGATGCTTCTAATCTAAACAAATTAAATTCTATTTTCTAAATAGACTCTTTCAAAATTATGTAAACTATTCTGAGAAATGAATACCTATAACTTGTTTCAGAATCAATCTTATTGATAAACTATGATGAAAATACAAAGGTAAGCAGTGATAACAGCAAACAGGAGTCAGAGACTAAATGAACTTTATGGCAAGCTCTCTCCACCCCATTTAGGGAAATAGCTAGAAGGAACCCATTAAAATCTTTTCAAGAGTTCATGACAGCTTAACCAGTTTTCGAATTCAGCAGTAAGAAACATTCTTATTTTCTCTTACTAGTATTTAAAGTTTGTGATGAACATAGAAAAAAATATTTGGAGATTGAAAATATTCTACTTAACAATGGATATGCCCTTAGAAAGAAAACTTATATGAAAGCCACTGACTCTGCTTTTATTAATATCACTCATATAGAGGTAATTATGTGGCTGATAAAACAATCTTACCTTACATTCCCATGATTAATAAGAACTAAGAAAAGTCAAACTCCTAATGAATTTGGATCTTTCCCAATGAACTGGTATCACTGAGTTAGCAATGAACTGTTTTTTAGTAATGGGCACCTCTAGTGCTGTTATTAAAAGCACCAGTACTAAAAGCAATGGCTTCCACTTTTGTTCTACCAGTTCTGCTGACCCTCATAAAAGATATAAGGATCTGTGGTGTCTGGAACAATTTGATTCATTCGAGTGCAGGTTTTACGTTAAGTGGACTGCCATTCAGAAAATCTCACAGCTGGCATCTTTATTGTTAGGTCGAGGCAGGGGGGGAGGCCTAGAGCCGTGCCCCTGCCCAGACTTTACAAGCAATGTAAAGCCCCTGGACCCCTGCCCAGACTTTCAATTTTTTCTAAATATAATCAGAGTCTGGAATGTAAGGTTATCCCTCCTCCCAACTGGTGGGCGGAGCTAACACATGACTGGCACCTGTCACAGAGACATCTCCAAGACATTGAACCACCAATCAGCACGGGCCAAAGTGTCCTTAGAGCCCACCCCTTCCTGTTCGCCCTGGGCCCAACCCCCCTTCTGTTCTGGCCCTTAAAAGGTACCCCCTGGCAAGACATGTGTTGCTTGTCCTCTATGTCCAGGAGGCATCAGCCCGGCTGGGTCTCATCCCCTGCTCCCTCCCCACTCCTCCAATTCTGATTTCTTTACCTCTGTGATGGGTTCCGCCCATTACCGGGTAATAAACTTTACTTTAAAATTCCCTGGTGGTCTGTTTCCTGCTTCCTTTCAAACCTAACATTTATATGCTCACCACACAGAAACAAAACAATCTCCTAGGACTCTTTAGTACTGAAGCTACTAGCTGCTGGTTGTAGAGGAACATGAGAGAGGGGAAAAGGAAAAAAGATTGGAGTTTTAATTCTTTCCCTCTATCTAGACTTACTGAAAGGTTGTAACTCAAGGCTGCTCTATGGATCAAGAAAACAGAGGAATAACACTGTCTGGATAAAAGGATTTGACTGTTTGCATGACCTGTTTCATATTCATTAAAAGTCTGATACCAACCAGATGCCCCACAATGATGATAAATTTAATTTATTTCCAATTTCTCAAACTCTTCTACAGATTCAGGCAGCACAGCCACAGCCATTAGCTAGTCACAGGCACTGAGCCTGGATGAATCATTGAAGGAATGGAATTGATCCGGCAGATAGATTGCAGTGCCCGCTTTAAGAGTCTCCTAAGAAGGCAGATGGCAGAAATCCAACATCAAATAGATGATGAAATGGCCATTTCCATTAAGGGAACATCACATCACAGATATTAATTAGGAGGCTCTATAATAGAGTTAAAAGGATGTGGGGGGAAATGCTGAGTTAAAAGTCACCCCGGATGTCCTCAGCCTGAAGCAATTATAGATATGAAGGTGAGTCATGGATCTGCAATTTTCCATCTATTTTACAATGCCTGAAGATAAGTTAGAGACCAGACATAGTTTCAGAGTGATGGAGTTTTTCAGAATGGAGACAAACTATCTCTTTTTTAAATCGATTTAAAAGAGAGAGTGGAAAGGAGAGAGAGAGGGAGAGAAAGGGAGAAAGAGAGAAATATCGATGTGAGAGAGAAACATTCACCAGTTGCCTGCTGTCCGTGCCCATATGTGCCCTGGGCATGGAACCCACAACCAGAGTATGTGCCCTGACCAGTAATCGAACCCACCACCCTCCGGTGTAGGGGATGATGCTCCAACCAACAGAGACACACCAGCCAGGGGTGGGGGACAAACTATCTTTGAAAAATATATATTTTATTGATTTTTTTTACAGAGAGGAAGAGAGAAGGATAGAGAATTAGAAATATTGATGAGAGAGAATCATCGATCAGCTGCCTCTTGCACACCCCCTACTGGGGATGTGCGCCCACCAAGGTACATGCCCTTGACCAGAATCGAACCTGGGACCTTTCAGTCCGCTGGCTGACACTTTATCCACTGAGCCAAATCGGTTTTGGCAAGGACAAACTATCTTTAAAAAAAGAAAGAAAAATTACACTGTTTCCCTTATACACACAAATTACAGCAACATTAATATAGATTGCAAGAGACTTATTTCTTTGCCAGTGTAAGAGAAATAAAGGAAATAAAACAAATTAGCTTTGAGCTTAAATGCCCAGTATTCTACCAACTTTTTAAATTTAAAATACATACAGCTGACCTTTGAACAACGTGGGGATTAGAGATACCAACTCCCCTCCATGGTTGTAACTCCTGACTCCCTAAAAACTTAATTACTAATAGCCTTTTAAGGCTACCACAGAGCTTCAGAGAGTGGGAGGGCAAGTTAAAAAACACCACAAAACCGACTCTCTTCACCAAGATGTAGTCAATTTTCTTTTAATAAACATTATTTCCCTTACATGCCCTTGTCGGAAATGTAAGACAGAGAGGAGGCTCTACCATCCGGGATAGAATTCCTATGGTTGACTGGAAGCCTTGTCGATAACATAAAAAGTTGGTTAACATATATTTTGTATGTTATATGTATTATATACTATATTCTTAAAATAATGTACGATAATGAAAAAATGTTACTAAGAAAATACGTAAGAAAGAGAAAATACATTTACTGGACTGTACTATATTTATAGTCGGTTTACAAAAGGAATCATCTATCAGTACCTACATCGTATTATCTCATATGATACAAGACACTGTAGATATTATATGTATTACTAACACTAGGCATTAAAAATGAAAAGATGGAGACATATAATACTTTCAACAATAAAGAATTATTAAAAAAGAAAAGATAACATGAAAAGATTCATGCATTAATAAAAAGGAGCAGCAAATATGATTGTTTTATGGTAGCCTTGTGCAACTGATACAATTGCTTCACAATAGTAAGGAGATCTCCATAAAATTTTTATATATTTATGTTTTAAAATCCATGTATAAGTGGACCAGTGCAGTTGAGGACTGTTCAAGGATCAACTATAGATTCATCTAAAATATTGATGAAATATTGTTTTCCAAGTGTCAGTTCAAATCTAGCTCATCGCTTAAACATCTTTTAAAGTATTAATACATCTAAATGCTGGAGATGATCACATTCTAAATGATTCTGACTATCACTTCAGAGCTCTCTAAAACAGTGTAAGACCAATACTCAAAGTATTTATTAGCAATGGATTTATGACAGCTAAAATTTTTGTTCTATAAGTCCTTGTACTCTCTTCTCTCCTCATACCTTTCAACTACATTCTTTGTATCTGCATGTGTAATAAACAACATATAAATATAGCTAAATCAATGAGACAACACAGAATGAAAGGATTTTATATTTTTCCATTTCATTACAATTGGATCACAACCTCCATCCAAGCAAAAATACGTTTGCCAAGGTTCAATTTTTAATTTCTTGCACAAACTCAGACAATGAATAGTTGTTGTTTTTTGCTTACCACATCAAAACAGCAGACTCACAATTCCTATATAATAAAAGCCTAATATGCAAATTGACCAACCAGCAGAATGAGCAGTCACTGTGATGTGCATTGACCACTAGGGGCAGATGCTCAACATAGGAGCTTCCCCCAGCCTGCAGGCCCCAGGTCAGCCAACGTGGATGCCAGCAGGAGACCCCTCATCACCCTGCTGGTTGCTCCAGAGATTGGCCCTGATCGCTGGCAGGCCTATTGAATTTCATGCACTGGGCCTCTAGTGATATTATTTAAAAATAGCATAGGAATTCTAAATGATGTGGGATAACTTGTTGAAAGCCTTTTTACAAATAAGTACTTGTGAAAGATAACATAGCAAAAATGATGGTGTAAAACTTCTGAAAATCTCACATCTGTAATTTTTACACTGGTAAAAATTGCTAGGATCTACAATTTCTAAACTGTGGGAGTTAATCAAAGGCTAAAAGTAATCCAAATAATGTTTATTAAAAGAAAACTGGCTACATCTTGGTGAAAAGAGTGGGTTTTGTGGTGTTTTTTAACTTGCCCTCCCACTCTCTGAAGCTCTGTGGTAGCCTTAAAAGCCAACAGCCTGAAATCACAGTGAAAACCAGCAGCCTGGAAGCCATGAGAGGAGGTAGAAGAGGGCTGATGCTCCTTCAAAGCCCCATTCTCAGAGAATTGTCATCATATAACCTGTCTGGTGGTTCCCTGGAAGACCTCACAAGGGTCTTTATTTGATCTGAATTGGAGTTTGCCGGGTAAAAAAGCATAATACAGACAGTCCTCGGGTTATGTCGGATTTGAAATAAGTCGTTTCGTGGTTACAACACCATCTCCCATTTATTTACATAAAAAAAAGTTCTATCATTTTGACATATATACATATGTGCTTTATGTTTTTTATTATTTATTTACCACAAGTAAGGGTCAGGAATTGTTATCTTTCTTTTAATTTTTTTTACTGTTTCACTACATTACTTCTGTGTATGTGCTCCATGTGAGTGACGTAGGTTGCTTGCGTAAGTGGGTTCTGACTTATCGCCGAAAATTGTGTTATGTTGCACCGGATCTCCTATGAAACCCAAGAACCTACCATGTCTAGGGATGTTTGTTGAAAACAATTATAAGCAATTGTTCAACACTGTGGTTATCCCTGAGGCAGTAAATAATAGTTGGGGCAAACAATAGGCTAACTAAAAAGTTTCAAAGAAAAAGCTGAGTAAGTTAGATGTCCATAGGGGCTTTGAAAAGTTCTAAGTATTCTCAGGAATGTGAAAGGCTACACACATGGCATGGCTATTCATATGCTCAAGAAAAGAACTGAGAAGGAACTAGGATCTCTTCTCTGTCTGACCTTGGGCTTTGGGCAAGCAGGAAGTGAAGTGTCAACTGCCTGGTGGAGTATTAGGTGAGACCCAACAGCAGAAAGAGCCCTTCGACTTACTGGTTCTAGGCACTTAAGGAAATCTCTGCCCAATCATTAGCTGACCACTAATCTAACTAAGCAGAGACTTTAGTGGCCACTTACAAAAAAGAATATAGGCTTTACAAAATTAGTTTAAAAAAGTAAAAAAGCAAATAACACAAAACAGCAACAAAAACACACTCTGATTTCAAGTTACCACATTATTTAAAATGTCCAATTTTCAACAAAAAATTGAGACATGCAAAAAATGAAAAAGTAGTTTTTTCTATACTCAGGGGGAAAAAAGTAGGCAATATAGTATCTGTCCCTAGGAACCCAGATGTTGGACTTACTACAAAAAAGACATTAAATCAGCTATTTTAAAAATATATATATATATTATTGATTTTTTACAGAGAGGAAGGAAGAGGGATAGAGAGCCAGAAACATCAATGAGAGAGAAACATCGATCAGCTGCCTCCTGCACACCCCCTACTGGGGATGTGCCCCAACCAAGGTACACACAACCAGAATCGAACCTGGGACCCCTCAGTCCATAGGCTGATGTTCTATCCACTGAGCCAAACTGGTTTCGGCTAAATCAGCTATTTTAAATATGTTCAAAGAAATAAAAAAATTATATTTACAGAAGTAAATGAAAGTATGAGGATAATGCCTCACAAATAGAGACTCTCTGCAAAAAGATATAAATTAATATTTTAAAAGAATCAAATAGAAACTATGGAGTTGAAAAGTACAAGAACTGAAATAAAAATTTCAAGAGCAGATTAGAGGAGGCAGAAGAAAGAATTAGCAGACTTTAGGTACCCAGTCTGAGGAATAGGAAAAATAAAGAAAAATGAACAGTGTTTGAGAGAGCAATGGGACACCATCAAATGAGCATAATGAGAGCTCCAGATGGAGCAGAACGAAACAGGCAGAAAGAATATTTGAAGAAATGATGACCAAATATTTACCAAATTTACTTAAACATTCAACAAGCTCAATGAACTCCAAAGTGGCTAGTCAAATGGACCCATACCTAAAAACATATCATAATCAAGCTATGGAAAGACAGACAAAGAGAGAATCTTGAAAGTAAAACAAAATTTAGATACTCTCCTGAAAGTTGCCTACAAATGTATCTGAGGGAAAGAGTGTGGTTTTAAGATGAGACTTCCGAGGTTTAGTTCTGTCATGTACCCCTTTGGAGGTGAATCGGTTGAATATATATATTTTTTGTTTTCTTTTTAAATATTGTTTTTATATTTAGAGAGAAAGGGAGAAGAGAAACATCAATGATAAAGAAATATCGATTGGCTACCTCCTGCCTGCCTCCTACTGGGGATCGAGCCTGCAACCTGGGCATGTGTCCTAGCCAGGAATCAAACCTGCAATCTCTTTGTGCATGGCATGATGCTCAACCAACTGAGCAACAGTGGCCAGGGAGTTGAGTATAGATTTGATATAACTCACAGGGGATGGTTTTTCTCCCTTTGTAACCTTTGGGGCTAATAATCAACCAAACTCTCCAACCCAGTGGAATGTTTGGTCTCTTACATTACTCTCAAAGCAGCAAAAGATTAAAAAACAAAGTAACAAATTCTCTTTTGCAGAAAAAAAAGTATCAATTGATGAGTGATTATGGCTTTTATGTGAGAATGTTCTTTCAGGTACTTGATTAAAGGCTTAACTTACCTAAGGTAACTGATTAAGAGTTTCTAGAGAGCTATTACTTTTTGTAGCCCACTCACAAGAAAATACTAAGACATGTGATATTTCAATAAAAAAAGTAAATAAAGATAAAAATTTTAATCTCAATAACAGACCTAAAGTATAAATTTGACTGTATTTTCCTCTCGTTTCATTAACTTAAATCAAGGATAAGTACTAAGAAAGTCATGCTTTTTCTCTTAGTATTAGAAATGAGGGTAACTATAAGGTTCCTGATTTATTTCTCTTCTTTAAAGCTCACTGATATACTGACTCTCTCCAAACACTGTAACTGTGCTTTTTGCATTTCTATATTGTCATCATATTGAATAATTCAAACTGGAAGATAATTGAATAGTTTCTGTGTGTTTTTTTGACATAAATTTTTATTTAAAGTTTCTTTTGTTATTCAAGTAAAACAGTTGTTGTTTTTTAAAATTTATTTCACAGAGGAAGAAAGAGGGAGAGAGACAGAAACATCAATGATGAGAGAGAGCTGAAACCAGTTTGGCTCAGTGGATAGAGTGTCGGTCTGCGGACTGAAGGGTCCTGGTTCAATTCCGGCCAAGGGCACGTACATTGGTTGCGGGCACATCCCTGGTGGGGGGTGTGCAGGAGGCAGCTGGTCGATGTTTCTCTCTCATCGATGTTTCTAGCTCTCTATCCCTCTCCCTTCCTCTCTGTAAAAAAAAAAAAATCAATAAAATATATATTTTTTTAAATGATGAGAGAAAATCATTGATTGGCTGCCTCCTGCATGCCCCACACTGTGTAACAATTTCAAAACACCAAATATAAATTAATGAATCACAATATTGGGCCTAATGCCCGTGGCAGAGAAAAGCTTTCCAGAGTGGCCTCCAGTTTCCATGATATATACTCTCAGATTTCCCCAAACTAACCTGTGATGATAAGACATTCATTGTGATCCAGCACCTCAGTAAAGAGCCGTGAAACAATCAGCTCGGGGTTGATTAAAAAGCGAATTTCTTCTTGCACAAGTCCTGCACTGGTTACACCACCTCCAACAAAACGGTTTGCAAAATCCACCTATTTGGAAAAATGTGGCATGTTAAATGATGTCTAAAATATCTCTATATATGATACACAAGTATACCACCTCTAATCTCTAATCTTGCTTTCCTTGCCTATAAAAATCAATCCCAAATTAGCAATCTTTTCAGGAAGAATAAGTTGTCATTGGCTGCACCCTTTCCATCTCCCTGCAGTTAACATTTCTGCATATTTCTTTAGATCCAAAACCTTAGAAGGAACCTAGAAAATGGAGCTTTTATGTAAAAGATTCAGTGTAATTATATGGACTTTCCTTTATAAACCTTTTGTGTTCCAAGGACCACAAATTAAGAAAGGTTTTATCTGGAAAGTTTTCAAGATCATTTCCCTACCATTCACTACTCAATTTCCATTTATTTATTTCATAGTCTTTAATAGTAACTATACCTTTCTTATATAATATGGCAATCAAAAACTTGTCCTTAAAGAACTTTAAAGTTCAGTAATTGACCTTTTTGGGGGTAAACTTTCCTTCTATGGAAGAATAAAGGGATAGGAACTTTGCCCTTCTAAATTCAGCTGCAAACTCCCAACTACATGAACAATAGTTTGTAAACTATTTTTTTAAATATACCTAAGAAAGTAAATGAAGAACAAAACCTAGTTTAACAATAAAGATTCAACAAAATATTTCCAATTTAAAACTATACATAAACTTTCTGTGGAATACTAAGGTTGGATCCCCAAGCTTCTATTAATAATGATGATTATACAATCCTCAAGAGAAAACAAACTCAACTTGCCATCATTTGTTTGTCTTAAACTTACTAAGCACTCCACAATGGCACACAATGCTAGGAATTATGGGGAAATGTGTAAGAAATGGTTTCCAACTTCGCTTTAGATTACTCTATTTGAGGAGTTATATTACACACTTATATACAGATGTGCACATACATAACCATACCCATACCCTCCCAAAAAACCAAAAAACTCCCACAAAAAAACAACACACACTCAGAATTCAGTAAGTAGTGTTAAGAGAGGCTTATATACTGTGTAGGAAAACCACACCTCTGTATCTCCCTTTTAACTTCACACTACTACCAAACTCACTACACTTATGATACCAAATGTGTAGTATTCGACATATTAAGCAATTCTGCGACACCATCTAAGTGTCCTATAATTTAATTCAGTCTGACACTATCTGCCTGGTGTCAGCATCAGATTCCAAAAGCTAAGGGTTCAGTCCCACAAGACTGCCCAACTTCAGATGCCAATTTTAAGTCCTAACTTCTAGTTGACTGGTTAATAGGGGTTTCCATGACCCCCTCCGAGGGTTTGATAATTTGCCAGAGCAGTTCACAGAACTCAAGGAAATGTTCCCTTACATTTACTGGTTTATTACAAGGTTATAATAAAGGACACAGATGAACAGCAAGATGAAAAGATACACAGGGCAAGGTATTTAGGAAGGGACACAGGATTTCTAGAGACGTCACTCTCCTACTGCCTCCACATGTTCACCAACCTGGAAGCTCTCTGAATCCCAGACTTTTGGGATTTTTATGGAAGCTACAGCATGAAGGCCTGATTGATCGTGAACTCAGTCTCCAGTACCACTCCCTTTCCCAGAAGACGAGAGGTCAGGCAGAGAGTTCCGAACTTCTAAGCGTGGCTTTTGGCTTTCTGGTGGCCAGCCCCCTTCCTGAAGCTATTCAGGAGCCCACCAAAAATCACCTCATTAGAACAGAAGACACTCAATCCTATCACCCAGAAAATTCCAAGGGATTTAGGAGCTCTGTGTCAGGAATAAAAATCAAAGGCCAAATCCCATAAAATAAAAGCGTAGTATTCAAGTTGCTCCCTTGACCGGGAGTTAGTCCAGGAGTGTGACCTGGGGACGGGGCCAGCCGTGGGAAGGGAGGGAGGCCCCAGCTGGCGGCAGTGGCAGGCAGCCAGGAAGAGGGAGGGAGTACCCAGGCAGCATCTGGCAGTCACTAGGAACACCTATTAGTGTACGAATTTTGTGCACTGAGTCTCTTGTATTAGAATAAAAGATGCTCCGTGTTCTCTCATCACTTACACAGCTACCGGGGTTTTAGGAGCTCTATGCCAAAAGTATAAATATATATATATATATATATTCTATCATTTCACATATCTTTTCAAATATAAGATTTCTTAAAATTTGTTTATGTTCTCCAAAGCAATTATGACATTTAATGATAATCTGAAACCTATTTTACAAAAGAGTGAAAAAGAATATGAATCTTTTGATATGGAAAAATGATAAAAGACAAATTAACAGAAAGCAAGGTATTATTTAAATATAGAACAACTAAGAAAACACTGAAAATTACAATTAGACAAATTCTTGAAATGAGTTACCACAGAGAATCATATACATTTGGATTTATATTCTGGCATACTATGTCAATGCTAAAAACAGTTACTCTTTAGCTTTTATAGAAAAACTAGAGGCCCAGTGCACAGATTCCTGCACACTGAAAGAAAATTAATTAGAAGGTGGCTGGCAGGATGGGGCTGGATGAGATGAGCCAGACACGCCCTAGAGCCAACCTCCCACAGCCTCTCCCCGGCCGGCTGCACTTGGGGGTGGCGCCGTGGCTTGAAGGTCATCTGCAAAGTGAACGGGGTCCCTGCAACAGGTGAGGTCCCTTGGCTTGGACTGTGGGGATTAGGCCGGTACCAGCAATCCGAGATCCCCTGAGGGGTCCCGGAGTGCAAGAGGGCACTATGCAAAGTTGCTGCTGCTTAGCAGCTCCTGCGTTTAGTGTCTGCCCCCGGTGGTCAGTGTGCATCATCACTACCAATCTGAGTGTCTGACCATGGTGGTCAGTGTGTATCATAGCTACCAATCTGAGTGTCTGCCCCTGGTGGTCAGTGTGCATCAATGCTACCAATCTGAGTGTCTGCCCCTGGTGGTCAGCGTGCATCATCGCTACCAATCTGAGTGTCTGACCATGGTGGTCAGTGTGCATCATCGCTACCAATCTGAGTGTCTGACCATGGTGGTCAGTGTGTATCATAGCTACCAATCTGAGTGTCTGCCCCTGGTGGTCAGTGTGCATCATCGCTACCAATCTGACTGTCTGCCCCTGGTGGTCAGTGTGCATCATCGCTACCAATCTGAGTGTCTGACCCTGGTGGTTACTGCACATCATACCAGCAGGACAGTCAAATAGTCAGACCAGCGGTTGCCGTGGACCACTGGTGGTCCATGATGTCCGAAAGGTTGGTGACTGCAGGGTCAGACAGTCGCTTAGGCTTTTATATATATGTAGATAATTTTAGTTAAACTAGTCAATTGATTAGAATTAGTTACCTACTACATAATAAGGTATTTATGCACTGGGTGATTTATGGCTTAAACTGTTCAATTCAACAAACAATGACTGGATCTTGTGCTGGGAATCATGGGATGCAAAGAGAAGTAAGACAGTTTCACAGCATTTACAGTCTAGCCAGGAGTTAGGCACATAAGCAGAATTAGAGAATAATTATTAAAGAACTTATTAGCACTAAATTGATACTGCCTAAATAATCTATCTATATATATAAAAGCTTAAGCAACCATTACAACTGAGCAACCAAAACAACCAGTCACTATGATGTGTACTGACCGCCAGGGGGCAGATGCTCAATGCAGGAGCTGCCCCCTGGTGGTCAGTGTGCTCCCACAGCAGAGTGCCCCTCAGCCAGAGCCGGGTTCATGGCTGGCGAGTGCAGCTGCGGAGGTGGGAGCCTCTCCTGCCTCTGCGGCAGCGCTACCAAGTGGCAGCAGCAGCAGCGCGGCGGGACAAGTGGCAGCGGAGATATTCAGCCCCAGCTGGGGCTCCTCCCCTGCTCCTGCCACTTTGGCACTGCTACATCCCTTAGGAGGATGTCGGACTGATGGGTTTGGGCCCAATTGCAAGAGGGCACAAGCCAGGCTGAGGGACCCCCTGGTGCACGATCCCATGCACTGGGCCCTAGTACAATGGAATAAAATGAGAGCCTGGGAAGGACAATAGAGGGCATTACAAGAGGACGTGGCACTCAGTCTGGACTTTGCTGAGGGACTTTCAGGCTGAGGGACATGGGTGAACCCAAAGTAAAGAGCTGTCTGAGGAGAATGGAAGCAGACTCCTCGCGCCTGTTTGTGACGTAGATTATGGAGAGGGTTCCAGTTGGTGATCAAGTAATCTGTGGTCCAGGAAACTTTTACTTTATTCTGAATGTTCTAGGAATGATTCTAAAAAAGAAAAGCAACAACAAAGAACCTAGACTTTAGGAAGATAATTCAGGGTAAAGTCTACAGAATAAACCAAAATAGTATAAAATTAAAGTGGAAGCTGTTTAGGTGACTACTGGATAGTTTATGCACACCATATTAGGTCCGCAAATAGGTCAGTGGGAAAGAAAGTGAAGGAAAGAGATGCAGCAAAGAAAAAAAAATGGATAGTACTTAAAAATTAAGAGACTAAGTATAATGGTTATCATAAATAAAAATAAGAAACAATGTTTGAGATTAGCAAAACTTAACTTTTACTATTAATTTTTACTGGAACAAGGTAAATAATCAAAATAGAAAGAGAAGCGCTACCCCACTTATGTACTACTTGGTAATGATAAATAAAATATATCCCATGTACATGCTATAATAAAAGGCCAACATTTATTACTTAATAGTTATGCACACAAATAAATACACCAAACTCTGAAAGCCAGAGGAGTCTTTTAGAAAATCAAAGTTTCTACTACATAAAAAGTTCCTAATAAAAGGCTACTGCAGGTGAGAAACTGGTTCCAGTACATGAAAACAGCATGTGAGTGCTTCTTTATTTTTAGCCAGTCATTTTCCAACTCACTTTAAAGCTACTTGTTCAGATTACTCAGTTTCTGAATTACAACTTGATGAAAAGAGAGAAATGATAACACTCCTCAGAGGTTTCGTTGTTGTTGCCATTCAGCATAATGTAATTCGTATGCTACACAAGAAGCTTTGTGGCACTGCAATACAATGTTCCCTGACCTCCTGGGGATACATGGCACAGCTAATAGAAGCCTTTATGGTATTCTTTTAATCTACTGAGGTTTCATATTTCTTCTATACTATGTTCCAGGAAAGTGGGGAGAATCTCATATTTGAATGTTGTTAAATAATTACTTGTTGAGTTGTACTATAATGAAAGGTCAGCACTCCTGCAGTGCTAACTAGCAGTAGCTCTGCTGATTTTTGTGTGTATTAAGATTCCCTCAGTTAATAGAAAACTTTAATGTAGGAAAGAACGTCATCGAGATGAAAATGTGGGGAAAAGTGATATTCATTTAAAACCAATTTTAGGGGAACATCCAAGATGGCGGCCTAGGCAGTCCCCTAAGCTGCCGCCTCAACAACAATTTAATTAAAAAAACAACTAAAATCAAAAAGGACTTCACCAAAACCTCAGGAAAGCTGGCGGAGTGGAATAGCTACAACTAGAAAGAAAGAGAGAGGCTCACGGATCGGACTGGGAGCCGAAAAGCTCTGAGGTAGGGAGACGCTTGCGCACGCGGCCGCCGAATACCTGCCTGGCGGTGGGAGGGGAGGAATCCCCGATTGCACGGAACCCTTTCGGACTGTACTGAACCCCAGCCCCGGCTGAAATTCCGTGGTCCCAGGCTCATACGGGTGGCGTCTGGACTGTAGAGAAAGGCACCCAGAGACTCAGAGACTCAGA
Organism: Vespertilio murinus; assembly: GCA_963924515.1. Lineage (NCBI taxonomy): Eukaryota > Metazoa > Chordata > Mammalia > Chiroptera > Vespertilionidae > Vespertilio > Vespertilio murinus. The sequence continues at coordinate 51,626,766 of OZ004714.1, read as the reverse complement.
GACTGGGAGACCAGGGACCGGGAGCCGCAGTCGCAGTCGGCAGGGTCTACAGACTCGCGCGCGTGAGCAAGTACGCACTGAGGTCTGACCGCCGCCCCTCCGGAGCGGAAGGAGCCAGAAGCTCCAGGTCTGACCGCGGAGGCTGCCGCCGCCTCTCTGTACAAGGTGGCGGCCTCTCCGTAGCAGAAGGAGTCAGAAGCTCCAGGTCTGACCGCGGAGGCTGCCGCCGCCTCTCTGTACAAGGTGGCGGCCTCTCCGTAGCGGAAGGAGTCAGAAGCTCCAGGTCTGACCGCAGAGGCTGCCGCTGCCTCTATGTACAAGGTGGCGGCCTCTCTGTAGCGGAAGGAGTCAGAAGCTCCAGACTATAGAGACCAGCCCAAGTCCGGGTGAGCCCCTGCGGCACCCACGCTCTTGCTTGGGGAAACTGGGCCGGTCAGGCGGAAACTCAGGCGAGTGCACAAGGGCAGGGCAGAAGCCAAGACTGTCACTTCAGCCCTGAGACTCCGCCCCATCCAAGCTGAGCAGAGGCTTCTGCAGTTTTTCAAGTCTGATCCTATAAGACTGTCTCCAATACAGAAGTTATCCCAGAGTAGACACAGCTGATACCCACATCCAATTGGCCTGAAGGTCAATTCACAACAATAGAGACTTAGCTACAACAAGGCTGTGCACGCTGTCCACAAAGGGGATCACCAAGAGTGTCTACCTCAGGTAACTGAGGAGGCTGACCCACTGTGCTATATAGGACACCAAACACACAAAGCCATCCTACCAACTCTGAAAAATAGTGATAATGCCGAGACAAGGAAATAGATCTCAAACAAAAGAGATGGAGGATATAGAGTTCAGAACTACGGTTCTAAGGTTATGCAACAATATCCTAGAAAAGCTCGATAAACTTCATGAGACCCAACTAAAAAGTATAGATAAACTGACTAAATTGGAAAATATTATGCAGAGATCCAACAGCAGAATGGAAGAACACAAGAATCAGGTCAAAGAGCCTAAAGACACTCCTCTGGAGAAGGAAGAAGAAAAGAGGATCCAGAAAGTTGAAGATAGTGTAAGGAGCCTCTGGGACAACTGCAAGCGCACCAACATCAGAATTATGGGGGTGCCAGAAGAAGAGGGAGTGCAAAATACTGAAAACATATTTGAAGAAATAATATCAGAAAACTTCCCTCACCTGGTGAAAGAAATAGACTTACAAGTACAGGAAGCCTACAGAACCCCAAACAAGAGGAATCCAAAGAAAAATTCTTCTCGACACATCATCATCAATATGCCAAGGGTAAAAGACAAAAAGAAGATCTTACAAGCAGCAAGAGAAAAGCAGTTGGTTACCTATAAGGGAGCACCCATACGACTATCAGCTGATTTCTCAACAGAAACCATGCAGGCCAGAAGGGAGTGGCAAGAAATATTCAAAGTGATGAATAGGGAGAACCTACAACCAAGATTACTGTATCCAGCAAAGTTATCATTCAGAATTGAAGGGCAGATAAAGAGCTTCACAGATAAGAAAAAGCTAAAGGAGTTCATCACCACCAAACCAGTATTATATGAAATGCTGAAAGGTATTACTTAAGAAGAGGAAGAAGGTCAAGTGAATTAAAAATCTCAGGAATAGAATAAACTGGTGAATATAATGGAATTAGGGGCAAAGAAAGGGAGTGGATAGATAATTATCAGGGTGAAGGGGTGTGGGGTGCAGAAAGAGACTGGATTAAAATTGTATAACCTATGGATGAGGACAATAGTGGGGGGAGGGGGTAAGGGTATAGGGTGGGGTGGGAATCAGGTGGAAGGGAGCTATGGGGGAGAAAAAGGAGAAACAATTGTAATAATCTGAGCAATAAAGATTTATTAAAAAAAAAATAAAACCAATTTTAAACATATTTAAAAATTATTGTTTTAAATAGAAAGGTACTGATTAAATACAAATTTAAAACAAATTTTAAGTATAAGACAAATATTAATCCAGTTATCCTAAGCATTTTTATTATCTCAAACTAGAGGCCCAGTTGCCGAATTTGTGCACAGGTGGTCCTTGGCCTGGCCTGTAGAGGCCACCTGGAAGGCACATGGACATTCTTTTAATTCTTATCAGCTGAGCCCAAGGGCACTGGCAGAGTCCCGTCACCAGTCACACACACACACACACACACACACACACACACACACACACACACACCAAGAAAGCAGGGGCCCTGTGTTATCAGTCCTGATTTACCTTTGTCCAGGTTTTGGGAGAGGGCTTTGAGATGTAAATCCAGTCTAGCATTGGGGAAGGAGGGAATGAATAGGACCTGGGCCCATCCAAGCTCCTTTATCCTAAGTTTTCCCGGTGAAACCCCTTTGTATTTTGGAGGATAAATGAACGTGCTGTGTTGCCTGTGAGGGCGACTCTCTATCAGAGTGGCAAGGCTCCACCCGGCACCCAGCTTGAACCCATTTCTGTTTCTTTCTTTATTTCATTCATTTCTTAATCCCCAGCTCCTCCACTCAGGAACCTGTCCTTCTCCCTTTCCGTAAGGGATGCGGAAAAAGGAGAAGCACCCCATGCACTGGCCAGTAACTAGGGCAGTCTCGCCCAGTCCCGATTGGGGCCCGCTGGCCAGCTGGGGGAGGAACCACGGGAGGTTGGCTGGCGAGGGGAAGAAGGGGGAAACTGCAGGAGGTTGGCTGTGGGAACACATTGACCACCAGGGGGCAACTCCTGCATTGAGCATTTGCCCCCTGAAGGTCAGTGCATGTCATAGCGACTGGTGGATCAGTCATTTAGGCTTTTATATAGATAATCACTGGGAGGAAGTGATTTAAAAGAAAACACGGCTTGCCTCTTTGAAGATTAAAATTACAAACATTTCAAATTAAAGGCAACGCTAAAAAGAATCTGTATCATTAGGCACTTAGAGCCCAATGCAAACCAGTCCAGTCATTTTACATCGATATTCAAACAAATCAGTCTATTCTCAAGCAGCTGTTTTATTTAGCTTTGCCCCAATATGGGGAGGGGGAGGGAGGCAATAGTAGGTTTACAGTTGTGAGTACTCAAAATAGAATTTATTCTCATATTATTATTTATTAACTAGAGGCCCAGAGCACAGATTTGTGCACTGGTGGGGTCCCGTGGCATGGCCTGTGGGGATTGAGCTGAAACTAGCAGTCCAACGCTGCCTGCCATTCCTTCTCAGCCAGGCCCTGCTGCGCCTGCCATGGGCTTGCACCCAGTCAGTCCCTTTTGGGAGAGGCTCATGCCGCCACGCACATGCTTGCCAACCCATGAGTCCTGCATCTGGCTCCCATTGGTCAGTTGAGCGGCGCTCCTGCTGTGGGATCACACTGACCACTAGGGGGCAGCTCCTGTGTGATCAGTGTGCATCATAGTGACCAGTCGTGCAGTCGCTTAGGCCTTTATGTATATAGATTATTATATTATTTTTCATACGAATAACTGCAAACCTACTTTTGCCCCACTCTGTAGGTGCATCAAATGAGGACTAAAGAAGAAAAATCAGCCACTCCTACTATGAGACGATATACAAGATTCTTTCAGAGAAAACTATTACAATGCTCTTATAAATGGGATAAAAACAAAAATCACTAACATTTTCTCTTATTAGTGATAGTAAGTAAAAATCACTTTAAAGCAAAGGAAAACAGGTATTCAGGTTAGGTTATATCAATTTAAAGCTAGGTACACAGGGTGTTTTACTTGTTGACACCTTTTCTCAAAAAAATATTTTTTTTTAAATAAAGGCAGTAACACAAATTAATAACAAAGATTGAGAGAGATGGACAAAATTACTTGTTCTACAACAGGATAAAGACAGCAAGATCAACAACAGAAAAAAGTCAGCAAGCATAGTTGGTTCATGTGCCTAAAATGATTACATATGAGAGAAAAGACTTTCTTATCAATCAGTTTAGACGTCTGTCTCCTAGACCTGAACAAGGTTGGTGGCAGAAAAACATCTCAAGCTGGTCATCACTTAGGGCAGAACAAGAGCCGTTAAAGAAAAAACAAAACCATCCTGTGACAGCTTGTCAAGATCATATCCTGGGAACTTCATCTACTGTCAATCCGCAATCTATGTCTGAACCAAGAGGTCTGATGTTGTCCAGATTCTGGGATTTACTGTCAAAGGCTTTTTAAAAAAGAGGCTCTGTAAAAAACAGAGAACGTACGCTGGCAAGTAACAATATTACCACAGCTGTCAAGATGATCTGTTTGGTGTTTTTCTCCATTCTGCTATTGTGCTTCTTTGCATTAAATTAGCGTATTAGATAAATAAACAGCTTTCAAACTCTTTTCTGTCAGAAGCTTGACAAAAGTCCCAAACACAAGCAAGCTGCTGGGATTCACCCACCTGTAGCATGCCTTGACCATTTCCTTCTATGGTACCTTCATAAGTGACATGCAGTCGAGTCAGAGGTTTTTCACACCTACAATGAAAAAAATTCCCTTATTTATTTTTTTTAATGATAGGTATTTACTACAGAAAAAATTTAACATTTAAATTATCTATTAAAACTTTTTAAAGCACTCCAAATCTCAAAAGTCAGAAACAGATACCTACTGTTAACATTCTTGGTATAGAAACAAACATTTTCCAATTCAAATATATAAATACACATTTTAAAATTAAAATGAGACAATATTTTTGAAACCTATTATTCCCTACAAAATTTTGAAGTCTTTCCTCTTTAAGAGTTGAAAAGCTTAAAATATAAAAGAATTAAGATCTATAAAATTTTATTATTATCCTAGAGTTGACAGCCTAATAAAAATAAAGAAAAATTTGGTAATAAATCACATATGATTCTCAGATGGGCTCTATTTTCACTAGTTTGATAACTGTGTGTGTGTGGGGGAGATATGTCTTGATGAAAATATATGCCACAGAATTTTTTATTTATAGCATTTTTATATTAACAAAATTGACAATGAACCTACTACCTGTAAGTCACAATTATTTTCTTTCATTTCCATACACCATGGTCACTGAGGAGTTCAGGACACACTACACCTTAGCATATTCAATATTTTAAGCGGAAAGGGTTGGGAAAACAGCAGAAGCAAGGTCACTTGAACCTCCCTTCCTCCCTGAAACAGGCTATGAATCCTGTTTCATGTGAGAGGTACCCTCATACCCAGAGGAAAAGAGCATCCTTATCTTCAAACACAAAGGGATCCCCAAAAGAATCCTAACAAAGACAAAGGGGCCATGGTATCTCCCCTAGTTTACTATAGTGGCCTCCTATTCCTCAATCCATCCATGACTATCTATTCTCCATAAAACCTAGCCTAAAAGTATAGAGGTCCATTTCTTTCTTTTTTTTAAAATATATTTTATTGATTTTTTAACAGAGCGGAAGGGTGAGAGATAGAGAGCCAGAAACGTCGATGAGAGAGACGCATCGACCAGCCGCCTCTTGCACACCCCCTACCGGGGATGTGCCTGCAACCAATGTACATGCCCTTAACCAGAATCGAACCTGGGACCTTTCAGTCCGCAGACCGACACTCTACCACTGAGCCAAACCAGTTTTGGCGAGGTCCATTTCTATTAGGTCTTCCTTTCCTTATGAAGGCTCCCATGTCATGTAACCTTATATAAAATAAATCTCTATGCTTTTCTCCTGTTAATCTGTCTTGGTTAGTTTGATTTTCAGACCCAGTTAGATCTCAAGAGATTCGAGGAAAAACTTTTTCTTCATTAGAGTGTTTATCAGGCTTACATTATATTAAAAAACCAATTCCATTTCATTATTTCGATGATGACATTTTCCCTTAGTTTTACCCTATTAGTTATTACTATAAATTATAATAGAATGTAAAAGATAAAATCCATACCCCTAACTCATATATAAGAGTGGCATTAATTTGGGGGTAGGGGGAGAAAAGGGTACTTACACATATCCTATATAATAAAAGAATATGCAAATTGACCATAACTCCACTACACCCACAAGCCATTCCCGCCAGCCAATTAGGAGCAAATATGCAAATAAACCCAACCAAGATGACTGAGGCCATGAAGAGCAGGAGGGAGGCTTGAGTTTTCCTGGCGATGGAGGAAGCCAAGTTTTCCACCTGCCCTTGCTGGCCCAGGCCTCTGCTTAAGGCAACAAAGTTTCAATTATAAGAGGTAAACAAATCCCAACAGAAATGGTTGTGACCACTTGAGAAGGTTTGACTCCAGTCCAGGCTACAAAGTTCCAATTGTAGAAGATAAATAAATCCCAGATACTAGGGCCTCCACTTGGGTTGCCAGGGGGCGTGGCCAGCCTGCAAACTACCACAGGCCCCTCTCCCAGGCCACCCCACGCCCCAAGGGAACCCTCACCCTGATCCAGGACACCCTTCAGGGCAAACTAGCTGCCTCCCACCCATGCACCAGGACTCTATCCTATAATAAAAAAGTAATATGCAGATTGACCATCACTCCAACACACAAGATGGCTGACCCCATGTGGTCAAAGATCCTGTCCCCATGTGGACACAAGATGGCCACCACAAGATGGCCAGCAGGGGAGGGCAATTGGGAGGGACCAGGCCTGCAGGGAAGGGCAGTTGAAGGGGACCCAGGCCTGCAGAGGAGAGCAGTTGGGGAAGACCAGGCCTGCAAAGGAGGGCAGATAGGGGTGACCAGGCCTGCAAGGGAGGTCAATTAGGGGTGACCAGGCCTGCAAGGGAGGTCAATTAGGGGTGACCAGGCCTGCAGGGGAGGACAGTTAGGGGCAAACAGGCTGGCAGGGGAGCATTTAGGCATCAATCAGGCTGGCATGGGAGTGGTTAGGGGGTGATCAGGCTGGCAGGCAGAAGTAGTTAGGGGCAATCAGGAAGGCAGGCAGGCAAGCAGTTGGGAACCAGCAATCCTGGATTGTGAGAGGAATATCTGACTTCCCATTTAGGCCCGATTCCACCTGGTCCCTCCCACAGGGATTGGGCCTACACAGGCAGTCGGGCATCCCTCAAGGGGTCCCAGAATGAAGAGGTTGCAGGCTAGGCTGAGGGACACCCCCCCCCAGTGCATGAATTTTGTGCACCAGGCCTCTAGTCCTATATAATAAAAGGCTAATATGCAAATTGACCAAACGGTGGAATGACCATTGCTATGACATGCACTGACCACCAGGGGGAAGATGCTCAATGCAGGAGCTGTCCCCTGGTGGTCAGTGCACGCCCATGGTGGGAGTGCTGCTCATCCAGAAGCCAGGCTCACGGATGGTGAGCACAGCAGTGATGGGGCCTCTCCCGCCTCTTCAGCAGCGATAAGGATGTCTGACCCTTCTCTTCAGCAGGGGGAGCGGGCCTAAGCCATCAGACATCCCCCAAGGGCTCCCAGATTGTGAGAGGGTGCAGGCTGGCTGAAGGACACATCCCCGCCCCCACTGAGTGCATGAATTTCGTGCATCAGGCCTCTAGTATTCTATATAACAAAAGGCTAATATGCAAATAAGCCGAATGGCAGAACAACCAGTCACTATGATGCGCACTGACCACCAGGGGCAGAAGCTCAATACAGGAGCTGCCCCCTGGTAGTCAGTGCACTCCCACAGGGGGAGCAATGCTCGGCCACAAGACGGGCTCATGGCTGGCAAGCGTAGCAGCAGTGGCAGGAGCCTCTCCCAACTGCGGGACAGGATATCCAGGAAGCAGGCCTAAGCCCTCAGTCAGACATCCCTTGAGGGCTCTTGGATTGTGAGAGGGTGCAGGCCAGACTGAGGGACCCCCCTTTCAAAGTGCATGAATTTCGTGCACTGGGCCTCTAATATATATGTGTGTGTATATATATATATATATATATATATATATATATATATATATATAATTGTTGTCAATCCTCACCTGAGGATAATTTTTTCATATTGATTTTTAGAGAGAGAAAGGGAATTAGGGAGAGAGGAGGGAAAGAGAGAGAGAGAGGAGAAAGGAAGGTAGAGATAGAGAAACATTTGAGAGAGACACATTAGTTGGTTGCCTCATGCATTGTGCCTGGACTGGGGCTGGAGATCAAACCTGCAACCCAGGTATGTGCTCTTGAGGGAATGAACCCATGATCCTTGGATGTGCAGGCCAATGTTCTAAGCCACACTGGCCAAGGCAACAATTATATATATTTAAAAACAGTTTAGATATTTTTTAAATCACTATTTACTTAGGGTGATTTGCTTTTTTCCTGGTTTCAATGAGTCCAAGTATATTTAAGTCTAATACCCTTAAACTCAGAAGGTAATTCAATATATGTTCTGCTATAAAAGTTTAATTTGTATTAACTCATCTAATCCTCACAACCCTATCACTCCTTCCTTTCACAGATAGGGAAACAAAGCACAGAAAGCAGTCAAGTTACCTGCCCAAGGCTAGTAAATGAAGCAATAAAGATTTAAACCCAGGTAGCCTAAATCAATGGTTCAAGCTCTTAACCAGTATGCAATACTTTTAGAAAAAATTACATTATAAATCTCTTGTAAAAATTTTATTGTAGGTTTGACTTTTTAACTTCTTTTTAGGGGGGGGGGTGTCCCACTTTCCTAGTCATTTTATTCCAAGGGAGACCACCTTTGAGGATACTACTGAAAAGCTAAAAGAGCAAGATCCAGAAACCTCTGGTTTGTCAGTCAGGATTTCAAAACAGAAATCTCAACTCTTGTCAACGATTCTCTATGACTGAAGTTGTCAACTTACAGCACAGTTCTCAATAAAATTATGAAATTACTACAAACGGGGCAGGTTTTGTGTTTGTTTTTATAATATATATATTTTTATTTTAGAGAGGAAGGGAGAGGAAGAGAGCAATAGAAACACTGATGATGAGAGAGAATCATTGATTAGATGCCTCCTGCATGCCCCATTACTGGGGATCGAACTGGCAATCCGGGAGTGTGTCCTGACCCAGAATCGAACCATGACTTCCTGGTTCATGGGATGATGCTCAACCACTGAGCAGTGCCAGCCAGGCAGATTTTTTTTTTTTTTTCTTTAAGCATTCTTCTAGTTTTTTTAAACAGGTTTCTCCTTCTAGCCCAGAAAATTCTCCATTTCACTGTTCCAGGAATCAAAGACATGGTCTATTCTGGCTCTTGGTGATTAACTAAGCCTGACTAAGGGATTTACTGATAATCAAAAGGTTAACTACAACGTGTCAGAAACTTGGTAATTAGAAAGCCCCTAGCTTCCTGGCATCCATTTAGCCCTTACTTTTCAAACACTAAGAATCCTCATCTCCTCTTCATCCTTCCTCTGTAAGTGAATACACGTTTCTGGTTCTGTGGAGTCTAGGAGATGGATATTAATTATATTCTCTAACTCACTTATGAAGCAACTAAAACAAAACAGAGAACAAAAAGCTAGAAAGGCTACCAAGTTAAATGCTGTCTATCAAAGTTAAGGGGAGTATCTTGATCGTATTTAGGGGCAAAATTCTCTCACTGACACAACACTTTGCACATCACTGCATTGTGACCTATCCCTTCACTCCCAGATGGCAATGTATAGACGAGTGTACTTTCACATTAGAGTCAAATAATGACGAATGCAGAGGTGATCCTGAGCTGAATTAAAAACAAGCCCTCTGAATGACCTATAAAATCTACATGGAAGTGATGTGAACAAAACATCTGTATTCCTATTACAGACTGATTGAAGAGCTAAGAGCAATCCTCTGTACTCTGACCTGGGCAGAGAACATAGCAGATTGTTACTTTCAGTTCTAGGCACCGTGTTTTAAGAGGGACCAATGGTCTGGGGCTGTGGTTGGCAAACTGTGGCTCGCCCCTTGAATGTGGCTCTTCCACAAAATACAATGACCTGGGTGAGTCTATTTTAAAGAAGTGGCATTAGAAGAAGTTTAAAAAATCTGGCTCTCAAAAGAAATTTCAATAGTTTTACTGATGATATTTGGCTCTGTTGATGAATGAGTTTGCTGGCCACTGGTCTGGGGTATGTAAATAGCGGAAATAAAGCATTTAGAATTAATATTATATGTGAAATAGAATATTTGAATAAGGTTTGTATGAACCTGTAAGTGTGGCGAGACAAGAAAGCATTAAGATACATGAATGAAGGCTGAATGTTAAAGAAAATTACATTTAGTTACTGTAGCTCTAAAAGAACCAGGAATGGGAAGAGGGGGGTTATGGGAAAGACACGCTTTTTTAGTGAATGTCTATGAGATAATAACACAAGCAGCCACGTGAGGTGAAGTTGTGAACTTCCCACCACTGAAACCGCCCCGTCTCCATCTGTCATAGATGTACAGAGTTGACAATATTTTTAGTAGGTCACTTGACCCAATGATTTCCAGGGATAACTTTAATCTCTAATATGCCATTATTACAAAATGCTGTTCATGTTCTCTTCCTTTCTGGCTCAATTTTGGTTTTGTTTTTCTTCAGGTGTTTGATCTTTTATCTGTTTCCCCCTCTTAATAATCATCTCAGCCATGCAGTCAGCCTCCTAAAGAAAGTTTCTTTTTCTTTCACCTTGCAAAGAAACATGTGTGATGAATGAAGACATCATGGGACAGCCATATAAGCAGATGTGCCTTAAGGTAACTCCATTAAGAGTGAGTCTCTTTCATCATTTATTCCAAATGAAACAATTAAAAACTACAATAAAAATTATTAGCCCTGCTAGTGTGGCTCAGCTGGTTGGAACATAGTCCCGTGCACCAAAGGGTTGCAGGTTTGATTCCCAGTCAGGACACATACCCAGGTTGTGGGTTTGATCCCTGTCTGAACAGGTACAGGAGGCAAGAGATCCTAAATCCTCTCTCTTCCTATCCCTTCCTTCCTCTCAAAAATAAAAAAAAATAAAAAAAAAACACATTTCCTCGGGGAAGGATTAAAAAAAATTATTAGAATGTAAAAATGAGAAGCACTGGTTAACCAGAATACACACTCAAAATATGCATTTAATATGTCTAATCATATCCTCATGTGCATTGAAAAAGTCGATACCTTCTACTTTAAGTGCTTTGGAGATTTGCAGTAGACTAGGAAATATGTTAACTATTCCAGGACACTAAGAAATTTACAAATTTGATGAACTCAGATTGGTTATTATTCTCCTCAGTATTTACAAATAAATAAGAACAAAACAATAAATTGCAACTTACACAAAATTTGCCAATAATATATACATGGACAAACTTCAAAATTCTTATCAGGCAAATTCTAGGTAACTACTATTTATATTTTAGTTTAATAAATTTTTTTTTCCCCTATCCTGGCTGATTTGGCTCAGTGGATAGAGTGTCAGCCTGCAGAATGAAGGGTCCCGTGTTTGATTCTGGTCAAGGGCATGTACCTCGGTTGCAGGCTTGATCCCCAGGTCCTGGTCATGGCACCTGCAGAAGGCAACCAGTCAATGGGTCTCTCTCATATCGATGTTTCTCTCTCTCTCTCTCTCTCTCTCTCTCTCTCTCTCTCTCTCTCTCTCTCTCTTACTCTCTCCCTCCCTTTCTCTGAAAATCAAGGGAAAAATATCCTTGGGTGAGGATTAACAAATAAACAAACAAACAAAAAATTTCTCAATCTTGTTCTCCAGGAAGAAAAGCCATAAAATATAAATACTAACCCCAAAAAAGGAGAGTTTGAAGGAACATTAAATATTGGTATTCCATTTAATATTAGTGTTTACATGCACAAAACTCCTTACCTCTAAACAGGACTTTGTTTCAGAAGACAAAACTAAGGCAAAATAGTAGAAGTCAAAGGGTTGCAGACTTTGATTCAAAAGGCATAACCTTTCTAACAATCAGAGCTATCAATGGATTTTGTTAGGTTCTTATGAGAAGAAACTGCCTAGCAATTAAAGAGTTTGGAAAAACATCTTTCCAGGGGCTATAAAATAAAATCCTCTCATGGTAAAAACAGTTCTTCTAATTCTAAGATTACAGCATTGTTTTTATCATTACCTTTCCCACTCTGGAAAATCTTCAAGACTCTGTCTTGTAAATGTCACCAACCCAGTAGGTTCTACAAAAGCAATAAAAGAAAAACAAGTTTTGATTTTGAAAAGATTATATATATATATATATATATATATATATATATATATTCAGTAAAAGGACTAAGTCAGTTGTCTAACAATGGCTATAATAGTAGTTTTGGAATACAATAGAATATTGATTTAAAATAATATTATCCTTACATTAGGAACTCTTTCTATGAAATAGCATATCCTCACTAAAACAAAAATCTACACAAACAACAGCACAACAGAAGGATGAGAGTGCTGGTACTTTTTAGTGACATTTTCTAAACTGCAAACACTTTTAAGAAATAACTTTGGGAAAGATGCAAATGGGTGTAGTTTACCTAATAAACTCAAAACTGGATTTTAATCTGTAGACGGACTCGTTCTCAAAGAACTTTAACCTACACCTAAAAACTGGTGTATGTATACATATTTATGTTTTATAATGAAAAAAAAAATGTCTAGCATTAAAAAAAAGAATATTGTTGGCATGCCTTTGGAGGTGACATAGCCAAATCCAGGGCATAGATGATATGCAATTGCTCTTTTTATAATTCCTCTTTAGGCGGAAGGAGGAATTACTGTGTTCTAAAGGATTAGAGAAGAAAGATGACATAGTTTTCAAGTAGCAATACATATAAGACCAAAACACAGTAAATTTTAGAGGATATGATCCTTTTTTGTTAGGTTTATTTTTTAACCAGTAGCAAAAACAACAAATAAATCAGCCAGCCAAAAGTAATTTGTTTGAGTCGAATCAAAGAATAAACTAAAAAGGTCAGGCCATTTTTGTTTTCTCCTTTTGTTGTTTGTTTTGTTAAGCTCTTAAGCAAAGAGAAATGTCAGGAACTATTAGGGATAATGGTGGTAGAGTTCCAACATTTCATTCCTTTGGATGATTCTACATTTCTTTGCTTTTAGTCACAAGCATTAATAACTCAAAAATCATATGGAGTATTTATATTAAAAAACAATTTTGTTAACATGAGTTATAAAATATTCTTTAGAATATCTATCTTTAAGAAAAATGGATAGCATATTTAAAACTCACAAGAAGTCAAACAATTCAAATACTAGAGAAGTAATTCTATTAATAGAAAACTAATGTTAGTATTATCAGTCACGAACATCAGTCAGTAAGAGAAGTAAAAACATTAAATGTCCTTCATATATACTAGGAGATTACCAAAAGAAATTCATAAATGAATACTACTGGCAAAGCAAAAGAAAAGGCATATAAACATAGTTCTTAAGATATCTATAATAGCCGAAACCGGTTGGCTCAATGGATAGAGTGTTGGCCTGCGGACTGAAAGGTCCCGGGTTCGATTCCAGTCAAGGGCATGTACCTTGGTTGCAGGCACATCCCCAGTAGGGGGTGTGCAAGAGGCAGCTGATTGATGATTCTCTCTCATCGATGTTTCTAACTCTCTATCCCTCTCTCTTCCTCTCTGTAAAAAAATCAATAAAATACATTTAAAAAAAAGATATCTATAATAATAAAAGGATAATATAATAATTAGACCAGATGTCTTCCGGACGTCCTTCTAGACAAAGCCACAGTGGCGGGGGCTCGAGGCAGAGGCGGTTAGGGGAGATCAGGCCAGCAGGGGAGGGCAGTTGGGGCGATCAGGTTGGCAGGGGAGCAGTTAGGGGTGATCAGGCTGGCCAGCAGTTGATGAGTGGTTGGGGTGATCAGGTAAGCAGGCAGAGTGGTTAGGGGTGATCAGGCAGGCCAGCAGTTAGCGGCCAGTAGTTCCGGATTGCAAGAGGGATGTCCAACTGCTGGTTTAGGCCTGATCCCGCAGTTAGGTGTTTTATATTAGTATTTTCATGCACAAAATGCAGGGATCAGGCCTAAACTGGCAGCCAGACATCCCCCAGGGGGTCCCGGATTGTGAGAGGGTACAGGCTGGGCTGAGGGACCCCCTGTTCCCCAAACACAAATTTCGTACACTGGGCCTCTACTAATTAATAACAAAAACACCTTGAGAGCATGCCTATTACCTCTCTTCCATAAAAAGGCACCTTTCGTGCCAGAATAAGTTATTGTGGTTGATTAAATCTTTTCCTTAATAAATCAAAATGTATACTGCATATGAATCATTAATTTTTAAAGACTCCACCTATAAGATACTTTAAACTATATTGAAAATAATTTAATTCAGAAAGCCCTTTAAAATCTTTCAGTCTCAAGATCCTCATTTCAAATATTGATGTTTGGCAACACTCAAAAATTGGTCCTGATGGAATTGTATTTTATCAATTCTAAAAGCACACTTTTTCATGTATTAAATTTCTGAAAATGAAATACATCTTTCATAGTCCAAGGTATCTAGTCATCACATTTGGTCTGGATTAAAGTCAAACCTTTGCAGAGAAGACGTGCATCTGCTTCAGCCATCATCTAAGAGCGCCACCAACCTGAGATCGGTCTGCAGTAAGCCCTCTGCTGCAGGCTTTTGTGGATCACACCGGTAATATGACTATGGACTCCCGAACTTGGTTTACATTCTCAGAGGGTATTTTTCCCCTTTCTACCCAGTGCCAATGTTGACAGTGGTGGGGCACAGCCAGCTATGTATCCTTAGACTGAGAGTGTAGACTTGGTGTGCCAGCTTTGTCAGAGATCTCCAACACCCATTCTGAGTGTTTTTTCCTTCTTAGTGATACATAACATAATGGCACTTTTTACCATCTACAATATCCTACATTTGATAAAATATATGGTATTTTAAATACATTTATTTTTCCATCTTTTTAAAAAAGAATCTTTTCTCCTTAAATGTAAAAACGCCTCAGTACAGCAGAGACAGGCATGAAGGGCAAGCGGGTGGATTTGAAATTTAATTGTTTTAAACCTCAAATGAACAGGACTGCTGCTGTTGCTTGGGCCCTCCAGAGCCACTGGCTGCAAAGGTCTGACCCCCAGCTGGGGTCTCCTAATGACCCTGTGGTTGAGCTCTCCGCAGCGGCCCGAGCGGTGACGATGGACAATGAGCCCCTGACATCCCAGCGGTGCCAACCTGGGTCTCCTCTGACTGGCTGGTGGGAGGGGGACCTGTCCATCGATGTACTGATGTGGATGTAGGCTATTCAAGCTGTGTCCTCTCCGATCACATGGACACGTGGGTTTAGGATGATGGCATGAATACACCTGCTGTTCTTGGACAAAAGCTTCTCAAAGCAAAACTTCCTCCACGAGGTTACCAAGGCCTTCAGGCTCAAAGGAAGTGAGTCCTGAATTACAAATCTTTGTGTAGGCCTCAAAATCTCCATTGTTGATGGTCTCAATCAGTTGCTCTGTGATTTGAATGATCTGTTTTCCCACACTGAGATCCTTATCTGCGGTGATGGCAGTGCAGCTCTGTGTGGAGTCCTTGATCCCATTTGTAATGTTACGCATCCTGGTGGTTCGTGGTGCCCTGTCACTGCCACCAGACACCAACAGGCTTTAGGCAGCTGAAAAGTTCCTGGAGACAAGAGTGGTCGTGAGGATGCCACCCTTCATTTCCTCCGGGCACTGGACTTACACAAGCACTCTGCAGTCTCCTGATGTTGTACCAAGGATACCACCGTGCACTGTTAGCAGACCCATGATGCTTGAGAGCCTGGTCAGCTGTGATATGTTTGCAGGGTCGTGGTCATCATCTGGTTGATCAGTTATTGGCTTCCGGGGTCACTGTCCCACTCTGGATGGGAAATCATAGGCTCCAGCCTTGATTTGTTGATCCTCATCCTGAAAGAGAGGCTATCCCACCAGCAGAATATACAAGATGGCTCCCCAGGCTCTGAAAACCACTGTTTTTTGTTTGTTTGGTTTGTTTTTATATTTTATTGATTCTAACAGAAAGGGATAGGGATAGAGAGCTAGAAACATTGATGAGAGAGAAACATTGATCAGCTGCCTCCTGCACTCCCCCCACAGGGGATGTGCCGGCAACCAAGGTATATGTCCTTGACTGGAATCGAACCTGGGACCTTTCTCTGCAGGCTGACGCTCTATCCACTGGGCCAAACCGGTTAGGGCACCACTGGTTTTCCATAGGGATCTTTCCTCAAGACTTCAGGGCACAGCCCTAGTCTGTTTGCTCAGTGGATAGAATGTTGGTCCACAGACTAAAGGGTCATGGGTTCAATTCCGGTCAAGGGCACATACCTCAGTTGCAGGCTCGATCCCCAGCCCTGGTCAGGGCACATGTGAGAGGCAAACAATCAATGTGTTTCTCTCACATCAATGTTTCTCTCTCTGTATCTCTTCCTCTCCCTTCCACTTCCTTTAAAAATCAATGGAAAAAATATCCTCAGGTGAGGATTAACAACAACAACAAAGATTTCAGGAGACAATTAAGCGGAGGTGCCAGCAAAACCACAGTAAGCCTGCTGCTCTCCCTGAACTTGGATGGCTAGGCCAAAATCAGCCAGCTGCCCGCAGCACCCTTGCTTTTACACACCAGCAGCAGCAGCAGCAGGTTCTCGGGCTTCTGGTCCCGGCGGACAATGTCACGCTGGTGGATGTAGTTAACGCTCTTCAGCATCTGATGTACACAGTGGCTGGCATCAGCTTCATCATAGGAGTCTTTGGATCCTGTCTACAAACAGCTCTCTACCAGTAACAAGGTCAAACACAAGGCAGTGAAACCCTTTCTCTGAAATAATGTGATGGGAATGCACAATGGCTGTCTCAAAAGTCAATATATCCATGCCTCACGTTCTAGTTTCTGGAGATCTCAGGCAGAGCAGCTTCTTGTGTTGATTTTTGCTGCGTACTCCTGCATGGAGGTTTTCTTCACACACCTGCGGACCAGAGGAAGCACCTTTGCCGAGCTCCCTGCAGAGCTGGTAACGTCGATGAGTGTAGCCCATGCTGACATTGGTGCACAGTCACCATCACCCCACCAAGGGGGCAAGAGGAGAAGACCTAAATACATCCCTGTAGTTTCTATTCAGTAGACTCTAGAACTTCTATATAAGGTAATTAATAAATTGCAAACCTCTTTTATTCCACTTAATATTTTCTCCTTAAGCCTATGGCTTTATATCCTGAAAACCGATAGCATGTTTCTCTATATACCTACAAAGAACTACATTACCATATATAGTGAAAAAGCTAGAACATAAAATGTCTAATTACAACTTATTTTTTCAGTGTGACTAATTTCTAACACTTAGGATGGTTCATAAATTTCTAGTTAAAAAAGAACAATACATAAAACTTGAGCCTGGCAGATGTGGGTCAGTGGTTGAGCATTGACCTATGAACCAGGAAGTCATGGTTTGATGCCTGGTCTGGGCATATGCCCTCGTTGTGGGCTAGATCCACAGTAGGGGGCGTGCAAGAGACAGACAATTAATGCTTCTCTCTCATTGTTGATGCACCCATCTCTCTCTTCTTTCCTCTCTGAAATCAATAAAAATATATTTAAAGAAAAAACATTAGTTTTTTCCCCCTCAAATTATTTAAAATCCTAAAAAGTAGAAACATTTCTTCTACAAGAAACATAGAGAAGCCTAAAGAAGATAAACATGATTTGATTCCAATGACAGAAAAGTAAACACTGAATTACTTAGGTATAATAATGAAATTCATTCTATTTAGATTTAGAATAGCAAAAAAGGACTCATTTTTCTAATGAGTTATTATAAATTTTAATTTGGTGCTATCTATCATAACCTGAATAAGCCTTCATTTTCCTTAATATTTCATTCTGTACCAAACACAAAATTAAAAATTTATAAGCTAAGAAATAAAATTAACCTGTCAAAGAAGCATATAAAAATTTTCCCTTAAATTCCCAAATCCTAACAATTAATTCCTTAAAAAAAAAGGGGTTGGGTGTGGGAGAAAATGTCCAATAGCAATACACTGTGGGTGAGAGGGATGGGGAGAGGTGTCAATTAAATATACTATAATGCAAGATACTTACAAAAGGAAAAAAATAACCTTAAAATGATTCAATGATATGTTTTAAGACAATCCCACAACCTGGATGACCAAAACTGAGAAGAATTCATTACTCATTTCACTTGACCAAAATTGACTTGCTCTTTTAAGAAGTTCTGATTTGCTCTAAAACCAACTTGCAAGAAAAGCCACCCACTGGTAAAAGGTAATATTTATTAAGCATGTAACTTCATTTAATATTTACAACTAGCCTATGAGATAATTATCATAATTTTAATAAAATGAAGAAATTGAGGCTTAGAGACGTTAATAAACTGTCTGTAGCTACCCAGTTCCTAGGACAGCAGTAGCAATAGCAATCTACAGCCAGCTGGTTATTAAGAGCACTGGTTAGATATTTCCTACCACTGTCTTAGGTGCTGCAATTAGCCTCTGAGAAAACAAGATGATTGAGGTTCAACAGAGGAAAACAGATATGTGAGCACTAGTGAAACACTGCTTTATAAGAACTCAAAGGGGTTAAAGAGGACACAAAAGAGAGGGACCTGTAGGAAGACAATGAATTGCTTGACTTCTACAAATAAACTAATTATAAAAATCAGTGCTTCTTTAAATAAAGAACACCAAAAAATGCATTTCCTGGCCAACGTACTTCCTTTTGTAAGTAATAATTTGTTTTTATTCATGAAAACACATTACGGTATGTCACGCTGCTCTAATTTTAGAATATATAAGATCCCCACACACTCATAGCACACATTTATGTATATACACATGTGTATAAAGTCTAGATTATAATAAATTATTTGGTTTGGGCAATGATAAAATTTATAGTGAAGAATGAAAGGAATTTACTTTTCTCTGTGACTCTTCTAAAGTAGCAGAAGAGCGTTTTAAGCTTCTCTGGTTTTCTTGAGGAACGTCCTTCAAACAACCTGAAAGAGACCAAAAATAAAGATTCACAAAGAACTAAATCTATATTACTACCAAGTAATAAAAGAAGTAATTCTTTCAGAAAGCAATTCTGTAATAAGAGAAAACTGAAAACTGGTTGGATCCCAATGGCATCCAGAAGAACGGAAAGCAACTAGAAACAGGCGTCTTCAAAGTTGTTCGTGGGTGATGGTACTCTACCCCAGTCACCTTCCTCCAGGGAGAAGGTACCACCTGGTGCCCTAAAGTCAAGTAAGCCAGTGAATTAATGCTTGGTTATTGTCCCAATGGCAAATACTACTTGTAACTCACAATATTACTAGAAGTTAAATGATTGAACAAAAACAGTATCTGAAAAAAACTAACAACTGCAAATGATTGTCTGTGTTGGAGAGGCGAGGATAATGAGGACAATGACATGCAGTATAACAAGATGTTAGAGGGATGACCAACCATCGGCAATTAAACAAATACCCTCTCTGCGTGGTAACCTGTTAAATAGCGCTATCCCTCCACCATCTGGTTTCCAGCAGCCTAGACTTGTACTACTTTAGTTTTCTTTGAAATGATGTGGCATTGTTATTGGTAACACATTATGCAATTTGTCCCCAGGGAAAGAAAAGGAGGGCTTTAGAAGCATTTGACCTGAGTAAGTAGTTCACTAAAATATTTCAATCACAAAAGCATGCTTTTAGCACAAGATCTACTTTTCCAAAAGCACTGAAAAATTACAGAGAAATTCTTCGGCTATAAATGAGGAGGAGGTATAATTCATCTGCCGCTAGTCACATGCCCTGGCTTTAAAACCAGAAACACTTCAAGGAAAAGTTCACTTAAACAAGCCTCAAAATGGATAAAAATTTCCATCAGAAAAGCTCGTTTATATAACTATGCAGAAAGGAGAAAGTTAATTTCATGAGAAAATCCTATTGAGCAAGTAAAATGAATTAGAAAAAGGAAGAAAATACAGATTTCAAATGACCTGTTTTCAGTGATCTGAAATTCTGTATTCAGAGTCAATTCTGAGAAAACAATTTATCTGAATACTTATCTCCTAAAAAGAACACTAATATTAGAAAGCATTTTAACCAAATCTAAAGTTTAACTGATTTTTTTAAAGAATTGTGCCTATGTAATAAGTTTTATACACCGTATTTTTCTTAAATGTTTATTACAAATATTCTTAAAAATCCAGCTGCCTGCTCCCCCTGCCAAAAAAAAAAAAGGGGGGGGGGATATTTGACAGTGCAGGTTTCAGCTTAGTTTCTTCTGCAGTGTCAACCAGAATAGTTTGTTTAAATCAAAATGATGGTCAGAATGAAGAAGCCACTTTTAGTTAAACATCCTATATGAAATAAATATGATTTACTAAATGAATACCTTGGGATCCATTGCAAAATCCTTTTCTAGGTTTACTACTTAGTGGAGGAAAGCAGTATGCCACCACCTTTTCTCAGAGAGGAATTGAGGCACTATACAATTCAATGAAGGGGGAAAAAGTTCCTCTTCCACAGAATTGTTGCACTAGGAGAAGAAAATGGCTTAAGAAATAATTTCCCAAAACATGACAAGTATCCCTAATTTCTACATGTGGTCATCTATATGTAAAAGCACATAAAATTTCATAACCATGATGACAAGTTATTAACCTTAGGAGCCTCTTGGGGACTACAGATTTATTAACCTAAGGATATGCCTTCCCTGGAAGATTATGTGGCTATTACCACCACTGCAAATGAGCACCACTGTTTATTTTGCAGGTCCAAACCTTAGAGGTACAAATCAAGAGAACCTCAGTGTGTTCTGATTATTCACTGTGTGTGAGTTTCAAAGTCTGATTTCAAATCACTATGTAACCAAATATGCTTTGCCATCTTCCTGATGGAGAAAGGCCGTGTAACGGGGTTGGAGGTGCAGAGGAGAGTAAGTCTGGGAAGATGAAGCAGGTTTAAAACCCTTATGCCAATTCCAGACTTCACTGCTGTGAACTTTTATAGCACCGGGTATAGCCACCCAGATAAGATGAATTACCCTGTTATGGAAGCAAGTGAAAAATAACATAGAAACAGGCAAACAGCATTAGTGAAAGTTATCAGAAGAGTGATGTATTATCTGAGGAACAGTTCTGGGAAGAGAGAAGGAAGACAAAGGAATCGAGGATGGAGCAAAAAAAAAGGAGAGACAGAAAGATCTAGTACAGCAGGGAAGACTAAGAGGGAAGAAAGGGACGGACAGGAATGGGGCTGGACACCAAGGGAGAGGCTAAAACAGAAACTCACAGGCAAAGACACTCAGAGAGACAAACAGAAAGAGAGACAAGAGACTGGAGGCAATTAGACTTCTCATACTAATGAAGCACCATCCAATTTTTTTTTTTTTTTTTACTTCCCAACAACAATTTTTTTCAATGTTTTATTGATTTTTTACAGAGAGGAAGGAAGAGAGACAGAGAGCTAGAAATATCGATGAGAGAGAATCATCGACCAGCTGCCTACTGCACACCCCCAACCGGGGATGCGCCCGAAACCAGGGTACATGCCCTTGACCAGAATCGAACCTGGGACCTTTCAGTCCGCAGACCGATGCTCTATCCATTGAGCCAAACCGGTTTCGGCCCAAAAACAATTTAAAAAAAAACAAAAAAAAAAACACCTTAGATTTCCAGGTCTTAGGTATGAATATTTGAAGGCATATTTTGAGTCAGCAGGCATGCATGCAAACATGAATATAAACTATGCCATAATAACCCCTCTGCATATAGGGAAGACATTTTGGCATTTAACTGAATAATTACAGATTATTAAAGAAAGCAAACAAGAAAAGTTATGCAACCTCACCTTTGTTCTAAAAATACCTTTTATTTTCAAGGAAGTAAGTCAATCAGAGTTGATACTTAGTAATTGGTATTTTTTTCTTTCCATACACATAAATAGAAACATCTATAATAATAAAGAGCTAATATGCTTATTAGGCCGAATGGTGGAAGGACCTTCCGGAAAGACCAGTGGGCGGGGAGGCAGGGCTGCAAGGCAGCTGGGGCTGTCAGGGTCGAGCCCTTTGCACAAATTTCCTGCATTGGTCCTCTAGTAGTTTCATAAAATCTTTTCCTGAATGACATATTGATAACATTACTGGAATTGGATTCTACACACACACACACACACACACATACACACACACACACACACACACACACACACACACACACACGTGATTTCAAGTTAAGGATTAATTCCATTAGTATACAGTAAATCAAACCCAGAGCTCTCTAACCCCCACTATAAAATGGAAGCAAATGATAATCTGAAACCCAGCCAGAAAGGCCTTTCTGCCTGCCATATGGCCCAGCAGCATTTTCAATCCAGAAGAGGCAGATGTAAAAGCCTCCGGGTTGAGCACTGCTGCAGCACACAATTAATCTCTGACCATCAGTTTCTAAGCAATCTTAGAAACATCAATGTTAATCACATTGGAAGCCTTTATATGAATGTTTAGGCCCTGAAAGACAAGCAGGAGAAAAGGTCAAGGATATTTAACATACTAAGCAGGGCTGGAAGAACACAACAATAAATTTAAAAAGAAGACTTATTCAATTTATTGACGTCAGCCTCCCACCAAAAACTCTTAACCATTTTTCTTATTCAACCAACTAGCTAGTCATCCCTCTTTTGAGACTAAATATGCATGAGTGCTCACACACGCATAGATTCCAACTGCCAGAAACTATAATCATAAATAGCAACTATGCAAAAATGAAAACACAACAACATGTTCCATAATCAGCTTACCAAATGGCTCATCAAATTAGGTACTTGATCTTTCATAAGCCACATTACAAAGAGGAACTTTGGGTTGTTTTCCATTTCAGGAGCACACTCAGAGCATTTCGTTCTTGAGAGGAAGCAAGATATAATCAAAGAGGACCGAGTTTGAACAGAAGACAATATTCAAGTCCCAGTTCTGCTGACAAGTCCTTTACTCAAACTGAACCTATTAGGATGAAGCTTCCCCACCTAGAAACGTATATCGATAGAATCAAAGTGAGTTGCTGCATCAAAGATCATGTATAATCCAGGTTCTTGTTGATTGCTAGTTTAGGCTTATTAAAACCCTGCTATCTCAGTGAGAGGCAAGTGCAGACATCCTGGCTGCTGAAAAGTCCCTAAAACGACTATATAGACCACTACGGGCTTCACCTGCCATAATTAATTTTCAGTGTTCTGGTGACCAAAAGAATTCCTGTCAGCCAGGAAGACAAGAATGTGCCTGTTTTCATCAGCAGACCTGCTTAAATTCTAATTTAGTAAAAATGCCACTGGGATACTGTGAGTTTTAATTGCTCATGGTCGCTTTGGACTGACAGATGGCTTTGGTTCATGCAACAGATCAATAATTATTTCTAAGGGTAGTTCTAATTTCTTATTAGCTCTGAGGTAAGAAGTACTAATACAGTTCATTGAAAGGAGGCTGTAGAGTGATTAAGGGATACAGCTTCTAGAGGCTGCCTATGCACGCCTGTGTTTGAATCCCAATTATACTAGCTAGCTTTAAGTTTTCATCTCCTCATCTGAAAAAATGAGAAAAATACCCAACTTATAAGAGTAATGCAAAGGTTAAATTAAAAATAGCACAGTAATTGGTAAATGGCAGGTACTTAATATTAGCTATAATAAAGAGATCATTTCATGCAAAAAAAAAATTCAGATAATGCTAAGTAAGCTGAGGGACCTGTGCTAGAGATAAGACATTCCATAATAGCCAGCAAAAACACACATGATTTACATAAAATGCTCCCATTGTTCTAATCCATATTCCCTTCATTAAGCAAAGCGGCTCAGCCCTGGCAGATGGGGCTCAGTGGCGGAAGCACTGGCCCTGGGTCAAGGGCGTGTACCTCGGTTGCAGGTTCCTCAGCCCCGGGAAGAGCGCATGAAGTAGGCGACCAACTGATGTGTCTCTCGACCCTGTCAATGTTTCTCTCTCCCCCTCCTCCCTCCCTCCCTTCCACTCTCTCTCTCTGGAAATCAATGAAAAAATTTCCTCCTATTAGGATTAAAAAAGAAAAGTCGATCAGCTTCTTTTCTCATCAAAGCCTAACATTCTGACAATCAGAACCAACCAGTTCAGTCTTGAGAATAAATGGCCATGCATAATGAAAAAGATAAAGATGCTATTTCCAAGAAGACCCAACATTTCTGAAACGTGATTTAAGAAAGTGGGGGGATAGCTATAATATTTTCAACAATAAAGATACATTTTTTTAAAAAATCTGTGGAATTCCACTCTGAAAATTATAAAAATTGTCCATTCTTTTTAGTAACTGTGTGTCTTCAGTTCCATTTCTGATGATTGACTTGTTCCTCCTCTTAAGTAACTATTTTTCTTCTAATTATATAAACATAATATATGCTCACCTGGCCAGTGTAGCCCAGTGGTTGGTTGCTGACCCATGCACGAAGAGGTCACTGATTAGATTCCTAGTCAGGGCACATGCCTGGGTCGCAGGCTCGATCCTTAATAGGGGGTGTGCAGGAGGCAGCCAATAAAACTGTCTCTGATCAATGTTTCTATCTCTCTTTCTCTTCACCCTCTCCCTTCCTCACTCTCTAAAAAATCAATGAAAATATGTATTTTTAAGAAGTAATACATGGGAGAATCAAGATGGTGGAGTAGGTAAATACCTGTATTCGCTACCTCCCACAACCACATCAAAATTACAACTAAAATACAGAGCAACCATCATTCAGAACCGCCTGAAAGCTGGCTGCTATAAGTCCTACAAATAGAGAAGTAAAGAAAAAAGCACAGGGTGACCGGTAGGAGGGGCAGAGGCAGAACTGGCTGGTCTAACACCATTGTATGCTGTTTTTAATACCCCCACCCAGGGTTTCAGAGCTGGAAGAAGTCCCCATAACTGGAGGCAGTAAAAGCCAGAGGGATTGGGGCTGAGTGACATGGGGCTGCTAGAGACAGAGGTGTTCCTTTAAAGGGTCAGCACATGAACTGACAAGCTCCTACTTCCTCTGAGCTCAAGAGCTGGGTGCCAGGGTGGCTCTGTGAGACCCAGGCACATACAGGGAAGAACTGGATTATCTGGCATCAGGGCAGCTTTCTCCCAGACAGGGGTGCTCACAGGGTCATTTTTCTTTTTTTTTTCTTTTTCTTTTTTTTTAATATATTTTATTGATATTTTACAGAGAGGAAGGGAGAGAGATAGAGAGCTAGAAACGTCGATGAGAGAGAAACATCGACCAGCTGCCTCTTGCACACCCCCTACTGGGGATGTGCCCCGCAACCAATGTACATGCCCTTGACCGGAATCGAACCCGGGACCTTTCAGTCCGTAGACCGACGCTCTATCCACTGAGCCAAACCGGTTTCGGCACAGGGTCATTTTTCTTGGGCTGGAACCTCCTCAGTGGCAGGGCTGACTGGCAGGCAGGCATATCTGTTTACTCTGCCCTGATAATTCCCTGAGACCCGCCCCATCCAATCTGCAGTCCCACCCAAACTGTTTCCAGCAGCTTTCTCGATAGGAATGGCCTGTTCTTGCTCAGGCTTCAGACTTTGTGAAATCTCTCAAACAAGCTGCAGCTGGGTCAGCATGCCCCACACCTATTAATAAAAGCCCAGGACCCTGTACTAGCACCAGCCCGCTCTGCTTCACAGCTTACCCGGTCACCTCCAAACCCAATATAAATAACTCCTGGAGGGTGTCCCCAGGCAGGGGCTGACTTTGCACCTCCCTGGAGGCCCCAGAGCCAGTGCACCCAGTGGAAAGATTCAAACTCTACCAGATTACAACTCTACACATCCACAAGCAACACATTCAACAGGCACTCAGTGAGCATGAAAGCCCCACTGCAGCAAGCCCTGCTCCTTGCGGGTGTTTCCTGCACAGCAGTCCTCCCGCTGTGGCTGCTGCTGGTCCTCACAGCCTATTGGAATGGGGGTCAACTCCTCCCAGAGACATCAAGGCTCAACTATAAAACTGAGTACACAAGCTACACAGGGGTGCACTTAATACACAAAGCCATTCTACCAACTCAAGAAGACATAGCAGCTCTATCTAATATGTAGAAACAAACATAGGAAAGCAGCCAAAATGCAGAGACAGAAACATGTCACAAGTGAAAGAAATGGAAGCAAGCTAACTATAGATACAGAGTTCAAAACCATGGTTATAAGCTGAACCCCAAGAATCTTCATGAAAGCTTTAAGAGACTTAGTAAGTCATTCAAGGATCTTACTAAGGTCCAGTCAGAAATCAAGCATACACTAACTGAAATAAAGAATAAAAATGGCAGCAGAGTAGGAGGATGCCACAGACGTGCTCCCAGGAACAAACTGGAATTACAACTGAAATGTGGAAAGGCTTCCTGAATAATCAATGGAAAACTCACAGGAGAGAACCGTGATACCCACAGACCAAAGTTGGAGATGGCATAGAGACTGGTAGGAGGGGCAGAGGCACAAAAGGGCTGGCGGGGCACCCACAGACAGCAACTGAAGTCCTGGAGAGATATCTCAACATGCCACTGAGAACTCTACCCTGTTTCCCCGAAAATAAGACAGTGTCTTATATTAATTTTTGCTCCCAAAGATGCGCTAGGTCTTATTTTCAGGGGATGTATTATGTTTCCATGAAGTAGGTCTTATTTTTGGGGAAACAGGGTAGGATCTAATCCCTAAATTGGGCTCCCCAGCAGAGCATTAAACTGAGGATACAGGTGTTCCTTATAAAGGGCTGGTGCTCAAACTGACAAGCTCCTTCTTCCTCTGAGCTCCAGAGCTGGGTGCCAGGTGGTGGCTCTGGGAGACCCAGACACATAACATCTAGCTGTGAAAAGTAGTGGGGTTCAGTCTGCCAGCAAGTAGCAGCTAAAAGTTCAGGCACCCACTTAACGGGCCAATGCACAAAAGTTCCCTGTGCAGCTACCCACTTTGTGCTCTGGTAGAGAGAAGGTGAGGGGGACCAAAGGTGTGAGAGCAGAACCAAGACTGGGGTCTCGGAGGATAGAGCTCAGAAGGCAGACACCTCAGGTTTCCTGGGCTGAGCCATTCCCTCACACAGCAGAGGACCTCTTTCCCACAGAGACATCTACCTTGCCTTGGGGGGAGACAGTCAACACATCCTATTGGAAAACACCTTGCCCTGAGGCCACTTAAGAGATTAAGGTGACAATTATCCCCCAAGCAGAAGCAACTACCCCAGGAGGTTGAAAAAACTCTCACCACTCATAAGAATGACTGCCTCGGGGCAATTTAAATAGAAATCCTATCAGTCTGTAAATAGAGGCTTTGAGTCTTTGCCAGATTCAATTAGTCAGAGGATCTACCTAAAACATAGCCACAAACCCAAACAGACAACCAAAATGAGGAAACAAAGAAACAACCCCCAAATGAAAGAACTAGCAAATTCTCCAGAAGAAAAGATAAATGAAGCAGATATAAGAAATTTATCTGAATCAGAGTTCAGAGTAATGATGTTAAAATGCTCAACAGTATGAAAAAGAATATAGTAATTATGAAAAAAGAACAGTCTGAGACAAAGAATGACATAACACAAATAAAAAACACATTGGAAGGAATACACAGCAGACTAGGGGAAGTAGAGGATTGAATCGGTGAATTAGAAGACAGACCCGGTGCATGGGGGCGGGTCTCTCAGCCCGGCCAGCCCCCCCTTACAGTCCGGGAGCCCTCGGGGGCTGGAGATGGCCCAGTGATCAGGGGAAGGAGATGCCCCATCACACCTCTGCTGTTGCCATTGTCAGCAGCATAAGCCTCAGCTGGCCCTAGTTACTTGAGCCTTGGGCAATCCTGAGTGGCTGGGAAGCCAACATCTGAGGCTTGCCTGCGCCTCGGGCTGGCCCTGGGTGGCTGGGGGGTTGAGGGACTCAGGAGGCAGGTGTCCAAAGCAGCCTTGCAGCCTTGCAGCGCATCTGCCACTCAGTGGGGCTGAGGAGACTGGGTGCCAGCATCTTGTGGCTGTAGGTGCTGCCATCTTTGAGGGTGGGGCAGTCAATTAGCATACTCTCTCCTTATTGGCTGTGGGCACAGCCATCTTTGCCATGGCCTGAGGGTCAATTAGCATATTCCCTCTTTATTAGATAGGATTATAAACAATTTGAAAAACATAGAAAAAAGTAAAAGTGTTAAATGTTTTTATCTCAACACCCATTGGTATTTTTAAATGTTGCATCAAGCTGCATTTATTTTTAAAATATATATTTTATTGATTTTTTTTTTTTTGATAGAGAGGAAGGGAGAAGGATAGAGAGTTAGAAAAACTGATGAGAAAGAAACATCAATCAGCTGCTTCCTGCACACTTCCTATTGGGGATGTGCCCGCAACCAAGGTACATGCCCTTGACCAGAATCGAACCTGTGACCTTTCAGTATTCAGGCCTACGCTCTATCCACTGAGCCAAACCGATTAGGGCAAGCCGCATTTTTTAAATCCTCAACTGAAGATATGTTTTTATAGATTTTAGAGAGAGATGGGGGGAGAAAGAGAGAGAGAGAGAGAGAGAGAGAGAGAGAGAGAGAGAGGGAGTGGGGGGGATACACTAATGAGAGAATCATTGATCAGCTTCCTTCTGCATGCCCCCATGGGATCAAGCCTGCAACCTAGGCACTTACCCTGACCAGTAATCGGTTCATAGACCAATGCTCAACCACTGAGCAACACTGGCCAGGCAAAGTGTGTTTGTCTGTTTGTTTTTTGTATAGATAATGGAAACAGTAATCATTTGGGAAAATGGTTAGAATTTAAAACTATAAATATCTTCACAGTATATTATTTAGTCAAATTATATAAACATTTTTATTTTCCTTTTTAAAGCCATTACATTGATAAAATAGTCATGTCTATTCAAAGTCAAAGTCAATTTTCACTTTTGCTTTTCATCTCATCAACCATGTTTTTTAGATTTCATAAGATAGTCAGCCTCATGTCTTTAAACTCAGACTTCACAAAAAGCAGGACTTTGCACTCTAACAATTT
The DNA here is from genome assembly GCA_963924515.1 of Vespertilio murinus. Lineage (NCBI taxonomy): Eukaryota > Metazoa > Chordata > Mammalia > Chiroptera > Vespertilionidae > Vespertilio > Vespertilio murinus. Next base: position 51,597,927 of record OZ004714.1, on the reverse strand, counting down.
TTAGCACACAAAGAATACAATGTACAATAAATTCCCTGTGACTATCATACTGAAGAGAAATAAAGAGTTCAGGAACTCACAGAGGAGGACAATCTGACAGGGTAGAAATAACATGGACCATGGGGTAAGACAGATCTGAGATCAAGCCTCAGCTCTGACTTCTTGGCTCCTGGACCCTAATCAAGTTCTAGAAACTTTACTTACATTGTCTGCAAAATGGCAAAAATATCACTTAACTCATGTTATTATAAGGAGTAAGTTAGGTAAGTATACAGGAAATGTTTGGCCTGAGGCAAATTGCTCCATAAATACAATTGTTTCTCTCCATCCTTCTCTATTTAATTGTTAAAGAGACTTTCTCTGAAAACATACCGATTGAAGTTAATGTCTGGGTAACTGGAATACTCCGATTTCATCTTAGCATTTCGACGTGGAAATGTGCAGAAGAATGCATTAGCTAAAAGACTGGCAATCTGCTCCTGTGACATTGTGATGGAATGATTCATCTTCTGTTTCAGGAGTGGAATTGGCTGAATGAGGAAACAAAAAATACAAACAAGAAGTGCAATAATTAGCTTAGCAATTTCAAAAGCAGAGGCACCAAATAACATTTACTAAATTAAACTAGGAAAAATTTCAGGCCATTCTTGAATTCTTAAATCAACAGTAATACCATTAGAAATATATACTTGTTTTTTAATTTCTAATCAATAATAATGATAATGAAGAGTACACAAAAGTCATTACTTATTAGTGAAAAACAAGATTGCTTTGGCAAGCCCTAGCTGGTTTGGCTCAGTGGATAGAGCATTGCCCCGCAGACTCAAGAGTCCCAGTTCCATCCCAGTTCGATTCCAGTCAAAAGCAAAAGCATGTACCTTGGTTGCAGGCACATCCCCAGTGTGAGGTGTGCAGGAGGCAGCTGATCGATGTTTCTCTCTCATTGATGTTTCTAACTCTCTATCCCTCTCTCTTCTTCTCTAAGAAATCAATAAAATGTCTTTAAAAAAAAAAAAAAAAAAAAAAAAGACGGCTTTGGCAAGAAATAAAAACACACTGACTGCCAAAACCGGTTTGGCTCAGTGGACTGGAAGGTCCCAGGTTCGATTCCAGTCAAGAGCATGTACCTTGATTGCGGGCACATCTCCAGTGGGGGGTGTGCAAGAGGCAGCTGATCAATGATGTTTCTAACTCTCTATCCCTCTCTCTCTTCCTCTCTGTAAAAAATCAATAAAATATATTTAAAAACAAACAAACAAAACACTGACCATGTAATAAAAAAATTAAAACAGCCCTAGCCAGTTTTGTTCCGTGGATAAGCATCGGCCCATGGACTAAAGGGTCCAGGTTTGATTCTGGGTACGGTCGAGAGCACGTACTACTTCAATTACAGGCTGGATCCCAGCCCTGGTCGGGGCGTGTGTGGGAAGCAATGAATTGATGTGTCTCTCTCACATCAATGTTCTACTCTCTCTAAAAATTAATGGCCTAGCTGGTGTGGCTCAACGGTTGAGCCTAGACCCAGGAACCAAGAGGTTGCTGGTTCGATTCCCAGTAGGGGGCCTGCAATAGGCAGCCAATTGATGATGTTCCTCTCTCATCAATGTTTCTGTCTATCCCTTTCCCTTCCTCTCTCTCTAAAAATCAATAAAAATGAATTTAAAAATCAATGCAAGAATATTCTTGGGTGAGGATTAACAAAAAAAAATTTTTTAAATGATGAAACAAAAAATGCAATTTTGAATTTGACTATTAATTTGTCCTCATTTATATTAAAGATTGCTGGACAAAGCAATTTTTCTCTTTTAATCCTAAATAAAAAAATTTAAAAACTCAATAAATAAGTCTTTTTCCTTCTAATTCTGAATTAACTTCACATTGGCTATCTGTATAAGACTCAAATCTAATTTTATGATAGCAATGAACAGACTTATGTATAACTTGTAAGAAGAAAGACATTTCTTATCTAATCATTCTAAATCAAGGAAGAAACAGGACATTTTACCTTCAAAATTTTGATGTTTGAAATGCCTTTTAGTTGTACCAAACTCGGATTTATTGACCTTTTAATTCCAGTTTAATACATGAACCTGATTATTGTATCCAATACTCTTTATTCTATTCTAAATATTTAAACAATGTGTTTAAAGACATAATGAAAAACCAAAGACCAATTGCCAACATCTCTTTTGCATATCAATTGTTAAATTAAAAATATTCCAGGGGATGTTTTCCTTCTATTTTTAATCAGAGCCAGAACGAAGAATCCTGGATGCCTGCATTAACCACAAACCAGTATGCACGAAGAACTACTGATCACATCTCAGTAATAAACATCAGAAATTATACTGAGAAAAGGCAGGCAAGACAAAACTGCAATGCTGTAAGAATTAACTTTACAGAAAATACCTATAATTGCTAGAATAAGAGTTTGCTAGAAAAAGAAAAGGTTAAACTTATTGTTCAACTATTTCTTTTGGAAAAACACAAAAATAAACAAGCAAGAAAACATAAAAAATGTATTTTCACTTCAGTATCCAAAATTGTCTCTCCTTTTAGGCCTTAGCAATCACTAAATCTAAGAGGAAATAGCTCAGATTGATCTCCATTTCCAGCCTATACGTTTATTTACAATCCAGCAATAAGTTTAGAAAAGGTAACAATGTGTCAATGGTTTAAAGCAAACTAGTATTTGTTTTTAGTAAGAAATGAAATTTTAACTACCATTTAACAAGTTACACGCAAAAATTATTTTCAAAATTAATGGTAATATTTTAGGCTTAACACAACCATTTCTTGTTCTCCTAGTAACTAAACAGTACAATTTTAAATAGAATAGATGATTTCTGCTCTCTTGGTGAGGAGAAATGCCTGAAAGCTCATTTGGGGAAAATCAGAGGATGTAAATCTTACTGTCAAAGTCTAGCTAAATAAGAGACTAATTAACATAAATAAAGATCTTCCCCAGAGTGCATGTCTAAAATTTGTCTCTTTTAATTTTCTTTTTTTATAAATATAATATACCATTTAGATCTGATCCACAGAATGTTAATGTGATACAAATAATTAAATAATGACATATGCAACGTAACACGTAACTTTCACTGCCGAGACTCACTTTTCAGCAGACAGAGCACAGAAGTAAAGTGTTCTCCCCATTAGCACTTATGTTAAATCAGGACAGAAAGCTGGGAACCACAAGTCTGGTTCTGGTCTGCCAAGTGGTTTGTAATAGCTTACCTATATTTGAATATATATATATGTTCAAAAGCATATAAAAATATGAAAACAGTCTTTCCTGAAGCATGAGGGGAAGAGAAGTTTAAGTGATTTATGTCTAAAGGCAATATACTGTCAATTATGACCTAAACATTGAATTCAAAAAGTATTTAATTATGTGGAATCTAAAGAATAAACAAAACAAAACAGACTCATAGATACAGAGAACAGACTGATGGTTGCCAATTGGGAGGAGGTTTTGGGGAACTGGGTGAAAAAGGTGAAAAAGGTGAAGGGATTAAGAAGTACAACTTGGTACTTGGTGCAAAATAGTCATGGTGATGTAAAGAACAGCATAGGGAATATGGACAATAATCCTACCTAATACAAGAGAAACAAGCAAATTGACTGCACCTTTGCTACACTCATCAGCCAATCAGGGCGAGTATGCAAATCAACCCAACCAAGATGGCAGTTAATTTGCATATCCAGGCCAGAGCAAAGACTGAAGACCTTAGAAAGAAGCCAAGTGCTGCTGAGAAGCAAGCAGGAGGGACAGGGAGAGGGGAGGAAAGAAGGCGAGGCAGTGACTACAGCAGGAAGCCCTATTGCAGGAATCTTCCTGCAAGGGACATCTAGTACTGTAATAACTATGTATAGGGCCAAGTTGGTACTGGAAATATTGAGGGAGGGGACAACAGTTTGTAAAGTATATGTCTGTCTAACAACAATGCTGTGCACTAGAAACTAATACAAAATAATACTGAATGTAAACTGTAACTAAAAAGTAAAAAACAGTCCTGGCTGGTATGACTAGTTGGTTAGAGTGTTGGCCAGCAAACAGAAGGGTCTCAGGTTTGATTCCTGGTCAAGGGCACATACTTGGATTGCTGGTTCGATCCCCGCTCCAGCTGGGGTGTAGGTGGGAAGCAATGTCTCTCTCTCTCTCTTTTTCTCTCTCTCTCTGTCTCACTCCCCTTCCCTCCCTCCCTTCCACTCTCTCTAAAAATCAATGAAAAAATGTCCTTGGGTGAGGATTAACAAAAATAATAATAAAATTTAAAAATTAAAACAATAAAAAATAAATGAAATAAAGCCACATCTAATTAAGCACCATGTTAGATTTGGGGACACCAAGAATATCTTCCTGGAAGAACATAAATTACAAACTAATGTGCTAAATATGATTTGAGTGCTACAGAAGGGATTAGAATTGGCTGAGAGAGATACCGAAGGTTTTGCAGGGAAAGTAAAAATTAGAGTGCAGAGGTAATGAAATTTTACTACTAGGTAAGGAAAAAAGCAAGGAGAGAAAGAAAAAAAATAAGCATGAAACATAAGCAAGCAAATACAGGCATACCTTGTTTTATTGAGTTTTGCTTTATTGAACTTTACAGATACCTTGTTTTTTAATAAATTTGAAGGTTTGTGGCAACCCTGTGTCCAGCAAGTCTATTGGCACCATTTTTCCTATAGACTCATATAATGGTTAGCATTTTTTAGCAATCAACTATTTTATAAATAAAGGTATGTATATTGTTTTCTTAGACATACTACTGCTGCACAATTAATAGACTACAATATAGTGTAAACATAATTTTTATATTCACTAGAAATCCAAAAAGTCCATGTGACTCACTATTGTAATACTCGCTTTATTGCGGTACTAGAGGCCCTTTAGCAGTCAGACATCCTCAGCGCTGCAGTGGAGGCAGGAGAGGTTCCCGCCAACAGCGCTGCACTTGCCAACCATCAACCCAGCTTGTGGCTGAGCAGTGCTCCCCCCTATGAGACACCCTGACCACCAGGGGGCAGCTCCTGAATTAAACGTCTGCCCCTGGTGGTCAGTGTGTGTCATAACAACCAGTTGTTCTGCTGTTATGTCAATTTGCATATTATCCTTTTATTATATAGTATTTGTTTTATTGCAGTGGTCTGGAACCAAACGTAGTATCTCCAAGATATGCCCATAACTTCCAATATAAACAACCAGATGAATTTTACAATATATTTATCCTGCCCAATAGAAAAACTTAATTCAGACACAATGCATTAATGAGGTAAAATTAAAGTTATATAATATTGGAAATACCACAGTGGAATGCTAACAAATATAGCACATTCAATAGATCTCAACTAAAGGTGGCAGTATGGCCTGCAGGCATCTGGACATGTGTTTTGTGATGTTGTGTTGTTGTTGTTTTTTGTCCCAGTGACAAAATGAAATGGGTGAGACCATCCTATATATATTCGGAAACTGTTCCACCCAAAATGTCCCCAGGGCCTCTGTGGAGCAACAGCGTTAAGCAGAACCCTAGCTAGCATCCAGGCAGAAAGGGGGCGGCACTAGAAGTAAAAAACAAAGGCAAATGCAAACCACTGTTGTGAGAAACGTGGGGAGAAAGTCATGAAGACTAACCAACAACCTCTTGTGAAGGTTTGAAAATATGTTTGCAAATTCTTTGGTAAATCCTTCTTTAAAGAAGTAGAGTCTAATTACCATCTCCTTGAGAGTGGGCTGGATTTAGCAATTAATGTCTACTGACTAGAGAAGTAGCACAGTTATATTAGGGACTTTAAAAACAAAGTCATAAAAGGCACTGGCACTTCCTTGCACTCTCCCTTGAGTAGCTTGTTCTGGGGAAGCTAGCAACCATGTCCTGAGCCTGTGGAGAGGCAGCCCCATACGGCACTAAATTTTAAAGCAATTTGTTACATAGCAAAATACAGCTACTAGTAAAAAACTCCAGACAGAATAGAATATTATCAGATTATTTCTTCTATTTTTAAAAGTTAAGAAAATACCATAGCTCACTTGTTATGAATAACATGCCACTTTGGATGGGGAGGAATGAGTGAGTAGTAAGCCACTTGGAAGATAAAATGTTCTAAATCCATTAGTATGTTTTGAAATAATTACTACTGGGTTGTGTTTTGTTTTTGTTTTTTTTAAGCTAGAGACAATTTATAGAAAAAGAGAAGTAGAAGTATGAGTAAGCAAACTTCAACAGTGTAAACTGAAGCTCAGAAATTGAATGCTGCATTTTTAATGTCCTTTTTGCACATTCTCCTTAGCCTCTAACCTTTTCTAGCAAAAGCATCATACTCTTTGGCAAAAACTATTACCCATCTTTCTCTTCTGCCTCTTTGACTTTGGCCATTAGAGTTTAATTGTGAGTCACAAGAAAGCTACTAAGAAAGACGTTATTTCCACTAACCTGGGTGCAAATATTTGGCAGACACAGGGCAATTTTCACCATATCGGGCAAAATGGACTGATATAAGTGTTGGGCTTCTGCTTCTTCAAGTACCTAAAAGCCAATGAAATATTTATCAGTGATGTTTCTTAAGAACTTAAATTATATGCCTGCTTTTCATAGCATCTCACAAGAAGGCACATTATTAGTATCAACAGATGCACAATGGTGAACTTATAAGTTCATTTTCAAATGTATGTAATTCACCATAATGCCCTCTGAAAACTAATTAAATATCCCAAATATAAAATATCTCTCATATCAAAATTCACAAATAAAACACTTGCAAATAAAAAAACAGTATATTCTGCCCCTGGTTATGTCAACAAAAAACTGATTGACCATCAAGAACTCTCTCAGAAACCCTCAAGCATCCATCTAGCTTCAATAGTGTAGAAGTTAAAACCATCATAAAAGTCCCACTCATTATTTCAGAGCATATTATATGTGTCAAATCTAACCTATTAGATAGTAAACAGTGAAGTCTCTGATGACCTTAGAATTTTCCTTTTTCAGGTACCCTTGGGAAGTTAAAACCATCATTTCCATATAATAAGTTAAAGCACAACAAAGATGACAATCATGGCCTATTGTTACCTGTTATAATTTCCTATCTCTAATAACTTTTAGAAATTACTTTAGGCCTTTTAACACAATTTCATTCTAAATACCAGGATACTTCTTTAAAAGTACTGAAGATAACACCTTTAATTTGGAGATATAGATAATATTAAAGTAAATTATTTATCTACTTGAAATCACACTTGAACTAGAAGCCATATTTACAATCCAGTCTGATCCTGTCATTATTACAGAGAAAAGAAAACTGAGGGGAATGAATTACCTAATCACCCTAGATTGTGTAGGTCAATTAAGCAACTAGTCAGAATTAGTGTTTTTGCCTGTATTCAACAGCTCTCTCCACTTCCCTGTGGGACCAACGTTTGGGATTGATGAGATCATATATATTAGTTTTCTCAGCTATCAGAATATAGATGTTCACAAACATCTATAGATTTCCTTTGCTATGAGCTGAAATTAAAAATACCCATTCATCTAGACAGGGTTTGTTTGTAAATAGAAAAAATAACAGATAATTTATACTCACTTCTGTCTTACAAGGAGTTTCTAACATTAAGAAATGTCTTTATATCAAGACTCTAAAATTTAACCTATGCTTACCCCCTCTTTAAATTAGGATAATGGGACAACTGATATTCCAAATGAACAGAAAGATATTTGCAATTCAGGGACATGTAGATATATCTATTAAACACAAATACATATAGAAAACTAAGCAAGTAAACAACACAAGACAATTATTAATTCTGGGGGAAACAAAAAGTTGTAGAAGAGTGGAAATGCAATCATATCTTAAATACAGTGTTTTTACCATCCTACTAAAAAAATAGACTATTAATCTAATTACATTGGACAAATGGGAAAATATAAATAAGGCTTGTGTTACTGTGATGGGGAAAGTGAATAATAGCTAAATACTAATCCTAGGGGAAATCTGGATGGCAACATAGATAAACACCTAAACTGCTGCCTCACACAACTTCAAAACTACAACTGAAAGACAAAACATTGCCAAAACCGGTTTGGCTCAGTGGATAGTGCGTCAGCCTGTGTACTGAAGGGTCCCAGGTTCGATTCCAGTCAAGGGCATGTACCTTAGTTGCAGGCAAATCTCCAGTAGGGGGTGTGCAAGAGGCAGCTGATAATGATTCTCTCTCGTTGATGTTTCTAACTCTCTATCCCTCTCTCTTCCTATCTGTAAAAAATCAATTAAAAATATATTTAATAAATACATACATACATAAATAAATAAATAAAAGACAAAACATCTATCACCCAGAACCATGGGAAAGCTGGCTGAGTGGAAGTTCTACAACTAGAAGGAAAGAGGAAAGAGCATTGAGATGTGCAAAAGCGTTGAAAAGCTGAGGCATGGAGGTGCATGAATAGGGCTGGCAGCAGGCGACTGGGTGTGCTGCTTTTATCAACCAAAAGGCAGACAAGCTCCCAATTACTCTGAACTCCACTTTCTGGGGAGATGCTGGGGACCCAAACTCCTACAGGGAGAAGCTGGACTGTCTGCCATCAGGTTCGAAAGTGAGGGTGGCTTTCTTGCAGATGTGTGCGCAGCAATCATTGTTTACTATGCTGGGGCACAAGACATGGGGACAGGGAAACTCAGAGACACAGAGACGGCTGAATGGCAGCCATCACTGTTTGCCACGCCCTAGCCTAGTGACTCCCTGAGACCCCGCCCCACACAATCTACAAACCCACCCAAGCTCCATGCAGCGTCTTTTGCATATAAATGGTCTGCCCTATTGCAGCTTAACCTAACAAATTGAGGCTCTGGTCAGACAGCTCCAAAACCTCCAAACCCTAAGCAAAGAGGAGAAAACTAGTTCTTGCTGTAGCTCCTGCTGGGTAGCTGAACTGCACCCCATTGGAAATCCCGGAGCCAGTGTACCTAGTGGTCAGTGTGAGACGACACCAGATTTCAACTCCTTATATCCATAAGTGACATATTCAAGATTCAGTGAGCACCAAAGCCCCACTGAAACTAGACCTACCACATAAGCATGTCTCCAGCACAGCACTTCTTCCATTATAGACACAACAAGTTCTCACAGCCATTTGGCCTGGAGGTCAATTCCTCCCAGTGCACCAACAGCAATCAAGGCTTAACTATACCAAGGCTTTGCACTCAGCCCACAAGGGGTGACCAAGAGTGTCCACTTCAGGTGATAGGGGAGGCTGAACCACTGGGCCCTAGAGGTCACTTACCACAGAAAACCACTCTCCATCAACACAAGGAAGCAGCAAAATGCAGAGATAAAGAAACATATCACAAATGAAAGAAATGGAAGAAAGCAAACTACTGGACATAGAGTTCAAAACCACATTTATAAGGTTACTCAAAAATCTTCTAAAATCCGCCGAGAAACTTGATGAGACCTCCGAGGAGCTTAGTGAGACCTTCAAGGACCTTAATGAGAATGCCAAAAAAATAAAATAAAAAAGGAACGGTCAGAAATTAAGCATTCACTGTCTGAAATAAAGAATATACAGAAACTAAACTGTAGATTAAAGGACCTCAAGAATCAAGCCAAAGATCTGAAATATGAGGAAACCAAAAACACCCAACCAGAAAAACAAAAAGAAAAGGAATCCAAAAATATGAAGATAGTGTAAGAAGTTTCTGGGACAACTTTAAGCATACCAATATCTGAACTATTGGGGTGTCAGAAGAGAGAGAGTAAAATATTCAAAATCTATTAGAAGAAATAATGACAGAAAACTTTCCCTACCTGGTGAAAGAAATAGACTTACAAGTCCAGGAAGTGCACAGAACCCCAAACAAGAGGAATCCAAAGAGGACCACACCAAGACACATCATAATTAAAATGCCATGATTCTCAAAAAGAGAATCTTGAAAGCAGCAAGAGAAAAACAGTTAGTTACCTACCAGGGAGTGCCCATATGACTGTCAGCTGATTTCTCAACAGAAACTATATAGGCCAGAAGGGAGTGGCAAGAAATATACAAAATGATGATCAGCAAGAACCTAAACCAAGATTACTCTACCTAGCAAAGCTATAATTTAGAATTGAAGATTAGATAAAGAGTTCACAGACAAGAAAAAGTCAAAGGAGTTCATCACTACCAAACCATGATTATATGAAATACTGAAGGGTATTTTTTAAGAAGATGAGGAAGAAGAAAAAGGTAAAAATAAAAATTATAAACAACAAAATGACAAATACATACCTACCAACAAGTGAATCTAAACATCAAGTGAATAAAAAATCTGATGAACAGAATGGATTGATGAATATAATAGAATCAGGGACATAGAAAGGGAATGGAGTGAGAATTTCCAGGGGGAAGGAGTTGTGAGGGGTGCGGGAAGAGATTGGACAAAAATCTTATACCTATGGATGAAGACAGTGGCGGGGGTGGGGGGAGGATAAGGGCATGGAGTGGGGTGGGGAATCAGGTGGAGGGGAGCTATGGGGGAAAACAATAGGAACTCCTATAATAATCTGAACAACAAAAATTTATTTAAAATATAAACAAATATTAATCCAATATAATGAAGAGGTAATATGCAAAATGACCATCACTGCAACACACAAGATGGCTGCCCCCATGTGGTGAAAGATGGTCACCTCCATGTGTTCAGAAGATGGCCACCACAAGATATGGCTGGCAGAAGAGGGCATTTGTGGGTGATCAGGCCAGCAGGGGAGTTAGTTGGGAGGGACCCAGACCTGCAGGGAGGGCAATTGGGGGGGAGGGGGGGGAGGCCTGCAGTGGAGAGCAATTGGGGGCAGCCAGGCCTGTAGTTGAGGGGGGGGAGGCCTGCAGGGGAGAGCAATTGGGGGCAGCCAGGCCTGCAGGTGAGGGCAGTTAGGGGTTATCAGGTCAGTAGAGGAGGGCAGTTGGGGGTGACCAGGCCTCCAGGGGATGGCAGTTGGGGGCAGCCACGCCTGCAGGGGAGGACAGTTAGGGGTGACCAGGATGGCAAAGGAGGGCTGTTGGGGGTGACCAGGCCTGCAGGAGAGGACAGTTGGGGAAAACAAGGCCTGCAGGGGAGGGCGATTGGGGGAGACCAGGCCTACAGGGAAGGATAGTTAGGGACAACCAGGCCGACTGGGCAAGGTAGGTAGGGGCAATCGGGCCGGCAGGGGAGTAGTTAGGTATCAATCAGGCTGGCAGGGGAGTGGTTAGGAGGTGATCAGGCTGGCAGGTAGAAGCAGTTAGGAGCAATCAGGCAGATGAGCAGTTGGGAGCCAACAGTCCTGGATTGTGAGAGGTATGTCCAACTGAATGGGCATCAGATTGGAGGAGGTGCTGGCTGGCTGAGGGACACATCGGCCCCCATACATGAATTCCATGCACTGGGTCTCTAGTCTTCTATAACAGGAAGTTAATAGATTTTTAAAAATAGCTTGCCCTGGCTGGTGTTTCCCAATGGTTATAGCATTGGCCCACACACTGAAGGGTTTCAGGTTGGATTCCCAGTCAAAGGCATATAGGTTCAATCTCAGCCCCCCAGTCTAGACACGTGTGACTCCCTCCCTTCCTTCCTTCTTTTCCTTCCTGATGTTTCAAGATTCCATCTTTTATCATTTCTTTTCAATTTCAAGAAAGAAATTTCTTTAAACATTATTTTAGGAGATTTAATGATAAATTCCCTTCCTTTTCTTCATCTGAGAATGTCACAAAGAAAGTTTCACTAGCATTCTCCCTCCAGGGAGCACATCCATGCCATTCCCTTCACTCTCTCCTTCCCCTACAGGCATGTATCCCTTAGCCCAGCCATGGGCAAACTACGGCCCACGGAGCCGAAAGAGCAGAGGGTTCTCTTGCTCTCCCCTCCGCTCCTTCACCAGCAGCCCAAGATGAGAGTGCCAGCATGGTCAGGTTGCTTTTGTTCCGGCCCTGCGGGCCAGTTTAAGAACCCATTGTGGCCCTAGAGTCAAAAAGTTCGCCTACCCTGCCTTAGCCTCTAAGGGACCCCATGAGACTTACAACCAGGGGATCATTGAGCAGCAGCAGCTTGTCCCAGGCTCACCCCCTGAACCTGTCCCATTGCCCTTTTCTCTGACTTCCCAGTGAACCAAAGCAAAACAGTCTAGTCTCTTCTGTTGCTTCTTCTATGCCCTTTCTTATTTCACTTCCCTAAGTATATATTTTTCCTGTGGTCAGTAAATGTTTTTCACACTCTGTCTCTTCATTGAAATATTTCCCTCAAGAAGACAAGAACTGAGGTCTTCTTGTCTCACCAGTAATGTCTCTTTGGTGCTGCGACTCGGATTGCACCAACCAAAGTCTGTAAAGTGGATTTGGAGCTGATGAATGTTTTGTACTTTCTTCAGGTTGTTTCTTGAAAGCACATATCTCCTAAACTCCAAGGAGCCTCATGAGATGTGCAACCAAGAGAGCAATGGGCAGTGGCATCTTGTCTTGGGCTAACCCCCTGAACCTATCTCCTATGTCCTGTTCCTAGTGAGCCAAAGCATCCCAGCCTAGGCCCTCGTGTTGCTTCTTCTATTCCCTTCCTTATTTTACTGTCCTAAGTATATTTTTGCTGCAGTCAATAAATACTTGCTTGCTTTCTTTATACAGAGGAGGAGGAGGAAGCGGAGGAAGGAGGAAAAAAGAAAGTTTCACTGGATATAAAATTCTAGGCTGACAATTTTTCTCTTTCTGGACTACATGTCTTCTGATGAGAAATCCGCTGTCATTTACATTGCTTTTACCTATAAACAAGGTCATTTCTCTCTGGATGCTTTCATTTCCTTGCCTTTAGTTTTAAGAAGTTTGGGTATGATATGCCTTGGCATGGATTGCTTTGTGTTTATACTGTTTGGGGTTTGTTCAACTTCTTGAAGCTGCAGGTTTATGTCTTTAATCAAATTTAGGGAAATCTCAGGTATTAATTCTATTTTACAACTATTTCTTGGAGGTATTTTTGTTTAGTTTTTGTTTTCAGTTCTGCACTCTTTTTCCTCTCCTTCTAGTATTAAATTACATAAACATTAGTTCTTTGTTATAGTCCCATATGTCCCTAAACTGTTCTCTTCTTTACGTCTATTTTCTTTCTGCTATTCAGATTGAGTAATTCTGTTCTTTTTCAAGCTCACTGATTTCTTTCTTCTGTCATCCCATTTCCCCATTGCATTTTTCAAAAGTTTCAGTTATTATGTTTTCCAGTTCTAAGATTTCTATTTGGTTCTTCTTTATAACTTCTATTGCACTGCTGGGATAATTTTTTCATTTGTTTCAAGCAGCTCTGTAATTAGTCATTAAAGCCCTTTTGTGATGGCTGCTTGAAAAATTTGTCAAATTATGCTAACACTAGAGGCCCAGTGTATGAAATTCATGCACAGGTAGGGTTCCTATGCCCTGCCAGTGATCGGGGCCAATCGGGGCTGGCTTGGACCTTCTTTTGTTCTGTGCCGCCCTTTGGCGGTCAGCACACATAATAGTGAGCAATTGAACTCCTGGTCTCCCAGTTGAACTCCTGCGGGGACATTTTGCATATTAGCCTTCTACATATATAGATCTATATTTTCTCAGGGTGAGTATGTTGTCTTTTTTCATTTCAGATGAAATTTTCCTGGTTCTTGGTGATGAGTTATTTTTTAATTGAAATATGGATATTTTGGGTATTGTTACAAGTTGCTGGATCTTACTTAAATCTTATTTTAGGAGGACTTCTGTGACACAGGAAGGGATAGCCACCTCATTACTACTAGTTGGGAGTAGAAACTCAGGTTCTCTACTCAACCTTTATTGACTCCTAGGGCAAGGAGGGAGAGAGGCATCTTCTTGTGTTTGTTTGTTTGTTTGTTAATTCTTACCCAAGGATATTTTTTCCCATTCCCCCCCGCCTTTTTTTAGAGAGTGAACAGGAGGGAGGAAGGGAGAGAAAAAGAGAGAGAGGGAATGAGAGAGAGAAGAGACATCAATTGGTTGCCTCCTGCCTGTGCTCCAACCAGGGCCAGGGCTCAAACCTGCAACACAGGTATGTGCTCTTGATCAGGAATTGAACCAACAACTCTTTGGTTCTTGGGCTGATGCTCTAGCCACTTAGCCACACTGGCCCAGGGAGGGGAGAGGCATCTGGATACCACTGGTCAGGCTCACCACTAGGCTTCTGCTGATACCACCCTAGTGTTGAATCTTTTCTAGGGCCACATGGCTAGTGTGCTAGTCAGTCTTCTCTGCATCTTTCAGAGTCTTATGTTTATACTAGAGGCCCAGTGCACAAAATTTGTACACTTGGGGAGGGGGATTCCTCAACCTGGCCTGTGCCCTCTCACAGTCTGGGAGCCCTATTGTCCGACTGATCACAGTTGGACATCCTTAGTGCTGCTGTGGAGGCGGAATGACTCCTGCCAATGCTGTGCACTCTCCAGCCATCAGCCTGGATTCTGACTGAGTGGTGCCCCCATATGGGAGCACACTCACCACCAGGAGGCAGCTCCAGCGTTAAGCATCTGCCCCTTGGTGGGCAGTGCATGTCACAGTGACTGGTTGCTCCATTGTCTGGTGAAAACAGGCTCTTTGGCATCCCCTGAGAGGTCCAGGATTGAGAGAGGGCACAGGCCAGGTTGAGGAACCCCACCAGTGCACGATTGGGACTGGGGAGGGATGGGGAAGATTTGCCAGCCAGGAAGAGACTGCAGGAGGGCTCCAGAGCAGGTCCAGCCTGTATCACTGAGTCCTGATTGGCCAGACCCCATCAGCAAGCTAACCTACTGGTTGCAGTGTCTGTCCCCTGGTGGTCAGTGCATGTCATAGCAACTGGTCAACCAACTGACTGTCCCTGGGGGTCAGTGCACATCATAGCAAGCAATTGAGAGGCCTTACATATAATTAGCATATAATGCTTTGATTGGTTGAACAGTCAACTGAACGACCAGACACTTAGCATATTAGGCTTTTATTATATAAAATATTGCCCAGGGTTTTAGCTATATTTTTCTTTTCTTTTTAAATATATTTTATTGATTTTTTTTTTACAGAGAGGAAGGGAGAAGGATAGAAAGCTAGAAACGTCGATGAGAGAGAAACATCAACCAGCGGCCTCCTGCACACCCCCCACCAGGGATGTGCCCGCAACCAATGTACATGCCTTTGACCGGAAACGAATCTGGGACCTTTCAGTCTGCAGATCAACGCTCTATTCACTGAGCCAAACTGGTTTCGGCTAGCTATATTTTTCAAGATGCATAGGAAAAAGTGTCTATCCAAACATTTTTTACCGAAAAACATTTAACCTTAAAATATCAAAAAATAGGCAGTCAACGTTTTCTCCTTTGTGTGCCTGCCCTTGTCTTTTAAAACTGACAAGGAGTAGCTGCTGCCATGCTTTACTGACAGTTACAAGCTGTGAAATATCACTCATTTATCTGATAGAGCATTATTGCACTGGGGTTCTTAAAACTGTCAACACTTCAGACCTATGTCTAAAGCTGCTTTGGAAACACTAATAAAACAACATGAAAAACATTACTTCTTAACCATCCCAACCCATGTTTGAAATGAAATGCATATTTTTAAAAAAACTAGCATGATATCCTTCTCATATATCATTTTTATCTTTATGCAAATCTAACTCGTACAAATTATTTAATATTTATTAACCTATACAATGAAACCAAGATATTAGTAAAAGGTTTTTAAGATGTAAATCATTTTAACTTCAAAAGTAGTGAAAAAAACTTAAATAATAAACATTTATTTATAATATGTCATATATTATATTACATTATTTATTTATAATAATTATTATAGTGAAGATAAGCATTTACATTACGGTAAAAGGAAAGCTTCATTAAATTCTCCCATAATTAAAGCCCTGCTCCCAATTTTATAGTCTGTATAGATAATTATATATAGTAAGTATTTCTACTTATGTATTTATCTTTTTATTCTAGTCTTACAAATTGATTATGTATATGTCTTATTCAGAAGTGATACAGTAAATTTTAAAATTATAATGCTATTTTTGTCCACCTCTTTCCTTTAAACTATAGATCTGTTTGTTCATTCAATTGGCCAACAAACAAATATTTAAGTATTTATTATGTACGAGACACTATGCCATGAATAAGGATAGAACCAGAAACAGTAACAGACATGAAATCACTGGCTCATTATCTCACAGCAGAAAGCCCTATGCTCTTTTTGTGACCTTTCAATACGTCAGCCCTAACCTTGAAGGGTACGTAATTACTACAACCTCACCACAGTGACCTTGGAGAGGCATCTTCCGTTCTTCCGTCAGTGGATGGAAACATGGGCAAACTACTAAAGAATAATGAAATTTGCCAAGTGTCAAAAAATTATAAATTATTTCAATAGGTGAGTATTATATGTGTGTGTGTGTGTGTGTGTGTGTGTGTGTGCGCGTGCGTGTTTTACTTATTTCTCTTAGAATAGTACTTGATCAAATAAAAATAAATCTGTGAACAGTGCTCTAATACTAAAGA
This sequence comes from Vespertilio murinus, assembly GCA_963924515.1. Classification (NCBI taxonomy): domain Eukaryota; kingdom Metazoa; phylum Chordata; class Mammalia; order Chiroptera; family Vespertilionidae; genus Vespertilio; species Vespertilio murinus. Next base: position 51,581,423 of record OZ004714.1, on the reverse strand, counting down.
CATATAGTGACTAAATATAGTGTCTGGCAAATGGAAAGTACTAAATTTTAAAAAAATGACTACTGAACTTTGCATGAATAAGTGAAATTTTAGCTGATAAAATCAGAAAATTAGTATCATTTTACTACAGAAGAAAATTTCCATTGATCTACTTCTTCAAACAGCTCAAAGCAAACAGCTTTTAAAAAGTTACCAGTCTATATATATATACACACACACACAATACACACACACACACACACACACTTCAACTTGGGTTATAAAGCATTGACTTGAGGGTTTTTCTTGGTCAGATTCGACAATATAAGCTTAAGTTCAAAAACCAAACCCCCCAGTGGGAAGTTGTGTTCAGTTTGGTGGGCCTTGAGGTCATCTCTGATCAAATGAGCATTAACTAATCATGAAGGAAGGGACTCTCCTACAGCCACATCTAGAGGAGGTCTCACAGGTAATCAATTCACATTCCTTGGAAAGAGATTAGGCGTTGGTTGTGAACGGAAATACTGACCAGGAGTATCCTGGACATTTTTTTGAAATTTCAGGGTCCAGCATCATTTGTTGAAAGGTGTTTCTTTCTCCCACTGGATTGTTTTGGCACCTTGATACAATCAAAGTATCCTCTGATAGATGACTGATTAGAGAACATGGGGCACATATATGAAATGGAATACTATCAGCCATAGGAAAAGGTAAAATACTGCCATTTTGTGACAACATGGATGGACCTTGAGAATACGATGCTAAGCAAATTAAGTCAGAAAGAAAGTGTTAAGAATTATATGATTTCACTCATATGAGAGATAGAATGCTAAAAGCAAAAATGAATAAGAAAACAAACAAATAAAAATTCACAGACACAGACAATAGTATGATGGTTACCAGAGGGAAAGGGTGAGTAGTAAAGGGTAATGGGGGTGAAATATATGATTGTGGAAGATTATTTGACTTTGGGTGGTAGGCACACAATGCAATAAATAAATTATGATCACAGAAATATACACTTGAAACCTATATAATATTTTTGTTGTTGTTAACCCTCACCTGAGGATAATTTTTCCATTGTTTTTTCAGAGTGGGAAGAAGGGAGGGAAGGAGGGAAGGAGGGGGGGAGGAAGAGAGGTAAAGAGAAAGAGAGAGACGAAACCGGTTTGGCTCAGTGGATAGAGCGTCGGCTTGCGGACTGAAAGGTCCCAGGTTCGATTCCGGTCAAGGGCATGTACCTTGGTTGTGGGCACGTCCCCAGTAGGGGGTGTGCAAGAGACAGCTGATCGATGATTCTCTCTCATTGATGTTTCTAACTCTCTATCCCTTTCTCTTACTCTCTGTAAAAGACCAATAAAAATATATTTTTTTAAAAAAGAGAAAGAGAGAGAGAAACATTCATGTGAGAGACACACATTAATTTGTTGCCTCTCGCACATGCCCCAATAGGGAAGGGAGCAAACCCGAAAGCAAGGTATGTGACCTTGATCAGGAATTGAACCCGTGACCCTTTAGTGTAGAGGCTGATGCTCTAGCGACTGAGCCCACCAGCCATAGTGAAACCTATTAACCAATGTCACCACAACAAATTTAATTTTTTTAATAATCAAATGATTGTGTAACCGTGGGCCTATTTCTGGGGTTTCTGTTGATTACTTTGATTCATACGTCACTACCAAACTATATTAGTTTGCTTGGGCTGATATAACTAAGCACCACAAATGGGGTGGCTTAAAGCAACAAAAATTTATTTTCTCATGGGTTTGAAGGCTAGAAGTCTGAAATCAAGGTGTTGGCAAAATCATGCTCCCTCTGAAGGCTCAAGAAGAACCCTTCCGCCGAAACCGGTTTAGCTCAGTGGTAGAGCGTCGGTCTGTGGACTGAAAGGTCCCAGGTTCGATTCCGGTCAAAGGCATGTACCTTGGCTGCGGGCACATCCCCGGTGGGGGGTGTGCAAGAGGCAGCTGATCGATATTTCTCTCTCAGTGACGTTTCTGGCTCTCTGTCTCTCTCATTTCCTCTCTATAAATATCAATAAAATATATACATTTTTTTTTTAAAAAAGAACCCTTCCTTGCCTCTTCCTAGTTTGTGGTGACTACCAGAATTGTTGGGGTTCCTTGGCTTTTATTTTTATAAAATCTTTTTAAATATATATATCTTATTGAATTTTTTACAGAGAGGAAGGGAGAGAGATACAGTTAGAAACATCAATGAGAGAGAGTCATCGATCAGCTGCCTCTTTCATGTCCCCTACTGGAGATGTGCCCGCAACCAAGGTACATGCCCTTGACCGGAATTGAATCCGGGACCCTTCAGTCCACAGGCTGACACTTTATCCACTGAGCCAAACCGGTTTCAGCTCCTTGGCTTTTAGAAGCTTTCAACAAATAGTACCTAATATGATGATGATGATGATGATGATGATGATGTATATTTTACCTTCTGCCCTGTATTAACATTTTACGACAGTTAAGCCACTAATTATATGTAAAAACTTAGTTCACATCTTTCTGTGAAGCCTCCCCCAATTGTCCTAATTTCTCCTTCCTCCTTTCACTTATTAATTATCATAACTAGTAGTCCTGCGTACGAATCCATGCACCAGTCACTCGCTACCACCCTGCCTCATAGCTTGCTGCCCTGCCCCCTCCTGCCTCCCACTTGCTGCCCTGCCCCTTTCTGTAGCTCTCCTCCTCCCGCTTGCTTGCTGTGCTGCCCTCCTGTAGCCCTCCGATGCTCACTTGTAGCCAGTAGCTCGCTGCTGGCCTCCTGTAGCTCTCTACCCGCAGCCCCACCCTCCTGTCGCTCCCCACGTCCCCTCCCCCATAGCTTGCTGCCCTACCTCTCCTGTAGCTCTCTGCTGCCCACTAGTAGTTCACTATCCTACCCTCCTGCAGATCCATGATCAAGTTGTTATGTGGCCGGCCATTACCTCATGGCGTAATGGATAATTAGCATATTCATCTCTTATTATATAGGATTATCCTATCTAATAAAGAGGGAATATGCTAATTGACCCTCACACTGTTGCAAAGATGGCGGTGCCCACAGCCACAAAATGGTGGCTCCCAGTTCCCTCAGCCCCACTGGGGCGGCAGGCCAGGCCATTCTGCGCACCTGTTTCTGTAATCCCCCAGTCCCCTCAGCCCCCAGGGCAACCTGAGGTGCAGGCAAGCCTCGGATGGCTGGCGGCTTCCCAGATGCCCAGGGCAGCCTGAGGCTCAGGTAACCAGGGTCAGCTTAGGCTTGCGCTGCCAGCAGTGGCAGCAGCAGAGGTGTGATGTGCATCACCTTTCCCTGATCTCCGGGTTGCCTCCTGCCCCTGAGGGCTCCTGGACTGTGAGAGGGGGCAGGCTGGGCTGAGGGAACCACCCCCCTCTTGTGCATGAATGTTCATGCACCTGACCTCTAGTTTATTTATATGTTTTTCTACTCTAATCTATGAAACTCTGCAAAAGCAGGGATTGTATTTTATGCATCTTGCATCCCAGTACCAAGCAGAGTAATACTATTACTTGCTGACTAAAGAGTTAATAAAAATAAAAAATATCACATTTTATCCAGAAAGTATCCCTGGCAAAGTAAAAAGCATAAGGATATGTAGAGAAACTGAAACTTGGAGAGGTAAAGCAATCTCCCACACTCAATCTAGTGGCACTCGCTGGGGCTAGGTGGCAGGACTTTTCTTCCCAGCCTCACCAGGAAGGGCATTTTAGAGAACAGAGCACTGGCCAACACACTGTTAGACCAGTCAGAGGCCTGGATCTGCATTAACTTGTATTAACACAGAAAAATCCCTGACTTCATTTCTTCATCCATAAGATAACTCTAACTCTGTTAAATGTACAGAGTTATGAAGGCTCAGCTATTACTGTGTTTTATAAATTCTAAAGCTCCATATACAAATGCAAAGTATTATTATCTAACGGGCCAACAACTCACCACCTTTCTGGAGCCTCCTCCTTCTTTCATCACCCCCACATCAATTAACTACCAAGTCCCGCTGATTGACCCAGCAGGGCCTTACATATTCATTACCTCTTTTTAATCACCACTAAACTACCCTGACTCAGCTCCATCCAATTTCACCAAGATTAACTACATAATCGAACTGCTGCCCTGCTGCTAGCCCACCTCCGTTCCCGCCAGTACACCCTGGAGTGTCCCAGCTCCACTTGAAAGCTTTCAATGGCCTTTCATTGTATTTTCCAGTACAAACTCGGTGAACTAATCATCAAGCTATCTGGCTCTCGATGCTTGTCTGATCCTATTAAGCACACACGCACACACTACTTTTGTGCATTTTACATAATAGGCAACTTAGCCATTTGCTCTTTTCTAGCACCTGTGTTTCCAAAGATAAATTTGTACCACACCTGGAATATCTTTCCTACTCGGCTCTAAAACTTACCTAACGTTTTAATGTTTTGCTCAAAAATAAGTTTCTTCGAAGTCTATCTAAACTGACTTACCAGCTGGAAGGTAACTCTCCCTCTTGTAATTTATCTGTTTTCTTAAGACTTCCTGCTTTATGATGTAGTTATGGATATGCCTTCTAGTGCTTACCAGAAGTTCCTTTGAAATAAGATTTATGTAACAGTCATAATAAGAATAAAATTAATTAACACTTCCTATCACATTTAGGAAATTTTATAAAGCTCCTTTTTTGTCTTCCTCTCTATTGCCTATCAGAATCCCAATTTCTTAGGATAAATAGTAGAGCTGTTTGTTTTTAAAGAAAGGTAAATTAAACTGCATATGAATTGAGCTTTCTATAATATACCTTAAACTTAACGGAGCTATATCTAGAGCTTCCAAAGTCCAACAAATAGGTTCATATTTCAGAAATTAAAAAGAAATAGCATAAGCCAAAACTATTCAGATATTTCAGATTCACCTGTTCATCAGGCATATTTTTAGACTACAAAAAATTAAACAGAGGAAACAAACAATTATAGTACCGAATTATGTAAGGGTAAAAAATTAACTAGAGAAGACGTATGTTTCTATCATTTATCAGTTCATGACACTTTGAAGAGAATGTGACAGCTTACAAGACAACAAACTTACTCATTCTCCATAATTTCTGAAAACTCATGCAAGTGTGGCAGGCCAACCACAGAGTGACCTCTCATGTGTATCAGCCATGACAATTATGGTTGCAATAAAAATATTCTCCAAATTTTAATAGAGTCCAAATAGTTTTTAGGAAATAGCTAGCCTAATATTTTCATATTTAAGAAGACATATTTCACAAATTATTGAACTAATTTGTGGACCTAAATAAAATTGTCCAAAATGTTTATCTTATAGCATAAAAAATGGTACAAAATGAATATGGTACAGAGGTTAAGGCGACATGAAAGGCTAAGTGCTAACAAGAGTCAGCATGGTGACACAAGAAAAAAGACTGCTGCAAAGCCATCCGACCTCTCCATCCTCTTTTGGTGAGTTCCACTTTTGTCTTCAAAAAGTTACTGAGTTGCCCTATGAATGTTCAGTCCTATGACTCAAATCTGGGAAGCAATGATAAAAATCAAAGCTCATTATAAGCATCTGAAATAATTTTAAATAAAATACAAAAGAGCCTTTAAAGTATTTATCCAGTAACTTACATTGGAAATAATCTTTGTTGTTATACTAATTTCATAGTTATTTAATTTGGGATAAATCAGGTTCTACAGACATGTCCCTATCATTGGCTGCCAGCAGGAGAAAATAGAGTGCTGTGATGGAATTTCCCTTTATTCTTAATTTCCTATCCCATAGCCAAGCTCTATTAGCCAGTCTAGGAAAGAGAAAGGAGGAATGAAGTGTGAAAGCTCTCCAGCTAATCCTCACCACAATTCCACATCCTCCCAATCACTGTTGTTTCTCATGACATAACTCTGCATTAGTTTCTCACTTTACTCAGAAAACAAGCTATCAGTGGCTTAACATGTGCAGGCTTTTATAGATATAGAAATTTTACCGTCATGTACTCCTGAAACCAAATAATTAACAACTAATCTAAGAATACAAGCAATTTAGAAAGATTATCTTCATCCAGTTCTTGAAATAAAATATGCACCTAATAAAAATCAACCACACTGTTACTTACCTACACAAATTTCATTAGATTATACAGAATTGTGTAGGTTTATGGAACATGAAGGTAGCTCTTCTCTAAACAGTATTCACTGATAATCACTCTCTCTTTCTCATGATAATAATAAAATTTACAGAGCATTCTTACCTTGGAAAGGATAAAACATAATAATATACCCTCATTATCTGCTATCTCCAAAGAAGAAATTATTTCTCAATACTGTTATGGTAAATGATTATCTTTTAGGAAATAATCCCACACTAGCACAAGATGCTTTGACAGGTCTTTCTCATCTTTCATTTCTATTACTGTGACTACATGGCCATATCCATCAATCACTTTAGCAAACACCACCAAATCACAATGCAATTACATACAAGCCAAGAGATATTTTCAAAACCATACAGGCACACTATTATTCATCTTTTATAGACAGACTATCAAATTCAACATGATAAGATTTCAGAGAAATAGATAAAGGTAAGGTAACTTTTCTAGTCCTAGAAGCAAAATAGATTTAATTTGTCTAATAAATATGAGTGAACAACAACTTTAATCTTTTATTATAGTTTATACTTTTAAATTTAATAAGAATATTTTTGAACTATGAAAATATTTTTAAATTACTTATTTTTACTTGTAATTTTTAAGATAATTCATTGATAGCTTCTCTTATTTACATAATTAGGAAAATAATTTGCCATACAAATCAAGTAATATTTGTAACATATATATATGTTACAATATATATACACACACATATATTACAGTGCTTGTGTCTTATTTTAATGCTTAAATTATCCTGTATAAATGAATAATCAATATTATTGATTCTTCACTCTTATTAAAGTAGAAACATAATTTTCCCAAAAGGTTGAGAGCACCCCCTAGTGGCAGATTCTTTGGAGGAAAAAAATACAAATGAATCAGTAATTAAGAGAAATGCTATTACAATGAAAATATCTTTTGTTAAAATTGACCAAGTTCTGCTCAGCCACTCAATGATTTCAGGTAATATCCAACCTAGAAAAATTCAAAATGTGACCAAAGAATATTGATAAGTCTTGGAAGTTCCCCGTGAGGAGATCTGACATGCAGCAGTTTCCAGGTAGCAAGAGCAGCAATGTCAGAAACGGAGGAAATCTCAGAGATGACCTAGTGCAGTGCCCTGTCCAATATGGTAATCAGCAGCCAACTGTGTTGATTAAGCATCTGAAATGTTGCTAGTGTGACTAAGCAACTGAATTTCAATTTTTTTTATTTTATTTCAATTTAAATAGCCATATATGGTTATTTGCTTCTGTTTGGATAACACAGATTTAGTCCTACTTGCTATTGGACTCCATTCTGTTGGCTGAGAGAATGGCGCCAGGTGTTACACCAGTGGTGTCAGACCAGGCCTCAGTAGATGAGTTATGGCTAGGAAAGAATTCAGAGCCAAGATGCAAACTATAAGAAAATTTATTTAGAAAGTCACAGAAATCGAAGTGAGTAGTAGAAAAAATGGGCTCAGAAAATAAGTTACAGAGGCAAAAGAAGGGCCCCTGAAGTTTAGGAAAGAGAAGGCAAGGGGGGAAAAAGAGAGAGAGAAAGAGAAAGCAAGGAAAATGTGCTGGTGGCGAGGTGGGGTAAGGGTGGTGGAGGGCATGCTCCCAGGAGGGAGAGCATTGTGTCCTCCCTCCTAAGGGCTTTTAAGGGCGGGGATTTTAGGGGGGATCCTAGGGGAGGATCTCAATAGAATATCCATCAGGGTTCCAGGTGATTAGTTGGTGGCAGGGAGCATTGGTCAATGCAGCTGGTCCTAAAGTTAGCCATGGCATTCCTTGTCTGGTTTTGCTGCTTTTCTGGGCTTGGAGCTGAAACACAACTGAGGGCTAGCCCTGGTGACCTCCTAAACCTGGCCCATGGTCCTTGCTCTGCTCACGTCTGTCTAACTGCCTATCATGGAGGCATGCAAAAGTACTACTGTGAGCACACAGAGTTTTTAGTAGAGGCTGAAAGTACAGAAAAGGGTTCTGAAGACAAAGATTGAGCTGAATCTGAAAGTATGAATAGAGGATATAATACACAACATAAGAACCTAACCATTCAATCCTTTATTTACAAAGTATTTGATCAGCACAATCTGGGAAACAGTGGCCCAGAAGAAAAGGGATAAAAGCAGTAGCCTTAAAAAGTGAGAATGGAAAATGAATAAGAAAGTAAAAAACTAGGAAGCTATAGCAGGAAATTCAGAACTCATAATCTTAGAGAAGGCATTGGCCCAGTGAATAACCAAGCCCAATTTGTGATCATACATTGTCATACAGGTTAATACAGTAGAGGCTCTCATATACATATTTGAATCACATTAGTACATGGGTCATTAATATAAAGACCAACCAGATTTCCCCAAGTTATGCAAGTTAGTTAAACTCTCTAAGCCTTGGTATTTACCTCATTTATAAAATGGAAATATTAATAGTGTCTTGCTAATGGGATAGTCATGAGAATTAAATGATAAAACATACAGCTTTCATTGTTTTTAGTACGCAGTAATCATATCTAATAAACGAGTAATATGTAAATTGACAATCACTTCAACACACAAGATGGCCATCACAAAATGGCTGGCAGAGGAGGGCAGTTGTGGGCAATCAGGCCTGCAGGGGAGGGCAGTTAGGGTTTACTGGGCCAGCAGGGGAGGGCAGTTTGGGGTGACCAGGCCTGCAGGGAAGTACAGTTAAGGGCAGCAGTTAGTCATTGATCAGGATGATAGGGGATGGTTAGGGGGTGATCAGGCTGGAGGCAGAAGCGGTTAGGGGCAATCAGGCAGGCAGGCGAGCGGTTGGCAGCCAGCAGTCCTAGATTGTGAGAGGGATTTCCGACTGCCCACGAGGGGTCCCAGATTGGAGAGGGTGCAGACTGAGCTGAGGGATACACGCATACCCCACCCCTGTGCATGAATTTCGTGCACCAGGCCTCTAGTCCTCCAATAATAAGCATCACTATAGTGTCTACTACAAATAACAAAAAAGGAGTTTCAGTTAACATTTAAATTACCTACAGGGTAGAAGAAGTCTGGAAGGAAATAGAGCTAAGCCCTTAATGAATAAGAGTTTGCAAGTGAATTGAAGCTGAAATGGTCTGCAACTTAAGCAGTAGGCTAGGAAGAAGGAAAAGTTTGTAAAGGGAGTCAGAAGTCAACTCTGGGGAAAGAGACTGTATAAGGCTGCTCAATGCAGTGAACTATGACAGTAAGTACTTTTAACATTCCACTCCCAATGAAAATGCCCTTATGCTACACCGAATGATTGTGTCTCTCTCCCTTCCCCCACCCCACCCCACCATTCATAGGTTGAAACCTAATCCCTAATGGGAGGCTATTAGAAGGTGGGTCCTTTGGGAGGTGATTAGATCATGAGCATGGGGTCCTCATGATCGAACTTAGTGCCCTTCAGAAAGAGACCAGAGATTGTATCTGCCAAGGCCTTGATTTTGGACTTTGCCATCCTACAGAACTACGAGAAATAGATTTCTGTTGTTTATTTATCACAGAGTCTATTGAATTATTTCAGCAGCCTGATGGGATTAAGACATCTTGTGTATCTTTGAGCTGGGCTTCCTAAGGTTGAGGCAGATTAGATCAACAGCATCACTTGGGAGTTCATTTAAAAATATTCCATATTTCACTATGCTGGAAATGGTTCTCATTGCAGCAGATGTCTTTTTATAGCACTTTTCATGTGTCAGAGTCTGAGACAACAAGGTACTATGCCACTCAGCTTATTAAAAACTTCTTCAGCCCAGCCAGCATGGTTCAGTAGTTGAGTGTTGACCTATGAACCAGGAGGTCATAGTTTGAGTCCTGGTCAGGGCACATGCCCGAGTTGTGGGCTCCATCCCAAGTGGGGAAAGGGATGGGATGCAGGAGGCATCCAATCAATGATTCTCTATCATCATTGATGTTTCTATCTCTCTTCCTTTCCCTTCTTCTCTGAAATCAATAAAAATATATTTTAAAATACACACACACACACACACACACACACAAATAACTTCTTCAACAAAGAAGTTAGATACAGAATAATTGCTCAGACACCTTATGCAGTTAATTAATCATTACCATGGCTAGTAAATTTCATGACTAGGACCAGCAATAAAATATGGAGAAGACTTGGCTCAGTCCTCAGTAGATTAAGCTATCATGACACTAATGGTGTATTCTCTGCATCAAGAAGACAATAAAGAACATTCAGTCTTTATGAACAAGTTTGCTATATTGTTTATATAGGTTACATACTAAAACACTATATAAATTTGAAAGACAGATTTATATTGTTTTTACTTCCTCATTATTTTTATCTTGTATTGTTAAATGAGATCTTACAAATAGATGAAAGCATTAGGAGATTACCCAAAAGGAATACAGAACTTATTTATTTATTTATTTATTGTTTTTATTTTTTAAAATTAAGGTGTTATATGTGTACATATCTTACCATTGGCGCTTCCCCCACCACTCCCATATATGCCCTCCCTCCCCAGAATATTTTGTCCATTGGTTTTGCTTATATGCATGCATACCAGAATTTATTTTTAATGAGTAGGAGCATAAGAAGAATAAATGTAAATTAATGTAGCAGGAATTATAAATCAAGGTATAATATCAAATTGTGTTTAAAAAAAAAAAAAAGCCCACCTCAGTTGACAGAGATATAAATCATGGGAAAGATTAAACATGAAATTACTATCACCCCTCTAACAGAATAGACTTCTGCTTAATCAATGCCACAGCAGAGTTTAAAAGTAATGACTTCATAGCTACCTGAACCACATGAACACGGTTGGAGTTAAAGAACATTAATATACCACCTTAATTACATTATTAAAATATAGGAGGAATTATACTGAACAGATTTCCACTTTAGGGTACTTGTAATTTCTATCTTCCTTATCCTCCACAAACATAAATACAACTCAGAAAGTGTTGCACAAACAAAAATAACAACACTACTTTCATCAATGATCTATTGCATAAAGAAGTCAACTAACATTGGTCATCTATAATAACTTAGCAAGTTTATCAAGCAAGGTGCTTACTTCCAATTGGGGCAATTAGACCTATGAGTATGCACAATTTACAATAAATCATGAACATGAGATCCTCAACACAGGTCCAATTTGAAAACATACATTAACCAAACTGGATGGGTGGGGGATCCACATATCTCATATGAATCTATCACTTAGCATTTTAGTGACCCTGATGAGCTCTCTTTTGGCTCCTCTAGTTCTCATGAATTAAATTAAGTCAAGCTGTAAAGCAATGCAGACCTTATGATTCCAGAGACTGTGAGTCACCAATGGAAGGAGTCCAAATGTTTAAATTTCCACTGACCTCCAAACCAGAGGTTTAAAATCTAGAGAAATAAAGACATTAGCTGTAGCCTTATGAAACATTCAAGGCTGCTACGCTGCCTTCATTTTATTAGGAATTTGCTACAGGCTCCGTATGACAAATTTAACAAGGATACTTTAAATCTTTTAAGCTTTGAAGAAAGATCCAGAAAATAGATTAGCTATGAAGAAATTCAATTTGGAACTGGAAGCTAAGGAGTAATGTGTTTATATACATTTAGTATTACCGAAGAAAACAAAAGCCTATTATGGAAGATCACAAGCTTCACTGATTATTAAAGAAATACGTTCTGATTTCAAACAGTGGTTACAAAGCCTTTTACCTTACATCAGCTTTTGCCAAAGTCTTTAAAAAACACTAATGTTGAGCCGCACACAGACCACCTGTCCAAGGAGCAGAGCCGTGTGAGCAGCCCACCCCGTCTGAGGAGCAGCAGCTGCACAAGCAGCTTGCCCCCTATCCCGTGTCCAAGGATCAGCAGCCAAGCAAGCAGCAGCCCCATGAGCAGCCTGCCCCCATCTGCGGAGCAGCACCTGTGTGAGCAGCCCACCCCCATCTGAGGAGCTGCAGCCGTGTGCAGCCCACCCGTCTTAGGAGCAGCAGCAGCCTTGTGAACATCCCGCCCCCGTCCAAGGAGCAGCAGCCTGCCTCCGCCAGCCAGAGGAGCCACAACTGCTGTGAGCAGCGCCCACCAGAGGTTCCATCACCAACTAAGGAGCAGCGTCTGTCACGACCACCAGAGGAGCAGCCCCTGCACGACTCGACACCTAGATCCTTCGGTTAGAGCAAAAACCGAAGGAAAGAAAAGGAGGAATCGCCAGAAAAGCAGCAAAGTGGAATGGAGGCGTATGATATGTTGGAAAAAGAAATCAGAATAAGAGTCATACAGTTCATAAACTGTATGGGGGGGAAAATCAACTTATATAAGAATCAAGAAAAAATATTGATACAGCTGCAATACAAAAAACCATGAAAAGTTTCAACAGTAGATTAAGAGAAGCGGAGGACCAAGTTAGCAAATTGAATCTTTTCAAAAGAAGATAGAAGGAAGGCCAAAAGACATATGAAAACATGCTCAAAGTCACTAATTATTTGAGAGATGCAAATCAAAACGACAGTGCAGTACCATCTCACACCTGTCAGAATGGCAACCATCAACAAAACAACAAGAAAGCCCACTGTATAGGAGAAAATATTTGCAAATGTTATCACTGATAAAGATTTAATCTCCAACATCTACAGGGAACTTATACAACTTAATAAAAGGAAGATAAATGATACAATAAAAAAATGGGCAATGGACCATCAACAAATCAACAAACAACAAGTGCTGTCAAGGATGTGGAGAAAAAGGAACCCTTCTGAACTGCTGGTGGGAATGCAGACTGGTGCAGCCACTGTGGAGAACAGTATGGAGTTTCCTCAAAAAACAAAAACAAAAAAACATGGCCCATATATGGTATGTGCTGTCTACAAGAGACCCACCTCAGAACAAGGGACTCACACAGACTGAAAGTGAAGGGATGGAAAAATATATTTTAGGCAAATGGAAATTTAAAAAGCTGGGGTAGCAATACTTATATCTGACAAAACAGACCTCAATGTGAAGGCCATAACAAGAAATAAGGAAGGCCACTTCATAATACTAAAGGGATCAATACAACCCTGGTAAACATATATGCACCCTATATAAGAGCACCCAAATACATAAAAAAACAACTCCTAGAATATGTCAAGGCAGAGATCGACAACAATACAATCATAGCAGGGGACTTTAATAACCCTCTAACATCACTGGATAAATCCTCTAGACAAAAAATCAGCAAAGAAACAGCACTCCTAAATGACTCACTAGATCAGATGGACTTAACTGACATCTTCAGAACATTTCACCCCCAAGGCATGGAATATACGTCTTCTCAAGTGCTCATGGGACATTTTCAAAGATAGACCACATACTGGGTCACAGGCAAAGTCTCTCTTAAAAATTAAGAAGACTGAAATCACATCAAGCAACTTCTCAGATTATAATGGCATAATATTAAAAATAAACTACAATAAAAACAATAAAATTAGAAACTGAATAGAATGTTATTAAACAATGATTGGGTAACCAAAGAGATCAAAGAGAAAATTAAAAATTAAAAATTTTGGAAAAGAATGACAATGAAAACACAATAATCCAAAATCTATGGGACACAGTGAAAGCAGTCCTGAGAGGGAAGTTCATAGCTCTACAGGCCTATCTCAAAAAACAAGAAAAAAATGGTACAAAATTAGCTAACTCTACAACTTAAAGAATTAGAAAAAGAAAAATAAGAAAAGCCCAGAAGGAGCAGAAGGAAGGAGATAATAAAGATCAGTGCAGAAACAAATGATATTGAGACAAAAAAACAACAACAACAATACAAAAGATCAACAAAACCAAGAGCTGGTTCTTTGAAAGGATAAACAAAATTGATGAACCTCCAATCAGGCTCACCAAGAAGCAAAGAGAGAGGACCCAAATAAACAAAATTAGAAGTGAAAGAGAAATAACAGATCCCACAGAAATACAAGGGATTATTAAAAAAAATACTATGAACAACTATATTCCAACAAACTAGACAACCTAGAGGAAATGGACATATTAGAAATATACAACCTGCCGAAACTGGTTTGGCTCAGTTGCTAGAGCGTCAGCCTGCGGACTGAAAGGTCCCAGGTTCGATTCCGGTCAAGGGCATGTACCTGGGTTGCGGGCACATCCCCAGTAGGAGGTGTGCAAAAGGCAGCTGATCGATGATTCTCTCTCATCGATGTTTCTTACTCTCTATCCCTCTCCTTTCCTCTCTGTAAAAAAATCAATAAAATATATTTTTTTAAAAAGAAAGTAATATACAACCTTATAAAACTCAATCAGGAAAAATCTAAAAATCTCAATACATATAGAGGAAATTGAAGCAGTCACCAAAAAGCTTCCAACAAACAAAAGCACGGAGCCAGAAGGCTTCACAGAGGAGTTTTACCAAACATTCAAAGAAGAACTAAATCTATCCTCCTTAGACTATTGCAAAAAATTCAAGAAGAAGCTACACTTCCAAGCTCATTCTATGAAGCCAGCATTACCCTAATACTAAAACCAGATAAAAACAACACAGTGAAAGAGAATTACAGGCCAATATACCTCATGAATACAGATACCAAAATCCTCAACAAAATTCTAGCAAATTGGATCCAACAGTACATGAGTATGACCAAGTAGGATTTATCCTGGGGATGCAAGGATAGTACAATAAGCACAAATCAATAAATGTGGTTTATTAATAATAATGCAGCAAAATGGGACTATAGGGGTCATACCTCAACATAATAAAAGCCTTATATGACAAACCTGCAGGCCACATCATACTCAATAGCTGCAACAATCCTGGGAAAGAAAAATAAAGTACCGTATTTGCCGGCATATAAGACGATTTTTTGGCCCTGAAAAATATGCCTCCAAGTGGGGGGTAGTCTTATACGGCGAGTATATAACAAACTCTGTATTTTGAGTGGAAATGTTAGGGGGTCGTCTTATACGCCCAGTCTCTTATACCCCGGCAAATACGGTATTTTTCAGGGCCAAAAAATCGTCTTATACACCGGCAAATACGGTAGGTGGGATCTCAATACCAGATTTCAAGCTGTACTACAAAGCCACTGTTCTCGAAACTGCCTGGTACTGGCACAAGAACAGACATATAGACTAATGGAATAGAATAGAGAACCCATAAATTGACTTAAACCACTATGTTCAATTAATATTTAACAAAGGAGGCAAGAACATACAATGGAGTCAAGACAGTCTCTTCAATAAATATCAGTGCAGAAATAAATGATATTTATAAATGTTGGGAAAATTGGACAGCTACATACAAAAAAAACAAAACTAGACCACCAACTTACACCATACACAAAAATAAACTCAAAATGGATAAAGGACTTAAACATAAGACAGGAAACCATAAAAATACTAGAGGAATACACAGGCAGCAAAATCTCAGACATATGCTGAAAGAACTTCTTCACTGATACTGCCCCTAGGGCAATGGAAGCTAAAGAGAAAATAAACAATGGGACTAAATAAAAATAAAAAGCTTCTGTACAGCAAAAGAAACCATAAACAAAACAAGAAAGCCCACTGCATGGGAGAACATATTTGCCAATGTTATGACCAAAAAGGGTTTAATCTTCAACATTTACAGGGAACTCATACAACTTAACAAAAGGAAGATAGCCGAAACCGGTTTGGCTCAGTGGTAGAGCGTCGGTCTGCGGACTGAAAGGTCCTGGGTTCGATTCCGGTGAAGGGCATGTACATTGGTTGCGGGCACATCCCCGGAAGGGGGTGTGCAAGAGGCAGCTGGTCGATGTTTCTCTCTCATCGACGTTTCTAGCTCTCTATCTCTCTCCCTTCCTCTCTGTAAAATATCAATAAAATATATATTTAAAAAAAAACAAAAAAACAAAAGGAAGATAGACAACCCAATCAAAAAATGGACAACAGACACTTTCAAAAGAGAACATAAGTAAGGCCAAGAGACATATGAAAACTTGCTCAAAGTCACTAATCATCTGAGAGATGCAAATCAAAACGACAGTGCAGTACCATCTCACACCTGTCAGAATGGCTATCATCAACAAATGACAAGTGCTGGTGGGAATGCAGACTGGTGCAGCCACTGTGGAAGACAGTATGGAGTTCCCTCAAAAAGTTAAAAATGGAACTCCCATTTGAACCAGTGATCCCACTTGTAGAAATATATCCCAAGAAACTAGAAACACCAGTCAGAAAGGATATAGGCACCCCTATATTCATAGCAGCACAATTTACAATAGCCAATATTTGGAAACAGCCTAATTGCCCACTAGCAGATGAGTGGAATAAAAACTGTGGTATATCTACACAATGGAATACTATGCTGCAGTAAAAAAGAAGGCATTCTTAACAACAGCATGGATACAAGTGGAGTGTATTATGCTAAGCAAAATAAGCCAGTCAGAGAAAGATAAATATCACATGATCTCACTCGTTTATGAAATATAATGAACATAAACTGATGAACAAAAACAGATTCAGAGACAGAGAAACATCAATCCGACCGTCAAAGTTCAGAGGGAAGGTAGGGGAAGGTGAGGGTAAAGGGGAGAGATCAACCAGAGGTCACATATGCATGCATATAAGCCTAACCAATGGACACAGATACCAGAAGGGTAAGAGCATAAGTGAGGGGTGGGGGGAAGGCAATGGCAGGATAAGGATACATATGTAATACCTCAATCAATAAAGAAAATACTAACAAACAAAAAAATACACTAAAAAAGAAATAATCTTCTAATAATTTTGTTTTAAAATTTTTAATACACAAAAAACTGTATTTGATACAGTTATTGGATAAGCTGCACATAATAGTATGCCTCTCTCTAAAGGCCAGACAGTCCACAGACACCACTTATGTACGAAAACACTGATGGGAAAGTGATGCATAAACATACAATTAGTGTGTTTTACACTAAAGACATGACTTATGCTAGAATTTTTTCCTAGTAATTTCAACATACTATGTTTTAACTTTTATCACATATTGAAAATTTTTCTATAGCTGGTTTTGCTCAGTGGATACAGCATTAGCCTGCAGACTGAAGGGTCCCAGGTTCTATTCTGGCCAAAGGCACATGCTTGGGTTGCAGGCTCGATTCCCCAGGAGGAGGCTTGCAGGAGGCAGCCGATCAATGATTATCTTTCATCATTGTTGTTTCTATTTCTCTCTCTCCCTCTTCCTTCCTCTCTGAAATCAATAAAAATATTTCTTTTAAAAAAAGAACCAGCAGCTCTTCCTTTTAAAAAACTTGAAATTTTCTTCTAGACATTACTTTATATGTGTGAATTTTTTTTCAATATTCTAATACAAGCTTATGTGTTTTTTTCTGTTTTTACTGATGTTCTATCAATAATGATAATTTCTTAATTTCTCATGGTCACATGAGTTTTAAAAATGTTATTTAAGTTAAACACACGTATACATTACACACCTCAATTTTGGAGACAATAAATTCTGATGTAACTATTTTTAAAATTCAAAAGTTAACATGAACTCTGAAGAAAAAGTTGATGTAAGCATAATTTCCTATACTTAGAAAAAGTTGATGTAAGCATAATTTCCTATACTTAGTTTGAATCCTTCAAAACTCAGTATGACTGCATTTACCTTTTAAAATTTACTAGCAAGTTCATTACAGATAGATTTATACACCCTTGTTTATAGGGAAAGAAATTTTACACAACCTTTTTTGTTAAGTGGTAGGACAATATATACTACCGTATTTGCTGGCGTATAAGAGGACTTTTTGGCCCTGAAAAATATGCCTCCAAGTGGGGGGTAGTCTTATACGGCGAGTATATAACAAACTCTGTATTTTTTAGTGGAAATGTTAGGGGGTCGTCTTATACGCCCAGTCTCTTATACGCCGGCAAGTACGTATTTTTCAGGGCCAAAAAATCGTCTTATACGCCGGCAAATACGGTAAATATTTTAGTAAAATATTGCACAATTTACAAGTTACAATAAAGAATTTGCTGTTGCTGCGAAGTTGGGCGAGTGCAGTTATGACTAATTTGTAGCAGTTCGGGGTTCTAGTCCCCCTCATCTGTGAGGGTGAGAACCGGTCCCAGACCAACCTTGGGCATGTGAAGTTTGTCTGCAACAGCTATAGGGGTGCAGCAGCCTGACTTCTAAGTGCAGACCCAGGAGGCCCCAGAGCCAGTGCACCTGGTGGACAGCATCAAACCACATCAGAAGAACACCACCCAACTACCTCCACAGTGACACAATCAAGGGGGCAGACTCAGTGGGTACCGCACCCTAATGAAGTAAGTCCTGCCCTGTGGAAAGGACCCCTACACAGCTAATCATCCACAGTGGCCGATGACAGCTGACAGTCCTTGCAGTAGACTGGCCTGGGAGTTAAATCCCTCCCATTGATATCTAACAGCAATCAAGACTCAACTACAACAGGAGAGTCTACACAGCCCAGAGGAGGAGTGGTTGCACCACTGGAATGCCCCGCTTGGTAATCAGGGAGGCTGAGCCACTGGATTCTATGGGACACCTACCATAATAGGTCACTCTACCAAGCTCAGGAGACATACCAGCTCTACCTAATATACAGAAACAAACACAGGGAGTCTGCCAAAATGAAGAGACAAAGAAACACACCCAAAATGAAGAACAGAACAAAACTCCAGAAAAAGAAATAGCAATCTGTCAGATGCAGAGTTCAAAATACTGTTATAAGGATGCTCAAAGAACTTAGTGAGAACCTCAACATCATAAAAAAATACCAGTCAGAAATGAAGGACGCACTAACTGAAATAAAGAATTTACAGGGAATCAACAGTAGGGTAAGGCCAATAATCGAAGCAATGATTTGGAATATAAGGAAGTAAAAAACACCCGATCAGAAGAGCAAAAAGAAAAAAAAAATTTTAAATGAGGATACTGTAAGGAGCCTTTGCATATCAACATTTGCATCATGGGGATGCCAGAAGTAGAAGAGAGAGCAAGAAATTAAAAAGCCATTTGAAAAAGTAATGACAAAAAAATTCCCTAACTGGGTGAAAGAACCAGATATACAAGACTAGGAAGTGAGAGTTCCAAGCAAGATGAACCTAAAAGGGCTTACACCATGACACATTGTAATTAAAATGCAAAAGATTAAAGTCAAACAGAGAATCTTAAAAGCAGCAAAAGAAAAGCATTTAGTTACCTACAAGGGAGCTCCCATAAGACTGTCAGCTGATTTCTCAATAGGAACTTTTTCTTCATATATATATATATATATATATATATAAACATATATTATTGATATTTTACAGAGTGGAAGGGAGAGAGCTAGAGAGCTAGAAACGTTGATGAGAGAGAAACAACAACCAGCTGCCTCTTGCACACCCCCTACCGGGGTTGTGCCCGAAACCAATGTACATGTCCTTGACCAGAATAGAACCCGGGACCCTTCAGTCCGCAGACCGACGCTCTACCACTGAGCCAAACCGGTTTCGGCATGATTTCTCAATAAGAACTTTGCAGGACAGAAAGAAATGGCAAGAAATATTCAAAGTGATAAAAAACATGGACATACAACCAAGATTACTCTACCCTGCAAAGCTATCATCCTATATCTGTGGTCAGCAAACTACAGCTCGCAAGCCTCTCCTTTGAATGTGACTCTTCCACAAAAATACCACGGCCTGGGTGAGTCTATTTTGAAGAAGTGGTGTTAGAAGAAGTTTAAGTTGAAAAAATTTGGCTCGCAAAAGAAATTTCAATCGTTGTACTGTTGATATTTGGCTCTGTTGACTAATGAGTTTGCCGACCACCATCCTATATAATAAAGAGGTAATATGCAAATTGACCATCACTCCAACACAGTAGATGGCTGCCCCCCATGTGGTCAAAGCTGGCTGCCACAAGATGGCAGGCAGGGGAGGGCAATCAGGGGTGACCGGGCAGGAAGGGGAGGACAGCTGGAGGAGAACAGGTCTGCAGGGGAGGGCAGTTGGGGGAGACCAGGCTTGCAGCGGGGGGACAGTTGGGGGCAACCCAGCTGGCAAAGGAAGGAAGTTAGGGGTTACTGAGCCTGCAGGGGAGGGCAGTTGGGGGTGACCAGGCTGGCAGGGCCCCAGCCAGCAATGCCCCTGATGGCCTCCACCACCCTGATTGGCCTGGAGCCCCAATCTCCTGCAGCTGCACCCCCGCCCAGCTCCATCCCAGATCGGCCGCCTCCACCCCGATCAGGGCAGGGTTGGCAGCCAACCACCCACGGCCCCTCCCCTAGGCCGTTGGCCCCTAATCAGCACCCCCAACCCACCCAATTCTGGGGTGGGTGGGAGCATGGGCTGGCCAGCCCACGGTCCACAGCCCCTCCCCATGGCCGGCCCCACCCCCAATCAGCCCTCCAACCCCAATCAGGGGCAGGGCCCACCAGCCAATCACCCGTGGCCCCTTCCCCCAGCCAGCCCAACCCTGATTGGGGGCCCTGATCAAGCCCTGATCCAGGCAGACTGGCCAGCTGGCCAACCTTCCACCATCTCCTCCTCCCAACAGGCCCAGCCCCCATTTGCCCTAATTGGGGCCAGGCCAGCTGGACCCCACACATGCACAAATTCGTACACTGGGCCTCTAGTAGTCAATAATATTGCAATAATTATGTTTGGTGTTAGATTGGTGCAGGATTTATTGGGGTGACCACGTAGTAAGTTATATAATGTCTAATCAGGAGGTGTATAACTGAAACTGATATAATATTGCATGGCAACTGTAATTGAAAATTTTTAATGATTTAAATTTAAAAGATTTTAAGTAAAAAAAATTATTGTTTATATATAACTTGAGGTATAGATGTCATGCTCTATATACAAAAAAAACTTTGTGGCTTCCAAAGAGGAATATATTAATAGCCTAACAATGACAGCAAAACTTTCTAATTTAAACTATAAGTGTTTCCATGCTTTATTTTTAAATGCCCTCTCATTCCTATACTCCCAAATCTCACTCTGCACTTGTGACAGCCACAAGTGTAATTTTTAAAAAATATTTTTTATTGATTTCAGAGAAGAAAAGGGCAAGAAAACATCAATGATGAGAATCATTAATCGGCTGCCTCCTGCATGGCCCACACTAGGGATTGAGCCCACAACCCAGATATATGACCAGGAATCAAACCGTGACCTCTTGGTTCATAGGTTGACGTTCAACCACCGAGCCACACCAACTGGGCACACAGATGTAATTTAAAAACAAAACAAACAACAACAGAGAAATACCATCACTTTGTTATTTATGGCAGTTTTATAGATAAATCAACAGAAATTAGGAAATAAGAGGACTATTCATTCCTATCTTTCCTATTCCAGACATAAAACTAAACATGGAAAGAAAAATAATATAATCATTAAAAACTTTCAGTTTCCTTTGACCAACTAACACATTTGCTGTAAAAACTTACCATGCAAATAAATTTTAGCATTTAAGGATCTCTACATTGAATAAATTGACATTTACATTTATTGTGAAATATATATTAAAAAAGTACATAAAATCTACATGTATGACCTAATGAATAATTATAAAGCAAACATCTATTTTTAAGCTACCATCCAAGTCAGCAATAAAAGCCAAGACCAGAGAAGCAGAGGTCATCTCTCTTAAACATACCCCACACCCATCTTCAACACTTTGGCTTCAGTGTGCTTTGTAAATTCCAGAAGTTCATTCACTGAGAATAAAAGTAGTGCCACAAGTGTTGTAAGATGGAAGTATTTAAAATACCCATAAAATACACTAATAGGGAACATTTTCTAACATATAGAACATTTTGTTAAACTTTCCTGTGGAAAATGCCAGCAATACGTGTATTGATCTATTTAGAATTCAAATTATTGAAGTGTTTGAATGTAATTTTGTGGAACGCCACACAGGAGAGCCATAAAATACAGATTATTTGTTCCTACCACTTCCAAAAGCTGGCAGTAAAAACCAATGTCAGCACTCAAGATGGGGGGAAAAACACTAAATAATGGCCATTTCGACTCACTAGAACCTAATATTTAACTATAAATTATACAATAGCACACTGATCTTTGTAATCTTCACTGGGCTCTGACAATATAAAAGCTTAGGCAATACTCCTCAGCTCCATTCCAAATAAGAATGCTCACATAGCAGGATTACAGGATTCTGGTCCCTGAATTCTTTTTTTTCTTTTTTTTTAATATATATTTTATTGATTTTATTACAGAGAGGAAGGGAGAGAGAGAGAGCTAGAAACGTCGATGAGAGAGAATCATCGACCAGCCGCCTCCTGCACACCCCCCACAGGGGATGTGCCCGCAGCCAATGTACATGCCCCTTACCGGAATCGAACCCGGGACCTTCCAGTCCGCAGACCAACGCTCTACCACTGAGCCAAACCGGTTTCGGCTGGTCCCTGAATTCTTGCACTAGTCAGGGGTGGGCAAACTTTTTGACTCAAGGGCCACAATGGGTTCTTAAACTGGACCGGAGGGCAGGAACAAAAGCAACCTGACCATGCTGGCACTCTCATCTTGGGCTGCTGGTGAAGGAGGGAGGGGAGAGCAAGAGAACCCTCCGCTCTTTCGGCTCCGCGGGCCGGATTCGGCCCGTGGGCGGTAGTTTGCCCACGGCTGCACTAGATACTAGTGTATAGGTAATAACTGTAACATGGAACCACACTAAATGTTTATACTAATGGTTCTTATTTTAGGTAGTTCGAGTTACTAAACCTATTATTCACATTATCAGCCAAAGCAAGGTTTTAAGGAGATAAATATTAACAGATCCAAAATAAACTTAACTGTAAAATATTTAAATTGATGTCTAATTTATCTTCCTTTTTTTCCTTAGCAAAGCAAGCCTCTCAGAGCTCAATGTGACATTTAATTAAAGAATTTCAAAATACTGTTAATAAACAACATTTGAGAACCCCTTTTGAAGAAGTACTCTGAATCCAAAATGTGGACATAGATAATGCAAAACAAATGTTTCATTTATAATTTAAAATCTAGCCAAACAAATTGTTTCCCTTGCACTACAGATAGTTCCTTCCTCTAATCCTTCTCACTTATATGTCTAATACTTACTTCTCACTAACCACAGCTGCCTGGGCAATGTTATTCCTGTGGGCCATGAGATAGTAGCTGTATATAATATGCCAAATCTGTGATTTGATGGAAGGAAAAACAAACAACTGTATCACACACTCAAGGTCTTCTGTTAAGGACACTGACTGATAGAATTAAAAAGTCACAGGAAAGAAAATCCTTGAATCTCTAGGTATTCTCTCACAAATAGATTTCCTTAAATCTCTAACACTGAGATGGCTGAGCAAATGATATATCAATTTGATACAATATTAGGCAACCATTAAGAAAAAAATAAAACTATATAATATAGATTTTATAAGATATCACAAAATATTTTAAAATACTTTTACATCTGGGTGTAACTATGAAATATTATATATCTGAGCAAAACGTACATGAAGTTAATAACAAGTGAGTAAATTATAATGTGGGGACTCCTCTAACTGTCCATAATGTTTACAAAATAAATAGAAATTAGAAGGTCAAAAATGCAATGACTCCACTCTCTGAAAAACTATAAAACTATCATTAGCATCTTAGTAATCACCTCATATTTATGACCTACCCTCAACATACCAAACTTGCTATGTATTACCCTTACGGGAATGCTTCTGTGAAAGGTCACCAGATAAAACGGAAACAAGGATCTGTTTGAGTAGTCTGATTAAAAAGTGTGTGCGTGGGGGGAGAGGGGGGAAGGGGGAGAGGACGGGGAGGGAGGGGGGACGGGGATGACTACTTTATCTCAGAGCAATGTAACAGAAGTATTTTAACCACTGGCATGTTTTACTCCCATTACAAGGTATCAAATTTAACATTACTTCCTACCAAAATTAATAACTGTGTCAAACTTAAACCCCCAAAATTACAAAATGCACATAGAACACCTATATTTTAGAATTTAAGTGGAAGATAATATCAGTTTGGTCAACTTTTCATTGCATCAAAAATTACATCTCTTTTAAGAGAGAGAGATACCAGGAATCAAGGATATTCTGATACAGGTGTAGCTTCCATTATTTATTTTAGGCCTGCCTGTAAACATCACATGAGTCAAAAGTTCAATTAGGTGCCTTGAAATCACTGGTCCAATCTCAAGATGCAGAGTTACCGTAGTTTGGATTCTATGTATATGATGGTTAAAATTGCTCTTCACAATTAACTTTATGGAGAAAAGAACTGACCCTAAAATTCATATGGAAATGCAAAAGATCCCAAGTTACCAATATAAACTAGAAAAAGAACAAAGTTAGAGGACTCACACTTCCCAATTTAAAAGTTACTATAAAGTGATTGCCTAAGACTCCAATCCATCTAATTTGCAGCCCCACCCAACAGGTTGGCAGCTACTTTCCATATGAATGACCTGTCCTGGCTCAGGTTTCAGACGTTCCTAAAAGTCTTTCAAACAAGCAGCAGCTGGTGTTAATGTGCCCCATAACACTCAATAAGAGGCCCAAGACCTGCTACTTGGAGCAGCCTGCCTTTTTCCAAGGTTGGCCTCTCCTGGGCACTTCTAAGCCCAACACAAGTAGCAGCCATATGCAGATCTTCCTGTAGCTCCTTCCAGGTGGCCCCAGGCAGTGGCTAACTTTGCACCTCCCAGGAGGCCCCTGAGCCTGTGCACCTGGTGAAAAGATTCAAACCCTACCAGATTACAACTCCACACATCCACGAGTGACACACTCAGGGGAGACTCAATGAGTACGAAACGCTCCCTGAAGCAAAACCTGTATCATATGAGTGTCTCCTGTACAGCAGCTCTTCCATTGTTGTTGCAGCTGGTCCTCACACCCAATTGGACTGCAGGTCAATTCCTCCCAGTGATGCCAATAGCAATCAACTCTCAACTACAATAAGACTGTGCACACAGCCCACACAGGGACACACCTAAGAGTGCCCACCTAGCTCAGTTGACTGAGTAGGCTGAGCCACTAGGCCCTACAAGACACTTACTTCACAAGGTCACTACACCAATTCCAAGAGACATAGCAACTCTATCTAATACATAGAAACAAACAGAGGGAAGCGGCCAAAATGCAGAGAAATGTAACAAATGAAAGAAATGGAACTAAGCAAACTACCAAATACAGAACTTAAAACAATGGTTTTAAGATTGCTCAGGGATCTTACAATTTGCAATTTTAAAACAAAAGTTTTAAAAGACTTAACGAGACTTTCAAGGATCTTAAGGAGAATTTCAAAGACATGAAAAGGAGAAGTCAGAAATTAGGAATAAACTAACTGAAATTAAAAAATCATTTACAGGCACTCAACAGCAGAGTAGAGGATTCTAAAAATCAAATCAATGATCTGAAATATGAGGAAGCAAAAAACACCAAATCAGAAGAGAAAAAGATAAAAGAATCAAAAAATATGAAGATAGATAAGAAACCAAGATGACAGCATAGGTAAATGCCTAACTGCAGCCTCGCACAACAATTTCAAAATATACAACTAAAATATGAAATGGACATTATCCAGAACTACAGGAAAGTTGACTGATTGGAAATTCTACAGCTAGAAGGAAAGAGAAAACCAGAAGGAAAATCAGAGGAGCTGTAAAAGCCCAAGGTACAGAGAGACACGTGGGGAGAGGACGAGCCGGAGAGGAGGGGATGGCTGAGTGCCTGGCTGGCATTTCCTAGCGGGAAGGAGATAAAAGCTGCGGACTGTGGTGAATGCCAGTTCCGACTACACTGAACCCGAGTTCTGGGCGAGACCCTGGCGACCCAGGCTCATACAGAGGGAATGTGGGCTATAAGGCGGAAACTCAGGGGAATGGCAAAAGGCAGAGCCCTGGAGGTGCACAAGTGAATGCGCACAGAGGGCAGACTGTTGACTCTGCTGCTAGATTTGCCTAGTGGGAAGGAGACAAAAGCTCCGGACTGCTCTGATCCCACATCCAACCCCACTTCCAATTGCACTGAACCCCAGTTCCGGGCTCAGAACTGGGGGAGAGACTAGACTGTCTGGTAGCGGGTGAAACTCAAGGGCACCTTTCTCTCAGAGGTGCTTGCAGCGAGTACCAAAGGACACTGAAGAACACTGAGACTTAGGAACCTCACAGGCCAGGGCTGACAGGAAGCCAAGGCTGTAGGCTCCACCCTGAAACTCTGCCCCATCCAAGCTGAGCACAGAGCCTTTTGCAATTTTCCCAGTCTAGTCGAATAAGATGTCTCCTGGCATAGACACAGCTGATCCTCACAACCAATTGGCCTGGAGGTCAGTTCCTCCCAGTGATTCCAACAACAATCAAGACTTAACTACAACAAGGCTGTACACACAGTCCACAAAGGGGTCCACCAAGAGTGTCCACCTCAGGTAACTGGGAGGCTGACCCATTGAACTATATAGGACACTAAACACACAAAGTCATTCTACCAAGTCAGGGAAGCAGCAAAAATGCCGAGAAAACGAAACAGATCACAAATAAATGGAGGACAACAAGTGATTGGATATGGAGTTCAAAACCACGGTTATAAGGTTTTTCAAGAATTTCCTAGAAAAGGCTGATAAAATAAATGAGATCTATGAGGATATGAAAAGGGATTAACTAGAAATAAAGAAAACATTGTCTGCCGAAACCGGTTTGGCTCAGTGGTAGAGCGTCGGCCTGCGGACTGAAGGGTCCCGGGTTCGATTCCGGTCAAGGGCATGTACATTGGTTGCGGGCACATCCCCAGTGGGGAGTGTGCAAGAGGCAGCTGGTCGATGTTTCTCTCTCATCGACGTTTCTAGCTCTCTATCTCTCTCTATTCCTCTCTATAAAATATCAATAAAATATTTTTTTTAAAAAGAATACATTGTCTGAAATAAGAAATATTATACAGAGTCCTAAAAACAGAATGGAAGATCGCAAGAATCAAGTCAAAGATTTGGAACACAAAGAGCCAGAGGACACGCCTCGCAGAAGCAAGAAGAGAATCCAGAAATTTGAAAATAGTGTAAGAAACCTCTGGGACAACTTCAAGTGAACCAACATCAGAATTATGGGGGTCCCAGAAGAAGAGAGACAGCAAGATACTGAAAGAATAATGGAAGAAATAGTGACAGAAAACTTCCCCCACCTGGTGAAAGAAATAGATTTACAAGTCCAGGAAGTGCAGAGAACCCCAAACAAAAGGAATCCAAAGAGGACCACACCAAGACACATCATAATTAAACTTCCAAGAGCAAAAGACAAAGAGAGAATATTAAAAGCAGTAAGAGAAAAGCAGATAGTTACCTATAAAGGAGCACCCATACGACTGTCAGCTGATTTCTCAACAGAAACCATGCAGGCCAGACAGGAATGGCAAGAAATATTCAAGGTGATGAATAACAAGAACCTATAGCCAAAAGTACTCTACACAGCAAAGCTATCACTCAGAATAGAAGGCCAGTTAAAGAGCTTCACAAATTAAAAAAAAAGCTAAAGGAGTTCATCACCGCCAAGCCAGAATTATATGAATTGCTAAAAGGGGTTCTTTAGGAAGAGGAAGAAAATAAAGATAAAAATTATGAACAACAAATATGTAACTATCAACAAGTGAATCTAAAAACCAAGGGAAGTAAAAATCATGATGAACAATATTAACTGGTGAATATAAGAGAATCAGAGGTATGGAAGGGGAGTGGACTGATGATTCTCGGGGAAATGGGGGGAAGAGACTGAACATAAACTGTGCACCTATGGATGAGGACAATGGGGGTGGGGAAAGGGCAAAGGGAGGGGTGGGAACCTGGTGGAGGGGAGCAATGAAGGGGGGAAATGAGGAACATCTGTAATAATATGAACAATAAAGATTTATTTTAAAAAATAAAAAATTTTAAAAAATAATAATAAAGTTAGCAAAGGCATCAAAAAAAGCAACTCCATGAATGTAAATAAGAAATTGTTTGTGCGCGCCCCCCCCCCCAAAAAAAAGAATATGATGATAGTGTAAGAAGCCTCTGGGACAACTTCAAGCATACCAATATTCGCATCATGGGAGTGCCAGAAGAAGAGAGAGAGGCAAGATATTGAAAACCTACTTAAAGAAATAATGACAATAAAAGTTCCCTACTTGGTGAAAGAAAGACTTACAAATCCAGAAAGGGCATAGTCCCAAACAAGAGGAGCCCAAAGAGTCCCACACCAAGACACATCATAATTAAAATGCCAAGGGTTAAAATAAAAAAAAATAAAAAATAAAGAATGTTAAAAGCAGCAAGAGAAAAGCAGTTAGTTACTGACAAGGAAGTGTCCATATGACTGTTCACTGATTTCTCAATAGAAACCTTGCAGGCCATAAGGGAGTGGCAAGAAATATTCAAACTGATGAATAGCAAGGACCTACAACCAAGAATACTCTACATAGCAAAGCTCTCATTTAGAATTTAAGGTCAGATGAAGAGCTTCACAAACAAGAAGCTAAAGAAATTCATCACCACCAAACCAGTATTACATGAAATGTTGAAAGGCATTCTTTAATAAGAGGAAGAGGAAGAAAGGAAGGAAGGAGGAGGAAGAGAATGAGGAGGAGGGAAGGGGAAGGAAGTGAGGAGGATGAGTGGGAGGAGGAGGAGGAGGAGGAAGAAGAGGGAAAAAAACATGAAAAATGTGAGCAGTAAAATGATAATACATATCTATCAACAATTAAATTTAAAAGTCAAACAAACAAGGAATCAAATGAACAAAATTAATTGATGAATAAAATAGAGTCAACTGCTAAAAAGAAGTGTTTCTTTTGTTTTCAGTAGGTGGTGATAAAGTACAAGTTTTTGGGGTTTTTTGCACTGTTCTCACTTCTCACATCTCTCCTGAGCTGTGGAAAACACGGTGCCCTGTATTCTCTGGGCAGGGGGGCATCTCCTCTCTGTCTCAGGGCACCACCTCCGTGAGAGAATGTGGAGGGGCAAGGGGAGCAATGTAAACATGGAAAAGACTGATGAATCTCAGAAGGAAGGGGGAAGGAAAGGGAGAAGTGATTAAACAAAGATCTTATACTCATATATGCATTACCTATGGACACAGACAGTAGGGCAGTGTAGGCGGGGGGCAGGGTGGGAACTGGGTCCAGGAGGGCAATATGTGGGGGGGAAATGGAGACACCTGAAATACTCTCAACAATAAAGATTTAAATTAATAAATAAGAACCTAAGGTTCTCATTTCTTTCTTTTTTAATTAAGACTTCATCTCTTTTTAAAATATATATATATAAATTATTGATTTCAGAGAGGAAGTGTTATGGAGAGAGAGATAGAAACACCAATGATGAGAGGGAATCATTGACTGGCTGCCTCCTGCACATCCCCTACTGGGGATCAAGCCTGCAACCCGGGCATGTGCCCTTGGCTGGAATCAAACCCAGGATCCTTCAGTCTGCAGGCCAAGCTCCATCTATTGAGCCAAATCAGCCAGGGCAAGATTCTCATTTCTATATGCTCTTTTCCCCACAGAGGTTTGCAAAGTGTGGTCCCTGAACCAGAAGCAGCAGAGGGAGCAGCAGGAGCAGCAGCATCTAGGAACCCATTAGAATGCAAAGTCTCACACAGCCCAGCCCTAAATTTCCTGTGGGTCTCTTTATGGAGTTAACGCCTGCACTTCTGCAGCCACAAGGAGCAGAGAGATACAGTGAGTGTAAGCCTTCCTGCCTGAGTGGTGGGTGCATTCTGCAGATAAGCCCAGTGACCGACATAAAGACGAAGGGCAGAGATTCATCCCTGGTTGTCTGGTGGTGGTCATTGCCAAATGCAAGGTAAAAAAAGCAAAGTGGGGTTGCGGCCCCACAGGCCCCTGGCCACCTTCCTTTACCCTTCCAGAGTTCACCTCCCCTCACCCTCCCAAAGCCAGAAGTGGGCCCAACAACAAGGCATATTATCTGCGATGTAGTCCTGAGAATTGGAGAGGCAGAAGCACTTTCCTTGAGCACAGGGCAGCAGGCTGCAGCTAATCCTGTGGCAGGGGTGGGAATATAGAAGTGAGGCAGCTGAGCTCTGACAGTCACCATTACTGGGAATAAAACAATGCCAGAAATGCACCAGCCGGCTTCCCCCACCTCACCCAGCCACCTCCCATCTGGGCTGAGCCCAATGAGGCACCTGGGACACCACTGGCGGCATCTGGCTGCAGGGGACAGTGCTGGAATTTCATGGGCTGGAACCCCATCACCACCTCCTCCCACATTCTCCTACAGGGGTGGTGCCCTGAAACTGAGGAGAACTGGTCACAGAGGAGATGCCCCCCTGCCCAGAGAATACAGGGCAACATATTTTCACAGCCCAGGAGAGATCTGAGAAGCCAGAGCAACGCAAAAGAAAACAAAAACTTGTGCTTCATCGCCACCTACTGGAAAACAAAAGAAACACTTCTTTTTAGCAACCTGCTATAAAGATTGCTATTAAAAAAAAAAAAAAAAAAAAAAAGACCTATCATTCCCATAGATGTGTAGGCAGAGAAAGAATTAATCAAATACAATAAATAACCAAACGAATGAGGCAGCTCAAAAATAAAAATCTCCAGAAAGGAAACTTAAAGACATAGAAATATGTGATTTATTTATTTATTGTTATTGTTCTCATCCAATGATATTTTTCCCAATGATTTTTAAAGAGAGTGGAAAGGAGAGAAAGAGAAACATTGATGTGAAAATGGAATCAAATATTCAAACTACTGAAAAAAGAAAAATTACCGAACAAGAATAATATATCCACCAAAGTTATTCTTTAGATATGAAGGAGAAATAAAGATTTTTCCAGACATACAGAAGCTGAGGAAACTTAGGATCACAAGACCTCCATTACAGGAAAAACTGAAAGGGAAAATTCAACCTTAATAAGACAAAAGAATACAAAATTATGAGTAAGATGACAGACAGAAGAAGGAAATTGCAGCTCTTTTTCTTCAGAATAGGGTAATATACACTTAAATATAATTTAAAGGTTAAAGGAGGTAAAAAAAAAAAAGTTAAAAAAAGAGAACACAATAGCTATTGCAATTTGAAAATGAACACAGCATAAATAGGGATAATTTGTGACAACAAAAACATAAAACAGCCCTAACCGGTTTGGCTCAGTGGATAGAGCGTCAGGCTGTGAACTGAGAGGTCCCAGGTTCGATTCTGGTCAAGGTCATGTACCTTGGTTGCAGGCATATCCCCAGCAGGAGGTGTGCAGGAGCCAGCTGATCGATTATTCTCTCTCATCAATGTTTCTAACTCTCTATCCCTCTCCCTTCTTCTCTGTAAAAAAATCAATAAAATATTAAAAACAAAACAAAAAACAACAACAACATAAAACAGGAGGGAATAAAGGTCTGAATTTGCAAAGGGGAATGGAGATTAAATTCAGAAGAAAATGACTACTGTATAAAATAAAGGTTCTATTATACAAATGTAATGGTAACCACAGACAAAATAAATCCAGAACTGAGACACATAACATAAAAAAAGAAAAAACAGAAGAGAAAATCATAGAATATGACCAACCAAAAAAAACAAACCTAAACACAAGGGAAAAGAACCAGAGGCACAGAGCTACCATAAAACAAAGCATTACATGGTTACAGGAAATTCTTATTCTATCTAATAAAGGAGTGATATGCAAAGTAACCATCACTCTGCTATATCCATCAGCCAATTGGGAGCAAGTATGCAAATTAACCCAACCAAGATGGCTGTGGCCATGGAGAGAGCAGGAGGGAGGTTTGGGTTTCCCTGGCAATGAATGAAGCCAAGCTTTCTGCACATCCTGGCCAGTCCAGGCCTCAACTTAAGGCTACAAAGTTTCAATTATAGAATATAAATCCCACCAGAAATGGCTGTGGCCATGGAGGGAGCAGAAGGGTTGGCTCCACTCTAGGCTACATAGTTTCAATTGTAGAAGGTAAATAAATCCGAGATACCAGACTTCCGCATGGTCGCCGGGGGAAGTGGCTGGCCTGCAAACCACCACAGGCCCCTCACCCAGGCTGCACATGCCCCAAGGGAATCCCCACCCTGATCTGGGACACCCTTCAGCCCCCATCCATTTACCAGACCCCTATCCTATCATATATATATATATATATATATATATATATATATATATATATTTTTTTTTTTTTTTTTTTTTTTTTTTTTTACAGAGAGGAAGGTAGAGGGATAGAGAGTTAGAAACACCGATGAGAGAGACATCGATCAGCTGCCTCCTGCACACCCCCCACCGGGGATGTGCCCTCAACCAAGTACATGCCCTTGATCGGAATCGAACCTGGGACCCTTCAGTCCACAGGCCAACGCTCTATCCACTGAGCCAAACCGGTCTCGGCCCCCTATCCTATCTAATAAAAGAGTAATATGTAGATTGACCCATCACTCCAACACACAATATGGCTGCCCCATGTGATCAAAGATAGTGCCCCATGTGGACACAAGATGGTCAGCAGGGGAGGGCAGTTGAGAGGGACCAGGCCTGCAAGGGAGGGCAGTTATGGGTCATCAGGCCAGCAGGGGAGGGCAGTTGAGAGCGACCAGGCCTGCAAGGGAGGGCAGTTGGAGGCGATCAAGCCTGCAGGGGAGGGCAGTCAGAGGTGACCAGGCTGACAGAGGAGGGAAGTTGGGGGCAAACAGGTTGGCATGGGAGTGGTTAGGGAGTGATCAGGGGCAAAAAGTGGTTAGGGGCAAACAGGAAGGCAGGCAGGCGAGCAGTGTGGAGCTAGCAGTCCTGGATTGTGAGAGGGATCCCAGATTAGAGAGGGTGCAGGCTAGGCTGAGGGATACACACCCCCATGCACGAATTTTGTGCATTGGGCATCTAGTCTATAAATATTAAAGCCTAATATGCAAACTGTCACCTCAGGCATCTGATCACGTGCTATGACGTATGCTGTCCACCGGGGGTGGTGGCAAACTAAGAAAGGCCCCGGCCAGCAGCTGGAAGGCCCCATCAGCCCTGATTGCTGGCCAGGCCTAGGGACCCCACCCATGCACAAATTTTGTGGACCGGGCCTCTAGTATATCAATAATCACTCTAAATGTAAGTGAATTGAATTTACCAATAAAAAGGTAGAGAGTAATATTTTAATCCATCAGCTGACAGATGGATTAAAAAACTGTGGTACCTCTACACAATGGAATACTACACTGTTCTAAAAAAGAAGAAACCTTTACCATTTGCAACAGCATGGATGAGTCTAAAGAGCATTATGCTGCCAAAACCGGTTTGGCTCAGTGGATAGAGCGTCGGCCTGTGGACTGAAAGGTCCCAGGTTCGATTCCGGTCAAGAGCATGTACATTGGTTGTGGGTACATCCCCGGTAGGGGGTGCGCAAGAAGCAGCTGGTCGATGTTTCTCTCTCATTGACGTTTCTAGCTCTCTATCTCTCTCCCTTCCTCTCTGTAAAATATCAATAAAATATATTTTTAAAGAGCATTATGCTAAGCAAAATAAGCCAATCAGAGAAAGATAAAAACCACATGATCTCACTCATTTGTGGAATATAGTGAACAACATAAATCGATAAAGAAAAACAGATACAGAAATTCAATATAAAGGAAAAAATAAAATATAAAATATAAATAAAGAGGCACAGAGGAGCAGACTAGATCAAAAAACAGAACCCAACCATATGCTGTCTTCAGGGCACACACCTAAACTGCAAAGATAAAGTTAGACTCAAAGTGAAAGGGTGGAAGTAACATCTACAGAAAAGCATGTGTAGCCATACTTATATTGACAAAATAGATTTCAAGATAAAGGTAATAAGAGACAAAGATACATATTTTATAATGATAAAAGGGAGACCACATCAAGAAGACATAACATTTCTCAATATACACTGAGCAGTCAGATTATTATGATTTCTGAATGCATAATCTGGCCACTCAGTGTGTGTGTGTGTGTGTACACTAGAGGCCAGTGCATGAACTCGTGCATGGGTGGTTGGCCCGCCTGCCTGCTGGTCGAACTCCTGGTCAAGGGGACAATTTGCATATTAGCCTTTTATTATATAGGATATACACTGAGTGTCCAGATTATTATGCATTCAGAGATCATAATAATCTGGCCACTCAGTGTATATGCACATAATCAGGGAGCACTGAAATATATAAAGCAAGTAAAGAAAGAAAATGACAAAAAAAGAAAAAAAACCAATCACAGTAGAAGACCTAAACACCCCACTGACAGCTTTACATAGAATATCCAAACATAAAATCATTTTTAAAAATATTGGTTTTAATTTACACATTAGACCTAAAGGACCTAACTGACATTTACAGAACCTTTCATCCTAGGACACCAGATTATACATTCTTCTCTAGTGCACATGGAATATTCTGAAGGATAGACCATATATTGGAACACAAAACTAGCCTCAATAAATGTAAGGTTGAAATCATACCAAACATATTCACTGACCACAATGCTTTGAAATTGGAAATCAACTGCAAAAAGAAATCAATAGCCAGACTATTGTCTGTGTCCATGGGATATTCCTATCTAATACACAAAAATCTAGAAAGATTTAGAGAAAACAAAAGATATTCCAGGTAAATACTGAACAGAAGAGGTGAAGTTGCTGCATGAATACTGGATACAGGCTTGAAGCCAAAACAAACTCATGAGATAAAGTTAGTCATTGTAACCTAACAAAAGGTTCCTTTCACTACAGAGATAAGATGGTTCCCAATACTTATACACATGATAGAACAGTGTGGGGATTCAGAATGAGCCTCACCAAGCTGTGTCTCAGTGGTATGCAGATTTTTGAGCTAAGGGTAATTTTAGCCTCAGGCTCAAGTGAAAATTCTGCCCCTCCCTTTAACTATCTAAAAAAAAAAAAAAAATTGGCAGCCTTGCCCATTATAAGACATTATTCTATATAATAAAAGGCTAAGATGCAAACCAACCAAACAGTAGAACGGCCGGTCGCTATGACACGCACTGACCACCAGGGGCCAGATGCTCAATGTAGGAGCTGTCCCCTGGTGGTCAGTGTGCTCCCTCAGGGGGAGCACTGCTCAGCCAGAAGCCGGGCTCATGGCTGGCTAGCGCAGCAGCAGCAGCAGCAGCAGCAGCAGCGGTGGGAGCCTCTCCCGCCTCCGTGGCAGCACTAAGGATACCCGACTGGCAGCTCCTGGACTGCAAGAGGGTGCTGTCTGAGCTGAGAGACTCCCCCTCCGAGTGCACAAATTTTGTGCACCAGGCCTCTAGTATATAATGAAATACAACTCAGCCATAAGATACAATTCTGCAATTTACAACATAGTTGGATCTTGAGAATATCATGTTCAGTGAGATAAGTTGGAAAACATCAAGAACTATGTGGTTTCACTCATATGTGGTATATAAAACTGAAAGCAACAAATGAACAAGACAAACAAAAACTCAAAGACACAGAGAACAATATGGTGGTTACTCAAGAGAAAGGGGGCTAATGGATAAAGGAGGTAAAATATATGGTGATGAAAGAAGATTTGACTTTAGGTGGTGAACTAATGTCACCCAAAAAAATTTTTAAAAAGAAAAGAAATGCAAAAATCTCAGGTCCTACTTGAGACCTACGAAATCAGAAACTCAAGAGGGTGGTGATCAGCAAACAGTGTTTCAACTGCCCTCTACAGGATTTAGATACACAATAAATCTAAGAGCCACAGCTGTGCATCACATTGCCTCACAAATATTCTGAGAGATAATCAAAACATTTCTGGGAAAAAGTGAGTGGTGGTATTATTTATAATATTGTAAATGCATTTTCATATGTTCAGGCTTTTCTGAATTAACAGGAAATAACTATAAAGGTTCATAACAATCTTAATGTCTGCTTCCTGATCACATAATTAAACAAACACTTTCTTTTGGACTATCATGAAGAGTCCAGAGAACAAACAAATCGGGTACAGTAATGACAGAGTAAATGAATTGACAAGGCCGAAACCGGTTTGGCTCAGTGGATGGAGCGTCGGCCTGTGGAATGGAAGGTCCCAGGTTCGATTCTGGTCAAGGTTGCGGGCACATCCCCGGTAGGGGGTGTGCAGGAGACAGCTGATCAAAGTTTCTCTCTCATTGATGTTTCTAGCTCTCTATCCCTCTACCTTCCACTCTGTAATAAATCAATAAAATATATATTTTTAAAAATGAACTAACAAGAACACTATAATGTAACTAGCTAAAAATACTTAGAGAAGAAAAGTATGTTATACTTATGTGTGTTTTGTAGCATGAACAGGAAGCAGAGGCAGGAATCAGAAACGTAAGAAGTTTTGTTAACTTGCACTGTTGCTTCTAGATAATATTCTCCGGACCTTGGTAACCATGAAAACCAATATGACTTCTTGACCTCCTTTGAAATCTAGTCCATAACTACTTACAAGCACTTGGTATATGTAAAGGATTGAAAAGTGGAAGAAAGGAACATGCCTGTTATTGCATAGAAAATAAGGCAGCAAGTAGGAGGAGAGAGTGTGTGCCGAGGGATAATATACTCTAATTGCAGGCAATAGTAGAAAGAACACTGATTTGGATACATTGCTCTGCCAAGGACAACTATGTCACTCTGACCAAGAAAGTTCATCTCTAAATCACAAATATTTATTTACAATAGAAATAATAACAATATTATTCTGGCTCATAATTATTTATATGAAAAAAGGGCCACAGAGGGAACAGCCCCAATCTATAAATATAAAAGCCTAAGCAACTGACTGATCAACCAGTTGCTATGATGCACACTGACCACTAGGGGGCAGATGCTCAACAAGGGAGCTGTCCCCTGGTGGTCAGTGTGCTCCCACAGTGAGAGTGCTGCTCAGCTAACTGCTCTGTGCCAGAGCCTGCTGCAGTGGTACGAGCCTCTCCCACTGGAAATGATTGGGCGTGAGTCAGCAGCAAGCACACTGTGGCCGGGATGAGCGGGAGCAGCAGGCAGGAGCAGCAGGTGGAGTTGGA
Organism: Vespertilio murinus; assembly: GCA_963924515.1. Taxonomy (NCBI): domain Eukaryota; kingdom Metazoa; phylum Chordata; class Mammalia; order Chiroptera; family Vespertilionidae; genus Vespertilio; species Vespertilio murinus. The sequence goes on along the minus strand of OZ004714.1, from coordinate 51,544,375 downwards.
CTGCCAGTTTCAGTCCAATCCCTGCAGACCATGCCAAGGGACCCGATGAATCTGTGCCTCTAGTATAAAAATATAGTACCTATTCAAAGTTCAATAATTATTCTCTATTAGATAAATCAAAGTTATGTAATATTGAAAATACCTCAATTCAAAATGTTTCCATTTCTAAAATTACTATTTCTATGATTTGTAAATGAAACATACATAATATGAATGAATGTGAGAAAAAACACTTAAAATTTTTTTTAAAGGTTGTATATAAAGTATCTTTCTTTGGGAGGCTTATCTAGCAAAAGTATACTGGCAGTTTCTTCTAAAACTGAAAATACACATCAATTTGACAATCACACTCTTGGGCATTTATCTCAAAGAAATAAAAACATATGTTCAATAAAAACCTGCAGAGAACAGCACATGGTAGATTTGTTGTAATGGCCCACAACTGGAAACAACCCAAATATACTGAAATGTGACTATCATTAAACAAATTATATATCTACATCATAGAATCCTACTCAACAATAAAAAGGATAACAAAATTATAGAGACGGAGAAGATTAGTGTTGCCACAAGTTAGGTGTTGGTGTGAGTACTGAGTGATGGATATTGTATATTATTTAATCTCATGCTGTTTTATTTTGTACAGTAACATGTTGCACAGTCTTGCAGCCTAAGAACAATATGCTACAAGATATAGCCTAGATGTATAGAAGGCTATATTATCTAGGTTTGTGTAAGTATAAAACATCTATTATGTTCATACGACAACAAAATCACCTAAGGATTCATTTCTCAGAATGTATCCCATTTGTTAAGTGGCACGTAACTGTATATATGTATGTGCATGTGTGTGTATGTACATAAACTAGATACAACCTAGATTAAGAATATGGGAATCATTAAATTCTCAAAAACTAGTTATGAAATATGCAGCCACTGATAATGTTGATAATGGTATACAACTTTAAAAGAAAAAGAATAAAACAAAATTCAAAATTAGTTCCTATAAATGCATATAAAATAACAGGAAATATTTTTCACAAAAATAAAAGATAATTGTGTTATTGTGACAGAATTACAGATATTTTTCTTAAACTTTTTATAGTTGTCATATTATTTTCATAGTTAAAGAAATAAGCATACTCTTACCTTATCCCAGAAATCAACCAAAGCTGTAAAATCCCATTTCTTAGAATATGCCACATTGTATTTCAGAATAGCATCCTATGGAAAAAGCATAAAGAAAAACCTCATGATAGAGTCAAGTGAATTATCTATGAATACTGTCTCCTTAATGAATTACTTCCAGTAAAATTCTTAATGCTAGACAAACTTCCTCCTACCATTAACTGTTCCACATAAGTAGCTATGAACCAATAGAATGCATACTAATTTATTATTTACTTAAGAAATATGAGATTAGATAGGTCAAGTAATAAGGAAAAAACAATTATTCTAAAACATACCTCTAAATAGAGATAATTAATACAAATTAAGTAGATAAAAATTAGATATTGAGGATTAAAAAATTAAAAATTATGACTTCTGGCCATTAAAAGGGTCACACTATGTATACAGACATGGTATATTTACAGTATTAAAATTTTAGCCTGGTCTGTGTGGTTCAGTGTTTGAGTGTAAACCTATGAACCAAGAGGTCACGGTTGATTCCCGGTCAGGGCACATGCCCAGGTTGCAGGCTCCATCCCTAGTATGGGGTGTGCAGGTGAAAGCCAATCAGTGATTCTCTCTCATTATTGATATTCCTATCTCTCTCTCCCTCTCCCTTCCTCTCTGAATTCAATTAAAAAAACATTTTTTAATGTCATGGGGACAGTAAATTAGGAAACAAATACGTGAAAAGGATCCCTGAGTGAAAGGGTAATAATAATAATTGAGAGACACTGCCTCAAAGCACAAAATGGTATTTTTTCTTTATTTCCACTATTTTTATAAGCTACAAATTAATAGTTATCTTCCCCCAGCAGTTCACACAAACTAAGGATTTATGTAGAATGAAAAGTTAAAATAGTTCGCCATCTACTGGTATAACATTTAACTGTCGGAATAGGCAGTACTTTAAAATGAGTTAGTAGTATTAAAAATAAGATAATAGGCCCAAAACAGAGACACTTGCTGAACCCACATCACCACACCAAACTTAATTACAGTTTTCGCTCTCCCATAAAGAGAATCTTAAACCATCAATCAGGAATCACCTGGTTGACACCAGTGAGGTAATCTGCCTGAGACCCTTGCCATTCCCTGAAGGAAAGTGAGCTTGCAATAGTCAATCCATTTTGCTACTCTAACTTCCTTGTTCCTGCTCCCTTCTTTTTTATAAGGCTTTATTTTGCACAGCTCCTCGGAGCTCCTTTCTATTTGTTGCCCAAATGCATGAATTGTTGAAAAAAGCTGTTAAGATCTTTAAATGTACTCAGTTGAATTTTGTTTTTTTAACACCAGAGTGGGTAATGCATAAAATAATCCATTTGTTTTGCAGAAAGAACTGTTATTTACAATTATGTTTTATTCCATCCTTTTAAATTTCTATTTTGATTATATTTTATAATGTGCATATCTCAATAAAGTAATAAATATGTAATATTTATAAATAACTGTTAATACTTATAATACATACCCCCCCAATTTTTTTTACTGTAAGTGTAGGTAAATCTGAAAAACACAGATCATTACTATAAATCTTCCAAATTTCTTCATCATTAAAGAAGTTTTAAAAATTAACTCTGCCAAAAAGATCCTAAAAATTACTTCATGCCATAGAAATAATCACCAAGCATCTGTCTAGGTTAAAAACTGAGCCAACAAAAGTATATATTATTTACTTGGAATCAGGGGATATTCAAGCTCTTTCCAAAACGGGGTGGGGGTGGGGGAACATCAACCATAAAATAACATGGTCAAAAAAATGTTTTATTTTTCTCTCACAGCCATAATACAAGATTTTCCATTAGGAAGAGAAAAAAAAGAGATTTTAAGGATTTTTTTTCCTAATTACTTGTAGTTGATTTCAGAACCACACACAAATTATTAAATAGCAGTGTCTATCAACAGGTGAATGGACAAACAATGCATATACTGGACAAACAGCTGATACACTAAACATGGATAAATCTCAAAAATCTTGATTCTATGTACTATGTGATTCCATTCATGTAAAAATGTAAACAAACCAAAAAAAGCAGATCATAGATGCCTGGCACCAGTGCAGAAAGAAGAATCAAACCACAAAGGAGTAAAAGGAATCTTTGGTGGTTACAGGAAAATTCTGTATCTTGACTGTAGTGAGGACTTAACAGATATATGCAAACCTCATCATTACATATTTTAAAAACATGCTCTTTCTTATATGTAAATTATTCTTCAAAGTTGGTAAGAAAAAACACTTTAAGTGCGTTTACATTCTTATTTAATGGGGTTTTATAATTAGTATTAACTCCTAACATCTACTTTTACTTTAGTCTTCAGGTCTCAAAAGTAATCTACTATGAGTCGCCTACCATTCTCTATTCAAACTATCAATTTCTAAGTGAGTTTTTATTTCATAATTCACAAAGAAGTCCACTCCTTGCAAATTATTGGACACTTCACTTATAGAAATATTAGTATGTAAATCAACTATTGAGGACATTGCTTTTTAAAAAATTTTAACATCTCTAAGTTCTCTTAACACCAAATGCATAAAAACAGCAAAAAGAGTATATTTACAGGATGGGGCAAAAGTAGGTTTACCGTTTTTCTTATGGAAAATACAATAGTAATAATAATACAAGAATAAACTGTGTTTCACGTACTCACAACTGTAAGCCTACTTTTGCCCCACCCTTTGATCCATTCTTTCAAAAAAGGAAATAATTATAGAAGAACTAGAGGCCCGGTGCACAAAATTTGTGCACAGGGGTGAGGGGGTGGTGGTGTCCCTCAGCCCAGCCTGCAACCTCTCCAATCTGGGATCCCTCACAATCCAGGACTGCTGGCTCCCAATTGCTCGCCAGCCTGCCTTCCTGATTGCCCCTAACTGCTTCTGCCTGCCAGCTTGATCACCCCCTAACCACTCCCATGCCAGCCTGATTGATGTCTAACTGCTCCCCTGCCAGCCTGTTTGCCCCCAACTTCCTTCCTCTGCCAGCCTGGTCACCCCTGACTGCCCTCCCCTACAGGGTTCATCACCCCAACTGCCCTCCCTTGCAGACCTGGTCCCTCTCAACTGCCCTCCCCTGCTGGCCATCCTGTGGTGGCTATCTTGTGTCCACAAGGGGGCAGGATCTTTGACCACATGGGAGCAGCTATCTTGATCTTGTTTGTGGGAGTTATGGTCAATATGCCTATTACTCTTTTATTAGATAGGATAGAGGCCTGGTGCATAGATGGGGGCCAGCTGGTTTGCCCTGAAGGGTGTCCCAGATCAGGGTGGGGATTGCCTTGGCACATGAGGCAGCCTGGGCAAGGGGCCTGTGGTGGTGGTTTGCAGGCCAGCCATGCCCCCTGGCGACCCTGGTTTCTGAGATTTATGTATCTTCTACAATTGAAACTTTGTAGCCTGGAGCAGAGCCAAGCCTTCTGTGTGCTCTGTGGCTGCCACCATTTCTGTTGGATTTGTTTACCTTCTATAATTAAAACTTTGTAGCCTTGAGTGGAAGCTTAGGCCTGCAAGGGCAGGCAGAAAGCTTGGCTTCTTCCATTGCCAGAGAAGCTCAAGCCTCTCTCCTCCTCTCTGTGGCCGCAGCCATCTTGGTTAAGGTTATTTGCATACTTGCTCTGATTGGCTGGTGGGCATAGCTGGTGGATGTGGCTTGTGAGTATAGCATAAGTATGGTCAATTTGCATATTACTCTTTTATTAGGTATCTCAATGGATTACTCTGTTCGGTTGAATCTGCTGTGAAATAAACAAGGGAAATTCAGATTACAGCAATTATCCTTCCTAAAGCAATTATGGAACACTAAGAAATTGCTAACAAGGTGAGTAGACAAAGTAATTTAAAACACTCTGATTATTCTACATTTAAGCTTTTAAAAAATAAGAAAATTGCCGAAACCGGTTTGGCTCAGTGGTAGAGCGTCCGGCCTGCGGACTGAAAGGTCCCGGGTTCGATTCCGGTCAAGGGCATGTACATTGGTTGTGGGCACATCCCCAGTGGGGGGTGTGCAAGAGGCAGCTGGTCGATGTCTCTCTCTCATCGACGTTTCTAGCTCTCTATCTCTCTCCCTTCCTCTCTGTAAAATATCAATAAAATATATATAATAAAAATAAATAAATAAATAAAAAAAATTAAAAAAAAAAAGAAAATTCTTCAATAATACTGTTTTTAGGCCACAAAGGCATTAAGACAGTGTTTCTCAAAAAGAGTTTAGATAGTACTCATGGATGACCTGTTTTGGTGTTTTTGAGTTTATATTATTAAACTGTGGTTTTAGAATACAAGAGCCAAAAGACAACACACTGTAGAATGAAGGCTGTTACTTTAAATAGATAAACATGATCAGAAGATTGAGGCATTCTAAGATCCACTGCAGTTCAGGATGTCAAACTAAATAATCTCTACCATTATCATATTTACTAGGTGTACCAGTTAATAATGGTGGGTCTTATAATCAAAGAAAACATGATAATTTCAAGAGAAACATCAAAAGTGCTTTATTCAAAGTAATGTCTATCGCTAGCTACACATTTCCCCCATCTTTTAGGTAATTTGTACCTCATAGTAGACTACTTTTGAGACCTTAAAACTGAAGTAAAAGTAGATGTTAGCAGTTAATACTAATTATAAAACCCCAATAGAACTTTTCTTGTTTTGAGGCCAGCCATTCAGAAACCCAATTTTCAACTTCTCCATATGTTTTGAAGTGCTGCTCAGAAAGTGCGTGTGCCATCAATCAGAACAAGTGGTAATCTGAAGGAGCAAGGTCTGGGGAATACAGCGAGTGGGTTATTACTTACCAGGCAAGATCTTTTAACATGTCTTTAACTAGTTAAAGTGAGTGGATAATGTAATTTAAAACACTATGGATTTTGTTTCAACATTTAACTGTCGGAATAGGCAGTACTTGATACTAAAGTGTGTGATGGTGCGTTATCATGAAGCAAAATTACTTTGCCATGTCTTTTGGCACATTCTGGTGGTTTCACGAGCAAAGTGTGGTTTAAATTGATTATTTGTTGTTGATAGTGATCACTATTAATGGTTTCACCTGCTTTTAGAAGTTTGTAATACCCCACACATTCCTGATCCCACCAAATGCAGAGCATTGTCTTTTTTCCTAAACGATTTGGCCTTACAGTCAATGTTGATGGTTGACCTGGATCAACCCATGATTTTGTATATTTGGGATTCTCAAAATAAAATCCACTTTTCATCGCCAGTCACAATTCGATGCAAAAAAGACTTTCTTTCGTGCCGCTGAAGCAACATTTTACTGACTTCTCAGTTTTCCATTTGTCTTTCATTCAGTTGATGTAGCACCCATTTTCCTTCCTTTCAAATCTTTCCCATTACTTGTAAATGATCAGAAATTGTTTGCTGAGCAAGGTTTAATCTTTCTGCAAGTTGTTTCTTAGTTTGACACGCATCTTCATCCAATCATGCTTGTCATTGTTGGTCTTCAAACTTTTTCAGTTGACCTGGACGTTCTTTGTCTTTCACATCAACATCATCACTTTTAAAGCATTAAACCAGCATTCACAAGTATCTTGAGATGGAGCATGTTCACCATAAGCTTCCCTAAGTATACAATAACTTTTTCTTCAAAATAAAGTAATGAATTAAAACTTTCCTCAAATGCTCTTTTTTTGGCACAAAATTCGACATTTTTAAGCATAAAAATATCTATGATGTTAACATCTTCAGCAAATTTGACATATGAAGTTTTGCAGCTTGCTGTCAATACAATAAAATAGCCTACAAATCGCATATATATCAACATATGTGTAACTCCATCTATTGGAAAAACTTCGCATTAGTAACCAGTACACCTGGTATTTGCAAGTTAATGTTCTGCATACAGATCCCATCTTTGCATCTATCAACACTCACCAACTGTGTTTAGTAAGAAAAGTAGCAAACACAAAATGAGAACTTTTTCTTTATACAGTATGTTTTTAAGTTTCCCAGCATATTACTTTGGTGTTTGAGTCAGTAGTTAAAAAACATATGTGCAGAAGGTATGCAATGGGACAGCATAGCCACTCTTTTTAAAGGGGAGCCAGGAGTTGCTAACCTGGTGACTGGTATGAGCCACAACTCTAATGACCAACTGTAGTTCTTAGGAAAAAAATCAATAGAGCTCGGGCCAGTATTGCCTAGTGGTTAGAGTATTGGCTTGTACACCTGTACACCAAATGGACTAGGGTTCTATTCCCGATCAAGGGCACATACCTTGGTTGCAGGTTCCATCCCCTTCCCTGGTAGGGTGCATGCAGGAGGCAACTAATTGATGTGTTTCTTTCACATCAATATTTCTCTCTCCATCCCTCTCTCCCCCTCCCTATCTCTCCGTCTCTCCCTTTCTTTCTCTCTCTCTCTCTCTCTTTCTCTAACCTCCCACCCCCTCTTCTTTCCTCCCCTTCCCTCCCTCTAAAAATCAATGGGAAAAATATCCTCAGGTGAGGAGTAACAAAAAAAAATCCAAAAAACAAAATAAAGAGGGATTAAGAAAATGCCTGTCGCAGGTTATGGATTTGCTAATGTGATTATAGCAGTCTTTGATATGAATGACCCTGAAGCAGTGGTGCCCCAGATGACGTCGGATTTTAATTAACCGCAGTGTCCACTTGCTGAGAACCAATGCAGATGAAAGTGAAGTCCCACCTGTGAAGGAGCAACTTGCACAAGCTATGTTTGACCACATTCCCTTAGGGGTGGGTCCAAAGATGTCATCCCAATGGATGCAAAGACTTGGAAGAGGCCTTGGAGATGGGTATGGACTGGTCATAAGAGAAGACTATGCCTGGGCTGAAGACAAGGAGCACTGTGAGGAGCACTGTGAGAAGGCTACAAGTCTCTGCAAGAGCTAAAAACATAGGGTGACCCCAGGAAGAGGTAACCACTATGCAGAAATCCAGGATGTGGATGAGATTTTCAATGCGTATGCTACTATGAAAATGGGCACTGACCATAGGGATGGGTGTGTGAGACGATCCACAGTGGAAGCAGAGGCTTGGGTCACCCAGTAGCCCCAGATGCCCTGGTTGCTATGGAAAAATCCAGGAAGAAGGACAAGATTATAGTCAATGATCATCTGTTGGCTTGCAATCAAATAGCTTCCCCAGAGAGTCAGGAATACCTGAGGGAATGGCAGTGGCAGGGAACTAGGCTCTCCTATGACCTTCACCTGTCAGGCTTTTGCTAAGGTCTTCGGTAAACCCGATGACCTGGACCTCCCTGTGATCTATGATGACTCTCACAATATCACCAAAACCGAACAGCAAGCGGTGGATGGAAAACAACGCACCCTGTTAGTTCACATAAAGGGATCCACCTGAGCTTTCCTTCCTCACCTCCCCTCACTGCTATTGATTATCAACTCAATCAACTCACTGGACAACCAGTGCTCGGTGGCACCATAGAAAACCAGTTATATTCTTATTGGCACTGAACAGGGCATGACCGAGACCTTTGGAACAACCTGTCATGGAGTGGGCTGGCACTGTCCCCAGCAAAATCTTGATATAATTTAGATTTCAGAATGTCTTAGACTAATTGACAGATATGGAATTCTAATTCGTGTTGCCTCACCCAAAATGGTTATGGAAGAGGCTTCTAAGTCCCATAAGAATGTGACAGATGCAGTGAACACCTGCCAAGATGCTGGAATCAGTAAGGAGGACATGAAATGGTAACCAATTGCTGTTATCAAACGGTAGACTCCAATGACCCTTAATGAAGTAGAAGTGTACTAAAGAAAAGTTTCAGATACAAAGACTCAGAAACCTGCCTAGCCAGTTTGGCTCACTGGATAGAGCATCGGCCTGCAGACTATAGGGTCCCGGGTTCGATTCCAGCCCCTGTCAGGGGCATATTCGAGAGGGAACCAATCAATTGTTCCTCTCACATTTGTTTCTTGCTGTCTCTCCTCCTCCCTTCCACTCTCTCTAAAAATCAATGAAAAGCCCTAACCAGTTTGGCTCAGTGGATAGAGTGCCGGCCTGCGGACTGAAAAGTCCCAGGTTCAATTCCAATCAAGGGCATGTACGTGGTTATGGGCACATCCCCAGTAGGAGGTGTGCAAGAGGCAGCTGGTCGATATTCTCACTCATCCATGTTTCCAACTCTCTATCCCTCTCCCTTCCTCTCTGTAAAAAAAAAACAATAAAATATATTTTTAAAAATAAAATAAAAATCAATGAAAAATAACCTCAGGTGAGGATTAACAACAACAAAAGAACTTAGAAACACTGATGAGAGAGAAACACCAATCAGCTGCCTCCTGCACACTTCCCAATGGGGATGTGGCGACAACCAAGGTACATGCCCTTGACCGGAATCGAACCTGGAACCCTTGAGTCCGCAGGCCGACGCTCTATCCACTGAGCCAAACCAGTTAGGGCAAAACTGATTTTTAATAATACTTCAAATGGAAAAAAAATCAAATTGACATAGCTCTACACTACTTATGTAAGGGATTTATATCTAGATTTTTGTTTGTGCATATATAACATTATACTAAAAATAAGTAAACTCTGGTAGACCTGGAGAAATTCTTCCATTTAAAAGGAGTACATTACAAAATTAAAAACCACTGTGCTTAAGAAATAAAATTTTCAAAATACATATGGCACAACATATTAAAAAAACAAACAAAAAAAAAACAACCACAGGAGTTATAAAAGATATAGAAAACTTAAGAACAACTTGTAAGTATAAAAGGAAAACAGTACAACACCTGAGAAACTATCACAATAAATTAAGTCTCTCAAAGAAATTGAAACATTCCCCAAAAAAGAAACCCATTTTCATGGAAGTATAGAAATATCTTACTGTTTATAGTTATAAAACTTGAAAGTTTATAAAGTATTAAAAAATAAACATATACTCACCCAAATTTTACCAGTAGCTATTAGAAAAGTGATCTAGTGAATACCCCTACAGTCTTAAATGAAATATTTAAAAAAATAAATTATTGCTGAAATATTAGATTAATAAATTTTTAAAATGCTAGAAGCTACATTAAAAGCAATAAAAAAAACAGAATCATTAATGAATACTTTAATCATTAGAAAACTCAGCTTCCCTTTGGGCAAATACTGCTGAAGTCATAATTCTTTCCTCATTTACTTTTGAAGACATTTCAGAAACACGACAATTCTAAAACAAAATAAAAGAGAAGCTCGAAAGGAAGGAAATTGGATGGGGAATCAAGAAACAAAGTTCCAATTCCTGGTTCTCCAAATTACTCTGTGTGGCTCCAGGCAAGTAATTTACAACTCTTAATATTTCTACTCATTTCTTAGTTTTGGAATAGAAACCAAGAATGTCTCTAAGTAAGAGTTCCTCAGGAAGAAAGCACCTTGCATATAAATAATGTTGCTACCCGAGTACATTAAAAATCAAAAAATGTCTTTGAGGGAGGAGGCAGAGGGTCATCTCTAAGAACCGCATGTAAGAGGCAAGAATAGAAAAAAGCATACCTTCAGGTTTTGGGGTCGTGTGAATTTGTTGAGAAGTGCAGTCTGAATGAGCTCCCACCTGCTCCCTGCAGTTCGCTCACCATTCTTTGAGGAAAAGAAAAAACAAGTAAGACAACTACTCTAAGTTTTTTGCATCATAGAAGCAAGAGTCAAGCAAGAATGTATTAAACTACCAAAGACTAGAGGAATATCAGCTTTGTTTTTACCTCATCTTCCACAGGGTATAAGTTTTGTTCTGAACAAGGCATCTTTACATGCTTATTGTCCCACAAATCTTTAAAATGTGTTGGAAAAGGTTTAGGAACTTCTCCTGCCCGCAAAAGATCTACCTGAAAGAGAGATTAACAACAAAACGGTAAGTGTATAAAAACTAGGTGCATCATCTACAAAAGAAGTCAAATAAAGCAGCCAAAGCAAATGCTATGAAATACAGACTAGCTCCTGGGGAAGAAACCTTTGTAAGCTGCCTGGCAGTGTCTACTCCTTACCTCCATTTAATCAGCTGCCTGGTCACATGCTCTGGACATCCGTCTCCGCCCCATTTAGGCCTCTAATCCTCATCATTCCTTGCCTGAATTTCTGCCAACAGCCTTCTATCACTTTCCCCCACTCCAACTTTCCCAGAACATTCATCCCTCTTTCACATTTCATGCTCATTTGAGAATGAAATTATCTTTCTCAAGTATTCCCAGGTCTCTTTCTTAATTAATTGAATACAGTTTTATTGATTTCAGAGAGGAAGAGAGGGAGAGGTAGAAGCATCAATAATGAGAGAGAATCACTGATTGGCTGCCTCCTGCACACCTCCTACTGGGGATCCAGCCTGCAACCCAGGCATGTGCCCTGACTAAGAATCAAAGTGTGACCTCTTAGATAGATGATCAACTGCTGAGCCACATCAGCCAGGCTCCAGGCTTCTAATTTTATGATGACTCCTCTCTACCTATACTCTGATCCAAATGATATTCCCAGTTTTTAACATCTTGTCTTATCTAAACACTACCTGGTTAAACATTTATTCTGACCTTTAACACTCAACCCACTTTTCATTTCTTCTAAGAAGTCTTTAAAAACTTTTAAACGATATTTCGTTTACTCCCTCTTGGTTTATTAGGTCATTATCACAGTAGAGCACACTGGTTTTTCCTTCCCCCACTAGACTCTAATCTTCTGGAGAATAATAATAATCACATTAACTTTGTATTCTGAATATTTACTGAAGAATAAAACATGTATTATTATATGTATAATGTACACACATATCCTATATAACCAAAGGCTAATATGCAAATTGTCCCCTCGATCAGGAGTTTGACTGGGGGTTCACCCAAGGGGATGGGCCAGCCTGCCAACCACCCATCTACCCTCCCCCAGGCCAGCCCACCCAATTATCCCAATCAGGGCCAGCCGGCCAAACCCCACCCATGTATGAATTCGTGCATCGGGCCTCTAGTATGTAAATATACACATTTATGTTTGTATATACATATGCTATTTATAATAAGCATTCAGTAAATGTTTGAGGAAGGAGATTTTTTCAAAAATATATTTTGTTGATTTTTTTTACAGAGAGAAAGGGAGAAGGATAGAGAGTTAGAAACATTGATTAGAGAAAACATCAATCAGCTGCCTCCTGCACACCTCTTACTGGGGATGTGCCTGCAACCAAGATACATGCCCTTAACCAGAATTGAACCTGGGACTTTCAGTCCGCAGGCGACGCTCTATCCACTGAGTCAAACCAGTTAGGACAAGGAAGGAGATATTTTAAAACACACGAGTTTTGCTGAAACCGGTTTGGTTCAGTGGATAGAGCGTCGGTCTGCGGACTCAAGGGTCCCAGGTTCGATTCTGGTCAAGGGCATGTACCTTGGTTGCGGGCACATCCCCAGTAGGGGGTGTGCAAGAGGCAGCTGATCGATGATTCTCTCTCATTGATGTTTCTAACTCTCTATCCCTCTCTCTTCCTCTCTGAAAAAAATCAATAAAACATATTTTAAAAATAAAATAAAATAAAACACACGAGTTTTGTCCGGGCCAGTGTTGTTAAGTGGTTAGAGCGTCAGCCCTAGCACCAAAGGATGGCAGGTTCGATTCCCAGTCAAGGGCACAAAATAGACTTCAAAACAAAGACCATAACAAGAGACATAAAAGGCCACTACATAATGCTAAAGAGAATGATTGATTCAACAAGAAAATATAACCCTTGTAAACATATATACACCCACTACTTGAGCACCCAAATATATAAAAAAAAACTCTTGATGGACTTTGAGAGATCAATAGCAATACAGTCTTAGTAGGGGACTTTAAATCTCACTGGCTAGATCTTTCAGACAAAATAATAAACAAGGAAACGGGACTTAAATGACACATGTTTTACACATGAATAAGTATCACAGAAATCAAGACTGAGAGTCTTCTCTCTTTGCAGGTGAGTGGGAATAGCCTACCCGGACAGTTACTGTGTGGCTGGCAGATGGTCGCAAGAGAGGCAGCTGGGTCCCACACTTAGGCATTCTTCTCATCTCCGCAATGGGAGTTCCAAGCCATTTCTTATCTGGAGAAAGCTGAGGTGGAACGTATTTAGGGATCCTCCTGTCTGTCCTTTGATGTTTGATTTCACATTGTTCTTTTCTAAAGTCAAAACAAATGTATTCAGTCACAAACTACTTACTGTTTAAATTCACTTGGTTACACAATACAAATCTTACCTGGAATGTTATTGTTTTAAATGTGCCAATTTTGTCTTTCTCCTTGGTAATTAAGGAAAAAATAAAGCTTATAAAGCTTATAGTAAAATACCAAGAGTTCAGTTGCAATAGTTTGTAGAAGAAATTTCCAAACACAAATAAATCACTTTCTGAAGAAAGGACCAGGTAAGAATGTGGACACTGCCAGGAATCTTCCATGAAGTGAACATTGATAGGAAAAATAAATCACAGAAATACTAGAGAGTGGGCTTTAAGATTCCATAAGGAATATTTACAAAAACGTAATTTTCAATATATTTTTTGGTAATTAGCCTGGGATTTAAAACTCAGGGTTAAGACCCACAAATTACATAATTTCAGTGAATTCTCTAACCCAAATCTCAGTTTTCTCATTTTTTAAGTGAGTACAATACCACCTGCATGCCTATCAGAGCATTAGAGAAACTGCATTTTACAATGGCTTTGGGAATGGCTAAATAAACAGTAGCTGCTATCAATAAAATATTTTTATGTCTTGATAATTCACATTAACTTCAGAATGAGGTTCATTAAACTAAAAAACCAATTAACAATATTTATTTAGAGGATATAGATGGGAGAAACCAAGATGGCAGCATAGGTAAAAGCCTAACTGCAGCCTCGCATAACCATTTCAAAAAATACAACTAAAATACCAAATGGACATGATCCAGAACTACAGGAAAGTTGACTGGAAATTCTACAACTAGAAGGAAAGAGAAAACCAGAAGGAAAATCAGAGGAGCTGTAAAATCCTGAGGTACGGAGACACGTTTCACGTGTGGGGAAAGGACGGAATAGGAGAGGAGGGGGCGGCTGCTGTTGACTGTGCTGCTGGATTGCCCTAGCTGGAAGGAGACAAAAGGCCCAGACTGTGCTGAGCCCCAGTTCTGGGACAGACCCTGGGGACCCAGATTCATAGGGAGGGAATCTGGGCTGTAAAGCGGAAACTCAGGTAAGTGGCGAAAGGCAGAGCTCTGGTGGTGTGCACGTGAATGCGCACAGAGGACTGACTGTTGACTGTGCCGCTGGATTGCCCTAGCAGGAAGGAGACAAAAGCTCTGGACTGCACTGAACCTCATTTCCAACCCCACTTCCAACCTCACTGAACCCCAGTTCCGGGCTCAGAACTGGGGGAGAGACTAGACTGTCTGGTAGCGGGCGAAACTCTAGGGCGCCTTTCTCTCAGAGGCGCTTGCAGCGAGTACCAAAGGACACTGAGGTACACTGAGACTCAGGAACCTCCAAGGGCGGGGCTGAGGGGAAGCCAAGGCTCTAGGCTCCACCCTGAAACTCTGCCCTATCCAAGCTAAGCACAGAGCCTTTTGCAATTTTCCAAGTCTAGTCGAATAAGGATGTCTCCCGGCATAGACACAGCTGATCCTCACAGCCAATTGGCCTGGAGGTCAGTTCCATCCAGTGATTCCAACAACAATCAAGACTTAACTACAACAAGGCTGTACACACAGTCCACAAAGGGGTCCACCAAGAGTGTCCACCTCAGGTAACTGGGAGGCTGACCCACTGAACCATATAGGACACTAAACACACAAAGCCACCGTACCAACTCAGGGAAGCAGCGAAAATGCCAAGACAAGGAAACAGATCACAAACGAAAGAAATGGAGGACAAAAAAAGACTGGATATAGAGTTCAAAACTACGGTTATAAGGTTTTTCAGGAATTTCCTAGAAAAGGCCAATAAAATAAATGAGACCTATGAGGATATGAAAAGGGATCAACTAGAAATAAAGAATACATTGTCTGAAATAAGAACTATTAAACAGAGTCCTAAAAACAGAATGGAAGATCGCAAGAATCAAGTCAAAGATTTGGAACACAAAGAGCCAGAGGACACTCCTCCACAGAAGCAAGAAGACAAGAGAATCCAGAAATTTGAAAATAGTGTAAGAAACCTCTGGGACAACTTCAAGTGAACCAACATCAGAATTATGGGGGTCCCAGAAGAAGAGGGACAGCAAGATACTGAAAACATGTTGGAAGAAATAGTGACAGGAAACTTCCCTCACCTGGTGATAGAAATAGACTTACAAGCCCAGGAAGCACACAGAACCCCAAACAAAAGGAATCCAAAGAAGACCACACCAAGACACATCATAATTAAAATTCCAAGAGCAAAAGACAGACAGAATATTAAAAGCAGCAAGAGAAAAGCAGGTAGTTACCTATAAAGGAGCACCCATACAATTGTCAGCTGATTTCTCAACAGAAACCATGCAGGCCAGACGGGAATGGCAAGAAATATTCAAGGTGATGAATAAAAAGAACCTACAGCCAAAAATACTCTACCCAGCAAAGCTATCACTCAGAATAGAAGGCCAGTTAAAGAGCTTCACAAATTTAAAAAAAAGCTAAAGGAGTTCATCACTGCCAAACCAGAATTATATGAATTGCTGAAGGGGGTTCTTTATGTGGAGGAAGAAAATAAAGATAAAAATTATGAACAACAAATACTTAACCATCAACAAGTGAATCTAAAAACCAAGGGAATTTAAAAATCTGATGAACAATATTAACTGGTGAATATAATAGAATCAGAGGTATGGAAGGGGAGTGGACTGATTCTCGGGAAAAAGGGGAGGGGGGGGCGGGAAGGGACTGAATATAAACTGTGAACCTATGGATGAGGACAATGGGGGTGGGGAAAGGGCAGAGGGTGTGGTGGGAACCTGGTGGAGGGAAGCAATGGAGGAAAAAAAATGAGGAACATTTGTAATAATATGAATAAAGATCTATTTAAAAAATATTTATTTACATCTTTTCTGTTTCTGGCCTTTTTAGAATTTAAATTTGGAGTCTAGGTTCAAATTTAGCATAAACAGATAGCAAGAAACACAACTGCTTCTTTGCTTCAGTGTAAATTGCATCTTTGCTAAAACCCCTTAAAAATTACAAAATGCATTACACTATTGGATACTCCTGATGGAAAAAATTACCTTTTGTCCTCTGCTTTAGGCATTCTCATGAAATGATCTGTGATTTTAGAACCCTTTTTCCCATGTTGCTTGGAATTTCTGCCTTCTACATTCAGGCTAGAAGTACTTCCAGGTAGTCTGGCACTTAAATCATTCATTCCAGCACAACTCTCTCCTTCAAACTGGAAATGTAATCGAATTTCACCTCCCTTAGCAGATGACTGTTTCTTCAATTCAGAGTCAGCTTCTTTGGGTTGGAACTTTGAAGGTTTATTTGCTCTTTGGGTGGAACTGTTATCTTCTTGTTCATCAAATCCTGGACTCGTTTCTTCATCTGCTTCTGAGTCCTGACAACTATTTTTGGAATTATCTACATCCATTGGTGACTCAAGTTCACTTTCTTTCTCAAATGGAGGAGAATTTCCTAGGCTACTTTCCTGCCTACTCAATTTGTTGGCATTTTTCAGCCCAGTACTGACATCCTCCGAGCCAATGTCTGACAAGGGACTCTCTGGCACTACATCTATCTCTTCCTGTTGACAACCTGCACAGTCTTCTACAAGGTGGCAAGCCTTTCTGCACTTCTGGAGGCTTCTGGCTTCTCTGGCTTGTTCATCTTCTGTAGTCTGCTTTGCATTTGCAAGCTTTACAGGTATAAAAAACTGTTGATTGTCTCTACTTTCCTCACAATATGAGTCACTGTAATCATCATTTTGAGGTGACTGATCAACATTAGCATTACTGAACTGTTCTGATACCAGAGTTACTGTTGGAGGTTCACTTTCCAAAAGTTGCTCAGCGTGTTTTCCTTCATTTTGCCACTTACACATAGCTGCAGTCTGCTGCTGGTTCAAATACTGTGTACTTTTTTCAACTGATGACTTATCAGTACTTAGCTGAGAAACATTTTCTAATTTTTCCATATTATGTTGATAAAAGTTATCTTTTTGTACAGAACTCATCATGGATTCTATTCTTGTATTGTTGTTTTCTTTACTATGCAAACTATAAGAAAATAGAAAGAACTAATGACAAAGCAGAACTTACAATATAATAGAAAGAACTTATGATGCAAACAAACCACTTACCCAACTGCATTCCAACATCATAGCAATAATTAAACTACTTGTGATTATCTAAGCATACAGCATTCTCTTTCATGACTCCCTGTCTTTGCACATATGCCTATAATGCCCTTACCCCAACTGTGTGCCTAGTAAATACCTCCCAGGATGAAGTGATAAACGTCACTTCCTGTGCAGTCTTTCCTAAAGCTAAAGTGAATAGTTTGTTTTACATTCTTACTACCACTGTACCTTGTTTATACCTTTACTGTGGCATTTATCACACTAAGTAATATTAGCAGGTCCTTGAATAACATTGTTTCATTCAATATAATCTTGTTATAATGTTGAGAAGATGCAACAGAAACTTAATTCTTATTTCTATCATTTAGCCTATAGAAAAACTGGTTTCACTGTATGCCATTTCACTTAAAGATGTGAAACCTATTGAAACATAAGTGAAGACTTACTGTAATCATGTGTTTCTGTTGTCATCTGTTGTCACCATTACAAGTATCTTAAAGATAGAATTATTTCTATTTCACTTGTGTATCTCAAGTATAAGAACAATCTAAAGTATATGAGACTCTAGCCGAAACCGGTTTGGCTCAGTGGTAGAGCATCAGTCTGCGGACTGAAAGGTCCCGGGTTCGATTCCGGCCAAGGGCATGTAAATTGGTTGTGGGCACATCCCTGGTAGGGGGTGTGCAAGAGGCAGCTGGTTGATGTTTCTCTCTCATCGATGTCTCTAGCTCTCTATCTCTCTCCCTTCCTCTCTGTAAAATATCAATAAAATATATATTTAAAAATAAATAAATAAAGTATATGAGACTCTAAAAACTTTTTATTTATAAAAAGAATGAATAAATGTGAATTTAAAAAACTGAGAAAGCAAGGAGAGAAAATAGCATGAAGTTAAACATCCATATAACATGTCATTTATTTATCTGTATACATATATTTCTGTACCTTTCTGATTCAGCTGTCTTGATTCCTTTAGTGTCCATCCAACTGGTAATAGTCTTTTGTTTGAAAACTGTTAAAAAAACAACACCCAAAATATTAATGTATATGAATACAAACCTTCAAAGAGAAAAATACTTATAACAGCATATAACATGTAATGCACTATATTACGTTCTGTGGGTTGAAAAGATCAATCACTCCTTTCACACTCAAGCATTGGGAAATAATACAGGAACATAAATATAGACACATTTGTCATGGAATAGAAATCAACCAGCCCCTAAAAGAGTTGGTATGGCTTAATGAATGAGAGTATAGGCTCTAGAATCAGACCCCCTGGATTCAAATCCTGGTTCTCCCACTGGATTCCTATGTGACTGCGAAGGGTCCTTTCTCTGTGTCTCAGATTCCTTACCTGTAAACATTCAAATGAGTAGCATCTCTCCTGGGATTATAAAAAAAAAATGCCAAAAGTCACACTCAGAGCTGTAATTCCAGAATTCAGAACAAGGAAGTCCCAATAATGCATGAGACATGTGGCCTAGAGGACAAACCTGAAGGGGCAAGAAGAAACCTCATTGGTAGAAACCAGCAAGAAAACTACTGACCGAGGTCAGGGGATCCAAACCCACCTGAGTCACTGGGAGGCTGCTAATAAGCGGGTCCCAGAGCCACATCACAAAGACTGAATCATATCTGTATGTGTGATGATGGAGGTATGAGGGGAGCTAGAATCTGTATTTTTTTCAAAAAATGGTGTTGATAATCAACTAGTCTGGAGAACTACTGCCAAGGACCAGAACTAATCCTTGTGAGAATAGAGAGGAAAAGTTGAGAAGTGAGTCATTCAGACTTCATAATCATAGAAATCAAAGGTGACACTAAGTTTTAAGCTTGACAGACTTAAAAGATGGGACAGCATTAAATAGAAATGGAGGGGGGTCTGGATTTAGGGGGGAAATATAATTAGTTCAATTCTGAACATACTAATTTTGAACTGCCAATGAGATAACTAGATAGAAAAGACCAACAGACAGTAGCAAAAGCAGAGAAAAATGCAACATAAATGCAAGCCACAACTTATATAAGCATTAGAAATAAGCATGCTTGCAAAAGTTAATGTCCTTTATGTAGATTAAATGTATATAATATTTTAGTATAAAAAAAACAAAATCTTGAACTGTCTCAACTACTGGTCTAAACTGCAATGAATCTAGGCATATTAAATCATAGACTCATTCTCATCTACCTATGGCCTTCAAATACAACATGAGCAAGAGACGCTGTCCCAAACATATGAAAATCAACAGCTTATTTATCACTATAATTAAGTGCCACATAATTTGTACCTTCCACAAAATATCAACAGTCTATCTAGTAAAACTGTTTAGCTTTTTCAAAATAGTTTCTCTCAAAAAAGTAACTACATATATGTTTAATATTTCATGTTAAATACCACCACTTTTGGTGTTTTAATTAAATATAGCAAATCAGGCTTGAGAAAAAAGTTAGTTTTAGTCAGAGAGGAATGAGAGATGAACCTCTTGATTCTGAGATGTCTTCTACAGTTCCACCTTCTCTAGTTAATTTCATTATATTAGCAAGTCCTCAAGTTACACAGCAGCAATGAGCTCCCCTACAACAAAATCACTTTTGCGTCCGTGAAGAATTTAAAACACCTTTTCCCATAAATGTAAGGAGGATTACATGGTCTTCAATGACTAGGTACCTATAATACACATGACACAGCACCACAATGACAAGTCCGTAGAACCGAAATACTGCCTACGTTATTTCATAAAAGCTACAGAGTGTTCCCGTGCAGTTGAAGGGCAGGGCTCTCCAACCACCGGCACCATGGCTGGCTCCACGGCTGGCGTGGGGTGGGAGGGAAACTGCAGGCAGTCACCACAGGAGAACAGGGAGCTCTCTCTCTCCTGGAGCTCTGGCTCCGCGCCTGGCCCCCCCCTCCGGGTGCAGGCTTCCTGCGATCACCCCTGAAACCTGAGAGCAGGATGGAGGAGGAGCAGCAGTGAGGGACTGACACTTGGGCTAATAAAACACTCCTGACTCCTGAGGGCCCGAGGAGGGGCTGCCTACTTCTCTTTCCAACACCGCTGCTTCCGGCTGCCAAGGGGTTCTTTTGCCACACATCACAGGACTGTTGCAGTTTTACCCCTTATTCCTGAAGTAAGCATAATATGATGCTTCCCAGGGAATCTCTACCTTTTAACTAGAAATAATCACAGCAAATGGAAAGAGAGGCAATAGGTGATGAGAGACATAAGCTATGGAGTCAAACAAGACCTTACTTTGTTCAGTCCCTTAGAAGTACATCATTTCTTTGAGTTTCTATTTCTCACCTATAAAATGTGGTTAACAATACCTACTTCCAAGGCTTATGTAGATGAATGAGAGAAAATATAAGTGTCCAGTCTCACAGAGCAGAAACTCAACAAATGTATTCTCTTCTAACACTTCCACCCTATCTCTTTTGTCACTGAAATTGGTAGTTATCCAACTTTATTATGACTTCACACCATTTACATATAATCTCATCAGTAACATTATTCAGTAATCAGCATGTTTCAATGAGCAAATAATTCAATTACGTGCCACACATACAGTCAAAAGACACAAAATCTGTCAAATTCACCCACATATCAAAGGAACACCTCATCTCCACAAAAAGTCTCTTTCCTGCCGAAACTGGTTTGGCTCAGTGGATAGAGCATCGGCTTTCGGACTGAAAGGTTCCAGGTTCAATTCCCATCAAGGGCATGTACATTGGTTGCGGGCACATCCCCAGTAGGGGGTGTGCAGGAGGCAGCTGGTCGATGTTTCTCTCTCATCGATGTTTCTATTTGTCCCTCTCTTTTCCTCTCTGTGAAAAATCAATAAAATATATATTGTTAAATGTCTCTTTCCTCCAGCAGCAGCAACATAAGGTATGGGAAGGAAGGATGCAGGGAGACCAAGAGCAATGGGCAGTGGGGAGTTTCTGAGATGAGGAAAGAGGTCTGAAGATGCTCTGAACAGCTGGATGGCTGAAAGAATCCAGGCCCCATTCCCCAACCACCGCCTACACTCGCACCACCTGTGCAGTGGGAGGGACACTCTAGGCAGTTATAACCGGCGGAAAGGGGAGCTCCCACGGCAGCACAACTGGGCAAATCATGCCCTGTCAGAATATGAGTGGCATGCTAGATCCTGACTGGAGGTAGATATACTAATCTTAATCAATATAGGAAATATGCCCAGGAAAATAAGTAACACAAAATTTAAAGACTGAAGAAATACCCACTTCCTTATCCTGCCTACTTCTCCTAGGATAACTATACATAAAAACTCTAAATACCAAGTTCATAAAAAATTCCAAAATTTGAAACAAGTTTTTGATAGATTTAGACTTTGAACATTTTGTTAACTGGTGCCCTGTGCCAGTATAATGAAAACATTTACACACATAAAGTACAGCCCAAGTATTAATTTGGTTCATCTTCTGCAGAAAATCAGAAAATCCAACCAGTGAGGACTGCCTGCCCCTACCACCTGCAAATACCTTTCCTCCTTCCTCTGTAAACTATAGGAAGAAGGTGTACGAAATTCAAGCACTGGGGGTGAAAGGGGGGTCCCTCTTCCCAGCCTGTGCCTTTCCCAGTTGGGGAGCCCTTAGGGGATGTCCGTCCGACTGACACAGAGGCAGGAGAGGCTCCCACCACCATCGCTGCTGTGAGCCTGGCTTCTGGCTGAGCGGTGCCCCCCCTATGGGAGCGCCCTGACCACCAGGGGGTGGTCAGTGCACATCATAACAACCAGTCGGTCGATTTGCATATTTACCTTTATATAGGATAAAGTTAATGGGACACATAATAGCTTCTTATTTAAGTCAGATACAATTCCTAGAAGTCACTCTCAGTTCCCTCTCCCCTACACTCTCCTTCACCAAATCCACCGAAATCTAGATCCAAAATCTTACAGCCATCCTTTCCCCTCCGTCTTCAAAACAGCACCAACATTAGAAGAACATCACAATAGGTACATCATTTATTGTGTAGCATCCATCTTATATAAAAACTGCTGTTTTGGCTTCTGTAAATGCTTCCTTACTTGCTTAAATAATAAGGAAAATAAGACTACTCCCACTTCGGAAAGGCCATTAAACCTTCCCCGGATGAAGTTATCAGTGCTGGCACCAAGCCAAGCCTTTGGTTGAGGCCTCAAGGTCCCAGCACATAGGGGCTCTTCAAGAAATTTCAAAGGGGGCTGGAAATACCCCATATTTGGGAGACAAAGAAGGTAAAAACATATAAATAGGGGAAATTCCTCCATGTTGGGGCCCAGAGTTTGAGAGTCATTTTCCTCTAGGCCCACCCATAATAAATGAACTCCATCTCTCTATTGCTTGGTTCTTCTCGGGTTTTCTGTAACAATTGGACAATTGCAACTGCATTTATTTATTGCAACTGGTCTCCTGTTTATAGTCTTAAACTTCTATGTTTTATAAACTACAAGTGACCAACATTTTTAATGAAATAATTCAGACAACATAAAAATGCATCATACATAGTAACAATAAGTATCCTAAATAATAAAAGCCTATTATGCTAAGTGTTCAGTCAGCCATTCAACCAATCAAAGTGTAATATGCTAATTATATGCTAAGGCCACTTAACAGCTTGCTATGACACACACTGACCACCAGGGGGCAGATGCTCCAACTGGTGGGTTAGCTTGCTACTAGGGTCCAGTGGATTGGGAATGAGTGAGATGGGCAGGACACTCCCTGGAGGCCTCCTTCGGTCCCTCCCCAGTTGGTCAACCTCCCAAATCCCTCCCTGGCCCCGACTGATTGTGCACTGGTAGGGGTCTCTTGGCCTGGCCTACGCCATCTAGCAATCCAGGCTGAGGGGCACCCCCTCCCCCCGAGTGCATGAATTTCATGCACTGGGCCTCTAGTTGTTTCATGAAAAACTTGTTATAAATATGGCATATTTACCAGGTTACATGCATTTCTTACTCTGTGAGCTAAATGAAACTGAAACAGTAGTTTACAGTTAGAAAATTCCAAAGGCCACAGCCTAAGCAACCTTCTCTAGAATATTAATCAAATGATAACCCCCTTCTTAAAAGCTTTTCTAGTGGCTCCCCATTAACCAGAGAACAAAGTCCAAATGTGTTGAAATGGCACTTGTTTTTCCACGAGAAGCTCTTGCCCCTCTTTCCCAGGTCACCTGACACCAATGTTATTCTGCTCCAGTGCTATCACCTTCTGCACATGCTGTTCTCTCTCCTATATAATTTGTTCTCTTTGATTTACGCAGCAAATTCTGCTTATCCTTCAGAACTTCGTTAGGTCTGCTCCCCGCTGCCTCTAAATCCTGAGAAGTGTACACCACTCACCAGAGGACTGCCTGACCTCCTTTTGGAAACGCGATCTTCCCTACCAGACACAACAAAAGCAGGCTTCCCCCACTTCTCTCTGCTTCTCTTCAGTCTACTCTACATGGTAGTTTCCTGAAGTTTCTGTCCCAGGTCACCTTTATTTCCTCTGCATGCTTTATGTGATCGAACTCCCACAGCATCAATTATCATGTTTATGCCAAAAACTTCCAAACCTTCGTGTACAGCACAGATATATTTCTTATGAGTACAAACCCACACACTGCATTCTCTCCTAAATGAAACCACTTCTCCCCTCCCGATTGCCCACAGCTGAGTATAAAATCATCCTATTTCCCACCCAGATTAACTTTTAATGAGTCTTGGCCTGCATTTCTGCTTTCTTGCAATCCATTCCTTTTCCACACACCAGGCACAGGGAGGGAACTTCATCCCAAGCCCCAAAAAGATTATATAAGATCAAGCCACTCCCTTACCAAAAATCTTTTTATCAGCCTTTCTTTGCCCTGTACTTAAAGTGCAAAATCCTGAAAGTCCTAATAAGATCTGGTCTTTGCCTAGCTCAGTCTCATATCTCACTACTCACAGTCCCTCAACAGTACGCACCAGCGGCGAGCTGGGAATGCCTCCTTACTTCCTCTTCACCTCGCTAACTCCGAAGTCCTCATTCTTAGTCTTCAGATTAAGCTTCTTATCTTCTGTGAGATTGTCTTTGATTCCCAACTGGACTAGGGATTCCTATCTTCTATCAAAACAGCCATTACCCTTTATTATGTTGACTTCTGTAACTGTCTATCTCTCCAGACAAATTTTAGGGCCTGAAGACAGAGGCCAAACGACTCTTATTCCACCCAGCACGCCAGAGTCCAGTACAGCACCGGCTAAAACTAACAGCTCTGCACCCACGGAGCCAGAATCTGAATTTAGGGAAATTGTGCTGTAGTGTCTTTCAATCTAGAGGTTGAAGTTTCACATACACAATTAGACCTCCTTAACGACTAAGACAGTTTCTCAAGTCAAACTCGAGTAAAGCAAACAGGTGGAGTCTCCCGTCATTTTCCGCCCTGTGACTGATCACCAGCGCTTCTCCCACCACAACAGGAAAAACGTGGCCCCACTTCCCCACTAGTGGCCTTCGTGGCTCTGGACGGGGACCTGAGTGGTGGTGCACACTGGACCAGAAAGGGTGCCTGGAGTCCCTGGGTCCTCACAGACCAAGAGGAGGTTTGGGCCGGAGCGAAGGGCAAAGGTCTTTATTTCCCCCACGTACCAAGCGAGGTGGCGCTGCCTCGGTGCGGTCCCGCCCACCCCGGGACGCAGCCTGGCGAGGCGGGTGGGACCCTGAACCGCACCGGAGCGTCCTTGGGGTCGAGGACGCGCCTCTGCCCGCCGGGGAAGCTCCGGGCGTCGGAGGCGGCCGGCGAAGTTTCAGAGGCGGCCCAGCGGGGTCGCTTGGTGCAGGGTTCACAGGCGGGACCCGAACTCATGCTGGGACCCGCACCGCACCGTCCCCGGCCGGCCCGGGCGGACAGCCTCGTTCACTAACCCTGCGGGACGGACTGCGCCTCCTTCTCGGCGCCTCCGGGCACCATCCCCTCTCTGCGCTGCCCGCTTCTGCAGCTGCTGCTCCGCCGGCTGCCCAAGCCAGGCCCTACCCCGCCGCCTGCCTTCCTTCCCTCTTCCACCGGGAGCCCGCCTGCCTCGGGCAGCGCCGCCCCGGTTCCGGCGGCGTTCACTTTCCCACCACCGGAAAACTGCCGTCGGGCGCGCCCGGCTTCCGGGTCGCACCGCGTCGCAAAGCGGAAGTGTGCGGCTCAGCGGACACCGGCGCCCGGAAGGTCAGCGTGTGAAGGAGTCGGTAGTAACGTGCACCCGCCCGCCGTTCCTGAAGAGCGACGGCCGGGCGCACGGCCGGGCCTGAGGCGGCGGTGAGGGGTGCCGGCCGGTTTGCTGAGAGACCATGGAGGGCGGCGGGGGCAGCGGCAACAAGACCACCGGGGGCTTGGCCGGCTTTTTCGGGGCCGGCGGAGCTGGTTACTCGCACGCGGATTTGGCCGGAGTCCCGCGTGAGTACCGCGCGCAGCTGGCGGTCGTTTCTGGCGGGTTCTTGCCGCTCGGCCAGGCCCGCGGCGTGCCCTTCCCCCGGCCGGTCGGCGCCCACGGTCTTCAATGTCAGCGGGGCGGCTCGCTGCCGCCCTGTCGGGACTGAGCAAATGTTGGGAGCCCTGGGTCCCCCCCACAAGCTCTCTGGGGTTGAGCTGGGCCCAGAGATGTTCGTGTTTCCTTCCTTTTCTGTCCGAGCCTTGTGCCTTCTCTCCCCTCCCACACAGGCCTCTCCTCGGGTGGTGGGCGGTGTGCCGGGCCTGCGTTAAGGGGACGGAAAGTGCTCCCGGTGGGACCCCGTAGAGCACATGGTAACCCCGAGCCGCGCGGTCCGAACCCCAAAGCGGCCGCGGGTCCGAGGGCTCGGGCGGCACGGAGAGGGGAGCGGAGGCCTCCGAGGGCCGGGAGGCGGATGAAGAGGGGCGTCCAGGAAAGCGGGGGGCGAGGGCGCAGAGGCATGAATCCCAGGCCTTTGCTCGCTCCTCGTTCCTGTGACTATGTATTCCAGATCTTCCGGACGTTGTGGGATGACTAGAACGTGGTAGAGGATAATGCCTTTATAAAACTTTTTTTCTTTTTTGATAATTCTTGTATTATTTCTCTACATCCTTATCCTCAAGAACAAACAAACAAAAGCCTTTTCAAGTTCCTAGTGTCACCTAGATCACAGTTTATATCTAAATCTTGGGAGTCTGAGTTTTGGAGCACGGAGGCAGTGCGCCTTAAAGCATTGTTATATTAATTGACTAAGATTGAAGGCCAGGTGAGAGATTGAAGGCTGAACACCATTCACTGAGCACCTAGGATGAGCCATGACTTTAATTAACTTAAGCAGTTAATTTCTTTTCTTTTTTTTTTGAATTTTCTTTGTATTGCTTGAAGGATTACAAATAGTAGTACATGTCTTTTTCCCCCCTTTGACCTCCCCCCAGCCTCCCCTCTACCACCCTCCTACCCCGCATATGTCTTCATTTTTTTTAAATATATTTTATTGATTTTTTACAGAGAGGAAGGGAGAGGGATAGAGAGCTAGAAACATCGATGTGAGAGAAACATCGACCAGCTGCCTCCTGCACACCCCCTACGAGGGATGTGCCTGCAACCAAGGTACATGCCCTTGACCGGAATCGAACCTGGGACCTTCCAGTCCGCAGACCGATGCTCTATCCACTGAGCCAAACCGGTTTTGGCCTTTTTTTTTTTTTTTTTTTTAAGGCTGCTGCTTTCACGGAGTTTACATCCTACTAAAGTGAGCAAATAATAAAAACACTTCAGCTAGTGTTAAGTGTGTGTAAAGGCAGCAAAGCAAGATCATGAGATGGTGCTGGAAGCTGGAAACCATTTTAGAATGGGTCAGGGGAAGCAACTCAGGGGTGTTGATATTTGGGCTATGACCTGATTACAATATATTTGCCTGGGAGGAGGCAAATATACCACTGAAAATGGCTAGTACATGTGTCCTGAGGGAAAACACACAAACTAGGCATGTAGGAGGAACAACTGTTAGATGTATCTGCAGAATTTCGAGAGTTGGAGTGCTAGAAGACACTGAGCTCAGAGGGGCAAGGAATGACAGCTAGCAATTAGTGTTTTGTAAGCCACGGTCAGGAGTTGGAATTTGTAAGTGTAAATGACAGCTACTCAGATGATTTCTTTTTCTTAAGAAATCACTTGTTGCTATATAGAGAGTGAATTGAAGGGCCTTAGCCTGTTTGCCCAATGGATAGGGTGTGGCTCAGTGGAGAGAGCATTGGCCTTCGAATCAAAGGTTCTGGGTTCGATTCTGGTCAAGGGCACTATCTGGGTGGGAATGCAGGCTCCTCCCAACCTGGGCCCCCAGGGCAAGTGCAGGAGGCAACCAAATCAGTGTGTTTCTCTCACATGGAGATTTCTCTCACGCTCTCTTCCACTCTAAAAATCAATGGGAAATATCCTCAGGTGAGGATTAAAAAAAAAAGTGAATTGAAGAAACCACTTTAGTCTGTGAGATTTAATGGTTTACCAGTATGGTGTCAATAAATGATAACTAACACAATACCAGATAGCAGTTGAATTAGGAATTATTAGGCCTTTCAGTTGATGAAAAGACCACAGTCATAGGAAATGCATAGATTTGTGAACAATCAACTAAGATATAGAAGGATCCAAAGATTAAATTTAAAATGTGAGAAAGTTTATTTTCCTTGATACATTTTTTCTAACTTCAGTTAGTGGGATTCAAGTCTGGCCCTCTTGAGTTACCATCCCTGTGGTAACAGCCAGAAAATTATCTACCTGCCACAGTAAATCAACTCTGTCAGCAAGCATTAACATGGAACTGCCGTAAACACTGCTTCACAGAACATAGCCCAACACTGTTTATCCCATGGAATTATTTGGTTCCTTGTCAGTTTTATTTTGCAATTTGTACAGTTGGCAAGCACTCTTGTAGCAAAGTAGAAAGAAATTAGCTTTATAATTGACGTGAGCTGTGCTTCCTTAAATGTCCTTTGATTATTCAATACATGTTTATTGCCAATATCCATGTGTGGGTGCCCGAGCTATCACTGTGATACCTGGTTTGGGAGGAGGTAGCCCCAAAACTGCCAGACAAGAAGGATATGCATAGAAAAGAGAAAAAATTATCAGATTCAGTGAGTCTGTGCATCAAAATTGCAAAACATGAAACGAGCGCAGAATTAGTGCTGAATAAAATAACTTTAAACTTTTGGTTGCAATGTGATGCTTTGTTTTCTTCTAGTGACTGGCATGAGTCCTCTCTCTCCTTATTTAAGTGTGGATCCACGGTATCTCGTGCAGGTAAGAGTAAGACTAGTCCTTTATGGTTTTACTAGTTAGGTGCCATTTTAAATGTGACCTCATCTGTACTGTGTACTTTCGGAGGCTCCAGTTCTTTGGTATCTGTTCACCTTTTTTTCCTCAGAAACCCTAGGAATTTGGCTTGCAATTTCTCCCTGACATTAGTTGTTAAATCTCTTTAAAAGGTTTTGGGGTTTGGTTTCTCCCCCCCTCCCACCATGTTTTTTAAATTGTGGTAAAATAACACTAACAAAATTTGCTATATAACTGTTTTTAAGTGTTATGTTTACTGTTACTCAATACATTTGTACAGCCATCACCACCTACCATATCCTTAACTCTTTCATTTTGTAAAAAATGAAGCTCTAAACCAGCCGTGGGCAAACTACGGCCCCCGGGCCAGATCCGGCCTGTACGGCTGTTCTGTCCGGCCCTCTGCTCCTTCACCAGCAGCCCAAGATGAGAGTGCCAGCATGGTCAGGTTGCTTTTTTTGTTCCAGCCCTCCGGTCCAGGTTAAGAACCCATTGTGGCCCTCGAGTCAAAAAGTTTGCCCACCCCTGCTCTAAACAGTAGCCCCCTCTTTCCCACAGTTTCACTTTCTGTGGTTTCAGTTACCCATGATTAACATTGCTCTGAAAGTATTAAATTTTAAAATTCCAGAAATAAACAATTCATAAATTTTAAATCACATGCCATGCTGAATAGTGTGATGAAATCGCTTGCTTCGTACAGCACCCTTTGTTCAGCGGATGGACACTATGCTGCCTCCTCTTAGTCACTGAGTAGCCTTTTCTGTTATCAGAGAGAGAGAGAGAGACCCACCACATTCACATAACTTAATACAGTATATTGTTAAAATTGTTCTGGTGCATTAGTAGTTATTGCTGTTAATTCCTTACTGTCCCTAATTTATAAATTAAGCTGTCTTAAGTACAGGAGAAAAACCACATGGCATGTATAGAGTTCAGTACTATTCAGTTTCAGGCATCCACTGGGGGGCTCGGAACATACTGCCCATGGATAAGGGAGAACTAGTGTACCCGTTACTAAGTAACTCCTCGTCCTACCCTCCCGGACCCCTGACAATCACCCTCTGTCTCTGATTCTGTATACTCCAAATACCTCAAACAAATGGAATCATATCGTATTTGTCTTTTTGTGACTGGCTTATTTTATTTAGCATCTCATTCCATTGAATAATATTACATTTGCTTATCCCATTCATCTGTCCAGGACACTTGTATTGCTTCCATGTTTTAGCTATTGCGAATAATGCTGCTTTAAACACGGTGTACAAATATAAATACCTCTTTCAGACCCTTTTAATTTTTTTAAATATATTTTATTGATATTTTACAGAGAGGAAGGGAGAGAGAAGAGCTAGAAACGTCGATGAGAGAGAAACATCGACCAGCTGCCTCTTGCACACCCCCCACCAGGGATGTGCCCGCAGCCATTGTACATGCCCTTGACTGGAATCGAACCCGGGACCTCTCAGTCTGCAGACCGACGCTCTACCACTGAGCCAAACCGGTTTCGGCCTTTTAATTTTTTTTTTTTTTTTTTTTTTTTATATAGCCAGAAATGGAATTGCAGCATCATGTGATAATCTGTTATTTTCTGGAAAATTGCCATATTGTGTTCCACAGTAAAAACATTCCCACCAACAGTGTTCAAGGGCTCCAATTTCTCTATATCCTAGCCCAGTGGTCGGCAAACTCATTAGTCAGCAGAGCCAAATATCAACAGTACAACGATTGAAATTTCTTTTGAGAGCAGAAAACTGACTTGTGAGCATGGGCCATGAAGTTTCAATCGCACTGCACGTTTCAGTGGAACAGATATGTTGTGGAAGAGCCACACTCAAGGGGCTAAAGAGCTGCATGTGGCTTGCAAGCCGCAGTTTGCTGACCACTATCCTAGCCAACACTTGTTATTTTTTGGGTTTGTTTTTTTTAATCATAGCTATCCTAATGAGTATGAGGTAGTGACTCATTGTAGTTTGATTTGCATTTATTTCTGTTGAGAAACATCTGTTTGAGTCCTTTTTCCACATTTAAATTGAGTCCTTTTTGTTGAGTTTTCTATATATACTGAATATCATCTCCCATTATCAGATGCATGATTTAAAAATCTTTTGTTTCGCCCTAGCTGGTTTGGCTTCATTGATAGAGCATCCGCCTTCGGACTGAAGGATCCTGGGTTCAATTCTAATCAGGGGCACATGCCCAAGTTGCAGCTTGATCCCAGTAGAGGGGCATGAAGGCAGCTGATCAATGGTTCTCATCATTGATGTTTCTCTTTCTCTCTCACTCTCCCATCCTCTCTGAAATCAATAAAAATATTATATATATATATATATATATATATATATATATATATATATATATATATTTCCTTTCTGTGTGTTGCCATTTCACTCTGGTAATACTGTCTTTGGTGCACAAAATTTTTTAATTTGCATGAAGGCAAATTTTC
Source organism: Vespertilio murinus (assembly GCA_963924515.1). Classification (NCBI taxonomy): domain Eukaryota; kingdom Metazoa; phylum Chordata; class Mammalia; order Chiroptera; family Vespertilionidae; genus Vespertilio; species Vespertilio murinus. Next base: position 51,513,247 of record OZ004714.1, on the reverse strand, counting down.
CTATTTTTCCTTTTGTTCTCCTGTGCCTTTGGTACCAAGATACTGTTGTGTTAAAAAAAAAAAAAAAGTCAAATTAAATGTCATGAAGCTTTTCTACTCTTTTCTTCTAAGAGTTTTATAGTTTTAGGTCTTACATTTAGGTCTTTGATCTATTTTGAGTTAATTTTTATATACGTTGTTACATAAAAGTCCAGCTTCACTTTTTCTTGTGGATATCCAGTTTTATCTTTTCCCCATGGAATAGTTTTGACCCTTGTTGAAAAACATTTGACCACATATTTGAGGGTTTATTTCTGGGTTCTTTATTTGTAAGTTTTGATATCAGGTAGTGAGAGTCCACCAGCATTGTTCATTTTCAGTATTGTTTTGGCTATTAGGGATTCACTGAAATTTCATATGAATTTAAGAAGAGTTTTCCTATTTCTGCAAAAACGTCATTGGTATTTTGATAGGCATTACATTTAATCTGTTGATTGCTTTGGGTAGTGTCTTCCAATCGATAAACATGGGATATGTGTTTTCATTTAATTATGTCTTTAATAAGTATTTTATTTTATAATAGAATTGTTTTCATAATTCCCTTTTCAGATTGCTCATTGTTAGTGGATAGAAATTGTCTGATTTTTGTGTGATTTTATATCCTGTTGCTTAGCTGAATTCATGTATTAGTTTAACAGATTGGACCGTACTGCATTCCAGGAATAAATCCCACTTGGTTGTGGTGTATGATTGTTTTAATATGCTGCTGAATTTGGTTTTCTAGTATTTTGTTGAAGATTTTGCATCAGTGTTCATAAAAGCAATATTGGTCTGTGATTTTCTTATAGTGTCTGTCTGCCTTTGTTTTCAAGGTAATGCTGGCCTCACACAAAGAATTTTGAATTTTCCTGCACTTCAATTTTTTGGAAAAAATTGAGAAAGATTGTTGTTCTTTAAATGTTTGATAGAGTTCACCCAACTCTAGGTGAAGCTATCGGGTCTGAAGAGGGCTTTGCTTTGCTTTACTTTTTATGAGATTTTGTTACTGATTCAGTCACTTCCTAGTGATAGGTCTATCCAGATTTTCTATTTCTTGATGGATTTTGTGTATCTAGGAATTTGTACATTTCATCAAGCTCCTGCCAGTTCTTGGCATACAATTGTTCATAGGATCTATAATTCATTTTAATTTGTGTAAAATTGATAATGATGTCCTCACCTTTGTTTCTGATTTTAGTCATTTGAGTCTTCCCTTTTTTTCTTAATCCATCTAGCTAAATGTGTTTAAAAGAATCGACTTTGGGTTTCATTGGTTTTTCTGTTTCCTTGTTCTTTACTAGAGGCCTGGTGCACAAAATCTGTGCACGTGGTGGGGGGGCCTCTCTCTGAGCCCAGCCTACGCCCTCTTTCAGTCCAGGAGTCCCGCGACAATCACCCCACAGAAGGAAGCCCCACCAAACCAGTGCAGTACCACTGGCCAGGTAGCCTGGGTCTCCCTCTGCAAGGCAATCAATTACCGGGCTCTGCAATTGATCGCCCCAAAGAGGTGGGCCCCGCCCACCCAGCCAGGGGTCTGCTATCGATGGCCCTGCAGAGGGAGGTCCCACCCACCTGCCGCAGCCTGCTGGTCGGTGGCCTGGCGCCCAGTGCATGCATAGTGTGGTCGTCGGGATGGTCATTCTGCTGTTTGGCCGTTTGATCGATTTGCATATTATGCTTTTATTATTATAGATTTCATTTATGTCTGTTCTAATCTTCATTATGTCCTTCTTTCCACTAACACTGGGCTTAGTTTTTTCTTTTTCTAATTCTTTAAGTTGTAAAATTACATTATTGATTTGAGAATTTTCTTATTTTTTAATGTAATGTAATTTTTTTTAAATAAATTTAATGTAAATTTATATAGCTATAAATTTCCCCTTAGCATCCTTTTTGCTGAGTCTCATAAGTTTTGGTATAGTGTGTTTTCTTTTCTACTTATCTTTAAAGTATTTTCTAATTTCCCTTTTTATTTCTATTCTGATCTGTGATTAAGTAGAGGTTTAATTTTCACAAATTTGTGAATTTTCCCATTTTCTGTTGTGGTTGGAGAAGACACTTTTTATGGTATCTTTTATATCTACTGATACTTAATTTGTGGCCTATCATATGGTCTACTCTGAAAAATGTCCTACATGCACTTAAGAATGTATTGGGTAGAATATATGTCTCTTAGATCTAGTAGGTTTATTGTGTTAAGTCGTATATTTCCATATCTTCTATCTTTTTTTTTTTTTTGTAAAATATATTTTATTGATATTTCACAGAGAGGAAGGGAGGAAAGAGATAGAGAGCTAGAAACGTCAATGAGAGAGAAACAACAACCAGCTGCCTCCTGCACACCCCCTACCGGGATGTGCCCACAACCAATGTACATGCCCTTGACCGGAATCGAACCCGGGACCTTTCAGTCCGCAGACCGATGCTCTACCACTAAGCCAAACCGGTTTTGGCCATATCTTCTATCTTGAATAATAATTGCTATCTATTATTGAGAGTGAACTATTGAAGGTTCCAACTATTATTATTGTGTAATTTTTCATATCTACCTTTAATTCTTTCACTTTTTACTTAATATTTTTAATGGTTCATTATTAGTCAAGTAAATGTTTATGATTGTTGTATCTTCTTACTGTATCAAACCTTTTATTAATATACTAGAGGCCTGATGCATGAAATCCATGCAAGGGTAGGCCTTCGCAGCCACCCCTGCTGCTGTCTCAGCCCTCACAGCCCCGGCTTCATCCAGAAGGTCGTCGTCCAGATGGTTATTCCTCTGTTTGGTCATTCGGTCAACTTGCATATTATGCTTTTATTATTATAGAATGTACTACCTTTTCTTTTGTAACCTTTTGCTATTTAAAGTCTATATTTTCTGATATTAGAATAGCCATCCTGCTCTCTTTCAGATATTATTTGCATAGAATGACTTCTTCCTTCCTTTGACTTTCAATCTTTTTGTATCTTTGAATTTAAAGTGAATCTCTTAAAGACAACATATAGGTGGATCATGTTTTTTTAATTCATTGTGCCAATCTCTGTCTTTTGGTTAGAGAGCTAATCCATTTACTTTAAAAGTGATTGCTGGCAAGGAGAGATTTTGTCATTTTCCAATTTGTTTTCTATATGCCTTCTATCTTTTTGTCCCTAGTTTTCTGCATTACTTCTTTTCTATTTGATTTTTTTTTTGTAGTGAAATATTTGTATTTTCTCATTTCCTTTTGTGCATAATCCATGGTGTTTGTGTGTGTGTGTTTTGTGTGTGTATGGTTACCCTGGAGATTACATTTAATATCCTAAAGTTATAACACTAATTTGAATTTTTAATACATTTGTGTGTGTGTGTGTGTGTGTGTGTGTGTGTGTGTGTGTGTGTTTAAATATATTTTTATTGATTTCAGAGAGGAAGGAAGAGGGAGAGAGAGATAGAAACATTTATGATGAGAGAGAATCATTGATCGGCTGCCTCCTGCAAAGCCCCCATTGGGGATTGAGCCCACAACCTGGGCATATGCCTTTTACCAGAATCAAACCTGGGACCTTTCACTTCGCAGGCCGACACTCTTTCCACTGAGCCAAACCGTCTAGGGCACTAATTTGAACTTATACCAGCTTAACTTCAATAACATACAAAAAATGCTCTCCTTTATTGCTCTCTCTGCCACCGTTTAATTATCAATATCACAAAATTATATCTTCGTACATTTTGTCCTCCATTTAATAATTGTTTTAAATGCTTTACTCTTTTAAATTGTGTAGAAAACAAAATGTGGAGTAGCATATCAAAAGTATAACACTAACTTTTATAATTGCCCTATGTATTTTCCTTTACCGAGTTCATCTCTTCATAAAGCTTTGAGTTACTGTCTAGTATCCTTTCATTTCTCTCTTTTTTTAAGATTTTTTAATTACTTTTTAGAGAAAAAATAAGGAAAACAAACCTGCATGTTCCTGACTTGGGAATCAAACTGGCAACTTTGCAATGCATGGGATGATGCCCAACCAACTGAGCCATGCAGACCAGGGCTTAGTGTACTCCTTTGATCATATCTTTCAGGGCTGGTCTAGTGATCGTGAACTCCCTCAGATTTTGTTTATCTGGTAATGTCTCCCTCACTTTTGAAAGACAGTTGTAATAGATATAGGATTCTTGGTTGACATTTTTTTCCTCTTAGCACTTTAAATACATTGGTCCATGGTCTTGTGACCTGTAAAGTTTCTCTTGAGAAATCTGCTGGTAATTTTGTTGAGGACCCCTTATGTGCTGAGTTGCTTCTCTTACTGCTTTCAACATTCTCACCTTGTTTGGGGGCTTTTAAAAGCTTGATTTTAATGTGCCTCAAGGTGGGTCTCTGAAATTATATTGATGTTCATAGAGCTCCTGAGATGTTCATATTCATCTCTTTCTTCAAATTTGGGGAGTTTTCAGTCATTAAATATTCTACCTCTTTATTGATTTGATGTTTCCATTTTGTTTGTACTTTGTTTTGACTTTTTCCACATCTCCTTTAGTTTTTAGAGCTTCTCTAAATACAATTGTTTTTGAAGTGTTTGCCTAGTAGATTCTTTACCAGGTTATTTTCAGGGACATATATATATGTTGATTCTTTTTTTCTTTTTCCCATACTTTCCTGTTTCTTTTGTATACCTCATGATTTTGTTGTTAAAAAATTGGATATCCTAGCAATCAAATTCATTCCCTTCCCCAAGTTTTGCTTTTCTGTTGTGTTGTATATGACTGTCTCTGTTCTGATGACCAACCTGAAGTGTAAATTTAAGCTTTTCTCAGTTCTTTTCTGAGCCTGTTCTTTTTTCTGGGCATGTCACTTTTAAATTTTTTTTTTATATGCAGTTGCTTTTGAATATCCTAGTCTTTAATGTCTGGCTCCCAAAGGAAGAAAAGGCAAAATCAAGGGGAGAGCAAAAAAGAGACCAGCTCTACTCTAAATCCCCTAGAAGTCACTTAGCAATAGGTAGGGTATGCAACAACAATGGCTGTCGTCTTCTTTGTACCTCTATGATCATAGCAGCAGTCACTGATCAGAGCAAAGATTTATTTTTAAATATATATATATTTTATTAATTTTTTACAGAGAGGAAGAAAAAGGGATAGTTAGAAACATTGATGAGAGAGAATCATCGATCAGCTGCCTCTTGCACACCCCCTACTGGGGATGTGCCTGCAACCAAGGTACATGCCCTTGACCAGAATCGAACCTGGGACCTTTCAGTCTGCAGACCGACGCTCTACCACTGAGCCAAACAGGTTTTGTCAAAGATTTATTTTTTAAAGTAACAAGGAATTAATTTAAATTGTATTCCATCTTCAACAAATTGAAAAGACAAACCACTGAATTGGAAAACATGTATCATCGATGTATCTGATAAGGGATTAATATCCAAAATTTATAAAGACCTTCTAAAACTCAACACCAAAAACCAATCTAATTAAAATATGGCTAAAGGACCTAAATAGACACTTCCCCAAGGAGGTCAAACAGCTGGCCAATAGGCATATGAAAAGCTGCACAAAAGCCACAATGAGATATCATCACGTCATACCTGTCAGAATGGCTGTCCTCAATAAATCAGTAAACAAGTGTTGGTGAGGATGTGGAGAAAAGGGAACCCTTGTGTACTGTTAGTGGGTATGCAGATTGGTGCAGCCATTATGGAAAGCAAAATGGAGTTACCTCAAAACATTAAAAATGACCATAATTGATCTGGCTCGTGGATGGAGTGTTGGCCTGCAGACTAAAGGGTCCTGGGTTCAATTCCAGTCAAGGGCACATGCCCAGGTTGTGGACTCGATTCCCAGTAGGAGATATGCAAGAGGCAGCTGATCAATGATTCTCTCTCTTTCTCCCCCTCCTTCCCTCCCTCTCCCTTTCCCTTCCTCTGAAATATATTTTTAAAAATAATTTAAAATGCCCTAGCCAGTTTAGCTCAGTGGATAGAGTGTGGGCCTATAGATCAAAGGGTCCTGGATTCAGTTCCAGTGAAGATCACATACCTCAGTTGCAGGTTCCTACTTGGGCTACCTACGACGGTAAGGATGCATGCAGGAGGCAACCAATTGATTTGTTTCTATCACATCCATACTCCTCTCTATGTCTTTCTCTCTCTCAAAATTAATGGAAAAATATCCTCAGGTGAGGTTTAAACACACACACACACACACACACACACACACACACACACACACACAGAACTGCCTTATGAACCAGCAGTTACACTTCTGGGAATTTATCTGAAGAAACCCAAAACACTAATTTGAAAGAAATATATCCCTCCCTATGTTCATTGCAACATTATTTATAATAGCCAAGATTTGGAAGCAGCCCAAGTATCCATCAGTAGATGAGTGGGTAAAACCACTATGGTACATTTGTACAGTGGAATACTCTCACCTGTAAAAAGGAAGAAAATTTTACCCTTTGCAACAGCATGGATGGACCTAGAGAACATCTTGCTAAGTGAAATAAGCCATTCAGTAAAAGACAGGCACCCCTATGATTTTACTCATAATAAAAGCAAAGTATGCAAATTGCCCTCTCAACTGGGAGTTCAACCAGGGGAAGGGAGAGAGTAACCAGCTGGCAGTGCCTAGGGACCCTACCAGTACACAAATTTTGTGCACTGGGCCTCCAGTAAAGTTATAAGAAACCATTAATATAAAGTTAAACCCAAATGAAGAAGTATAACTTGGGAATCTTTAAATAAAATCTTAAATCTGTACATGTTTTTAAAAATCTACTTAATTACTTGAGTTTATTTTATTAGATCAGATTATTAATATTCAGAAGTCTATGCATAAACACTTGAAATTAGGGTTATACTTTTTAAGGTTTACACATTGGCCTCAGTATTCTTTTGTTTTGTTCTTTTCTTTTTAATCCTCACCTGAGGGCATGCTTAGAAAGAGAGAAGCATTGATTGCTGCCTCCCGTCTACTCCCCCCACAGGGGATCAAGCCCACAAACCAGATATGTGCCGTGACTGGTAATCGAACCAGCAACCTTTTGGTACTCAGGGTTGATGCTCAACCAACTAAGTCACTCAAACCAGGCTGTTTTGGTTGATTGGGTTTTTATTTAGGATATTGGATTAAACTGATCAAGAAACTTCAAAGAATTTTGTTAGATATCTCAGGAATACAAGGTTGATTTAACGTTTGAAAATCATTGTATCAGTAAATATCAGTAAAGAAAGGAAACTACATGATTAGCTCAATAGATGCAGAAGAGACATTTGACCAAATTCACATTTCTTTGTGATTTAAAAAAAAATAAACTAGGAATAAAGGGGAATGCCTTCAATTTTTTTAATCAAAATTTCCAAAGCTATGGGACTAGGTGGAGGTGGACAAAGGGATGGGGTTGGGGATGGGAGCATCTGTAATATTGTCAGCAGTAAAAATGAAGTTTAAAAAAAAATTCCAAAGAGTGAGAACTCATGCGGGGGAAAAAATCCAAAACTAACATGGTGAAAATCTCCATATGTTCCCACTAATAAGGAACAAGACAAGGATGCCCGCTCTCTTCACTTCTCTTCAGCATTGTCTTACCATGGCAATTAGGCAAGAGAATGACTGGCATCCAGATTGATAAAGGAAAAGGTAAACTATTTTAAGGTATCATGATCCGTGTATAGAAAATCCTAATGGTCCAGCTGGCATGGCTCAGTGTTTGAGCGGCAACCTATGAACCAGGAAGTTATGTTAGATTCCCAGTCAGGGCACATACCCGGGTTGCAGGCTCGACCCTTAGTAGGGGGCATGGAAGAACAGCTGATCACTGACTCTCATCACTGATATTTCTCTCTCCTCACTGAAATCAATAAAAATATACTTTAAAAAAGGAAGAAAATCCTAAGGAGACCACAAAAAAAAACTTAGTTTTTAATTTAGAATTTCAGCAAAGTAGAATGACACAAGATCAGTATACCTAATTAATTATATTTCTATATAATAGCAATGGACACCACAAAAATGAAAGTGCAAAAACCATTCCATTTACAAGGACATCAAAAAGAATAAAATATGTAGGACAAAATTCAATAAAAATCCAAAATAACAATAATTTCCAAATCAACAGATGCTATCAAAATCTCAGCAAGATTTTTTGCAGAATTTGGCTGATTTTAAAATGTATATAAAATACAAAGGATACAAAATAACCAATAAAGAAGAGCAAATTTGAGCACTTGCACATCCCAATTTCAAAACTGATTCCCAAGCTATAGTAATTAAGACATTGTGGTGCTGGCACAAGGATAGCTCTATATATAGATCAACAAAATAAAATTGAAAGGCCAGAAATAAACTCTCTGCATTTATAATCAGTAGGTTTTCATCAAGGGTATGAAGACAAGTAGGGAAAAATTGATAATCATATTTTTATAGAAACCAAGAGCTTTAATTTCATGGATTCCTCCCCCACCCCAAATTAATGTAATTTGACCAGCATCTCCTCCCTCAAAATCTTTGAAAAGTTTTGTTATATGGAACAGTACTTTTTTAAATCCTCACCTGAGGACAAACGTTTGTTTGTTTGTTTGTTTGTTTGTTTGTTTGTTTGTTTGTTTTAGAAAGGGAGAAGGGAGAGAAGGAGAAACATCAATCAGTTGCCTCCTGCATGCGATCCAACTAGGGTTCCAACCAAAGACCTTTCTGTGTACTTCATGACGTTCCAACCAGCTGAGCCATACAGGCTAGGGTGAAACAGTATCGTTTTACTACCTTTAAAAGCCCCAGTGACAAGTAACGAGTAATATCACATTATTTTCTTTTTTTTTATTTTTTATTTTATTGGCTCTTTACAGAGAGGAAAGGAGAGGGATAGAGAGTTAGAAACATCAATTGGAGAGAAACATCCATCAGCTGCCTCCTGCACACCCCCCACTGGGGATGTGCCCGCAACCAAGGTACATGCCCTTGACCGGAATCGAACCCGGGACCCTTCAGTCCACAGGCCGACGCTCTATCCACCGAGCCACACCGGTTAGGGCAATATCACATTATTTTCAAGTCATTGTATATGAATGAAGTATATTCACTTTCAATCCTCAATAATCTTGTTAGTATAGTTGACCCTAACAGAGAGTGAGTTGGTAATGACATGCATTTGACTTACTAATGTTCATCATAGCCATTTTTTAAAATTTCCCATTTGTAATTAGTGACTCATTTTTTGATTGAAAGATAATTACCTCATCAAATCAAATGTCACGTTTTGAAAAACCTCAAACAAGAAGCATAATTTAAAATTAAGTCATTAATTTTAAACTCAGGAAGCGCCCAAAATTTACAAAACTATAATAATAAAAGTGTACTATGCTAATTAGGTCAGACAGCTGAACATTCCCAACGAAGCCATGGCGGCTGCAAGAGCCGAGGGCAAGCAGCTGCAGTGGCAGGATGATGGGGTGGCAACTTCCCTGATTGGTCCAAACGCCGCCACAAACAGAGGCCAGACTGCAGCTCAGGACATCCCCTGAGGGATCTGGGCTGTGAGAGGTGGGCAGGCTGGGCTGAGGGACCCCCCTCCCCCCAGTGCACTAATTTTCATGCACTGGGCCTCTAGTGTATGAATATTATTCACAGCACTGCATCTATTCAGTGTGTGTTTATTATTGCCCAGCCAACCATTTCTGTGTGATAAGAGTAGACGTGTTTGCTTATTTGTACAACTTTTTCAGAGAATATATGCATAAGCCAGTACAGAGCTATGATTTTTCCTAATCAGGAACGCACTTACTAAACAAAGGCCAGCATTTCACAAAGGGACCTGTCAGAGAGTTGCTAAATGTGTATGTACTGCCCTTCCTGGCTTTTTCTAACCAGTTTTGTATGGAAAGCTTGGAAAATGCACTGAATGCATCCTTCATAGGGATGTGTGTAATTGCACAATTATCATGTTGTGCTCTTAGAGTAGCATTTCTCAAACTAGGGTTCGATTCACATCAAATTTTGTGTATGCATTTATTAGAAAGAGTGTCTATAGCTTCCTTTCTAAGATTATTGAAGGAATAATTATTAAGGTAATTTTGCCCTCTATAACTGATCCAAATTGTTGTGCTTTTATAGTTTCTGCTCATTTTTTTTAATGATCATTTGGTCTGACACATCATAAAATGGTATTTGATAGATAGTAGCTATGAAATAAAAGTTATTTTCTCCTTTCAGACTGTTATTCTGTAAATGGTTACTTCTCATAGATTTCACTTTACCTTTTTCTAGGGCTGTTCTTTCTAAACTCTGTTGCACTGTTGCTTCAAAGTTATGATTACACTAGAGCAGTGGTCGGCAAACCTCGTCTCGCAAGCCACATGTGGCTCTTTGGCCCCTTGAGTGTGGCTCTTCCACAAAACACCATGTGTGGGCGTGCACATACAGTGCGATTGAAGCTTCATGGCCCATGCGAAGAAGTCAGTTTTCAGCCTGGGCGAGGGCGAGTCTATTTTGAAGTGGCGTTAGAACATTCAAGGAGCCAAAGAGCTTCGTATGGCCCTCGAGCCATGGACCACTGCACTAGAGGCCGGGTGCACAAATTTGTGCATGGGGGCGGGGACCATGGGAGGTTGGCTGCTGGCCCCAAGGAGGGAGCCAGCCCTCAGCCCCGCTAGGAAAGGGCTCGCGCCCGCCGCCACCCACCTCCGGTTCCCCATCCCAGTCCGGGCCCGAAGGCCCTGGCAGGTGGGAGAAAAGGTGACAGTCGCCAGGCTGGGCCCGAAGGAACAGGTGCCAACACTGCCATTGTCACCGTGCCTCACCCCTCCTCCTTCCCTCACTGCTGCACCACCACTGTGGTGGGCAGAAGGCTCCCAGGGAAGAGAGAGGAAGGGAGTGAGACAAACCCTTGTGTAGAGGGCTGGCTTTCATTAGATAGCAGTGAGAGAGGGAGCTTCTCTGCAATATACAAAACCCCGACCCAGTAGCAGGTCTCTACAGATGGTTCAGCACCAGGGACCAATGAGGGCCAGAGGGAGGGTCCACAGGCAGTTGGCTGTAGGAATGCACTGACCTGCGTTGAGTGTCTGCCCCCTAGTGGTCAGTGCGCATCATTAGCAGCTGATCAGCCAATTGTTCTACTGGTTCGGTTGTAATGGTCACTTAGGCTTTTATATAGAGAGATAAGGCAAATTACATGCAATCTGTAAAATTTACAGTGAGAGGCACAGTTCTGAAAAGGAATTCTGTCTAAGAATGAAGGTGCATAACTATATATGTTGTATATTTCATTTTACTTTGGTTTAGGTGTTGCTGTTATTGTAGAAAGTTTTATTTTTAAGTATAGTTAAGTTTTAGTTAATTTAAGTTGATACTTTCTGTGTAAAACTACTTTAACAAATTAAAAAACACTCTGCAAGTACTCTTATCCTGAGGGGAACTCAGCTTGGTTTTCATTATTACACCTTTAGGATACAGATGAATTTATTTTACCCACTGGAGCTAATAAAACCCGGGGCAGATTTGAACTGGCCTTCTTTACCATTGGAGGATGTTGTATGACAGGTGGGTATCATAAATTTTTTAAGTGTTCTTAATCTAAGTAGTCAAAGATGCTTAAAATCAAAAGCAATTAGAATATTTTAATTTTTTATCTTTTTCTGTTATATAAAAAATGAAAAAAGTCAGAAGTGTAGTTGTTTTTAAATATAAAGATGTAATATTTGGATGAATTGTTACTATGATTTACTAGGGGCTGCATTCGGGGCAATGAACGGCCTACGGCTAGGATTGAAAGAAACCCAGAACATGGCCTGGTCCAAACCAAGAAACGTACAGTAAGTCTCGTGTAATCATCTGCTGTGGTAATGTTGAATATTAACTCTACTCTCTTGGCTTGGTGATCACTATCTTGCAATTACAAATGTTGAGAGTATTGATATACTTTTTGGTCACTCTTTTTTTCCTTACTCAAAATAAAAGGAAATAGAGTTATGACTCTTAAGCTTTTAAAAGGAATGATTTTTGAGCCAGTGTCCCTCAGTCAGCTAGTGCTACTCCAATCTTAACTTCTCAGCTATCCCTGTTTCATTCTGCAGGCCTATAAAACCTGCTTTTCAAATTGTTGAATGATTAGTATATTATTTGGATTGTTCAGGGGCATCCATAACCATAGGACATGGTAGTAAAGAAATAAAAAGCACATAAGAGTGGTTGCTAGATTTGCTATTACTTGACTTGAATTTAACTTCACTTTACACTTCTGAAATGAAACACTACAGAAAACTTAAATCAAATTCCTAGAACTTAGAGATAGTTCCAAAAGGAATTTTGGTTTTCTAAGAAAATTGTTTTGCAGAAAAGGGAAAGTACAATTAAAAGATCAGAAAGTATATTCTGTATAATAAAAGCCCAGCAACCGAATGGCAGAATGACTGGTCGACCAGTTTGCTATGATGCGCACTGACCACCAGATGCAGAAGCTCAATGCAGGAGCTGCCCCCTGGCGGTCAGTGCGCTCCCATAGGGGGCTGATCCCCACAGGCCATGTGCACATTTACCAGGCTTCCAGTATAGAACACACACACACACACACACACACATATATATATATATATATATAATTTTTTATTTATTTATTTTTTTTTAGAGAGAGAGAGAGGAGGGGAAAGGAATAGAGAGAGAGAGAAACATGTATGAGAGAAGAGCATCATCAATCGGCTGCCTGCTGCGAAGCCCCTACCGGGGTATGATCCCACAACCTGGGCATGTGCCTTGACAGGGAATTGAACCAGCAACCTATTGGTTCCTGGGTCTATACTCAACCGCCCAGCACACCAGCTGGGCTACATGTATTCTTCAGTGGCTCCCATAGAACACTTGAAACTCCATCTTCATTATTTATTGTTTAGCCAGCAGATGGCGACAGGTGTCTGCTAGAATTAGACCTTGGAAAATTGGAAGGTATATTCCTGTTACTGTGTTGATCGTTGCCCTTGCTTTACTAGCCCAGATTCTTAACTTTTCTTATATATACATATTCATATTTTTTCCTTACCCCAATAATTTTTTTTTTTACTTTTTGTACTGTGGAAAATTTGGAATATCTATAAAAGTAGGCAAAATAGTACAGAGAACACCTATGAACCATAACTCACTCTCAACGGCCATCAACTAAGACCAATTGTATCCCATCTCTTTCTTTCCTTCCACATTATTATGAAACTAATTCCCACTGAACTAATCCCCAGTGTCTATCATTAAATATTAATAAAAACAGTAAGCTTTTTCCACACTGTCTGCCTATGAAGATTGTTGAGAGATGATTAAAGTTAGAAGTAAAGGCCCAGTGTATGGAGGTATGGTGCCCAATTGCACCCCAAAGAATTTTACCAATTTGCAGTGCTATCAACAGTACAACACTATAAAAATTAATAGTTTTAAAAGCTTGTGACAGCCTTAGTAGCTATTACTTAGTTGATGAGTGTTATCCAACACTTCCAGTCACGGATTCAATTCCTGGCCAGCCCACAAACCCAAGTTGTGAGTTTGATCCCTCGTCCCGATATGTGACAAAGGCAGTTGATCAGTGTTTCTCTCTCACGTTGATGTTTCCATCTCTCTCCCCTCTCTCCTCTGTTTAAAAAAAGAGTAGCTTTTTTTAAACAGTAGTAATGCAAAAATTTTTTATTGAGCATTAACATTTTGTTTTTGTGTTTGTTTGGGTTCTTTTGATGCTATAATTCTGTAATATCCAGCAGTAGTCAGCTATCCAGACATATCGTTCCTGTGATGGTGTTACACTGCTGGGAGAGAAATGTCCTGTCTTCTTCCTCCAGTTGCCTCTGTCACTGTTCTGGTGGCATCAGGCACTGGTGCAAGGCAGAACTGTGCTTCCTCGAGAGTGTGCTAAGCATCCACGTTGGCTGCTTAGTTCTAGTGTGGGAGCAGACACAGCTTGCTTTTTCCATGTGTTCTGGTTTGTTTTTTCCTTCTCTTTGAGTACATATTTATTTTTAATTCTGCTTTATGTTCTATAATATTCCATGATTTGATTGTACTTTATATTCTCAACATATACCCCCCCCCAAAAAAAAAAAAAACACCTGAATTGCAATCTAGTTTGTTCATTATAATGGCCATGTCAGTTTCTGTATACTTTTTTTTTTTTTTCATTTTCTGTAAACTTATAAAATACATTTCAGGCTGTCATTCAAAGCCTTTATGTGTTTGATACATATTTAATTATTTTATATATGAGAAATTCCCTTACTTGTTACTCAAAAAGGTTGGCATTTTACCTTCATTTCTATTTCTATAAAGCAAAAGCCATTCGTACTGAATTCTGAGGAGGTATTAAGTTTTTCATGAAGAAAACTGGGAATTGTATTGATACTTTCTAAATAGCTGCAATTGTGGTTTTTCACATTACTAGAGGAAATAGTGATTCTAAATACAGATTCTTTATCTATCTTTCTGCCCTTGTAGGATTTTGAACATGGTGACGAGGCAAGGGGCACTTTGGGCTAATACTCTAGGTTCTCTAGGTAAGTAAAGATTTCACTTGATAATAAATTATTAATGCAAAGAAAGAATGTACACATATCATGAACAGTGTGATCAACCAAAATGTTTTAAATTCTAGGAAAAGACCAGGAGCTATGTAAAATAATCCCTAGGTGCTAATACCGTCTTGTATACCATTTTCTTGTATACCAATTCTTAATGTTTTAGATCTTTTAAATCTCAAAAAAAAAAAAAATCTCCTGCCCAAGCATGACACCAAATAAAATCATGTTTTAACTAAATGAAATCCAAATAATTTAGGTCCAAGGCAGCAAAAGGCTTTGTAAGTTAGAAAAGTTTAGGGTGCTGTCGTTAGATGTGACAGCTTCATCCAGCCTTCTTGCTCTGTTTGCTGGTTCAGTATTCTGTTCACCTGAGTAGATTTTCCAGACTTAATTTCCAGAGTTACAGTAGAGCCTTTTAGATAATGAAAACATTTGCAATTCTAAGGGGATAGTTCAGTGATACTTAGAGCCCACTGCTTTCCTACTATATTGTTTTTTGAATGCTTGACTCTGCTCATGACTTAAAATAAATCTACTTGGGACACTTACACTCTAACATCCAAGGTTTCCTTGAGATATAACAAGCTGAAAGCTTGGAAATCTTTTAAATATGCAGATTAAGTAGGGAAAACTGAAGGCAGCTCATTGAAAGATAGAAAAGGCCTTTGACACAGTAAGTTCCTAGCCTTGGCATGATCTAGAAGTAGTGCATTTTCACACTATAAAGTCAGACTTGCATTTGGGGTCCTAGTAAACGCTGCTTCCCTATGTTGCTTGTGTCCCCTTTGCCCTGACCCCTATACACTATCACCCTCCTTTGCTCTGTTTGATGAGTTGTATACTTAGAATACTCAGCCATTCTGTTCTATCCAGACTTTCTTAGATTTAGCATCAAAGTTCCCATGTACCAGGAAATTCTCAGTACTAAGCAGACAGGGATGGCCAGTCACCCTGTGTGCTCCCTTTGTGATGTGATCAATCACAGTGTTCTGCTCAAGTTCAATTTCAGTTAAATAAGTTGAAACAGGAAGAAGGGCCTTTAACTACACTAATAAAAAAGAAAGATGCAAATTGACCACACCTTCACAATGCCCACCAGCCAGTCAAGAGTGAGCACACAAATTAACCCAAGAAAGATGGTTGGTTAATCTGCATATGCAAAGGCTAAGCAGCCAGGGGCAGTGTGGGACATCTGCATCATTGCCATGGCAACAACACAGGCGTTTCACACTGCCCCAGGCCTCTGGGCAGCATGGGAAGGTGGCTCTGGGCCAGAGTGAAGGCGGTGCCAGCAGCCAGGGGAAGGAAGGCCCGTGCTTGCACGAGTCTGTGCAGTGGGCCTCTAGTAAGCTATAAAAACATCCCAACAAAGGAGTTGTAAGGCTGGTCTTGATATAAAGTTGAGGGATCAAATGTGGCAGTTTTGAAAACGGGTAAGGAAAAGGGTTAATGCAACAATTTTTCAACTTGTGTGCTGCAAGAATTTTCAAAACATGCAATATCTGACTGGTCAGGGGCACTGACCTCTTTTCCCTTAAATTATCAGTTTTTAAAAAATATGTTTTTATTGATTTCAGGGAGGAAGAGAGAGGGAGGGAGAAATAGAAACATCAATGATGAGAGAGAACCATTGAACAGCTGCCTCCTGCACGCTCCCCATGGGGACCGTGACTTCCTAGTTCATAGGTTGATGCTCAACCCCTGTGCTATGTTGGCCAGGCCTTAGGTTGTCAATTTTTTTTTTTTTAATGACGACAGCTAACACAACATAGCTGTCCAAAATGAATAAATCAAAATTATACCTAATTCTTGGTCAGATCAGCAAAAATTATATTTTTATTTTTCTCACAATAGAAATACATGTATTTTTGTTTCTAAATTTGAAGTACTGTTACTATAAATAAAATACAAGTGAGAATTAAAGAGATTCTACATGGGACTCCCCAGTAGTACTTACTTTTTTTTCTTTTTTAATATATTGGTATACACTGATTGGCCAAATTATTATGATCTCTGCATAACAATCTGGCTACTCAGTATATATCCTATATAATAAAAGGCTAATATGCAAATTGTCCAAGAGTTCAACCAGCAGGCAGGCCAGCCAACCACCCATGTCTTCTACCCCTGGCCAGGCTGGCCAGACCCCACCCATGCATGAATTCATGCACCAGGCCTCTAATACACACACACACACGCGAGCGTCAGATTAAAGACCATAATAATCTGGCCAATCAATATATGTATGTGTGTGTGTGTGTTGATTTCAGAGAGGAGGGGAGAGGGAGAGAGATAGAAACATCAATGATGAGAGTGAGTCACCGATCGGCTGCCTCCTATATGCCCCCCACTGGGGATCAAGCCCACAACCCAGGCATGTGCTCTTGACCGGAAATCGAACCCAGGACCCTTCAGTCCGTAGACCAGTGCTCTGTCTGTTGAGCTAAACTGGCTAGGGATGGTACTTTCCATAATTGGCTTCTATTAATATTTCTTCTAAAACTTTCCAAATATCTTCTTTGCATATCTGGAGTCTTAGTCACATGCCTGGGTCAGTGACTATAGCTGGTCCTCCTTTTTGTTTTAAGTGAATAAATATAACATTCCATCGTGTGGAAAGGCCCTTTCTGGATCAGTCTGTTCCTGATGGCCGTTTTAGTTGTTGCTAGGCTTTTGCTATTACAAACAGTGTTCAAGTGATCACTCCTTATGTACCTTTGCATACTTACTTACAGAATGATGACTGTGGGATAATTTCTGTACTGACCTTTAATCACCATTATATTACTGATCAGTTCCATTTCCCCTGTAGCTTTGCTTTATAGTGCGTTTGGTGTCATCATTGAGAAAACACGAGGTGCAGAAGATGACCTCAATACAGTAGCAGCTGGAACTATGACGGGCATGTTATATAAATCTACAGGTAGGAGATTTTGGATAAATAGCTCTCTTAATACACTTGAAGTATGCTTTTGATGCAGTTTTTTTAAGGAAACTGCATAAATTTTTTCCCCCAGTATAATCTAGTATTCTCAGAAACCAGAGACTATTTTGGTTTGTTTGTTTAGTTTTGGTAAAATACATATAAGATAAACCATCTGAACCATTTTGATTTTTTTTTCTTTTCTTTTTTCTTTTTTTTTTTCTTTTCTTTTTTTTTTTTTACAGACAGGAAGGGAGAGGAATACAGAGTTAGAAACATCGATGAGAGAGAAACATCAGTCAGCTAGCTGCCTCCCCACTGAGGATGTTCCTACAACAAATGTACATTTCCTTGACTGGAATTGAACCAGGGATCCTTCAGTCCGCAGGCCGACGCTCTATCCACTGAGCCAAACCGGTTAGGGCTGAATCATATTTTAAGTGTACAGTTTAGTAAAGTTAAATATATTTACATTGTTGTGCAACCAATCTCCGGAATTTTTATTTTGCAAAATAGAAACTACTCATTAAACAACTCTCCATTTCTCCCTTCAGTCACTGGCAAGTACCATTTTGCTTTCTATCTATGAAATTGACTATTTTAGGTACCTCATGTAAGTGGAATCATACAGTATTTGTAGTTTTGTGACTGGCTTATTTCATTTAGTGTAATGTCCTCAAAGTTCATCCATTTTAGAGCATGTGTCACAATTTTTTTTCCAATCTAAGCAGATACCTGGTTGCTTCCACCTTTGCCTACCTTGAATAATGCTGTTATGAATGAACATTAAATAAACTAAATACCATTCAATTTTGAAAAGTAGTTAAAGTCCTAAGAGTTGGTCCAAAATAGTCTGGGGAAGATCTAATATCAACTTCTCCTCTAAAATGGAAAAATAACGTTCACTGAATTATGATTATATTCTCAGCAATGAATACTTAATAATTTGTTTCATTTAAAACTCTGTGAGATGAGAATCAACTTCAGCTTTATAGATGAGCACAGTATTAAGACAACCTTTTCAAAATGTCATATAAGCAGTGACAGCCCCAAATTTTTCATCGCTTCAGTTTTAAATTATTAAACTGTGTAAGTTCTACACTCCTGTCTCTGAAGAGCACCTTTATTTGTTTGCTGTGTTATGTCTGAGACACTTGATTAACAGCAATTCTGTTTATTAGGAATTTTTTCATCACATCTATCAGGTAGTACTTTTGTTCAAGTTTTACAAGAAAGAAATGTGAGAAGTCTCCATGATTATAAAGTCCAAGTTTTCCTACCATGTCTAGAGTGAGAGGCTTTTCTGTATTGAAATAGATTGCATTTGGAATTTTATTCCTAAGAGCTCACACAACTTCTTGCACCATTTATGATGTGTTTACACACATACAGTTTCCAGGTAGAGTATGTCAATGAGATGTTGCGTTGGCATAGAAAAAGCTTAACTTTTTCTAGGGGGTTTTTCTGTGGGTGGTAGCGAGTGTCGCAGACTCAGAATCTTAGGAAGTTTTAGAGGGTTTATCAACCCTGAGTGAATACCTCCTGGTGTAAACTTTGTACTTTAATTCTCTTTGCAAGTTATAAGGTTTATAGGTAAAAATAAATGCTGGTATTTAGGAGGCAAGATTAACGGATGTCAGTCAAGCCAGATTCTTTACTGTGGCCTGTGAAGCTCTATCTGCTCCATGATTTGGTCCCTTGCCTTTTTTATGATCCCAGATTCAAATACTCCCCCCAATGCCTTTGAACTCATGCTTCATCTAAATCACTCTCTCGACTCCCACCTTACATGCTCCCTTATGTGTCAGTCTTTGTTCAAACACCTTCTTGAAGTCTCAAAAACTTTGAGACATGCAGTTTTGCATGTATGCCTTAGTTCGCTGAATAAAGGATCTATGTGTTTTAAATATTAATAACTAATGCCAAATTTCCCTTCCAAACACTTAACTTTTGCCAATATTAAATGCCATCTACCATCACCTTATTTAAAAGCCAGTTGGTAAAAATATTATCATAATGTTTTCTTTTACTTTTCCTGGCTTCTTGTGAGACTGAACCACTTCTATCATTTAGCAGTCATTTGTAATTTTCCCCCTGAAGTTTCTGACATAGCCTTACTCCATTTTTTATTTGAGTGATTTGTTGAAATGTTTTGTATATTATGGCAGTTAGCCCTTTGCCCATTTTACATATTACATGCATTTTTATTTGCTGGAACAATGCTGATGCCAGTAACAGAAACAAAGAAGGCCGAGACCGGTTTGGCTCAGTGGATAGAGCGTCAGTCTGTGGACTGAAAGGTCCCAGGTTTAATTCCGGTCAAGGGCATGTACATGGGTTGCGGGCACATCCCCAGTAGGGGGTGTGCAAGAGGCAGCTGGTCGATGATTCTCTCTCATTGATGTTTCTAACTCTCTATCCCTCTCTCTTCCTCTCTGTAAAAAATCAATAAAATATATTTTTTTTAAAAGAAATAAAGAAGTCATTCCTTCTGACACAGGAATTTAATTGTGAAGAAGTGGCATTCATGGGGATCGAGCCTGCAACCCAGGCATGTGTTCTTGACTGGAATCGAACCTAGGACCCTTCAGTCCGCAGGCTGATGCTCTATCCACTGTGCCAAATCGGCTAGCTCAAAATTTAAAAGATAAATTTTAACTGCCGGGCCAGGGAAGCCGCCCGAGTGTCTGACCAGGAAAGAGAATCTGCAGAAATGGCTGTGCTTTCAGCGCTTGCCTGCCATCATTCTCCTGGTAAACAGCAGCGAGGCTACCTGCGCTTTTGCTTTGTGCTGACTCAGAATGAATCTACTTCAGAGAACCCTCATTATACTCAGAAGTGCGGGTTTAGTAACAGACACAGTGACCTTGCAGGTAGCTTAGTTTTTATTCTGTACTTAGTCGTTTTCTCCATTTTAGGAAATTGGTCTAATTATAGTTCACTTTCAGCCCATAGAACTTTTTATTGACATCAAAGATAATTTGTAGGTCCTTATTAAACTGAGATTGTTTTTAAATGAGCAGATTGAGTGTATATTACTTCTGCTTCAACCACATTGAATACAGTTGCAAATTAAACTGCAATACCTAGTCTAACTATAGCAAAATAATAGATCTGGACTTAAAGGAGATATTTATTAAATTTTTTTTTATGTTTTCAACTCCCCCTCCCCATATTTGAGACCTATTTACAGATGTTGTGTGTGCAGTGTCTGTGTTGGGCTGAGAGAGATAAGTAGGGCGTTTCAGAGGGGAAGCCCGACAAGCAGGTCGGCTATCAGGACTCTCCAGACGAGAGGTCCTGGCAGGAGTGCCATCTGCTCTATCGGCTGAAACCATCTGGCAGGACACTCATTGCAGAAACGGTTGAGGTGAATTTGGCAACATCACTGAATTTCACAGAATTTACTGTCTCAGACCTCAGTAAGGTAATCACTGGATTGCAGCTCCATTCCCTTTGCTTTCCTGACACAACTTGAAAAAAAATACTCCATTGGTGCAGAAGTAGCTGCCAAAGTAGTTTATGAAACTACTTGTTTATGAAACTGTAAAAAACAGCAAGTACTTGTTACTTTTGGCACACACACCCCTCCCCCCATTGGGGCTATTTCCAAATAACTAGTTGAAATATTTTTGTTTCTGCATTTCAAACAAAATATCTATTGCTGATCCTTTTCAACACAAAAAAAAAAAATGTTAAGGAAAAACAGCCTAATCCTTGAATGTTTTCAGCCAGTGTGAAGATGCTGAAGCCTCATCTCTCGGTAGCTGTAGGAGATTGTCGACACGTCAGTGAAGGGACGCGGCAGGGGATGGTGCTTCACCAGCACCTAACCAGTCATAGCCACCTAGTCCCTCTACTGGAACCTTTAAAGTTAGTGTTTTCAGAACATGTGCCGAGTCCAAAAGCTGCTCACTGTCTCCAAAGAGAGCGGCGCCTTGTCTGTGTTACTTACTGCCTGAAGTCAGTTGAGGTGCCTGTGTAGTCTGTGTCAGCAGGAAATCCTTTATCTGGCTGGGACTTCAAGTCAGATTGAGAAGTCAAGAAATTGTTAATGCTCATTATTTTATGGGATGGAGTCTTTATAAACATGAATGCTGTGTCTCAAATCTTGATTCTCATTTAATCTTTTGGTGCTAGGACACTGCAATTAAAGTCTCCCTCTCTCTCTCTCTCTCTCTCTCTCTCTCCTCCCCCCCCCCCCCAGGTGGTCTTCGAGGGGTAGCACGAGGCGGCCTGGCAGGACTGACACTCACTAGCCTCTATGCACTGTATAACAACTGGGAGCACATGAAGGGCTCCTTGCTGCAACAGTCACTCTGAAGATGCTGCCAGCTTGTGACTAGAGGACACTTTAGTAGTCATCCAGATCAACTTATGAGTCAGTCTGGAGTTCTCTCCTGTACCTACAAATAGTTTGAAAAATTGTGCACATTTCCGAATTGCTGTGATGAAGATGACTGACTAGACTGGCTCTCCTTCCAGCCATTAGTGAGTGGAAGCTGAAACGCGGTGGTGGCTGAGTAACATGGTTCTTTTTCAAGACCTTGCACCTGTTCTTTGTTACCTCCTGAACTGGAAACCACTTGCTCCCATCAGTCAGGTCATTCTTGTTGTCAGTGCTGTATCACCATGTCTGTTCATTGAAAGATCCAAGACTGTAAGATTGCCTTGTATTCCAATAAAGTGTGAAAAACCAAAGTCCACTCCAATGTAAACATGCTGGGTGTTTTCATTCAAAAACATTTTTCTGATTTTAAAGTGAAATTTACCCTTAGCATTTTTTTCTGCCCCAACTAGATTAAAACATGTTTTCATGTTTGTGTTGAAATGAAGGGTTACTGGCAGTAATAACAGATGGGTTAAGATTTTCCTCCAATAGAGTTGACACTAACCTCAAGATACTTCAGATTAAACATTATGCCATTAGAATAGTGTGCTAGAACCACCCGACCAGTGATGATGCTTAATTATGTATATATTAACTCATCCCCTTTCTGGGGACAGATAATTAGAAAAAGATGTAACCGATAAAAGTTTTACCTTAAGGAAGCCTTGGGAAAGCGAAAGGAAATAAAGGCAAGTTATTTCTAGTTTCTATATATGAAAATATAAAATTGCAGATTATACATACACATAATAAATTCTAAACAACTGGTAGTTATGACTGGAAAAAGTGGGGCCTTTTTGGATGCATCTAATGAGGGATTTTGGCAGAAATTTTAGCAGATTGAAAATTAACAGGAGTAACATGAAGAGTTTGTAGCAACAGACTGGAAATGGAAGGTAGTAGTAGCATGCCTGTTCTTGCTAATTTAAGATTCATAAAACACATATTTTATTGAATATAAAGATCTTTGTTAGTGTGCTACTAATCGAAGTTTATCACATTTACTTGTGATAGAATATTTTGTTACAAGGTACTTTTACAAATACACACAACTATGCCTGTTAGACTTTTAATGGAGGAAAAGTACAAAATGCATCAATGCAAAAGACTTTTACATACTAATTAGCAAATTGATTAATGTAAATTTAGGAATACACAGTGTTAAACCTCAAAAATTACAGTTTCCTGCAACCTAAGATAATGGAAAGGCTCCTTAAGTTTTGACCTTTGTTGAAGTTTTATATGGTGTCGGGGGAGACAAAATAATA
The DNA here is from genome assembly GCA_963924515.1 of Vespertilio murinus. Classification (NCBI taxonomy): domain Eukaryota; kingdom Metazoa; phylum Chordata; class Mammalia; order Chiroptera; family Vespertilionidae; genus Vespertilio; species Vespertilio murinus. Next base: position 51,490,128 of record OZ004714.1, on the reverse strand, counting down.
GAGGGCTTTTTCCAGCCATGGTTCAAGGATTCCAATGAAGCTATATGGCACATGATACTGTTAAGACTGAAATTTCCCCAAAAGGGGTTTCTAGATGACAACTCACACATTAAAATTATTTCCAATACCATATACCAGGGTCAGTTGGGTGGCTTAATTTAGAAGCCTGGAAAGCAGCTATATCGAATTTAAAAACAAAATTCCCATCTCTCTACTACAGATATTTAACTTTTTAAATCATGGGCATGACTTTAAGGATTTTGAGAAAACACCAGTTCTCATAAAGCTTCAATAAACACCCCAAGGCACAAGTGTTCAGAACAGACTGCTCACTGCACTTTTAGAGGTAAAGGTACAAGGTACACTGCTTGCAGTAAGGACATTTAATTTATCCCTAGTTAAAAGCACCAAGTGTCAATGTCAAGCTCACCTTCCATTTACACAGGATATACCAATAACCAACTCTTAGGAGGATGAAGAGTTCAAGTACTATATTTCCAACATGTTTTGTCTTTTGCTCTGTAATTAATGGGCACTGGGGCTCTTTTGCTTGCATTTCTTCAGAATATTTTTAAATACTATTACCCAGAATATCATCTTAAAGCAATTTAGAGCTTTTCTAAAAGAGCTCACTAGATAATTTAATAACACTTAAGGAAATAGAGACAAAATTTGCAGTAGCTTAATTTCTTCCAAAAGAAAATGTAGAGTCTGACCTGTGGGCTAAATGTTTTGTGATTAATGTCAAAAATTGCCAAAATGTTGGCACATTTTGGTTTATAAAAAAAAAAAAAAATCTCTATTCTCAAAGTTATTTGTGTGAAAATGCTATATATTACTTAAATAAAAAATAATGACTTCCACCACTAATGGAAAAACCCCACAGCACGGGAAGCATCTAAAGAAGGGTAACCAAAAGGTTAAGGAAGCTGACTAGCTTTAAATCAACTTGATTATAGAACTCTTCATTTTTAAAACTACAGTTTTAATATACTAATAACACAATCTAAGGAGCCATGGAGGCTTGTGAAAGAAATAGCCACCAAGATACTGTTGTGTGTTTCTAGTCTAGGGGTGAACTGTAAGAAGAAAATGAATCACTTCAGCATCAACAGCCTTTTTCTTTTACACAGCAATTCATAAGTGATGCCATTTCACTAGTTCAAAATTAGGCAGGAAAGGAACGAAACTGGCTGGCCACCCAGAAACACTATGATTTGGCAAGCTGCAGTCACTCGGCTCATGGAAATGTGATGATTTGCAGAAAAGTTGCTTGATTCTATTACTCCATTCCTTCACATCTGTAAAGAAAAGTCCACAGATAAACAATCACTTCACTGTAGCATAAAAACATTTCTCCCCACCTTAAAAGCTTACTTATTTCTCAATAAGCTATTTGAGTCCACAAAGGTCTAAAAATTCCTGACCACATCATTATCTTGAAATGCCACTTTCAAGTATGTATTAGTTATTTCATAAAGCAAGTTCAAGTGAAAAACATGAAATTTTATTAATCTCCCTCTTTCTCCACCCCTCATTTGCCTAATATTCATTCCATTAATATGAATATGGTTTAATAGGCAAAGTACAAGTTTATATATAAGAAAACATAAGCTATAAAATCTGATACGTAGACTAGTGGTGTGCACCCACCTGTAGAGGAGTTCGATAGAGCCACTTTTCTTTATCAACTTTCAGCTGCATACAGGCAAAGAGATCACAAACCGCTGGGAGGGCATAGTTATGTTCTGGGGGGAAGTTACGTTCCTCCTGCAGGGGTGAATTAAGTAATACTTCCTGCAAGACAAAAAGATGGGTTGTACTACAAATAGTCTTCCCAATAATACAGTGTCTATAAGGAATAGTGTAAATGTTGGGCATTCTCTCTAATAAGAGCAAAGCTGACAACTGTTCCCTCTGCCCCTAAATTTTTCCCCATAAAATAGCAATAAAACAGGTTGGTGTTTTTTGTGTATTTTCCCCCTGCAGGATGGGGATTGTGGACCTGGGAAATGCACAAAAACTTTCATCTGAATAGTCACAAATCCTCCATTCTGTTGCTAACATTGCACTAAAATCAATACTTAAGCAAAATTTAACTTAACATGTTCAAAGATCTGGGCCATTTGCAAGGTTTGGGTAGGGAAGTAAAAACCTGTTAAATGCATTTAAAACGGTGCTATTTCGATGTCTGCCCACCTTGGCCTTCTTTCGTAGTAGCCACTTGTCTTCTCCTGAGGAGAACTGACTGAGGTTTCCTGTCTTCTTTCCTGGCAAGACCCACTCAGCGGTATTAAAGGGACACCAGGAAGTGGCCACCGGACTCAACAGCTTTTGTTTGCCAGCTCTATCTTTGGGGTGAACTTCTTTGCATGACGGTATGATGAGCCACTCTGACAAGGAACTGTTCCTTATCATTTTGAAGGAATCAGCAATTTTGGAAGGAGCCATTGCCTTTGATATTTTAGCTTGTTCTGCTGCCTCTTTCCTGGAAGGACAGAGCCACATACTCAGGGAATCTGGATGCTTCTCTGATTCAGGTTTTGGTTCCGCAGGCATACCATTTTTATCCTTTCCTTCTTTCTCTAGCAGCCACTTAGACACAGCTTCCTTCTCACAATTTTCATCACACACACACTCTGCAAAGCTTGTACAGGGCTCGTTGGCTTTGCAGACCTCCTCGACTTTATATGGGTCCTGGTGGCTCCGGACCAGCCAATCCTCAGTAACCATGCTGGGAGTGGACAAGGGTTTCTTGGCCTCACTGTGGTCATTCAGGCACTTCAGATTGCCCAGGTTTTCAATCTCCACACCTTTGGGCTGGTTGCCCCGACAATTGGTACAGGAATCGGGCTTGACAAGCCAATCATTCACATTGTAGGACTCGTGGAACGCCTGAAGCAGGAGCTTGAACTTCTCACTGGTTTCACAGCTGCCATTCCTAGGCTTCTCCAGCTGGTTAGTCAACAGCCAATCAGAAATATTCATCTCATCTTCATCAAGAAGCTCTGGATCTTCAACCTTTTCAGTATCAATGGAGCATGAGCTGGTGGTAGAACAGCTGTTACCCTTTTCGTAACGTGGTTTTTCAGAAACTTCTTGTTGGTTCTTGTGGAGCCAGTTTTCCAAGCCCTTTAGGTTGTCCCACACATTACTAAAGAGACTGCAGGTTCTGGGGGAGGCCTAAGCAGAAAGTACACAATATTAGTTCACCAGAACATTATGAGTATTTTGGGATTCAATGGTTCCATTTGCCTTTTACTACATTGCCTAGTGACTCTAAGTTTACGTATACACAGAAAAGGGATTGCTCTGTTGCAATAATAAAATATTTGAGTGCATAAAAAATATTTTTTTGCAATTAAAAAAATGAAAAATATTAAAGACAAACTAAGAGAAAGCATTTATAGCATAAATAGAAAAGAGAAATTAGTTCCCCATGACATGCCTTTATGAATAAAAACAAAAGTAAGCAAAAGATATACTTATGCAAATCATAGAAAGAGGCTAATAAACAGGAAAAATACTCAATTTCCTTAAGCAAAATTGTTATTTTGTGTCAAATTCATAAAAACACTTAAAAGTAACTACTCTTAGAGAATTTTCAGGGAAGCAAATACAATCAATACTCTGCTGAAGGTAATATCAATTTCCTAGAAAGCCAAGTTGGTAATATGTACCTAAAACTGTAATCTAAGAATGCCATTTCTAGGAATTTTCTTCTAAGGAACTAACAGAATTAGCTCCTGAATGTTTAGAGAAACTTTGTTTATATTCTCCCCTAAAGAAAACCTAGAGATTAAATTATAGCCAATCGATGAAACATTATAGTCTGTTAAGGATTTTATGGAAGAAATTAAGTGACAGAGAAATATATTCATGCTCTATTAGTGAAAAAAAAATCTAATAGCCAAAATAGGACTTACAGGATAATTTTTTAAAATATATGTGTGCATAGAAAAATCCTGATAAAAAAGAAACCTGAAAATTGACCGCACCTTCACTACACCCACAAGCCACGCCCTCCAGCCAATCAGGGAGAGTATGCAAATTAACCCAACCAAGATGACAATCTGCATATTCAGGCCAGACTGAAGGCAGAGTAGAAAGAAGCTGAGCTCTTGCAGAAAGGAGCTAAGCTGCAAAGAAGCAAGTGGGGCAGCGGAGAAGGCAGGGAAGCAGGCAGGGCAGGGATAAGAGAGAGAAGTCAGCGGGGCAGCGGAGACCACAGCAGGAAGCCCTACTGCAGGAATCAACTGAATGACTTAACAACTGGCCGCTATGATGACACTGACCACCAGGGGGCAGCTCTTGCATTGAACATCTGCCCCCTGGTGGTCAGTGCAGTCCCACAGTGGGAGCTCTGCTCAGCTGACAAATGGGCACCAGATGCTCATGGCTGGAGGCTACAGCAGCACCAGCCTCTCCAAACCACCCTGGCCTCTATGCCCAGCAGGGCTGGGATAAGCGAAGCAGCCTTCCCCGGGCTCGGGCATCTCCCTGGCCGCCTGCCGCTTTGCGCACTACTACAGCCTTCAGGGGATGTCAGACTGCCAATTTTTGCCCCGCTGCAGAGACTGGGCTGGAACCAGCAATCGAACATACCCCAGAGGGGTGCAGGCCAGGGTGAGAGATCCCAACTGGTGCATGAATCCGTGCATCAGGCCTCTAGTGACTATATAAATAAAAATGTTACAGTGGTTGTCTCTGCATGTTGAGATTCTTTATATTTCTTTATATAGTTCTTTGTTTACTAACTTTCTATGGCAAAAAGATATCACTGTTGTAATTAAAAGTTATTAAAAAATACATGTTTCTAGACCAGAACTAAAAACTAAACAAAAGCATACTAACCCCATCTACTACTACATCTACCTGAGAAACAATAAAGCAGCAACACACCTGACTGTTCTCGGAGATCTGCTTTTGGGTGAGCCAGTCCTGGAGGTTGGTGCTGGGTGTGTAAGGAGCTGGATGACCATTGGCTGGTTTGCTTCCAAGGAGCCACTCACTGAGAGGGACAGCTGTGGTACTGGATGCTGACTTCTGCTAATCACATAAGACAATAAATGTCAAATGCAGTAGAAAGTTCAGGAAAGCAGCAGACCTAAACTCTCTAATCTTGGCTTGCCACTGACTCTTCACAAATTGCATGACTTCCCTAAGCCTCCATATTCATAATTATAAATGAAGTAGTATGGCTGAGTTCCAGGGTTCTTCTCAACTTATAATGTCTAGAAACTTATATTTGAATTGCCTTTAGAAGTAAATCAAATCTATGAATTATAAAGAAAAGGATACCCAAGCAGAGAACTAATGACATTTTCTTTTTTTGTTTGTTAATCCTTACTCAACGATATTTTGCCATTGATTGTGAGAGTGAAAGGAGGGGGAGAGACAAAAGCATTCATGTGACACATTGGTTGCCTCCCACATGCACCCCAACCAGGACTGGAGATATGAAGCCTGCAAGTGAGGTCCATGCCCGGGACTAGACTCGAACCCTGGACCCTTCACTACATATGCCAATGTTCTATCCAGTGATTTACACTGGCTAAGGCTGGTGATAATTTCTTATGAACTAACTAGAAGCCCGATGTACGAGGATTTGTGCTAGAATGGGCCTTCCTTTCCCTGGCTCCTGGCTGCCAGCCCCAGAGCCACCTCTTTCCACTCCAGCCCTGCCTTCCCACACTGCCCAAAGGCCGGGAGACCTGGGGTGGAGCACCTGTGTATGCAAATTAACGATCATCTTTGTCGGGGTAATTTGCATAGTCGCTCCTGATTGGCTTGTGGGCAAAGGGGAGGTGCAGTCAAGTTATATGTTTGTCTATTATTAGGTAATATTGATAACAATAACTTTCTATTACTCAATACCTATTAAACATCTAAATTTCTACTTGACATTCAATCTCAAAGAAAGAATTTAATTGCATAAACTAACCCAGCAAAAAAAAATAAAAGTGATTTACTCAAACCCCAAAAGAAATATTAGCCAAGTTATCAGAACAGTTATCAGAAACAACATTACATTTTACCTGCTCAAGCAATGGAATATATCCTCTTTTCTCCATGAAGGGCCCAATATTAGATGAGCTAGCATGAGTCATCAACTGCTCAGGAATTTGCTATTAAATAAAAGCAAAACAATCATGTTTATTAATGTTAATTTTCATACCAAAAAGTGAAATTGTAATTCCTAAATTTCAAAAGTATTAAGCAAAACACTACCATTTCTATAGAATAGTCTTTACATTAGATTCAATGATCTACAAAGTAGTTATCAAATCTGAGAAAACTCTATTTACTACATAACATCATACAAGAAATTTCACCACGATTGGTAATATTACTACTTTTAACAAGACTCAAATGAGACCATGTTTGCTTCTTTATATGAAACACCATTCAAGCCAAAACCTTTTAAGAGATATGTTAAAGGTTTTAACACCAGATGAATTCTTGAGATTATCCAGGATTTAATACCGCACCCAAGAACGACCAGCCTAATGCCTTATCAAAATGTGACATTTCTGAAGTTCACCAGATTCTACAGAAGGCCAGTATCCAAATAAAAATGTGGTATTTTCAGTGCCATGTGTGAGGCCACAGACCTGAGCAGCACACTATGAACCATCTGAGGTCAGGATTACTCACGATGGTCTTGAGGGACCCAAACGTGGTGATGGCCTGGCGCAGAGCAGCTGTGTCTGCTTCAAAGAGTAGGGCAGTCGAATCTTCAGGTTTGAGGGTCAAATTGCCCAATCTGGAAAAAATAAATAAATAAAATCTGGCTATTTCTAAAAATATATATTTTATTGATTTTTTACAGAGAGGAAGGAGAGAGGGATAGAGAGTCAGAAACACCCATCAGCCGCCTCCTGCACACCCCTCACTGGGGATGTGCCCGCAACCAAGGCACATACCCTTGACCGGAACTGAACCTGGGACCCTTCAGTCCGCAGGCCGCCCTATCCACTGAGCCAAACCAGTTTAGGGAAATCTGGCTATTTTTAAGAAATATCTATTTCAACTTCATCTTAAACAAAAGCCAAATTGTGAATTATCTGAAATGATTGTACTTTTCTAAGTCTCTCTGCCAAAGATAGATCACTTAGCCAAGCACCAAGTATAATATTAAATATATAAAGCAAGATGATCTTATCACAGGAACAGAGAAGTCAAGTTAAATCCAGCAGGTGCAATGAGTTACAAAGTGACTTTTGTTTTAATACACCAAAGTCAAAGGGCCAAAAATCAAAACAAGCAAAGATAGTCTTTACCTCTCCAGGCACACGGACACTTGGTTGGCTAGATCTTTGTTTTGGGTGCACTCCAGTTGATGAATAAGACAATTGAACTGGCCCAGTAACTATAAGAAAAATGAAACCACCTTGACACAATGATACAAAAAGCACCAAATGAATCCAAGTTAACACACAGCACTTGAGATTGAACTTTTATCTGATTCCATACACAGCCGCCTTACCCAGTAGAGCTGTTGGGTCTGCTGCTGAAGTGTCTCCTCTTTAAGCTGATAGATGAGATCTACCTGTTCATACAACCACACCTCCCGGCTTCGAAGGCATTCCAAGTGACGGCTTATGCAGCTGTGAATCTGGGCTTTGATCTAAGAAATACATACATATTACTATTAGCTTCACTATTGTTATAAAGCCCAAAGAATTCTTTCCCACTGAACAGGGAGGTTCTTAAACTGTGGGAGTCACAAATCCTTCTGGCTATCCAATGGCATCTCCCCAGAAAAATGCACACACTAAAATTTGTACCTATGATTTCTGGGCTTTGTGTCCCCAAAGCCACAATGACCCATTTTAAGAATTCCAGCCAAAAAAGTATACCTAAGCTCTAAAATCCTCCCACAATACTAAGAGGCCAGGTTAATTTTGGGTGTCCTAAAATAATCAAGAGAAAATATAAGGATATGTCAAGTAATACTGATTCCCTCCCTCAGTTTTTCATATAATTTGAAAACCTAGCTTTATAAATTTACAAGTGGAATAAGACTATTGACTTAATAGCTCACCTTTATCTCTTTTCTCACCTTACAAATGAGCAACCCACTGACGACGGTAGACCAATTTGATAAAGAGAGGTGCCACTATATGTCAATAACCAGAGACCACTAGGATAGACAATTTAAGTACAACTATAAAGTAAATGTTTCTGGAAGCATAAACAGTGATTCAAAGAGGGGTAAATATAAAATCCTAAGGAAAAACATCAAAACAGTTATAAATTATCAATGAGAACCCACATTTAAAAAAAAAAACTTATTTTAACCCTAGCCAGTTTGGCTGAGTGGAGAGAGTGCCAGCCTGCAGACTGAAGGGGCCCAGGTTCAATTCCGGTCAAGGGCACAAGCCTGGGTTGTGAGCTCCATCCCCAATAGGGGGCGTGCAAGTGGCAGCCAATCAAAGATTCTCTCACCATTGATGATTCTCTTTTCTCTTTCTCTCTCTCTCTCTCTCTCTCTTTCTCTCTCTCTCTCTTTTTTTCTCTCTCTCTCTTCCTTCTTCTCTGAAATCAATAAATATATATTTTTTTAAAACTATTTTAAAACTTTTTTCTGTATAATAAAGTATTTCAAAGTCATGTAATACTACTTGGTCTACCTACTCACCAAAGGAATACTATTAAGCCAATGAAACAAACATATTTCATTCTGTCTTACTCTGACAGTCATTTACAGAACCATGCCACCACCAAAACCATGCAATCAACAAGTTAAAAAAATGGAAGGGGGCAGGATCTTGCGCCATCCTTTATGCACCCAGAATACAGATGAACAATATACTGCTCATTCGTTTTATTGGGTGTTTTTTTGTTTTTTGTTTTTATGGCAGTGCTTGGAACAGAGACCAAAAAGAAGAGCAATCAAAAATGCATGCTGACCTAATTTAATTCTCTTGGTACAAAGTTTTCCCACCTCTTCTAACATCTGCTTCATTTCCCTTTGGAATTAAAGACATCAACATTTCAGGCAGACCACGGAAGGCATGGGATGGAACTTCATGGTTGGCACTGAGAAGCCAATCCTTGGCCACGCTCTAGCCATGCCTGTGCTAAGAGTCCAGACACAGCAAGAGAAAGGCACACATCATACCTCTCGCAAGTTATCTTTAATTTGCTGCTCAGCCCGGAGAACTCCACCAATAGCAAGCTCCAAGTCCCTCTGTGCATCACGACACCTCAAAAGGGGTTCTCTCTTACTGAAGCCATTCTGGTCCTGTGAGGCACTCATTCTGTTCACTGTTCCTTCAAAGAAAAACAGAACAATTCAAATTGCACCATCGTTACAACCAGAAACCACCTCTCAATCTTCCCCAAAATGATCATTCCAACCAGCTCCAGTTATTAACTGCTTAGATTACTTCCAACTCAGGACCTAGCACATAGCAAACTGTTTATATACATACACATATACATATACGTATTTTTTATTGACTTCAGAGCAGGAGGGAGAGATAGAAACATCAATGATGAGCCGAAATTGGTTTGGCTCAGTGGATAGAGCATCGGCCTGTGAACGGAAGGGTCCCGGGCTCAATTCTGGTCAAGGGCATGCATGTACCTTGGTTGCGGGCACATCCCCAGTGCAGGAGGCAGCTGACAAATGATTCTCTTTCATCGATGTTTCTAACTCTCTATCCCTCTCTCTTCCTCTCTGTAAAAAAATCAATAAAAATATTTTTAAAAAAAGAAAAAGAAAAAGAAACATCAATGATGAGAGAGAATCATTGATAGGCTGCTTCCTGCACAACCCCTACCTACTGGGGATGGAGCCCACAATCCCAGCATGTGCCCTTGACCAGAATCGAACCTGGGATCCTTCGGTCCACACACAGGCTGATGCTCTATCCCCTGTGGCTAGGGCCACAGCAAACTCATAAATACTCCCTCCTCTCCATGCCCACCAGTAATGTTCCTGTCACTAAACTCTATGAATCTACTTTAGTGACCCTTTACATATGAACAGGTAGTTCTGAAAAAAATATACCAATTTTTCTGAATCAATAAGGCATACAGCCTCCAAAAAGTTTAAAGAACATTAGAGTGTAGATTTCTATTTAAAGCATAGATGAAATCCGACAGTTTAAGTCATGTGTTCTTGTTTTGCAGATTTAGATATAAAGAATAAAAGATCGACAAGGATCCATAATTACAGTACTTAAAAAAAAAAGCTTCAAATAAAAACAGCTTAAACAGTTTAGAACACTGTATACATCTGGCAAGTACCTAAATTTTTTTAGGACAAAATTTAATTTATTCTCTCTGTTATTTTATTTATATATATTAAATTTAGGGACAACTTAGAAATGGCTTCATAGCTAGGAAGCTCTCAAGAATGTAAATCTAAAAAAAAAATAATTTCATAGGATTTTGATGTAAAGGAGGTTCTTACATCAGAAATTAGTGTAGCAAACTACAGAGAATTCCCTAATAAGCTTAGGTTTACAAGAGGTAAGAAATAGATGTGGAAAGAACAGCACATAACCAATGATATATCCAACTGGGAGAGAAGAGAATGCGAAATGCAATGAAGCAAGGCTGACAAAGCCACGGGTTTCTATCCTAGATAGAGGTAGAATCACGGATGTGTTTTTGTTTGTTTTGTTTTGTTTTGTTTTTAATCCTTACCTGAGGACATTTTTCCATTGATTATTAGGCAGAGTGGAAGAAAGAGGGAAAGACAGAGAAATATCTACTGGTTGCCTCCTGCACGAGCCCTGACCAGGCCTGGGCCAGGGAGGAGCCTGCAACCGAGGTGCATGCATGCCCTTTACCAGAATTGAACCAGGGACCCTTCTGTCCACAAAACTACACTATCCACTGAGCCAAAGTGGCTAGGGTCACAGATGGTTTTTAAACAATTAGATAAGAAAGCAGTGAGCACTGTAGCCCAGCATGGATTCACTAATCCCTAAGTTACTTCCTTCTTGGATAGTTTTTTTGTAGCTACAGAGAATTCTGTAGTTTGCTACAAAATTTTGTTTTGTTTTAAAAATATTTTATTGATTTTTTTTACAAAAGAGAAGAGAGAGGGATAGAGAGTTAGAAACATCCATGAGAGAGAAACATCGATCAGCTGCCTCCTGCACACCCCCTAATGGGGATGTGCCCACAACCCAGGTACATGCCCTTGACCGGAATCGAACCTGGGACCTTTCAGTCCGCAGGCCGATGCTCTATCCACTGAGCGAAACCGGTTTGGGCCCTTCTTGGATAGTTTTACTAAATTGTCCAATGTAATGTGTAGACCAAGAATGTCAAACTCTCGGAATGTAAGAAACGTTTTAATAAAAATTTCCTAACTTAATTTTTACATTATTCTGTCATATATAACTATTTTTAATATATCTTATTGATTTTTTATAGAGAGGGATAGGGAATTAGAAACATCTATGAGAGAAACATCAATCAGCTGCCTCCTGCACACCCCCTATAGGGGATGTGCCCACAACCAAGATACATGCTCTTGACCCAAATCGAACCTGGGACCCTTGAGTCTGTAGGCTGATGCTCTATCCACTGAGCCAAACCAGTTATGGAATACATAACTTTTTAAATTAATATTTATTGTTCAGATTATTACAAATGTGTTCCTCTCCCCCCCCCCAATTGCTCCCCTCCACCAGTTTCCCACCCCACCCTCTTCCCTTTCCCCACCCCCCCCCTGTCCTCATCCATAGGTGCACAGTTTTTGTTCAGTCTCTTTCCGCACCCCCCCACTACCCTTTTCCCTGGGAATAATGTCTTTTCTCTTGCTGCTTTTAATATTCTCTCTTTGTCTTTTGCTCTTAGAATTTTAATTATGATGTATCTTGGTGTGCTCCTCTTTGGATTCCTTTTGTTTGGGGTTCTGTGAGCTTCCTGGACTTGTAAGTCTATTTCTTTCACCAGGTGGGGGAAGTTTTCTGTCACTATTTCATCAAAGATGCTTTCGGTATCTTGCTCTATCTCTTCTTCTGGGATCCCCATAATTCTGATGTTGGTTCGCTTGAAATTGTCCCAGTGGTTTCTTACACTATCTTCAACTTTCTGGATTCTCTTATCTTCTTGATTCTGCGGAGGAGTGTCCTCTGGCTCTTTGTGTTCCAAATCTTTGTCTTGATTCTTGTGATCTTCCAGTCTGTTTTTAGGACTCTGTGTAATATTTTTTTATTTCAGACAATGTTTTCTTTATTTCTAGTTGATCCCTTTTCATATCCTCATAGGTCTCATTTATTTTATCAGCCTTTTTTAGGAAGTTCTTGAAAAAACTTATAACTGTAGTTTTGAACTCAATGTCCATTCTTTTCTTTTCCTCCATCTCCTTCCTTTGTGTCCTGCCTCTCCTCTGCATTTTAGTTGTTTCCCTGATTTGATGGAATAGTTTTGTGTGCTAGGTGTTCTGGTAGAGCCCAGTAGCACAGCCTTCCCAGTTACCTGCGGTGGACAGTCTTGGTGCAGCCCTTTGTGGGCTGTGTGTGCAGTCTTGTTGTTAAGCCTTGCTTCTTGTTAGTATCACTGGGAAGCGTTGATCTCCCAGCCAATTGGCTGTGAGGATCAGCAGTGTCTCAGCTATGAGGGCTTCTGTACTCGGCTTAGATGGGGCGGAGTCTCGGGGTGGCACAGACAATCTTTGGTTCCTTGTCAGTCTTGCCTTAGGAAAGTCCTGTTCGCAGTGAGTCCCGCAAGATTGGTTGCAGTTGCGCGCACCTCTTTGGTAAAGGCACAGACAAGCTCTGGATTCCGGCCAGTCCCTCCTTAGAGAAAGCCAGCCTCTGGGAGGGCTTCTGTGCTCAGCTTGGATGGGACGGAGTCTCGGGTGGTGCAGACAAGCTTTGGTTTCCCGTGGGCCCCTCCCTGAATCCCACAGTAATGGCCACTGGCTTCACACACCTCCCAGAGCTCTCTGCCCTCTGCCTGACAGTCCGGCCTCTCCCTCACTGGGGCCGCCTATCAGAGCAATAGGGTGATTCTGCTTTCCTCCCGAACAAGAAAGCCAGCCGAGAACTCGGCCACTCTCTCAGCGCACCAAGAATAGGCCAGTAGCAAATTCGGCCGCCCTCTCCGCACCGTGAGCAAGCCAGCCGCGAACTCTGCAGCAGCCTTTTCGTGCGCACTGACTCCGCATCTTCACAGTTTCTGAGGCTCAACATGCCTTCTCTCTCCTTCCCAGATGGCAGAGCCTCCTCTCAGCCAGCCGCCCGGTGCTTCAGGGCAATGTTTCTCCTGTTTTCCAGTTCTTTTTTTTTTTTTTTAATATATTTTATTGATTTTTCACAGAGAGGAAGAGAGAGGGATAGAGAGTTAGAAACATCGATGAGAGAGAATCATCGATCAGCTGCCTCCTGCACACTCCTTATTGGGGATGTGCCCGCAACCAAGGTACATGCCCTTGACCGGAATCAAACCCGGGACCTTCCAGTCCACAGGCCAACACTATCCACTGAGCCAAACCGGTTTCAGCTGTTTTCCAGTTCTAAATTCAAATTTGTTGTGGTAGGCTGCATTCGGGTGTCTACCCTATGCCGCCATCTTGGTTTCTTAGAATACATAATTATTAATAATGAACTACAACATGCACTAATGACTGACTACTATAATCGTGTTGCATTCATTTCCCTTACATGCCTTATGCAAAGGCACACCATTTCTCTCCACTAATACCAGCAGTGGATATTTTAGCAGCTGATGGTCATGTCATCAGTCTTGGACTCACTTGTTTGGGGTGCACAACAGGAAATATTTTGCTTTTGGAGAACAAGAAAAATAGGTTTATTTGCTTATGCTTATTTATTTGTGCAGTTATTCAGTGTCTGGTAACTTAATGCTCAAGAAAAAATATAAATTTTTATTAAAATGTTCTATTATGTTAATAATTACTCATTTATTTTAAGCCCTTTGTATTCAGCATGTCTCTTATCGAAATAAACCTACGTTTCTATGAAAATAGAAACTTTTGGGGGTTTTTGCAGCCCACAAAAACTCATACCTTGTTTATTTGGCCCATGTTAGCCTTTGAGTTTGAAATGCTTGTCGTAGACACAACATAACTGGACAATATAGTAAGACCTGTGGCAAGGTTGTATGCTATCTTTTTGGACAAAGTGGATATGGGCTAAATAGAAACACAATTAAATTAAATCATAATTATTTTACGCAGTACTCAAAGGATAATGGACTAAAACCAGTCTGTAAAGTTTTTAGAAGTATGTACCTGTTTTCCTCAATTGAACTTGAATGGGGAAGAGGATGAGCCTACAACCCAGGCATGCGCTCTGACTGGAAATCAAACCAACTTTTTGGTGGATGGGACGATGTTCATCCTACTGAGCCACACTGGCCAGGGCACCTGTTTCATTTCTTTATGGCCAGTTCCAGGGTGCTGTCCCTTTGCTGCCCTTGGCCCTGCCACTCCTCCCTATGGCAGTAGCGCCCACAGCCCAGATCACGAGTTGGGAGCTGTGTGATGCTTGCCCTCTGGCACTGCAGGGAGGAAGAACCCCTCTGCACAGATGCACTCAGACCAGAGGGAGGTGAAGCCTCATTTAGTTTTATGAAATGCCACATCCAAAGAGTCTTGTTCGAGGTAACTCGTTCACATAACCGTTTTCAACAATTCACCATTTGTAGTGCCAGTGAAGCCAGGTTAAAGGTTAATAGATTACTCTCGGGTTGGACAAACCAGACTTCGAGCTTCATTTACAAGCTTGAAACCCATGAAGCTACTTAATTTCTCTGGCCTCAACATCCCCTGGGGGGAAATGGAGAAAATAACAGGCTACAAAGGAATGCGCTTAAGTTAAAGTGAGACCTTATCTGCCTGAGACATTACCTGACTTGACCCCGCCCCTGCATACTGTACTTTTAATACTGCACTTATTCCTACTATGTTTACCTGATCTGTGGGAACCTTAGGAACCTGCACCTTTGGACTGTAGAAAGCAGCCCTGACAACAGAACAGGCTTTGAAGTGAGGAGGCTCTGACTTATACTCATTTAGCCATTTATTAACTAAGTTAATAAGCTTATTTAGTCTAAACTAAGTATGCACACTTTTGTCTGTTTTCTAACCTATAAAAAGACCAAATCAACTCAAATTCTAAAATTCAAATCAATGAAAGCCTACTAAAAGAGTCTTTTCATATTCGCCTTTATAATCCAAACTACAGCCCACCACCACCTTCCAAAGAGGTTTGCCTTAAACAGGTATTTTTTCGAGACAGAGTTAAAAGTTTAAGTGCTTTCTAAAATGCCTCTAGGATCTTGTCCTAAGTTTTGGGGGAGGGAAAACAGGAGAAACACACACCCTACAAACAAGAGAGGATTTCCATGAACTATATATACCCTATTTGCACAATGCTTTGCACAAATCTACTTATCAAGTTCAAAGACCAGGGAACCAAAATTGAGCAACTAACCACAAATGAAGCTGAGTCATTATCTTATGGTTTAACCATAAAATTTCCAGTTATGACCCATGTAACTGACACAAACCACAATTTGAGGTTGGAAAAAATGTTGCCATCTTAGTACACTACTGTCATTTTATAGATGAAGCCACAAAGGCCCAGGTAGTTTAAATGAGCTATAGGAAGGGCCGCAGCCATGAAGGGGAAATATGGCTTCTCTCTTTCTTTTTTTAAAATATATTTTGATTTTTTACAGAGAGGAAGAGAGAGAGAGAGAGAGAGAGAGAGTTAGAAACATCAATGAGAGAGAAACATTGGTCAGCTGCCTCTTGCAGACCCCCTACTGGGGATGTGCTTGAAACCAGGGCACATGCCCTTGACCGGAATCAAATCAGGACCCTTC
Source organism: Vespertilio murinus (assembly GCA_963924515.1). Classification (NCBI taxonomy): domain Eukaryota; kingdom Metazoa; phylum Chordata; class Mammalia; order Chiroptera; family Vespertilionidae; genus Vespertilio; species Vespertilio murinus. The sequence goes on along the minus strand of OZ004714.1, from coordinate 51,474,303 downwards.
AGCCCACAGGCTGACGCTCTATCCAAGCTGAGCCAAAACTGGCTTCGGTGAAATATGGTTTCTTAAGGTCTAGTTCTAGATTCTCTCTCTGACCAGCTTGTTCTTCCTTTAGTGTATTATCACCCAAGTTGTTTTTATATACCAACACTAGAATTTAAAATTAACAATCCAAAAACACATTCCAATCACCATTCAAATAACATCTGGATTACTATTGGAATACTTCCATTAAGATTCTCAGTCCATTTTCATAGCCCTCAATAAATTATGACAATTTTCAGAATCTTCTTCCTTAAATAATGCTAACAAAATAAATAGTACCTTTGCATATCAGAATAATCAAAACACTGCCCAGCACCAGTGCCAGGCGTGAAGGACAGCAGCACGAGCCCTGGGTTCTGATGCCACGTGTGTACCATAGCACTCAGAGTCCCACTTGTCCGGATGAACGAGGGCGTGGAAGGGCTCACTCCAACTGCAGCCTCAGCTGCTTGTCTCCCCCCCTATTCCTCTTCTCAAAAAAGTGAGAAAGATGTCCACTGTTACTTCCCTGGCATCCGAATCACTGCTAGAAGCCCAACCCCTTAAAACATAATCTATGGATTACTAAATTCAAAAAACTAACTGCCAATCTGATTACCTTTGATGAAGCTATGTATAAACAAGGGTGGGCAAAAGTGGGTTTTTCAGTTTTGAGTACCCAAAAGTTTATTCTTGTACTATTATCTATTAATTACTGTATTACTTATTTGTATTACAACTGTAAACCTACTTTTGTCCTCCTTGTATTTGACCATAGATATAAATTTTCAGGAGAAAAACTATAAAACAGTAATATTCCACATACAATTTTTACCTTGAGACATTTCTTTATTTCACACGTTCCTTCAGTGAAAAAAATAAAGTTAAAGGTTGTATTTTATATCACATTCATTAACTCAAGAGTTATATGTATTTTATTTTAGCCCCAACCCAGTTTTCTTTTTAGTATTTATTTTTTGGAGATTGATTCTGTATTTTTTAGCCCCAACTCACACACACACACACACACACAACTATATAAAGTTGTATGTGTGTGTGTGTGTTTACTGATTCCAGAGGTGAAGGGAGAGGGAAAGAGAGAGAAACATCAATGATGAGAGAGAATCAATGATTGGCTGCCTCCTGCATGGTCCCTACTGGGGACTGAGCCCAAACCTCGGCATGTGCCCTGACCAGGAATCCAATCATGACCTTCAGGCCCCAGTCCACTTTATTAAGACAAGTTTTTTCTGACATTCAGGATCTGATTCCCAGTAACTTCTTAAAGCCACGCAAATAAAAGTTAATGCCTTAAACAAAAATAAATTCACACGAACATATTTTAAGGTTAACAATTCCGAGGTTTCTGAACTCAGATTTGTCTATCTATATACAAGTATGAGCCATCAACCCCGGCTAATCAACTTTCAACAACAGTAACTGAAAACTACCACAGAGTTGGTTTCCACCATACAGTGCCGAGGCTTATCTAGTTCAAAAGCAAGTTACTCAAGCGACTTGCCAGGTTCCCCAATACGTTCTTGAGAGCCAGTCTCCCTGGGAAACCCTGGGTTCCAAGCAGGCTCGGTCGCCGCCCAGCACGCAGCGCAGCCCGGGTGCAAGTCCCCCTTCTCCCCGCAATCCGGCCAGAGGACACAGGGTCCTGCTGTGATCCTGAGCCACCGAACGTACCTGAAGACCAGCGTCCCCACGAGCTGCCGGCGGAGCCGGAGGCGCTTTATTCCGGACCGGGGTGAGGAAGGTCTCCGCCCATGGATTACACCACGCCCTCCGTCTGCTGGGAGCTGGCAAAACAGCGTGCGGGAGGCCCCGCCCACGGCCACCCCCTCCGGAGGCCTCCCTCCCCCGCCTCCGGGAGGTCACGGCGCGGCTGCAGCAGTGCCTGGGCCAGGCATCGCCATCCGGGCTGCTGCTCCGGCAAAGCCAGTTCCAGAGCCCGGGCACTGGGGCCCCCTCCAGCTGCCGGCGTCGGTGCCGGTGGTAGTGAGTTAACAGGTCAGCAGAACCAGGAGGGGGCTGGGCAGAAAGCCCCGGTGCCTAGCAAAGGACAATGGGGGGTGGGACCTGGCCCAGGGTGACCTTCCCTCCCCTAGCACACCTCTGGTCAGCAGCTAGGACTGCGGCCTTTCCTCCCTAGAGATAACTTCCAGGCCTCATTGTACATCAGCTCCAGGCCCAGAGAAGCGCCAAAACCAGAGAAGCGACACCAAGGTGAGCTCATGACCGCTGCGTTAGGTAACGGCCCCCGCCCTGGACCCACCAGTCACTCAGTGGAGACCCAGACCCTGAAAGGACACACCGATTAAGATCTCCCCCTGAGAAGGGGCCTCCCCTAAAATCTAACCCTTAAAACCCTTAGAAAGGAAGACCCAGTGCCTCTCCCTCCCAGAGCAGCTGCTCCCCCCCCTCACTCTCCCCTCCCCGCCCCTTACCATCACCCTCCTCACTCAAGCTCCAAAGGCCTTCCTTACCTCTGTAACTTGTTTCCTAAGCCCACTTCTACAAATTCCTTCTCCCACCTCTTTTCAAGTAAATGTTCTCTTACAGTTTGAGTCATGGCTCTGAATCCTTGCCTAGCCAGATCCAACACGGGGGCCGTTCCACCGCCCACAACCTATCCACCCAACCCTCCGTGCGCCCAACTGCCAGGACATCTATGGTTTACGGGTTTTGCTGCTAATCACTACAGAGAAATAACAAACCGTGGGGTAAGTCAGAGGCTTGCCGATTTATTATTAGAATATTCCTGGTCAAAAGCTTAAGATCCTCTCTGAGATTATAACAGTTGGGTTAAAAAATAGATTTGGGGACTAGCTATGGTTATGGGAAATATTAATAATGCTCTGTTAACAATTGCCTCGTGTTGGTTAAAGAAAGAACATTCTAACCTGGCTAAGAGTTGTATGTCTTTGGGACCTGGGAGTCAACCTTGGAATGTGGTCCAGTCTGATTCAAGAACTGACTATTATCATAGGAAGATTAACAACCTTGTAGCCCATCCCAGCCCACTGCCTACTTCTCCAAGCAATCTTTATCCTTCCTACATAAGCAGCAGCTATGGGGGGGCCACACAGCAGACTTTTGTGGATAACCTGCTGCTCTCATACTGGCTGCAGTATTGGAATAAACACTCATATATGATTCAACCCTGTCTCTGCTTAATTGGCTCAAGTGTGACGGGCAGTGCGGGCCCACTGATTGTCCTGTTACATGCCCAGCTGGGGGTTCAGCCCTCAGCTTGTTTCAGGCTCTCAAACGTCTCTGACACATATGTACCTGTAGTTCCTCCCTCGCCACCACTGCACACACACACTCCCCCCACAGGCCTTAGTTCTGTGCTGCTTTAACACTCATGGATGCTTTTCACTGAACAAGTTGATTGAGAACCTTCCAAATGCCAAGCACTATTCTAGGCGCTGTGACTACAGAAGTGAAATTGAGAGTACTACACAATACACAGTTAGTACAAAATCTGGCTCCACTTAGATGCTGCATAACCTTAGGCAAGTCACATCCAATATGCCGCAGTTCCATCAGGCATGTCTCTTTCTCTTTTCCTCCCTCCCTACCTCCCCCACTTCTTCTCTTTCTAAAAGTCAATAAAAACATCCTCCAGTGAAGATTTAAAAAAGGAAGGTGTACACTAAAGGCCATCATTTTCAATTAAGCATCCCTTGGATTTCCAATGAACAGAATTTGTGGAGGAGTCTGCTTTATCTGAGATGCACACCGTTTCTTGGATTCCATTTCAGTCATTCAGTACCAAAAATAATGAGCAAACAATTCCTTAATTCAAAGTACTTTCACTGAATAACATTTTGTTAAGATACAAGGAAAAAAAAAACCACCTTGACTGTCGAAACCAGTTTTGCTCAGTGGATAGAGCATCGGCCTGCAGACTGAAGGGTCCCGGGTTCGATTCCCGTCAAGGGCATGTACCTTGGTTGCAGGCATATCCCCAGTGGCGGGTGTGCAAGAGGCAGCTGATCGATGATTCTCTCTCATCAATGTTTCTAACTCTTTCCCGCTCTCTTCCTCTCTGTAAAAAATCAATAAAATTAAAAAAAACACCTAGACATACCACTGAATGATGAAAAGTTAAAATTTTAAGGTCCTTTGTATTTTCAGTCAATGGCTAGAAAGGAGTAATTTTTCAGTCTATCTATACTAATAAAAGAATATGCTAATTAAACCAGACATCCTTCCGGATGTCCTTCTGGACAAAGCCATGGTGGCAGGGGGCCAAGGCAGAGGCAGTTAGGGGTGACCAGGTCAACTGGGGAGGACAGTTAGGGGCAACCTGGCAGAGAGGAGGGCAGTTAGGGGTGACCAGGACAGCAGGGAAGGGCAGTTAGAGGCGACCAGGCAGGTAGGCAGAGTGGTTAGAGGTGATCAGGCAGGCAGGTGAGTGGTTAGGAGACAGCAGTCCTAGATTGTGAGATGTCCGAAGACCAGTTTGGGCCCAAACCAACCTTTGGACATCCCCTGAGGGGTCCTGGAATGGAGAAGGTACAAGCTAGGCTGAGGGTGCTCCCCAGACCCCCTGTGCATGAATTTCTTCTAGCCCTATATAATAGAAGCCTAATATGCTAAGTGTCCAGTTGTCTGTTCAACCAATAAAAGCATAATATGCTAATGATATACTAAGTCCGCTCAACCACTAGCTATGACATGCACTCACCATCAGGGGACAGAAGCTCTAGTCGTTGTGGGAAAGACCACCATCCTGTACAAACTGAAGCTGGGTGAGATCGTGACCATCATCCACATCATAGGTTTCACCATGGAGAATATCAGCTTCACTGTGTGGGATGTGGGTGGCCAGGGCAAGACCTGGCCTCTGTGGTGCCACTACTTCCAAAACACACAAGGACAAGGTCTCATCTTTGTGGTCAACAGCAATGACTGAGTGTGTGAACCAGGCTGGAGAGGACTAATGAGGAAGCTGGTGGAGGATGAGCTCAGGGATGCTGTCCTGCTTGTGTTCACAAACAAGCAGGACCTCCCCAATGCCATGAACGCAGCTGAGATCACGGAAAAGCTGGGCCTCCACTCGGTGCCACGGGAACTGGTACATTCAGGCTACCTGGGCCACCACTGGGGACGGACTCTATGAGGGACTGGACTGGCTGTCCAATCAGCTCCGGAACCAGAAGTGAGGTGAACTCCTCTCTTCCCCATCACTCCCTCCTTCACCCTTGCTTTCCTCTCATGTGGCAAATGTGCCCTTGTGGTGTGAGTGCCAGAAGCTGTCTCCGTGGTCCATTCCAGTATGCTGCATCATGTCGGAAGCCACCCATTGTCTTCACTAGCAGAGAGGTGTGGACAAGAAACCCGAAAGGCTGGAGACCTTGAGCTAAGCCACTGTCTAGTTGAGACAATAGTAGCTGAAGCAACTCCCACCTTTTAGTTTAAGTAAATCCCTGCTGATAGCGATCATGGAGCTATAACTGGAATTGCCTGCCTAAGAGCTAGGGGTGGATCCCAAACCTGAATAAAGGGCCAGAGCAAAGCGGAGTCCTTCCTCTTGAGCTGGGCTCCGGCCTGGCTCCCAATATTTTCAAATCAGTATTTTCTAGTCTCTTTCATTTGCATGCGGCCTCCTGCTGAACCAGAACCCTGAATCTAAACCCTGAACCGTGAGGGGGTGCACTACAGTACATGTGCAGGCGCGTCCTGCAACCGGGTTTTTATTTAATATAAATAGTTCTTGTTTCCAATGAGGTAGTTCCTGGTATTCCTATGCAATATTACTCAGCTTTTGTTACTGTTAAAAATAATAATAATAATCAACCCACTGTTTAGTCCTGAGAAGCGATTTTAACCCAAACTCAGTACATTTTTTGTAATATAAAATAAGGTAAGGAGACATTTTAACCCAGAGAAGGGAGAAATGTGCCTAGACTGGCTCTGCAGTAACAGCTTGAGTCCATCTGCCTGTGGTCCGTCTCCCAGCTGGAGCGTGCAGTGGGCAGAACCAGCCACAATACTTTCTGCACGGTCAAATACGGTCCCTGGGTGGCTTTGTCTTCTGGGTCACCTGCATCCCACAGCGTTTGTGCTTGTACCTGTGCTTACACCACTGCCCATGAGGGTGGGCTGGGGGGAGGGACTAAGGCTTCCCTTCGGTCAGTGTGGGTCAGCATAGGTGCTTTGGTGGGACCACTCTGGTCGGAACAGGAGACCCCATGGTTTCTACACACACTTGCTCCAGGTTGTCTGGTCTCGCCAGTAGTAATGCAGACAGGTGACCGGTCATCTTAGAGCCTAGCCCCTTAGAGCCCCCGTCCACATGTGCTTTCACTCCCTCAGCCTGCAAGGGTCAGATTAAATCAAAAACAACAACCTCTACTTTTTCTTTTGTATTTTGATAAACACTGAAGAAACTAGAGCTGTTAAAATTTATCTTGGGGAAAACCTCAGGACTGGTTTATCTGGTGTCGTGGATCCTCTGACTCCTTTCAATACACAATTAGTAATCAACTGTTTTGTATACTTTTCAGTTTTCATTTCAACAACCCCTATAATTATAGTTATTAGAATAAAATTTCTTAATATCTTTTATGTGCCCTATAAAATGGTCCCAATGTTGGCCATCACCTCCATAACCAGTGGTCTCTATGCCCTTCCTAAAAGATCCTGACCAAAGCTTCCCTAAATGCTCCAGCTCTCCCTTAGTTGAAATCCCACAGAATTAACAATTACTGAGTCAGTGTAGATTCTGTCAGCTTATGCCAGCTTTGCTGTTACTACAAAAATCTATTATAAAAATTTTGGATTCTATAAAGGAAAAATTCATAAAGCAGTTTAGTTCTCTTCTGCTTCAAGATTTTTATGCTGTCTCATTTCCTAGCAGAGCAGCTCATCTAAAGAGAGCATCTGTATATATAAAAGCCTAAGCAACCCTTAAGATAAAAGGGCTGGAAGGACCAGTTGCTATGACGTGAACTGACCACCAGAGGCAAACGTTCAATGCAGGAGCCAACCTCCCATTCTTTCCCCACAGCTGACAGGCCCCAATCACCTGATCAGGGCCAGGCCCAGGGCTGGGATGGAGAACGACACTAGCAGCAAGGGAAGGAGGAGGCAGGGAGAGGGGAACCTGATCGGCCTTGATTGCTGGCCAGGCCTAGAGATCCCACCTGTGCACGAATTTCCAATGGCTTCACACTTGCCTTCGGGATAAAGTACACATTTCTTATGAAGGCAATATAATTCTCTATTTTCTGGCTTCAGCCTGACTCTTCTGCAGTCTCCCCAGAGCAGCCCCCACACCATGATCTAGCAGACAGCTTGTTCCATGCACAGTCCAGGCTAGTTAACCTTTCCAGCTTGGCTCTCCTATTCTCTCTGCCAGCAATGTCAGTTGCTTCCTGTCCATTTTTCTGACTAAGCTCAAGTCATAGCCACTACTAAACCTTTCCTGACCAAGCACTCCAATTCCTCAATTGCTTTGGCCAATAGAGTTAGCTGATGCTTCCTCTGTGCAGATTTACAGAATGATTCCTATAACACGTTACCTTTACTATCACATTGGATAATGTCTGCCTCCTTAGCCTGAGAGCTCTCCAAGAGAAGAGACAATGTCTTATTTGGCTTTCTTTACCCTAATGCTAAACAGATAGCCTGGTATCAATTCCTTGGCATTACCAACTCCCTCACATTCTATGTGCACTACTGATTTGACAGAAAGAGAAAAATGTCCCTGGAGTTGTGAAATGTTATGGCCCTAACCTCCACAGAAGCTTAATACATGTTTGCCAAGTGGATGGATGAATGATAAACAGATGCTTAAATTCAGACCAGCTACAATAAATATGGTATAGTTCTGCTTTAAGTATAGATAATCAACGTGGTCGTCCACTAAAACTTTCATTAGTTCAGGAAGGTTTTTCAAAAGTGGAAATGTTTCTATTACTTTTAGCTTGCTTTCAAACAAGAGAAAACAGACAAGGGTATTGCCACTGAAACCAGGATTCTAGGACAAACACTGAGATACTAAGTGTTTTTTCTGAAGCCAGACCCGTCAAAGCTCAGCTAAACAGATCCACAAGCACCAGCAGGTTTGCCAGTTAAAGGGGAAACATTACTGTATTTACAGCCAACTCCTGATCTTTTTCGCAGATTGTGCAGTGCCAACCACGCCACTGACATCACAGAAGTTTTGGGAGGCTTTCAGAACTGGCCTTAACTTCAACTTGAAGCTTCTTACCATAATTTAGTCAAGGATAAGAAAACATGTCATTTATCTATCATCATAGTACTAATACTATTTTATTCCTGATTTTATATGGTAAACATCTTGTGGTTTTCCCCACATAAGTAAACAAGTGATAAAGTATTTTCCTTCCTCCATATGCCAAAATAAAACTAAAAAACTGTAAATACCCAAGATTATGTTCTATGAAATCTACAATTATTGAAGTGTTAAAAGACTCAACTTCTTATCTATGACCAAACAAAGAAGCAAATGTTTGACCTATTTTGTCAGTTATTCACTCCTTCACTGGACCAAATTGTTAAATTTAGTTAAGATTTTATGTATTCCTTCAACAAATATTTGCTGAGTGGCCTAAGCTGACATGTACAGTGATAGACCATGAGGACATAATGGTGACCTGCCATCATAAGAATTTGTGTAAAACTAAGCAGAAAATACTAATTCTATGAAACAAGAGGCAGATTTAAAAGTCCATCAGCAGCAATAAGTGGCGTCTTCCTCACACTTACTCTCTGAGGAAAATTACTATAAAACACCAGTCAATAGGCTCTCAGACGGCGCGGGAAGGACGTGTCAGACTCTGCTGTGCCATTTTGGGAAGCCCGGACACAGGTTCCCGGGATCGTGGCATCTGCTCCCAGCCTGAAAATCACATCTTCCTTCCTCACGCCGCTCCCCCCGCCACTCCACCTTTGAAATACTACCTGTTTGTCCAACATTAACAATGTAACTGAAAAGGTTTATTTAGACACAAAATATAATAAAACTTTAGACTGCTAGGATTTTTCCACAGAGGCCCAAAGAACAAAAGTTCCGCAGAAGAGGGGGAAGGAGAAATAAAATGTAAGAAATGTTTCCGTGCCACACTTTACAAACATTAGCTCAATTATGTTAACACATGTCAAGCGAGCAAACCTTGGGAAGGGCAAACCCAGTTCCTGGCCGAAGCCGCGAGGCGCACGCACCCGCCCCACCGCCAAGGAAGCACCGGCCAGGTCTTCCTCAAAGGTCCGTGTTCTTTAGAACCCAGCAGTGTCCCTCGAGGACGGCAATGCTGAAATGAGCCAACTCTGGTGCCCGCCGTCCCCACCGAGCAGGGGGCCCCGCGGCCGGCCAGCCCGCTAACCGCGGCCCGGCCCGGAATGTGCCCAGGAACAGGAGGGACGTCCGTTTTCCCATCGCTACATCCTCCACACCCTGAGCACACCGGCTCTGAATAATGACTCCCGTGGGGCGGAATGAATGGATGGGCAAGCCTGCTCCGCTCAGCGGGAAGGAGACCGTCCGAAAAATAGGCTCCTTCACGGTTCCACCTACAGGCCGGGAGCTCGTTACCCTGGGCGCTCCCTGGATAACGGGCCTCTCCTCCCCAAGAGGGCCAGCAACGCAGCCCGCGGTCAACGCGGGGGGGGGGGGGGGGCTGGCGGTTAGGGAGGGCGGGGGGAGGGGGGCCGGAGGGCAGGGGGAGGGGGCCGGGAGGACAGAGGGAAGGGCCGGGAGGGCAGGGGAGAGAGGGCGGGGGAAGGGCCGGGAGGGCAGGAGGGAGGAGGCAGGGGGGGCAGGGGGGAGGGGGCCGGGAGGGCAGGGGGTAGGGGGCCGGGAGGACAGAGGGGATGGGGGCGGGGGAGGGCAGGGGGGAGGGGGCCGGGAGGGCAGGGGGGAGGGGGGCGGGGGAGGGCAGGGGGGAGGGGGCCGGGAGGACAGAGGGAATGGGGGCGGGGGAGGACAGAGGGTAGGGGCCGGGAGGGCAAGGGGGAGGGGAGGCCGGAGGGGATGGGGGCGGGGGGAGGGGGGGGCCGGGAGGGCAGGAGGGCAGGAGGGAGGAGGCCGGGAGGGCAGGGGAGAGCGGGCGGGGGAGGGGCTGGAGGGCAGGGGGGCCAGGGAGAGGGCGCCGGGCCGGCGTGTCGCAGGCCGGGGAGAAGCCGGCAGGCCCGGGCCCGCGCGCCGAGGAGGAGGAGGCCGGGCCCCGGGAGAAGGCGCGCCTCCCTCCCCGCCCCTCGGGTCCTCACCGGCTACGGACGCAGCTCCGGACGACCCGCGGGGGCTCTCGGCGCAGACACACCACCTGACACGAGCGGGGGGCCGAAAGGCAGCGTTCTCGCGATATCACAGCCTTCCTGTCTCGCCTCTCGCCGCACCTCTGACAGTCTCGCGAGAGCTCTACGTGGGTCAGGCCCGAGCCCGGTCTGCCCTCCAGAGGGCGCAGCGCGCAGGCGCACGACGCTGCCCGTTCTCTAGGTCACAGCCCTTTCGCCCTCCCGGAGTAAATCAGACCGAATGGAACAAACATCTGCCGGAGGCACACGTTGTACCGAGTAATCTCCTGCGTGATCCCGTCACATCAAAGGTCCTCAAAGGCGGCCGTTAAGTAAGGCTACCTAGCGTGCAGACACAATAAACGTCAGAAATCACAAAAGGACAGATACTGGATGATTCCACGTACACGAGGTTCCTAGAGTAGCCAGATTTATAGAGACAGAAAATAGCCTGCCTCAGGCTGGGGGAAGATGAATTATTGTTTGATATGTACATTTCGTTTTGGGATTTGGGGAAGCTCTGCAGTTTGGGATGGCAGTGATTGCGCAGCAGTGTGGATGTACTTAACACCACTCACCGGTGCACTCCACAAGGGTTAAAATGGTAAGTTTTATGTTATGTATATTGGGCCACAATTTTTTAATTCAGTAAATAAATGTTAGAGCCACATTCCAAGCCGCGTTATCTGACGACAAAGCATATATTTGTTTGCCCCATGCCTCACCACTGTACACCCCCCTCACAATCTGCCAAGGGTAGTATTACCCACATTGGAATTTTTGTTTGTTTGTTTGTTTGTTTATGACCAGATGTTAAAATAGGAAATCTTCTGTCTCTGTTTTGACAGATGGCCCCAATTCTAGTTGCTAACTGTGCCCCACCTTTCCCAGAAAGATGGAGGGCGCTCTAAGTAGAATTTACAAAGGAGATGACCTTGATATGGGTTTTATGGATCCCACCCAAGAGTGAGTCCTCCAAGGAGCAAGGCAATCTCAGCCAAAAGCAACAGGAAACAGGTTCATATGCAGAAGCTCAGGAGGCTCCGCCACCTGCTGTAAGCAGAAGGGGAGCTGTGGAGGAGAAGGAGCAGCAGAGAGAGTCAGAGAGCCCTCTCCCAGAACACCGCCACAAGCCCAGGGAGCCAAGCCCGCACCACGCCCTTAACTCACCCCTCCCCCGTTTCCTTTCCAATTCAGATGCAGATTAACTAAAAGTAACCAAAGCACTTTTATAAAATTATTATCCTATGGAAGTCCCCAAAAAACTAAGGGGTCTGCCCAGGTTTGCTCAGTAGTCCAGTAACATGTTTGAAGAGCTAGGATTAGGGTTCAGAGGAGAAATAAAGCTCTCTACCGATCACCCACGGATTGCTAGGCAGAGGATTGTTTGCTTATGATCTGCCACATGGCCACCCAGAGGACTCCCGGAATGCAGGACCCGGTGTCTCTGGTTCGTTGCTGTATCCCTGGCCCATAGCGCTGCCTGGCCTAGGCACTTAATAAAGGCCTGTTGAGTGAACACATGTTCTCTAACAGAGAAGCAAGAGATGATCAATATTGTCACTTTTTTTTAATATACACATTTTTATTGATTTCAGAGGGGAGAGAGATAGAAACGTCCATGATGAGACTCGTTGATTGACTGCTTCGTGATTTGAGAGAGGGGGAGAAGGAGAAAGAGAGAAAAAGAAACATTGATAGGCTGCCTCCCTTAGAGTTGCTGAAGAAGAAACGGAAGAGCCCAAATAAGGTAAAGAATTATGAAATTATTAGGTCATCTGGAAAACCAGATGGGTTGAGCCTCAAAATGGCACCAGCACCCAGGGACGAGGAGTCAAAGATTTTAAAGGACTAGGTGGGCTTTTTCTGGGCGGGGCCTGAGGGAAAAGAGGAATGGTTTTGGCCAGTGGAATGCAGTCTAAGCAAAAGGGAATATCCGGTTGTGAAGTGGTCTAAAGGTCAGGTCCCAGGGGTTGAGGTATTGATCCAATTACTTGATCAGATCTAACACCCCACATGCTGGGATGGAGCCTGCGACTCTGGCCCATGCCCACACCAGAATCGAACTGGCAACTTCTCGGTGCATGGGACATGATGCTCAACCAACTGAGCCACATTGACTCGGGCAACAATGTCACTGTTTGAGTCCTTAAGTTTTGCAGGGGTCTGTGTGCAGCTAGAGATGAGTGGTGGGAGCCCTGTACTCAAGCCGCTCTCCCAAGCCAGGACCCCTGGCCTTTTAATACCCCATCAGGCTGCAGGTGGTCTCAGAGCTACTTCTTCCAGGCTGTCCTGTCCTACCTCACCTGCTCCAACCTCAGGCAAGCAGAGGTATATGAGGAACACAGTATGGAGAACACTCTCTATAGAACAGGAAGGAGCCCGGCCAGTGTGGCATTGCGGTTTAGCTTCAACCTATGAACCAGGAGGTCACCATTTGATTCCGGTCAGGCCACATGCCCAGGTTGCAGGCTCAGTCCCCGGTGGAGGGAGAGTTGGGAGGCAGCCCATCAATGATTCTCATCATTGATGTTTCTATCTCTCTCTCCTTCCTTCCTCTCTGAAATCAATAAGAATGTGCTTTTAAAATATATACTTAAGAAAAAAAGAAGAGGAATTAAGGAAGCATAAATATGAAAAACTCAAAGAAAATAAGGGATCTGATTTCATTTCGAAGACACGTTTATTTTTTTTAATTGTTCGCAAAATAGCAGGACACCAGGTATCAGCAGAGTGCAGATACTACATCAGAAGCAACAGAAGCAGCAGTGCCTAAGTGGGAATGTACAGTGATTTACTGGAGTATAGGAAAAATATACCTTTATTCATATTTCTTTTTTGTTCCCTCTATTAAATGTTTGAATGCTTTTTAATGTGTATGAAAAATCAATGCACACATAATTTGTAAATTGCAAGTATACACATATTCAAATGTTTGCTCAATTTTTACTTAGTTAATTTTTTACAAACAGGTAGGGTTATACAGTCATAGTCTGTTAGAGGCCAAGGAGAGCGAGGCCTGGCCTTGGAGGGCCTGGAGGCCCTCTGCCTGGGAGCCGCGGGCCCGTGAGAAGCACATTACATCACCCATTGCTGGACCTGACAATTCTTTGCTGGATTCTTTTTCTCCACCACTGTGTAGGAGCAGGTCTCCGAGCTGAATAACTTTTTGCATAGCAATTTGTCAAAACCCACAGGTATAGCAACACTGCCAGTGAGACAAAAGCAAAGCCAATTAGAAAGGATAGGATATCGACCCAAGCCATTTCACTCAGAACAAAAGAACATGCAATGGAGTCAAGACAATCTCTTCAATACATGGTGTTGGGGAAATTGGACAGATACATTTAAAAAAAAAATGAAACTAGACCAACTTACACCATACACAAGAATAAACTCAAAATGGATAAAAGACTTAAATATAAGTCATGAAACCATAGAAATCCTAGAAGAAACCATACATAGCAATATTTCAGACATCTCTTGTAGCGATATGTTTGCCTAAGGCAAAGGAAACTAAGGAGAAAATAAACAAATGGAACAGCATCAAAATAAAACGTTTCTGCCCAGCAAAAGAGCAAAAAGGGAGCCCACTATCCGGGAGAACATATCTGGCAATGATGCGTCTGATAAAAGTATCCAAAATATTTAAGGAACTCATACAACTTAACAAAAGGAAGACAAGCAATCCAATTAAAAAATGGGCCCTAACCGGTTTGGCTCAGTGGATAGAGTGTCGTCTGTGGACTGAAAGGTTCCATGTTTGATTACGGTCAAGGGCATGTATCTTGGTTGTGGGCACATCCCCAGTACGGGGTGTGCTGGAGGCAGCTGATTGATGTTTCTCTCTCATCGATGTTTCCAACTCTCTATCCCTCTCCCTTCCTCTCTGTAAAAAAAAAAAAAATCAATAAAGTATATATTTTTTAAAAAGTTACATTGTTTAAAAAAATGGGCAAAAGACCTAAATAGACACTTCTCCAAAGAAAGCATACAGATGGCCAAGAGACATGAAAAAATGCTCCAAGTCACTGATCATCAGAGAGATGCAGTTTAAAATGACAATGTGGTATCCCCTCACACCTGTCAGAATGGCTACCATCAACAAATCAACAAACAACAAGTGTTGATGAGAATGTGGAGAAAAGGGAACCCTCGTGCACTGCTGGTGAGAATGCAGACTGGTGCAGCCACTGTGGAGAACAGTATGGAGTTTCCTCAAATAATTAAATATGGAACTGCCATTTGACCTACTGATCCCACTTCTAGGAATATATCCTAGAAACCTGAAACACCAATTTTATTTATTTATTTTTTTTAATTTATTAAGGTATTATATGTGTACATAGCTTACCATTGCCCCCCCCCTCCCATACATGCCCTCCCTCCCCAGAGTTTTGTGTCCATTGGTTGTACTTATATGCATGCATACCAGTCCTTCGGTTGATCTCTTATCTCCCCCAGATCTCCCTACCCTCCCCGCTGTCATTTGACAGTCTGCTTGTTGTTTTACTGTCTCTATATCTATCTTTCTATTCATTAGTTTAAAATGTTCTTTAATATCCATAAATGAGTGAAGTCATGTGGTGTTTCTCTTTCATTGACTGGCTTATTTCACTCAGCATGATGCTCTCCAATTCCATCCAGGTTACTGCAAATTATGAGAATTCCTTCCTTTTTATGGCCACATAGTATTCCATGGTGTAGATGTACCATAGTTTTCTGATCCATTCATCTGCTGACAGGCACCTAGGCTGTTTCCAAATTCTAGCTATTGTAAATTGTGCTGCTATGAACATAGGGGTGCATATATCCTTTCTGATTGGTGTATGAAACACCAATTTTTAAATAAATGTATGCATCCCTATATTCATAGCAGCACAATTTATAATACCTAAGTGCCCATCAGTGGATGAGTAGATAAAAAAGCTGTGGTACATTTACACCATGGAATGCTATGCAGCAATAAAAATTAAGGATCCCTTACCCTTTGAGACAGACAGCATGGAGGGACCTGGAGAGTGTGATGCTAAGTGAAATAAGCCAGTCAGAGAAAGACAAGTATCACATGATCTCACTCTTATGTGGAATCTAAGTAACAAAATAAACTGATGGAGTGGATCAGAGTCATGAAGCCTGGAGCAGATTGCAGAATCTCAGAGGGAAGGTGGGGAGGGAGGGTGGGTGGGAAGTAATCAACCAAAGACCTTGTGTGCACATATGCACGGCCCATGGACACAGACCCTGGGGTAGGGAGGGGGTGGTGGCTGGAGGGGGCCACTGGGGGGAAAAACTTTCCACAATAAAGATTTTTTTTTTAAAGACAGGTGATGGGGTGGACTAGAAGAGGTCAATGGGGGGAAAGGGAGAGATATGTAATACTTTCACTAATAAAGATTTACTTTTTTTTTTTTTTTAAGAAAGGACAGGATGCCCAGCCTTCTCTGGGCCAGCTCGGGGCCAGGGGCAGCCCACACTCCGGCTGTCTAGGGTGCCCCTCAGCAACTTGAGATCACCATTTAGTTTGCAACCCCAAAGTGCTGACTTCAGGAACCTGGATTTGAACACATAGAACCTGGTCTATGAGCACATAGACCACCCCTGACATCGTTCCTAAGTTCCGTCCTGCAGCACAGGACGAAGCAAGCTCTGAGAGGCCCAGAGGCAGGCCGGGCTCTGGCCCAGGCAGCTTGCTCCAGCCTTGCTTCTTGTTGTCCCGGCTCAGGACGCGGCCGGCAGCTCTGCTGCTCGAAGGTGGGAAGGGAAAGACTGTCCGTTCCAATTGGAAGAGGAGCTGGCTAAGCCCACAGGAACAGTCACTCCAGGCCAGGGTCCCGGAGCCCGGGGGCAGCTATTGAAAACTGGGGGCCGTCTCCCCAGGAAAGTCACCCGCACATTCAAGGGTGCAATGTCAGGATTCATCACGCTCTTAGAACACACACGCAATGGAACATTCTTCAGCCTAGTTGTGAAACGGGCTGCAGCACGGATGGACCCTGAGGACATTATACTGTGAAAAGCCAGCCACAGAAGGACAAATCCTGTCCGGTGGCGCTTAGAGTTGTCGGGTTCACAGAGACAGAGAGTGACATGGTGGTTGCCAGGGACTGGGGAAAGGAGGAAAGGGGGAGTTACTTACCGGGTAGGGAGTTTCAGTTTGGGCAGATAAAAAAGTTCTGAAGGTGAGTGGTGGAAATGGCTGCACAAAAGTGTGACTGTACTTAATGCCACTGAATTCTTCACTTAAAGCAATTAAAATGCTAAACTTAATGTTATGTATATTTTGCCACAATAAAAAAAGAAAGAAAGAAATAGGGCCTGTTGGGCATGGCTCAGCGGTTGAGCATCGCCCTATGGACTAGGTTACCGTTTGACTCCAGGTCAGGGCACAGGCACGGCTTGGGGTCTTGATCCCCAGAGCAAGAGGCAGCCGGTGGATCATTCTCTCTCATCATTGGTGTTTATATCTCTCCCTTCTTCTCTGAAATCAATAAAAAATATATTAAAAGGAAAGAAATGGTGCTGAAAAGGAAAGCACTTCAGAATGGGATTTTGAAAGAGGGGGGAGCTGTGCCTCAGAGAGCAGCCCCCCTTGTGCTGCACCCCCTGTTGGCCCTTCTGGCTGAGACTTACGTGTTGCAGCAGTCAATTCCAGCGGGGTTACAAGAACACTCCTCACATTTAGTATTCTTCCACTTGGAGTTCATCGCGTAGGTGGCTCCACTGAGATCCTTGCATTCTAAAATAACGCGTGTGGCAGCATCAGTGGCACCCTCCAGGCATGCAGCGGAACAAGGCTGGAGGGACCCCGGGGCCAGCCCTGCCACCTGTGCCCCTCCCAGAGAGGGAGAATCTCATCGATTTAAGGGTGTCAAAGAAAAGTGCTTCTGTGGTCTGGCCAGCGTGGCTCCGTGGCTGAACATGGACCTATGAACCAGGAGTTCACGGTTTGATTCCAGGTCAGAGCATGTGCCTGGGGTTGCAGGCTCAATCCCCAGTGTGGGGCATGCAGGAGGCAGCCAATCGATGATTCTCATTATTGCTGTTTCTCTCTCTCTCTCTCTCTCTCTCTCTCTCTCTCTCTCTCTCTCTGCCTCTTCCTTTCTTTCTGAAATCAATAAAAAATATATTTTTTTAAAAGAAAGAAAAGTGCTTCTGTGGTCACCCACAGCTAAATTCCAGTACTGTCCAGTTCATTTCACCAATCATGTCTTCTTACAGCAAGCTTAAGTCCTTCCAGATTTTATTTCAGAACAAATATTCCAAGGGAAAAAATAAGGCCTTCCTCTTTTATCAGATAGCTTTATGATCCAAGGGTACTTGGAAGCAAGTTTTTTTTGTTTGATTTTTTGTTTTTGTTTGTTTGTTTGCTTGTGGTGTGTGTGTGTGTGTGTGTGCACGTGTGTGTGTGTGTGTGTGTGTGTGTGTGTGTGTGTGCTTTTTTGGCTGGCTTATCTCTGGATAAATGACTCATTTTACTACTTCTCTTTGCTTTGCTTCTCAGCCCTAAATGCACATGTAAAAAAAATCCTGGGCATAAAAATCTATGCCTGGTTCCCGCCTCAGAACAATGAGTCTCTCTGGCCATGAGAGACTGCCATATGGTAGTCCAGGCTACCATAAGTTCCCAAAGTTCCCCCAGTGATTCCAATATTCAGCCAGCGGTCAGAACCACTGCTTTAACCCTTGCTGGTCCAGGTGAGCTGGAGGAACTAGTAGCATCAGCACTACTGAGGCTGTGTGGGACATGCAGGCCCACAGAACCAGAACTTTCATTCAGTGAGATTCTCAGAGTCCACGTGCACATTGAAGTCTGGAAAGCACTGCTTTGGAATATTGATGGTTCTTTGCCCGCACATGGGGGTGACTCCAAAAGCAATGAGCTGTGCAGCTCCCACCCCAGAGATTCTGATTTGCCTCAGATCGGATGGCCCCTGAGCTTCGGTAGGTGTCAAAAGCTTTCCAGGCAATTCTCCTACCCCTCGGGTTGAGAAGTGCTGTCTCAGACAGTGACAAATTACAGTCTCTCATTTGACTCTCTTTGATAATCGCCCTACCCCTCCTCCCCATGTGGATGTAAAGGCCTTCCTCCGCCAACAGGTCACACCTACCAAGCTGCAGTAAAATAATACACTTGAAAAGCTGGGACTTACCAAGAAGTGAGTCACCCGGAAGGCGTTTAGCAGGTATGAAATAGCACTGGGCATTGCATAGCGTCACAAAGCTGGCCAACACCACGAGGCTTCCCAGAAGAGCATTCTGAAATGTGAAGAAGCATCAGGAAGAAAAACAGACTGATTCAGAGGGTGACAGAGACTGAGGGTCCTGTGTGAGGACCGCTGGGCTCCGGCAGGAGGCTTAAAGGAGGAGCTTCAAAGGAATTATTCAAAAAATGTTATTAGAACAAATGGGGGCTATTTTGAAAGGAAATAAAGTTAACTTTCTACTTTAGTTCCCACAAATAAAATTCTAAAAGGATTTGAAGATTAAATTTTTACAAGATCATAAACTAATTTTGTATGATGGCAGATACATCTAAAACAAATATAATATTGTATGTCAACTGTCCTTTAATAAACACATTTTAAGGTCATAAAATAATCACAGAAAAATACAAGTAAATAATAATCTTATTCTAAGTATTAAAGAAGAAATAGCTTTGAAAATGTAAAAGTATAAATTCATAAATAAAAATTTAAAAAATAATTACCAAATTTGGAGAACATCATCATATGAAGAATATCTGTCTATCAACAAGAAAAAGAAAAATATCCTAGTAGAAAAATGACAAAGAAAATAATACACATAGTCCTGGCCAGTTGCTCAGTGGTTTGAGCTTCAGCCCATACATTAAAGGATCTTGGTTCGATTCCTGGTCAAGGGCAGGTACTGGGTTGTGGGTTTACTTCCTGCCCTGTCAGGGCGCAGGCAGGAGGCAACAATTGATGTGTCTCTTTCACAACAATGTATCTCTCTCTCTCTGCTTTCCTCCTCCCCCTTCACTCTCTCTCAAAGGAAAAAATGTCCTTGAGTGAGGATTAACAGCAACAACAAAAAATAACACACATACACAAACAGAAATGATGAACAGAGACATGGAAAAGTTCAAGTTACTGCCGAGACCAGAAATGTAAATTTGTATATAAAATAGAACCATGTGGGATGACAAAAATAATTATTTCACTTATAATATCCAGAGTGAAATAAAGGCATATCTAGGAAGTAAAATGCACAAGGCTGGTTTATGTTCGGATAATCTTTATGGAGGACAACTTAATAGTATGCATCCATATTCTCCACACTGCTCACAACAGCCCTGGCGGGTTGCTCAGTGGGCTGAGTGCTGTCCTTGCACCAGGAGGTGCTGGTTTGATTTCTGGTCTGGGCACATGTCTGGGTTGAACCCCAGTAGGACTGATCGATATTTCTCTTCAATGATGTTTCTCTCTCTCTCTCTCTCTCTCTCTCTTCAATAAAAACATTAAAAAACAAAAACAAAAATGTGTTACAGGCTGAAACCGGTTTGGCTCAGTGGTAGAGCGTCGGTCTGCAGACTGAAAGGTCCCGGGTTCGATTCCGGTCAGGGGCATGTACCTTGGTTGCGGGCACATTCCCCAGTAGGGATTGTGCAGGAGGCAGCTGGTCGATGTTTCTCTCTCATCGATGTTTCTAGCTCTCTATCTCTCTCCCTTCCTCTCTGTAAAATATCAATAAAATATATTTTTTTAAAAAAATGTGTTACAGCTTTTGACTTTACCTTTTCACTTCTAAGACCTGGTCCTAGGAATGGCACAGAGGAAATGAATGCAGCAGGGAAATGAATCAACCAAATGCCCCGAACAGGGCTGTTTGAGAACACGGTGACTCCGAAAACAGACCTACCCGGTCCACTTAGGAGGTAAGAGAATATGAAATGACGTAAACGATCACTGTTAGGACACGTTAAAGAAGGTATGTCACAAAAATGTCTGCACGATATCCCTATGATGTGGGAAAAATCCACATTGAAGGAGATGCTCAAAGAGATTAAAGTTTTTGTACCAAATTCTAACAAGGGATTTTTGAGCTGTGGGATTTTTTCTTTGGACTTTTCCTCTTATTTTCTAAATTCCTTATAATGAAAGGCATTCATTTTATAGCCAAAATAAATAAATCAATTCCTACAATAAACTCTCCATATAGTCAGTTCACATCAGAACTAGAGGTTGCACCTGCTCTCTCTGTTCATTCTTTTATATAAGCTTCAGCTTCAGATCATTATGGAAACCTGAATTTTTTCTCTCAAAACAAACAAACAAACAAAAACAAATGAAAAAGCCAGTCTTGTTGACAGAATTTCTACTCCCTTCATCCAGAAATGGTGCTCCTGAGAGGTGCTGTGATCAGAGAGATTTTGGAGGTCTTGTTTTATCTAGTCACAGAACAGAGGCGCCAGTGGGCACAAGCCCAGGGTGAGTGACAGAATTCCCGGACGTTCTGCTGCTCCGAGTGGAGGAATGGACAGCATCAGAGATGGAGTCCAAAGATAGTGACAAAAGAGAGCAAAGTATTCAGTTTTGAGATTAACCAGCTGGTAAAAATCTACATACAGCCTCCATGTTCTCTTCTCCCCCCCACTCTCTTTCTCTCTCTCTCTCTCTCTCTCTCTCTCTCTCTCAGCCTGTTTCCTCCTCTGTAAAAACAGAGGTCCTCCCATATGAGTGGGCATCAAAGTAGCCCAGGCTGCTAATAATGAGCACACAGTCTCAGTCAAGCCCTTTGAAGAAGGACATGGCCAAGGTCTTTGCATCTTTACCAAGTCCCCCAGGTGAGAAACACAAGAAACAATCAAAACTAGTGCTTCTTTAATGCGGATATGAATCCCTGGGAAATTTTGTAAAATAAAATGCAGACTCTGCTTTGGTGGGATCAAAGAGTCCTAATTTCTACCCACCCCACCCCCCACCCCCCCACCCCCAGGTGATGCCCATGCTCCCGGGCTGAGACCACCTGAATAGAGAGGCTCTCAAGTCCTGTCCTGTTCCCACGCTCTGTTCCTTCGCCTCCCTTCGCTCCCTTCCTTCCCTGCACTCAGTGAAGATGAGGGAGGGCCGTTAGGGCAGGCCCAGGGCACAGTGCAGCCGGGAGGCCCGCATTAGACTTTCCAGATGCCTGCACGTAACAGGGGCTTCGTGCCAGCTTAGAGTGACACAGGCTGGCAGTGCCCCTAGGAAGAGTGTCCCTTTAGGTAAGTTGCTGTTCCTTGTCTCTTGCCAGTATGTATGATCAAGAGTCAGGCATCTTGCCCTAGCTGGTTTGGCTCAGTGGATAGAGCGTCGGCCTGTGGACCGCAGGGTCCTGAGTTCCATTCTGGTCAGGACACAGGCCCAGGTTGTGGGCTCGATCCGCAGTAGGGGAGTGCAGGAGGCAGCCCATCAATGATTCTCTCTCATCATTGATGTTTCTATCTCTCTCTCCCTTCCTCTCTGAAATAAATAAATTATATATATATATATATATATATATATATATATATATATATATTTTTTTTTTTTTTTTTTTTAAAGAGTCAGCATCTTTAAGAGTCCTAAGCAGGGCAGGGATGTTGTCAGCTCTGCAGCTTACAGAGTTTGCTCTGAGGGCGGAGGAGGGGGCCGATGGAGTGGGAGGATCCCACCCCCACTCCCCACCCCCCCCCACCCCCGGTTGTCCTGCTCTCCCCAGCTTCGTCTTCCTGAGACCGTCTCTGAGCTGAGGCCCAGGGTCCGTTCCGGAGGACCCTGCAACCTCCTCTGCTGCTCTGGCATTGGCCACTTCCTTCCCCTTCTCCTTTGCACCCCAAGGCAGAAAGGACATCTCAATGAGTTTTTATAGACTTTGAGGCAAATTTTTTCTTAATACAACATGATATATTGCTAGGATGATGGTTCTCAAATTTTGCTGAATATTGAAGTCACCTGGGCAACTTAAAAAAAAAAAAAACAACAAACAATACCAAGGACTTACTGCAAACCAATCAACTCAGAGTGATAGGAGACTCGGGGACAGCGCTTCCCTCCCCGGCTCTGTTCTCATCTGCGCTGAGGCAGGCAGTGCGGCAGCTCTGACATTATATTTAACTCACCAGTCACTCACTGAGGGCCCCGGAATTAGAGGCATGCATAAAACCTAATCGAACCCCCCAAACTTACCAGAAGAAACAACAGCTTTGATCTTAGAGAACAGAAATGGTGCTAAATTCATTAAGATTTTCTCAAGCTCCCAGCCTCTCCTTACATGCTGTACATTCAGCTGCAAACAACCTATGGAAGATTCCTGACGAGCTCACATTTACCACTCCGTGGCATCCAGTAGGAACACCCTTGTCCGCGCGCATTCAAATAAGGAATAAACTGTGTGTCCTTTGTCCTTTTTCTGGCCTCGAGCTATGAAGCAACCAGTTACCTACCATTGTGACGAGCAAGTGTCCTTATAGGCCTGTGACGGGGAGCGTCGCGGCGGCTTATATAGCACAGGGCGCCGGACCTGGCACCCCCGGGGGAGATAGCGTGCCAAGGACGCGCTCAGTGTTTACAGAGGGCAGACTGTCAACAGGAAACTGGTTTCAGATGATTTATGAGTTATTCATAAAGCAGGTCTCCACCCTGATAGCATGTTTACTCTTGCCATCTGCACCCCTAACGTTTGTTCGCCCTGGACCCGAAGGAGCAGACGGGGAGAGAACGCCTTTGCCGCGCCTTCCCCTCTGCTGGGCGGGTGGCGAGGCACATGAGATGCCATCTGATTTGATTTCACACAGCCTGGCAGGGACGCTGGGCCTCGGAGAGGCAATGGGACAGTTCAATGGGCCAGCCGAGCCCCCCATCTTCCCGCCAGGGCGCCCTTCGGGGCGTTCTGAGGAGCAGAGGGTTCTTTGTGGGGAAGGCACTGCAGCCTGGTTTCCTTGAGGAGCCTCGGGTGCTCACGCAGCTAGAGCTTTCCGTGAGCTTCTGGAGCCGGAGGCCTTGGCTCTCAGCGCCAGCGAGCAAGCCTTCTCGGTGTCCAGCGGTGCTCTTCAAACACAGCGGTGCTCTTCTCCCCTCCTCCTCCTCCTCCTCCTCCTCCTCCTCCTCCTCCTCCTCCTCCTCCTCCTCCGATACTCAGAGCCTCGGGGTATGTTTAAGGGCTTACGGTGAGCGTGAGTCAGCTCCGGTTGCCATAACAAAACCCCTCAGACTGGGCCTCTTCAGCAATAGGAACGGATTCTCTCCCAGTCCCGGAGGCCAGAGGGTGAGGTCGAGGTGTGGGCAGCTGGTTTCTGCTGAGGTCTTCCTCCGTAATTCGCAGAGGGCGGCCTCCTCCCGTCTCCCCAGGGCCTCCCCTCTGGGCACCCGTGTCCCGCCTCCGTGTCCATGAGGAGTCCAGTCATCTTGGACTAGAGCCCAAACTAACCGCCTTGCTTTAACCTAATTATCTCTTTAAAGCCGCTACCTCCAACACAGTCCCATGCGGAGTACTGGGGGATAGGACTTCAACATATGGATTCAGGAGGACACAGTTCAGTCCACGGCCCCATTTTATCTCAAAATGTTTCCCCACAGCTTGCTGCAGTGCCTGAATCCCACTCCGGGTCCCTGCTCGCCCTGGGTGAGAGTTCAGGCTTCTTAAAGAGCCTGCGGGTTCTCCAGACTCTTCAGACCGCCGCAGTGACTTGTCCGGTGCACCCCCACCACTCCTACAGCCAGGCTGGCCACCCCAACACTCCGTGTGTTAGCGCTGGTGCCCCCGGAAAGCTGCCTCCCGTTCACGGGGGACGCCCCCGGCTCCTGCACACTTCTGCTTTCCCCTGCATACGCTCACACTGCCCCGGATCTAAGTCCTGCACCTCAGGGGCACATTCATCAGTTTCTTTTTTTTTTTTTTTTTTAACCAGAGAGGAAGGGAGGGTCAGAGATAGAAACATCCATGATGAGAGAATCATTGATTGGCTGCCTCCTGCACACTCCCCGCTGGGGATCGAGCTTGCAACCTGTGCACATGCCCTTGACCGGACTCAAACCTGGGACCATGCAGTCCGCTCTATCCATTGAGCCAAACAAGCGAGGGCTTCCTCTAATTTTTTGGAAACACCAAGTTTGAAGAATTTCTCACAGTGTCGTAGCTGAGTGCTTGTGTCCTAGCTTCCTGTCACAGGCATGTGATCTGGGTTCCATAATCAGACTCACAGAGCAGGGCCCTCAAAGAGGATTCATGCAGAGTCCCCTGGGAATGGTGGGAGAGGATGTGGCTCCCAGGGCGAGGGTCTCTGCAGTCCAGGGAGCAGTGTCCTCGTGTGAAGGGCAGCCACTGTGAGCAGGAGCCATGAGGTCTTGCTGGAACCATCAGCCGTGAGCCTTTGGGAGACTCACCGGCCTTGTGGCCACCGCGTCTGCCTCTGGCCTTCCACTGCCTGCCGCTCGCTGCCTGCGAGCTAGCTGACTGCCATCTTTCACAAATTGCTTTCCTGCTCACACCGGGGCAGTCCTGTTGTTTACCAGTAAGAACTCGGTGACCACGGCAGTGACCATAACTGGTTCCTGCCCGGGTCCTTCCCAGGACGGGCCCGGGGCCTGGGACAGGGCAGCCAGCAGAGCGGGGGCGTGCTGGGTTAACGCGGGCACTACACACTGCCAGTCAGTGCCGCAGCTCGGAGAGCGCCTCTGCCACTCACAGGGCCTGGCAGGAAGGCTGTCCCGCCTGCCCTTCCCTCCGAGAACCAGGGCGTGACGGGGGGGGGGGGGGGGGGAGGGGGGGCAGAGGTGCCTTAAGGACTGGGAAGAAAAACAAAACGAGCAACATTCTCCGGATGAGCTGCAGCCAGCTTCGTCCAAACGTGTCTGATGGTGATGCTGTTTCAATTTTCATCTTGATGAACGAGGCTTATTGCTTTAGTTACTTGTTTATCTGTTTGTTTATTTATGGCACACACACACACACACACACACACACACACACACACTATACGGGTAAGTAAATTGCTCTCTTTAAAAAGCCCCATTCTCACCTGTCTCCCAGCCTCTCAGTTCCTCTTGCTAGAACGCATGCTTGTTGAAACACAGTTTAGTGTGTCACACACTGATCTTGCTCTCTTCTCTTAAGGCTCTATTCTTTCTAGTGGCTGCCTCATATCTTACTGCATAGAGGTACCATAATTTGGATAACCAATCTACTGTCAATGAGAGGAATATTTAAGTTGATTCCAAGTTCACTGTTACCAACCACGCTGCTGCAAATATGCGTTCACATGCCTTTGAGCCCCATTCCCATTTTCAAAGAACTTTGATCTTGCCCTGGCTGGTTAGATCATCTTCCTTCACACCAAGGTTGCAGACCCCATCCCGAGTCAGGGCACAAGAATCAACCAATAAATGCAAAAATAAGTGGAACAACAAATTGATTCTTCTTCCTTCCTCTTTCCTTCTAAAAAAATCTATAAATTAAAAAAAGTTTAATATTTTTATCTTAAAATAATTTGACTCACAAGAAGTTGAAAAAATAGTGCAGAGTCCCTGTGTACCCACCCATCTTCTACAATGATAACATCTTAAAGAACTGTAGTCTTTCCAAACCAAGAACATGGCACAAGTACAATAGTACAACACTATGTCTAAACTGTATGCTTTATTCTGATTTCATCAGTTTTGTGTGTTTGTAAAGTCTTCCCCCGGGCGGCTGACCAGGGTGCCCTGACAGAGAAGCACCCAAGGTGGGGCCGGGTCCTCTCCTGGAGCTACCTCGGGCTTGGACGGAGAAATCTCGCCATCTTTAACGGAAAAGTGGATCTTGTCAAGGCCTGAATACCCACAGCAGCGACCACCAAGCAGCTGTGAGCCCCAGAAAGCTGGTCCCAGGCGGCACGAACACTTGGACTCAAAGGAGCGCACCACCGCTCGGCGAAAAGGTCAGATATCCGGGGATAGGGAGTCTCCGTGAAGACGGAAGCCCAGCGCACCATGTGGGCGGAAGCTGGAGGATGGGGGCGGTGTTTACAAGAAGCCCTGGCTGCTGGGCTGGTGTATCCCCTTATTGTGGAACCGGCTCCTAATTAGGGGAGATATCTAAAGAAAGACGTTTTGATCTGACGCTGAGGAATATCCAGAGAATTACAAGAGAGTGCAGTTGTCCCCCAGCCTCCACAGATCAGGGTCACAGAGAGGGAAAAAAAGCTAGAGAGGCTTTAGAGCCCTGGAAGTCAACCCAGAAACACTGCCACCCAGAGGCTAATTCACAAATTGACCCTCGTGTAATAAAAAATCAAAGCAAGGCCCACTCAAAATCAGGACCGGATTACAACATTGAGGAGCAGTGAAACACAGGGAACTGCAATACTGTCCGGACTGGAACACAGGCGTGCCAAACAGAGCGATAGAGGAAGTGAATTACCTTTTCTACTGCACATTTTATTTAATTTTTTAATTTTTAATTTTTAATTTTTAATTTTTAATTTTTAATTTTTGTTTTTATTTTCATTATTTGCAACATCCGCTCAAGAAACTATTTTTTTCTTTTGTCCTCACTTGATTTTACCTTTTTAATTAACATTTTTATTTCTAATTAGCATTATTACTACTACTATTTTACCTTTTTTATATTATTTACTTTTGTTTATTTTTATTTTTTTAAGTGTCATATTATTTGATCTTTATTTTACTTCAGGATTAGTGTTATACAGTCTATTTCTACCTTTCCTTCACCAAAGCTTTATTCTATCTCAACCCTACCTTTATGCCATCACTCTCTTCCTAACCTTTCCCGCTTTAGTGTCCTCTTTATCCTAACCCTTTCCTGCTATAGATTTTCCCTATTCTTTCTGTTTACCACCTCCTAAAATTTCACCCTACTTGTGTATATCTAATTTTTAAACCCCTGCTCCAAGCCCATACACACCTCCCTTTTTGCTGTCCTAAAAGAAAACAAAACAACAAAAAAAGTCTTTTTCTCTATCCTTTTGTAGTTGTATGTTGAATGTTAACTATATCAAAGTTGTATGCTTTTTTGTGAGATTGTTTTGCTTATTCTTTTTGTTTGATTGTATGGTTTTGTTAGCTGTGTTTTAGATAGTTTTGAATTCTGCTTTTCCTTTCCTCGCTTGATATTAGTTGATATTGTAAGGTGTATTAATCTCCAGATAATTGTTGCTGGCATTTGCTGTGATTAAGGGTTGTTCTATTGGAATTTCCTTCTCATATATGTAGTTAGTTCCTCGTTTCTCTATTAGTGTCATTCTAGTTACTCTCTCTTTTTTTTCTTTCTCCTTCTCCCAATTTCATTTTGCCACTCTTTTTTTTCCCTTTTTCTCTTCTATCTCTCCTAACCCTCAATTTGCCTTTCTCTAATGGTCACCTTTATTGGAGGATATTAATATCGCAAACACATTTCTGTTCAGTGCCTTGTGTGTTGTACCTGGTTGTGTTGTATTTTGTGCCTTTAAATCAACACAGGAGAGAGAGAACTACATAACCAGACATCCTGAAAAGACAAATCATGGGAAGACAAAGAAATAGCCCGCATATGAAAGAAAAGCAGGCATCACCAGAAAAGGAAGTAAACGAGTTAGAAGCAAGCAACCTACCAGAGCAAGAATTCAGAGTAATGATCATAAGATGGCTAAAAAGAATGGAAGACAAATTTGACAATATGAGTAAGACCCAAGAGGAAATGAAGAAGAACCAAGAGGATCTGAAGATGAACCAAGAAGAAATGAAAAATGACATTGCTACTATGAAGAACTCAACAGAAAGCATCAAGAGTAGACTATAAGAAGCAGAGGAACGAATCAGAGAGCTAGAAGACAAGATGGAAAAAAAAAACCCAATTAGAGCAGCTTCTAGAAAAAAAATTAAAAAGCAGGAGGAGAGCCTACAGGAAATTTGGGATGATACAAAACAAAACAATATTAGAATAATAGGTGTTCCGGAAGGAAAGGAAACTGAGGAAGGCATAGAAAACCCGTTTCAATAATGACAGAAAACTTTCCTGATATAGAGAAGAAAAATCCCACACAAATACAAGAAGCTTGCAGAGTCCCAAGCAAAATGAATCCCAAAAGACTGATGCTAAGGCACATTATAATTACATTGGCAAACACCAATGACAAAGTAAGAATCTTAAAAGCAGCCAGAGAGAGACAGAAAGTTACATATAAAGGAACATCCATCAGACTAGCAACTGATTTCTCAACAGAAACTCATCAGTCCAGAAGGGAATGGAATGAAATATACAAAGTCATGAAAAGGAAGGGTCTGAATCCAAGAATACTGTACCCAGCAAGGCTATCAACCAAAATTGAAGGTGAAATCAGGAGCTTCACAGACAAAAAAAGACTAAAGGAATTTATCACCACCAAACAAAGCAATGCAAGAAATGCTAAAGGGTCTATTGTAAAAATAAAAAAGAAATAGGAAGCGAAGATGGAGCACAGGGGTATAGAATAAAAATGGCATCAAATACCTATCTATCAATAATAACTTTAAATGTAAATGGTTTAAGTGCTCCAATAAAAAGACATAGGGTAATGGACTGGATAAGAAAACAAGACCCATATATCTGCTGTCCACAAGAAACCCATTTCAGAAAAAAAGATGCACACAGACTGAGGGTGAATGGATGGAAAAAGGTTTTCCAGGTGAATGGAAATGAAAAAAAAAATCTGGGGTAGCAATACTTATAGCTGACAAATTAGATCTCAAAGTGAAGGACATAACAAGAGATAATAAATGCCACTTCATAATACTAAAGGGAGCAATCCAACAAGAAGAAATAACCCTGGTAAATATATATGCACCCAATACAGGAGCACCCAAATATATATTTAAAAAAAACTGCTGGAGGACATTAAAAGAAAGATTAATAGCAATACAATCATACTAGGAGATTTTATTTAAAATATATTTTATTGATTTTTTACAGAGAGGAAGAGAGAGGGATAGAGAGTTGGGAACATCGATGAGAGAGAGTCATCGACCAGCTGCCTCTTGCACACCCCTACTGGGGATGTGCCCGCAACCAAGGTACATACCCTTGACCGGAATCGAACCCAGGACCCTTCAGTCCGCAGGCCAATGCTCTATCCACTGAGCCAAACCAGTTTCGGCCATAGTAGATTTTAATACCCCACTGTCACCTTTGGACAAATCATCTAAACAAAAAATCAGCAAAGAAACATCAATCCTAAATGATGCATTAGACCAGATGGAATTAATTGACATCTTCAGAACATTTCACCCCAAAGCCACAGAATATACATTCTTCTCAAGTGCACATGGGTCATTTTCAAAGATAGACCACATGTTGGGACATAGGCAAAGTCTCTTCAAATTCAAGAAGATAGAAATCATATCAAGCATCTTCTCAGATCATAGTGGCATAAAATTGGAAATCAAGTACAATAAAATAATCTAAAGAAATCAAACAAATGGAGACTAAATAGCATGCTATTAAACAAGGACTGGGTTACCAGAGAAATCAAGGAAGAAATTAAAACCATCATGGCAACAAATGACAATGAAAACACAACAATCCAAAATCTATGGGACACAGCAAAAGCAATTTTGAAAGGGAAGTTCATATCTCTACAAGCCTATTGCAAAAAAAATAAACAAGAAAAAATGGTAACAAATTATCTAACTCTATAACTCAAAGAGTTAGAAAAAGAGCAACAAGAAAAGCCCAATGTAAGCAGAAGGAAGGAAATAATAAAAATCAGTGTGGAGATAAATGACATAGAGACCAAAGAAACAATACATGAGATCAACAAAACCAAGAGCTGGTTCTTTGAAAGGATAAACAAGATTGATGAACCTCTAGCCAGGCTAACCAAGAAACAAAGAGAGAGGACCCAAAAAAACAAAATCAGAAAGGAAAGAGGTAAAATAACAACAGACCCCGCTGAAATACAAAAGATTGTTACAAAATACTACAAACAACTCTATTCCAACAAACTGGACAACCTAGAGGAAATGGACATATTCCTAGAAAAATACAACCTTCCAAAACTCCATCAGGAAGAATCTAAAAATATCAATAGATCAGTGACTTTGGAAGAAATTGAAATAGTCATCAAAAAGCTTCCAGCGATCAGAAGCCCGGGTCCAGATTGCTTCACAGGAGAGTTTTACCAAACATTCAAGGAAGAACTAAAACCTATCCTCCTCAGACTATTCCAACAAATTCAAGAGGAAGGATCACTTTACAAACTCCTTCTATGAAGCCAGCATCACCCTAATAACAAAACCAGATAAAGACAACACAATGAAAGAGAATCACAGGCCAATTTCCCTTGTGAACATAGATGCCAAAAATCCTCAACAAAATTCTATCAAATTGGCTCCAGCAGTACATCAGAAAGATCATACACCATGACCAAGTAGGATTTATTCCAGGAATGCAAGGATGGTACAATATCCGCAACTCAGTAAATGTGATACATCACATAAACAAATTGAGAGATAAAAATCATATAGTCATATCAATTGATGCAGAAAAAGCATTTGATAAAATCCAACACCCTTTCCTGATAAAAACTCTCAACAAGGTGGGAATAGATGGATCATACATCAACATAATAAAAGCTATATATGATAAACCCACAGCAAACATCATACTCAATGGGCAAAAAATAAAACCATTCCCTCTAAGAACAGGAACAAGACAGGGATGCCCACTCTCACCACTCCTGTTTGCCATTGTACTGGAAGTACTAGCCATTGCAATTAGACAGGAAGAAGAAATAAAAGGCATCCAAATTGGAAATGAAGAAATAAAGTTGTCCTCATTTGCAGATGACATGATATTGTACATAAAAAACCCAAAACACTTCATCCAAAAACTAATAGATTTAATAAATGAATTCAGCAATGTAGCAGGATATAAAATTAATGCCAATAAATCTATGGCATTTCTATACACCATTAGTGAACTTAGAGAAACAGAAACTAAAAAAGCAATCCCATTTACCATCCCACCAAAAAAATTAAGATACCTAGAAATAAACTTAACTAAGGAGGTAAAAGACCTATACTCAAAAAACTACATGACACTCTAAAAAGAGATAGAGAAAGATGTAAACAGATGGAAGAGCATACCATGTTCATGGATTGGTAGAATCAACATCATCAAAATGTCCATACTACCCAAAGCAATTTATAGGTTCAATGCACTCCCCATTAAAATGCCAATGGCATATTTCACTGACCTAGAAGGAACTCTACAGAAATTCATCTGGAACCAAAAAAGACCCCAAATAGCCACAGCAATCCCGAGAAAGAAGAATAAAGTAGGATGTATCTCAATACTGGATTTCAAACTGTATTAAAAAGCCACTGTTCTCAAAATAGCCTGGTACTGGCACAAGAACAGACATACAGATCAGTGGAATAGAATAGAGAATCCAGATATCAACCCAAATTACTATGCTCAATTAATATTTGACAAAGGAGGTATGAACATACAATGGAGTCAAGGCAGTCTCTTCAATAAATGGTGTTGGGAAAATTGGACAGATACATGCAAAAGAATGAAACTAGATCACCCACTTATACCATACACAAAAATAAACTCAAAATGGATATAGGACTTAAACAATAAGACGTGAAACCATAAAAATACTAGAGGCATCCACAGGCAGCAAAATCTCTGACATATGCTAAAAGAACTTTTTCACTGATACTGCCCCTAGGGCAATGGAAGCTAAAGAGAAAATAAACAAATGAGACTACATCAAAATAAAAAGCTTTTTTAAAAATTATTATTTTTTTATTAAGGTATTATATGTGTACATAGCTTACTATTGCCCCCCCCCTCCCACTCATGCCCTCCCTCCCCAGAGTTCTGTGTTTATTGGTTGTACTTATATTCATGCATACCAGTCCTTCGGTTGTTTTCTTATCTCCTCCAAGGTCTCCTTCCCCTCCCCGCTGTCATTCGACAATCTGCTTGTTTTATAGTTACTATCTCATGACCACATGAATAGAATCTGCTCCTCATTTGGCAGTCTGCTTGTTTTATGGTGACTATCTCAGGACCACACGAATAGAGTCCGCTCCTCCTCTGGTTCTCACCGCCCCTCCCCCTGGGTCCCACTGCTTCCCCTGGGACAACGGCTCACCCGGAACACCCAGCCCCTTTGGGGGACACGGATAAAAAGCTTTTTTTTACAGCAAAAGAAACCATCAACAAAACAACAAGAAAGTCCACTATATGGGAGAACATATTTGCAAATGATATCATTGATAAAGGTTTAATCTCCAACATCTATAGACATCTTATTCAAGTTAATAAAAGGAAGATAAATGAGCCAATTAAAAAATGAGCAATGGACCTAAATAGAATCTTTTCAAAAGAAGACAGAAGGAAGGCCAAGAGGCACACTCAAACATGCTTAAAGTCACTACTTATCCGAGAGATGCAAATCAAACAAAAATGCGGTACCATCTCACACCTGTCAGAATGGCTATCATCAACAAATCAGGAAACTACAAGTGCTGGTGAGGATGTGGAGAAAAAGGAACCCTCGTGCACTGCTGGTGGGAATGCAGGTTGGTGCAATCACTGTGGAGAACAGTATGGAGCTTCCTCAAAAAACTAAAAATGGAACTCCCATTTGACCCAGTATTCCCACTCCTAGGAATATATCCTAAGAAACTGGAAACACTAATCAAAAAGGTTATATGCACCCCCATGTTCATAGCAGCACAATTTACAATAGCTAAGATTTGGAAACAGCCTAGGTGCCCATCAGCAGATGATTGGATCAAAAAAATATGGTACATCTACACAATGGAATACTATGCTGCCATAAAAAAGGAATTCTTATCATTTGCAGCGACCTGGATGGAACTGGAAAACATTATGCTGAGTGAAATAAGCCAGTCAATGAAAGAAAAACACCACATGACCTCACTCATTTATGGATAATAAAGAACATTATAATCTAATGAACAGAAAGATAGATTTAGTGACAGTAAAACAACAAGCAGACTGTCAAATGACAGCGGGGAAGGTAGGGAGATCTGGGGGAGATAAGAGATCAACCAAAGGACTTGTATGCATGCAAATAAGCATAACCAATGGAGGAAAAACTCTGAGGAGGGAGGACACATATGGGAGTGGGGGTGGGGTGGGGATTGGTAAGGTATGTACACATATATTACCTTAATTTAAAAAATGAGGAAAAAAAATCTTCCCCTGAAGACTTAGAGACAGGAAGGGAAAGAGGGAGGGAAAGAGAGAGAGAGACTTTTGAGAGAGATACACCCTAGGTTGTTTTCCATACCTGCTTCCACTGGGAATCAAACCAACAACCTCTCAGTGTATAGGACAATGCTCAACCCGCTGAGCCACTCTGGGCGGGATCATCAGGTTCATATGCACTTTTGGGTATATCCAGTTTCCATTCAACAACATTCCACGTTGCTTCCTGGGCCTTCTCTGCCCATGTTACTTTTGAAGCAGGGTTAGGTAAGTGGAGGCACACCGACACGTGACATCTCACACTGGCTCTGTCACTGGCCCAAAAGGACATTGGACATGGCCTAACCTCTTCATAATTGACTACCTCCACTAGGTGACTTTGTAAAGGTTCTTGATGAATTTCTATTTGTTTCTGTGTGTGTGTGTGTGTGTGTGTGTGTGTGTGTGTATGTGTGCGTGCGCGCGCACACGTGTGCACTACTCTGGGGTCATAGGAAAAGTCTAGGATTCATACCACTTTAAAAATATTTCACACAAAGATGGCGGTCTAGGTAGTCTCCTAAGCTGCCACCTCATCAACAATTTGGAAAAAAACAACAGCTAAAATCTAACGGGATCGCACCAGACCCACAGGAAAGCTGGCGGAATGGGAAGGCCACAACTAGACACAAAGCAGGGCGCCACTGCTGCCATGTGGAGTTTAAAACTACGGCGGAACTGGACCCGCTGGAGCCGTTGCCGCCAGGAATGAGAGAAGCCAGACCTCACTCCGCCCCGGGGCCCAGGGAGTGGGCCATCCCGGCCGGCCCGCCGTGGGAGCCAGGGAGCTTATGCAGGGCCTCCGCCGCGCCTTCAGCTCCTGCCTGGACGAGAAGCCTTTGAGCGCTGTCTCCCTGCTCGCAACCATCCCAGCCCACCCGCCGTGCTGGTGAGGAGCTGGCGTGGTGCCTTCCGTTCTTGGCCCCGGTGAGTCCTTCCTCTGCCGCCACATGGCTGGGCTGAAGCTTCCACCACTGCCGCCATGTGGATGTTAAAACTACAGGGGAAATTGAACCACAGGAGCAACCTTCACTGCCGCACCTGCTGCTGCACCCGTCACCGCCACCACGAATAAAAGAAATCCACGGAGAACAGAGCTCACTACGCCCAGGGCTCAGGGAGTGTGGGGCTTCAGAACTTAGCCTCCAAGTCCACAGCAGCTCCAAGTCTGCACTGAACGAGACACCTTTGAGGGTGGTTTCCCCGCCCGCAGCCATCTCAGCCTGCCTGCAGCCATCCTAGCCTGCCCGTTGTGCTGGTGAGGAGATAGCACGGTGCCTTCCATTTGCGGCCCCAGCGAGCCCTTCGCCCTTCAGGCCCACTGCCACAGGTCCGAGCCGGAGCCTCTGCCGGGACCCCAAGGAGGGGCACCACTGCTGCCATGTGGATTTTAAAAATACAGTGGAAATTGAGCTACAAAAGCCACCACCTCCGCCGCACCTGCCGCCATTGCTGCGAGTGAGGGAAGCCCACCAAGAACAGAGCTTACTCCACCCTGGGCCCAGGGAGTGGGCGGCTTCGGAGCTTGGCCTCCGCATCAGCAGCCATTCCGCTGAGACTCCTTGGAGTGCAGTCTCCCCACCCACAGACATCCCAGCCTGCCCGCCGTGCTAGCAAGGAGCTAGCGTGGTGCCTCCAATTCGAGACCCCAGCGCCCCAGAGGGGCTGTGTGCCCCGGGTGAGCCGTGTGTTCCAGGGGGCCATGTGCCCCGGGTGAGCCGTGTGCCTGGGGGAAGCAGTGGGACCCAGGGGGAGGGGCGGTGTGAACCAGAGGAGGAGTGGATTCTATTCGTGTGGTCCTGAGATAGTCACCATAAAACAAGCAGACTGCCAAATGAGGAGCAGATTCTATTCATGTGGTCCTGAGATGGTCACCATAAAACAAGCAGACTGCCAAATGAGGAGCGGATTCTATTCGTGTGGTCCTGAGATAGTCACCGTAAAACAAGCAGATTGTCAAATGACAGCGGGGAGGGGAAGGAGACCTGGGGGGAGATAAGAGAACAACCGAAGGACTGGTATGCATGAATATAAGTACAACCAACGAACACAGAACTCGGGGGGGGGGGGGAGAGAGGGCATGAACAGGAGGTTGGGGGGGGGGCAATGGTAAGCTATGTACACAGATAATAACTTAATAAATTTAAAGGAAAAAAAATAAAAAATAAATAAAAAATAAAAAATAAAAGGGTATATAAGCCCCTGAGTCTAACCACTTTTTTGAGTTTTACTTCTTTCCTACAAACTCCCATACATGTAAATGTTAATAAAAATTCTTGCCTTTTTTCCGATTAAAAAAAAATTTTACATATTTGTTCCACAATTTTCCCCTAAATCAGTGTTTCCCAAACTTTTGACATATGTGCACCCCTTCTATAATTTTTGTAACGCTGAGTATCCCTCGTCAAAAAAAAAAAAAGGATGTATTTTAATAACAATCAAAATATATTTATTTTCCTTTTTTGGTACATACACAAAATAATAATAAACAAGAAATAAAATTATTCATAATAAAATATAAATAAAAGTTATATTATAAATAACATTTATTTGCACACCGGACCATCTCACGCCTCAGAAGACTGTCTTGACTTGACTCATGAGAACGTAGAATTAGGCGCAGCTAAGCACGGTGCAGTGCATATCCCCACCAACCTTCAGTGCAATGTGTACCCCCACCAAACTCTTCCTGGACTGAAATGAGCAGGGCCAGCCTCCTCGGGCGGGAAGGTTGGTCCCGCGTAGGGAAGGCCTAGCACGTGGGCTGTGCAGGCGGACACACCAGAGCTGGGATCCTGCTTCCAAAGTTTACCACATGCCCCAGCTCGTTCGGCTCAGTGGATGCAGGGTCGGCCTGAGGACTGAAGGGTCCCGGGTTTGACTCTGGTCAAGGACACATGCCTGGGTTGTGGGCTCAATCTCCAGCAGGGGGGATGCAGCAGGCAACTGATCGATGATTCTCTCTCATCATTGATGTTGCTATCTCTCTCTCCCCTCCCTTCCTCCCTGAAGTCAATACGAATGTATTTTAAACAAAGGTTTACTACATGATCCTGGCAAGTTATTTAACCTCTCTGTGCCTAACTGCTCCTCTGATGTGGGAATTATAGTAGCTGCTTTGCAGAGATCTCAGAATTAAACGTGCTAAAAATACAGCCAAGGCCAGGTCTCCCCTCCCGAGGCTTCTAGTCTTGCTCATGGTCCAAGCTGGAGTTCTCCCCGGCCCGTCAGCTCCTGCATGACCCTTGACCCTCTGGCCCCTCTGGCCCCTCTGGCCCCTCTGGCCTTATCTCCTCTACGGCCCGTCACACACTCCACCCCGGCTTCTCTCACAGCTGCTGTGGGCCCTCAGACACCTCCAGATCGGTACTCAAATGCCACCCTCTCAGGAGGTCCCTCCCTGAGCTCCTCTGTGGCACCGGGCCGCCGGCCTGCCCCGCACTCCCCTCCTCTCCACCTTCTGCTTTGTTTCCACCAGGCCTGGCCCTCCTGTACTCACTCACAGCGCCGGCTGCGTTGCCACTGCCTGTCTCGCCTCCCCCCACCCCAACTAAACTGGCAGCCCCTTTCCGGAGGCGGAGGCCCGGTGACTCCTTGTCCTGGGCTTCATACCGGTGCCCAGGAGCGTTCCTGGCCCAGGGGAGGGGCTCCGTGAATGAATGGGTGACCAGAGCGCACGTAGGGTCCCTGTAACAGGCGCCGGGCTGTGCCGTGTGCCGTGCGCACCGAGAACAGGAGCCGACCCCAGGCCTGCGGGGAGATCTAGAGGAACTGCGTGTGGAGGGGGCTGTGGAAAGCGGAAAGGGCCGTGCAAACAGGAGGTGCCTCATTATTGCGAGGCTGTTTGCCGGTAACATCTTTACTCACTCAAGACTTTGTTCATTGTTCAGACTGGTCCCTGCGGCCCCACAGAGCCGCCAGCCTGTCGCAGAGGACCCAGCGGTCTCAGGGTGACCACCGAGCGCCTTGTCCCCAGCGGGCAGGGTCTGCTGCTGGAGGCCTGTGTGCTCCGGGCCGGGCCTGCCCTCTGTGCCCGGGGGCAGGGTCTGCTGCTGGAGGCCTGTGTGCTCCGGGCCGGGCCTGTGCCCTCTGTGCCCGGGGGCAGGGTCTGCTGCTGGAGGCCTGTGTGCTCCCGGCCGGGCCTGTGCCCTCTGTGCCCAGCGCCCTCACGGGAGTCACCTGGCCTCCGGGCACTCGCTACACATCCCAGGCTCCAGCTTGAGGGTCACGCAGGTTACCAGGCCACCGGGAGCCACGACGGAGACCGGAAGGTCAGGACAACACTCGGTTACAGGAGCATCGGCGCTCAGTGGCCAGGGAACGGGTCCCAATCTGAGCGCTGAATATGGGGGCTTCCCCTTTACCCCCTAACCCCCACACACACACCCCGTTTCTTTGTTCCCATACGTAGCCGAGGCTTCCGGGCTTCCCCCAGGCCTGGCAGCCCCTGAGACTTCGTCAGGTGGGAAGGGCGATTTCAGCCAAGACTCCTCAGGCGCCAGGACCGCCACCCCCGCTGGGCTTGCAGTGCCATGGCCCCTGTGGCCGGGCTCTCCGAGGCCGCCCCAGGGGAGGGGTGCCAGCAAGCACTCGCAGTTTGCGGGGGAGAGTCCCTGGCTCTCCTCGGGGTGCTGCGCGTGTATCTACCGAGGCTGCGGCTAAAGAGGACCAAGCGCAGCCTGGCTCCGGGGCAGCAGGTCTCCATGGGGAGGGGGTCCGGGTTGCCGGGCTCTGGGCTGGGAGGCTGGGCACCTAAGTGTGCAACAGTCCCTGCCTGTGCTGCCGGGTGGCTCACGGGGTGGACCGCAACCCCCAGCACGGTCCCTTCATCGCAGCAGGGGGAGGGGAGGGCAGGGGCAGGAGGGGGAGGGAAGGGCAGGGGGAGGAAAGGGCAGGGGGAGGGGAGGGCAGGGCGGCAGGGTTCCGCAGGGAGGAGGAGTGTTTCCTGGGAGCCTCTCTGTGCCCGTTCCACAGCCGAGGAAAGGGAAAACCTCTCCCGACCCCACAGCTCACAGCAAGAGTCCCTGCATTCGAACCCAGCCTGCTTGTGCCTTGACCACAGCCTCCTCCAGAGAACACTGCGAGGAGCTGGGGCAGGAGCTGGGGCAGGAGCTGGGGTAGAAGCTGGGGCAGGGGCTGGGGCAGGCTGGGGAGGGCCAGGGCAGGCAGGATCAGAGCAAGGTGACTTAGTGTGGAGGGCGGCACAGCAGTGGATTTTAACCAGGCCTGCCCCGCACAGCTGTGTGGCCTTGGCCAAGTTTCCCAACTCACCCCTGGCCCCCGTCTTGCTAACTCAGGAGGGTAAAGCACTCGCCCGGTGCGGGTGAGGGGCCTCGTTGTTACCATGGCAGCTCGCTGCGTCTGCCAGGGAGCTGGGTGGCAGAGCCCTCTGCCGGGCAGTGTTCAGCGCCTGCTCAGCTCTGTCTGCGCTGGGCCGGCTGCCTCCCCGGGGCCAGGTCCACAGGCCACGAGCACGAGGGACACGCGTCCACCTGCC
This sequence comes from Vespertilio murinus, assembly GCA_963924515.1. Classification (NCBI taxonomy): domain Eukaryota; kingdom Metazoa; phylum Chordata; class Mammalia; order Chiroptera; family Vespertilionidae; genus Vespertilio; species Vespertilio murinus. Next base: position 51,435,281 of record OZ004714.1, on the reverse strand, counting down.
CATCGTGTGGGCCTCAGCTGGTGGTCCGGGGCAGAGAAAGGAGCCCTTGCCCAGGGGTGAGCTCGGTCCCTGTGGTGTTTGCTGGCTGATCTCCCCTCAGAGGCAGCGCCAACTCACATTGTTAGGTGCCTTGTGACATCCGTCACATCGCTGGGTAAGCCACCTTTTCTGATGATCTGCACACTCACCTCTGCAGATCGGTCCTCTTCCGTCGTGTCACAGGTGGGCCTTGGAGAAAAGATGGGCAACGTATTGGCCTATGCAGGGGTTTTTGTTTTGTTTTGTTTTAATATATATTTTATTGATTTTTTACAGAGAGGAAGGGAGAGGGATAGAGAGCTAGAAACATCGATGAGAGGGAAAATCAACCAGCTGCCTCCTGCACACCCCCACCGGGGATGCGCCCGCAACCAAGGTACATGCCCTTGACCGGAATCCTTCAGTCCCAAACCTGGGACCCTTCCGTCCAGAGGCCGATGCTCTACCCACTGAGCCAAACCGGTCTCGGCTATGCAGGAGTTTTGATGCATTTGCTTGATAAACATTTGCTGAGTGCTGTTCAATACCTTCTTACTGGAGAGCCAGTCCTTCCTTTTGAGTCCCAATCCGGGATTTTCTTATTTTCAGACACACAACAGCTTTCTTTAACTTAAGCCGTGGGGATTCACAGAGGCTAACCGGATAGGTGGCTGGAATGAGCGTCCTGCCTCCCGTGCGAGACAGATGCCGGGGCGGGGCGAATTGCTCAGCCTGTATGTGAGTCTGTTCTGTTTGCTGAGCTGATTTTACAAATGAGCCTTTGGACGGTTTCACTGTGACAAACTACATCATCCTGTTAAACACAAACTACATTATCCTGTTAAACACAAACTACATTATCCTGTTAAACACAAACTGCGTTATCCTGTTAAACACAACCATCGTGGCAGCAGCAGCATCCAACCACAGCTGGAGGGCCTGCGGCTGCGGACTGGGGTCACCAGCGGAGACCGCGGTTCTTGTCTTCTTGAGGGAAAGATTTCAATAAAGGACGAAGGGTAGCAAGGACTTACTGTCCGCAGCAAAAATACGTCTCAGAGAGTGAAACGGGGCAGGCATGGAAGCAGCAGCAGGGGCCTGGGCCGGGCCTCGGCTCACGGGGAGGCCGGGAGAAGGGCCTTGGAGGAGGTCAGGGGGGAGCCCAGGGCGGCTGCCACTGCCCGGTGCTCCCTGCTTGCAAGTCTCCTGGGGTCCCTTATAGGTTAGGGAGTACATGGGGGGGGGGGGGGTGAGCTGGGGTGGGGGGTTGGGCATGGCACAGGCATGCTCCTTAGAGAGAGAGTGCACACTGAAACCCTTATTTTCAGGGGTTTTAAGTGCCGGGCATTTAGGGGAGGTCTTAGGAGTAGATCAAAAGAATACTCATTAGTTTTAGGCTAAAATGATATTTATTCTTTTAATTTGTCATTGGGTGTGGTTGGCAAATGGAATTTAATTAAATTTCTGTTATCTTCTCTCTGAGTAGGGTGACTTAAGCTATTTTACCCTCTGGTTGGGGAGAAGTGCAAACCACTTACCGTATTTGCCAGCGTATAAGACGACTTTTTGGCCCTGAAAAAGATGCCTCCAAGTGGGGGGTAGTCTTATACGGCGAGTATATAACAAACTCTGTATTTTGAGTGGAAATGTTAGGGGGTCGTCTTATACGCCCAGTCGTCTTATACACCGGCAAATACGTATTTTTCAGGGCCAAAAAATCGTCTTATACGCCGGCAAATACGGTACTCTTTTTAAAAACAAAATTATCATTGATTTCAGAGAGAAGGGGAGAGAGAGTGATAGAAACATCAATGAGAGAGAATCATTGATTGGCTGCCTCCTGCTAGGGATCCAGCCTGCAACCCAGGCATATGCCTTTGGCAGGAATCAAACCTGGGCCCTTCAATCTGCAGGCCGACGTTCCAACCACTGAGCCAAACCACCCAGGGCAAAACCATTTATGCTTACATGCCCTTAGTTTAGGGAAGATAGGATTCCCGAGGTGGCTACAAATTGTGGGCATCTGTCTTCGTTCCCCTATTCTGCTTGTCCTGGAATTTTCCTAGCTTTGCTGCACTATAGCACAATTATAATAAAGAGTGTTCAGGAGTTCCTGGTCACTGCTGATCTAATTTTTTTAAAAATATATATATTTTATTGATTTTTTACAGAGAAGAAGAGAGAGGAATAGAGTTAGAAACACCGATGAGAGAGAATCATTGATCAGCTGCCTCCTACACATCCCCCACTGGGGATGTGCCCGCAACCAAGGTACATGCCCTTGACCGGAATCGAACCTGGGACCTTTCAGTCCAAAGGCTGATGCTCTATCCACTGAACCAAACCGGTTTTGGCACTGCTGATCTAATTTTAATCTCTTGGGATGAGCTGACTTTGACGGGGAAACGCTGTTTTTCCGCAGCAACTCCGCCTGAGGGCCGGGATCGATCAGGTGGCAGCGGGAGGACGCGCCGCTCTCGGTCACCACCCGAAACCCAACCAGCGGCCGGGAGACGCCTCTGGAAGCCGGGCTCTGAGATGGGATTTCACACTGGACCTTGTTCCTGTCACGGCCTGTCCCAGAGCCTGCAAAGCCAGGGAGGGTGGTCAAGGCACACGCCTCTGTCTGAGTTGTTGACCTTGAGAATTTTGGCTTCTGTGGCAAGAGGTGTCACCTCAGCTGACTGCAGTTTGCATACAAAGGAGGGTGGACTCCAGCAGGAGGTCAGCCAGAGCGTGAGACCTGAGCACCCACCTCCACTGCGCTCCCCCCCCCCCCAGCTTTGCCCACGGAGCTGCTCAGCACTGAGAGCACCAGCGCTGGGGAGGCCGCTGCAGGGCGGGGCTCCTGGGCCAGCGAGGCCCCCACTCACTGGTCTTATGGAAACAACAGATAAAACACAAAGAGATGGAGCTAAAGCAAACACACACGGATTAACCACGGGGAAAGCTAACCAGATTGTGTTCCAGGGAAAGGGCAGACCCAGCTGATTACTTGTCTGTCCCCAGAACCTTGCCAAGTGGTTATCAGTCTCTTAGACCCCCCCACCCACCTGGACCATCGCGGACTTATCTCTCAGAGAACAGAGGGGAGCAGTGCCTGCCTGTCCCCTTTACACTGACCTGCACTTCCCCTGTTCCTTCAGCTTTCCCTCCGGGTCCCTTCCCCGTCACAATTAGACATCTGGATCCGCACCCCTCCCTAAGTCCCCCCCCCACACACACACACACCCCTTCCCAGGGACTTCCCCAGCCGGCTGGTGACCAGTGGGCTCGCAGGGGCCGGTGGGAAGTGTCCTGCACCTGTGAGCGGGGTCCCAGCCCAAGGAAGGAGAGCCGCCCCGGAGGGAGGGCTGGCCGGCAGGTCGCCATTTTAGGGCCTGATGCTCCAGGCTCTGCGACTGCCAGGTCGCTGTCAGCCATGTCACAAAGGCGAGCTCAAATGAGCACAGGCAAAAGGAAATGCTCTGGGTTCAAGCGTCCAGCCCAGAGGTGAACTGGCTTCTAGATTTAGGGACTGAGACCCTGTCAGACCTTGGGATGGAGATTTCCCTCTCCAGGAACCAGCACGATGGCGGCTAATGTCATAACGTGTGTTCATCTATGTAAAATGAACATTCCCATCTGTTTCCAAACAACAAGACAGATCCAAGTCCATTGCCAAAGACACAGCAGACGGCCTTTCACACCATCAGCTGAACCCACACTGGGCAAGGGCCCAATGAGACAGATTCCGCAATCCCAAGACTGTGAAGCCACCCGTGGAACAGCGAGAACTGTGGCAGCTATAGCTTTCCCGGGCCGTTGGGCACGTACACGCCGGGAGCCCTGCCTGCCCGGGGGAGGTGTGGAAAGAATGTTCTAGAGGCTAAAAAGTCAGGGACCTGGAAGAATGCTGGCAAATATTTGTTTTTCCCTGTAGGGCAATTGGAGAGTTTATCTAGAGGCCTATGAAAACAAGAGATAAAACACAAAGAGATGGAGCAAAAGCAAACACGCACGGGATTAACTACGGGAAAGCTAACCAGATTGTGTTCCGGAGAAAGGGCAGACCCGGCGGCCGTAGGAGGGTCGGAGGGCTGTTTGTCCAGTGGCTTAAAGGCTCTCTGGTCAAGGACCCCGTGTTTACAGCTCAGAGCCGCTGTGCCCAGAGCCCCGAGGCCTGCCGCGCTGACCTCGCTGCAGCCTCTGGGAAGTGGGTCCCTCCTCGTTCCGAAGAAGGAGATGGCGGGAGGCTTCGGTGGGGCCAAAGGTTTCTTCCTTCCTTCTGGGGGGAGCCCACAGTGTTGAGCTCCCAGCCTGCCTCAGTCACCGGCCCCGCCAGACAGTCTGCGTGGGGCCTCCGCCGGGCCAGATGTGACCTCTCGTTTCTGTGTCTAGTGAGGGGTGGCGGGCCAGGAAGGTCGGCCCGGCAGGGGGACACGCAGGAGTCTGGGGCAGTGGCCAGTGTCCACCAGCACCTGGGAACCGGTGCTCACCACCAGCAGCAGCCGGTTCTCTCCTGTCCCGGAGCCCCTGGGAACGGCGTGCGGCCACTGGAATGCAGAGATGGGCAGGCAGCAACCTCAGTCTTCCAGGAGCCGTGCCCTCCACGAGCTCTCAGGACTGAGGCTGAGCGGCAGGAGCAGAGTGGGCGCTGATAGGGGGGACTTACAATCTGATAGATAGAGCACCTGAATTAATCTGAAAAATGATCTCATTAACTTTAAGTCCTAGAAGGCATAGACTAGTACTTATGTGAACAGAGGGTTAAGTTTCTTATATGGGAACCAAGGGTTAGGTCTTTCTAAGTTTCATTTCTTAGGCCAGAACACCTGCAGACTCCCTTTGGTGCTGAACAAGGTGATTGGGGAGGTGACTCAGCTATGGACAGTGGACGATGTACCCAGCCAGCAAGCAGAACCGTTAGCATGGTCAGGCCGACCCCACCAGAAGTCATGACATCATCTCATCGCCTGAGGACCAGGAACAATAGTTGAATTCTGCAGACCCGAGGACTCCAAGTCGCTGCTCCCACTCCAGGCCTCTTCCCCTTTAAACCCTGCCCCCTGCACCTTGCAGAAAGACAGGTTTTGCATGTTTGTAAGTGGGGAGCAGACCTAAGCTGGCAGGTGGACATCCCCCCTGGGTCCTTAGCCCTTCTGCAAAGGTGGGAGAGGTTCCCACCACAGCCGCTGTGCTGGCCAGCCGTGGCCCAGCTTCTGGCTGAGCAGCACTCCCCCTGTGGGAGGGCACTGACCACCAGGGGCAGCTCCTGCATTGAGTGTCTGCCTCCTGGTGGTCAGTGCGCATCATAGCAACGGGTTGTTCCACTGTTCAGTTGATTTGCATATTAGCCTTTTATTATAGAGGGAAAGGCTGATATGCAAAGTGTCCCCTCAGGAGTTGGACCAGGAGACTGGGAGTTGGATCGCTCACTATGACATGCGCTGACCACCAAAGGGAAGGCCCAGGTGGCAGCCAGCAGCCAGGGTAGGAAGGTCCAATTTCATACCACACTCCATAAAAACGGCGAGACAACTGCAGTAGGGGAATCTCAGTATAAACTGAGCTCGCTTCCACAAAACAAAGGGAAGGACGCTTTTGAGGTGCTGGGCTGTGCTAGGGAGGACGCACTGCAGGGTTCTGGGGTGCGGGAGGTTCCGCCTGTGACTAGACCATCCTGCTACACGCTGGTGCTTACCGAAGTCACGCCCCTACACGTCCCCGAGACTGGCAGGCGGGGCTCATCCTGGGGATGATTATATTTCAGACGATGGCTCCCAGGTCCTGGAGAAAGAGATTCTCAAGGGTTATAGAAGATACATCTCGAAGGGACAGAGAAAGGATTTGCAATTGCAAGCTTTCTAAAGTGCTCTAAGGGGAGGTGGGGCCTAGAGTCAGGTTTTGACTGAAGCAAATGTACATTCTTTTGTCAGCATTGTGATTTCTCAAGGGGATTGGGGTCGTCATACTACGTATGCAACCTTGAGCAATTAGAAATTATGCTGGTATTGCCCTGGCCGGTGTGCTCAGTGGTTAGACCATCAGCCCTCAAGGGTTCCATTGCCTGTCAAGGGCACATACCTGGGTTGCAGGTTCATTCCCCAACCCCAGTCAGGGCACATATGAGAGGCAACCAACTGATATGTTTCTTTCACATTGATGTTTCTCTTCCTCTTCCCTTCCATTCTCTCTAAAAATCAATGGGAGTCCTGGCTGGTTTGGCTCAGCGGAGAGAGCATCGGCCTATGAACTGAAGGGTCCCAGGTTTGATTCTGGTCAAGGGCACATGCCAGGGTTGTGGGCTCCATCCCCAGTAGGGGGGCATGCAGAAGACAGCTGATCAATGATTCTCTCTCATCAGTATATTTCTATCTCTCCCTCTCCCTTCCTCTCTGAAACCAATTTTAAAAAATCAATGGGAAAAAAATATCCTCTGGTGAGGATTAACAAAAAAAAAAAAAAAAGGAAGGAAGGAAAGAAAGAAGGAAGGGAGGAAGGGAGGGAGGGAGGGAGGGAGGGAGGGAGGGAGGGAGGGAGGAAGGGAGAAAGGAAGGAAGGAAGGAAGGAAGGAAGGAAGGAAGGAAGGAAGGAAGGAAGGAAGGAAGGAAGGAAGGAATTATGCTGCTGTTTGTCCAAATCTCTTATGTTGGGGCTTGGATAAAGTTGCTGGGAGGAGTCACAGTTCTCATGGGCCAGGTTGAAACCTCATTGAGAAGAGGGCTCAGAGGCACCTGCCTAAAGTTTGGTCAAGGAGAGAACCTTTGTCATTAAAAAGCTGCAATTGTGGCAACAATTCTTCAAGACAGTCTAATAAGTTAATGTTCAAGAAAAAAATACTAATTTTCATTAAAATGTCTGTTACTTTATGTTAATGATTACTCATTTATTTCAGCCCTTTGTATTCAGCACGTCTCTATGGAAATAAACCTACGTTTCTATGAAAACTGAAGCTTTTGTTTTCTTGCGGCCACAGACACTTAAACCCTGTTTATTTGGCCCGTGTCAGCCTTTGAGTCTGGCATGCTTGATCTAAGGGCTTAATCACAAGGAACAACAACAGCCTGTAATCATTGGAATGGAGAGTCTAAAGTAACCACAAAGATGGTCTGATATTAAAACTTTAGAAAAGCAGTTAATGGTGGTTAGTCACGTCCTAAACCTCTGACAAGTTTAGTCTATACCTTCACTGAGCCTCTTGACTTTTTGTGTCTATGATAACAGATTACAGAAATGTCAAGGTTAGCCCTCGCCAGTTTGACTCAGGGGATAGAGCACCGGCCTGCAGACCACAGGGTCTCCAGTTCAGTTCAGGCCAAGAGCATGTGTCTTGGTTGCAGGCTCCTCCCCGGCCAGGCCCTGGTTTGGGCTCGTGCAGGAAGCAACCAGCTGACGTGTTTCTCACATCGATGTTTCTCTTGAGAAGGAAAATAGAGGGCAACTTTGGGGGCTTACAGCCTAGTTCAGTGTCTAGTTAAACAGTAATCTTACAAGCCCCATTCTAACTGACTTGGGCAGAGCCCCATTCTAACTGACTTGGGTGGACCCGAGGGGCCCACCACAAGAAAAAATACATAAACAAGACCTCCCACAGTTTTTAGCAGTTCCGGCTTTGGATCAGAATCCCTGGACTGGCAGCGCTGGCTGATACCTCTTGAGTGCTGCGTCATTGGAAGAATTGCTGCCACGACACTCTCTGTCTTTCCCTCTCTTTCCTTCTCCCTAAAAATCAATGGGAAAATATCTTCGGGTGAGGATTTAAAAGAAAGAAAGAGAGAAATGTCAAGGTTACTTGTAACTTCCCTTTTTCCAGACCCCTCAAGGCACAACCAAATGCCCTGGGCGCCAGGACAGATGCCCATTTAGCCTCTGAGTTTGACATGCTTGCTGCAATCCAACCCCTGTCTTGTTTTCTCCCACCCACATATATCTTCCTTATGTTCCCTCCCAAATTTCAAATGCAGAAAAGAAAAGACAAAATTGTTTTCCTCAAAGCATTTGAGATCTTGCTCCCAGTCAAGTCAGTTTGGGCTCAAATAAACTCTTATGGGTTTTGTTGTTGTTAATCCTCACCTGAGGGGATATATATATATATATTTTTTTTCAATTGATTTTCTTTTTAGAGAGTGGAAGGAAGGGATAGGGAGAGAGAAAAACACTGATATGAGAGACACACATCTGTTGGTTTTCTCCTGCACGTGCCCAACCAGGACTGGGGATCAAACCAGAAACCCAGATATATGCCCTTGACTTGGATGTTTCTTATTTTGACAGTTGCATGACTACACATTTGTCAAAAACAAAACAAAAAACAAACAAACTCATGTAAATCAAAACTTAAAACAGATTTTTAAAAAGACATAGGTTGCTGAAAACAGTGAATGCATGTTTAATGAGGAATAAAATGCATATTTTAAATATATATATTTTATTGATTTTTTACAGAGAGGAAGAGAAAGGGATAGAGAGTTAGAAACATCGATGAGAATCATCGATCAGCTGCCTCCTGCACACCCCCTACTGGGGATGTGCCCGCAACCGAGGTACATGCCCTTGACCGGAATCGAACCCAGGACCTTTCAGTGCCCAAGCCAACACCCTATCCACTGAGCCAAACCGGTTTCGGTAGGGGGGAGGGGCACGTTTTAAACCTGACAAGCTAGAGGAGCCCCACCTGGCAGGCCTTACAAACTCAGAAACTGAGAGTCATCACAAGGTGTTCTTGATAGGGGGGTTTATAATCTGAGAGAGCACCTGATTAATTTGAAAAAAAAGTCATATTTTAAATCTTAGATAACATATACTTATGTGAATAGAAGGTTAAGTTTTTCTTAAGTTTCCTTTTCCAGGCCTGTGCAAAGCGATTGAGGAGGTGACTCGGCTGTGAGTCCAGCAAGCCCAACTGATAAACAGGGTCACACCTACTCACCGGGAGACAAAGCACCATCTCATCGCCTGATGACTAAGGACAATAGCTGACTCCATTCCCAGCCTCTCCCGTACCACCCCCGCCCCTCCGCCCCTTCCCCTTTATTATCCTCACCCTGCACCTTGTTGTAAGACAGGATTTGATGCTTGTCTTCATGGTTGGCTAGTCTTCTCAATAAACACCTTATATGCCCTAACCGGTTTGGCTCTGTGGATAGAGCATCGGCCTGTGGACTCAAGGGTCCCAGGTTTGATTCCAGTCAAGGGCATGTACCTTGGTTGCGGGCACGTCCCAAGTAGGGAGTGTGCAGGAGGCAGCTGATCCATGTTTCTCTTTCATTAATCTTTCTAACTCTCTATCCCTCTTCCTTCCTCTCTGTAAAAAAATAAATAAATAAAAAATATTTAAAAATAAAATAAATGCCTCATATGATTCAACCCTGCCTTCATTATTGGACACAGCATTCAGGGGGTCTCCTGGTAACAGCCTGAAAGTAAAAATTTCTAACTAAAATTCCATGGTGCGTCATAGCATCCTAGGCTTTGCAGCTTTCTTGACAAAGGTCAATCTTTACCCTTGAAATTGTCTATTCTTTGTGCAGCTAAGGTAACATACCTTTGCAGATCGGAGTCATTTTCTTATTTTTTTTAAAATAAATCTTTATTGCTCAGATTATTACAATTGTTTCTCTTTTTTCTCCCCCATAGCTCCCTTCCACCCGATTCCCACCCCACCCTCTGCCCTTACCCCCTCCCACCACTATTGTCCTCATCCATAGGTTATACAATTTTAATCCAGTCTCTTTCTGCACCCCACACTCCTTTCACCCTGATAATTATCTATCCACTCCCTTTCTTTGCCCCTGATTCTATTATATTCACCAGTTTATTCTATTCCTCAGATTTTTAATTCACTTAATCTTCTTCCTCTTCTTAAGTAATACCTTTCAGCATTTCATATAATACTGGTTTGGTGGTGATGAACTCCTTTAATATTTTCTTATCTGTGGAGCTCTTTATCTGCCCTTCAATTCTGAATGATAACTTTGCTGGATACAGTAATCTTGGTTGTAGGTTCTCGCTATTCATCACTTTGAATATTTCTTGCCACTCCCTTCTGGCCTGCATGGTTTCTGTTGAGAAACAGCTGATAGTTGTATGGGTTTTCCCTTACAGGTAACCAACTGCTTTTCTCTTGCTGCTTGTAATATCTTCTTTTTGTCTTTTACCCTTGGCATATTGATGATGATGTGTCTCCAAGTATTTTTGTTTGGATTCCTCTTGTTTGGGGTTCTGTAGGCTTCCTGTACTTATAAGTCTATTTCTTTCACCAGGTGAGGGAAGTTTTCTGATATTATTTCTTCAAATATGTTTTCAGTATTTTGCACTCCCGCTTCTTCTGGCACCCCCATAATTCTGATGTTGGTGCGCTTGAAGTTGTCCCAGAGGCTCCTTATACTATCTTCAACTTTCTGGATTCTCTTTTCTTCTTCCTTCTCCAAAGGAGTGTCTTTTGGCTCTTTGACCTGATTCTTGTGTTCTTCCATTCTGCTGTTGGATCTCTGCATAATATTTTCCAATTTAGTCAGTTTATGTATACTTTTTAGTTGGGTCTCATGAAGTTTATCGAGCTTTTCTAGGATATGCTTGCATAACCTTAGAACCGTAGTTCTGAACTCTATATCCTCCATCTCTTTTGTTTGAGATCTATTTCCTTGTCTCGGCATTATCACTATTTTTTCAGAGTTGGTAGGATGGCTTTGTGTGTTTGGTGTCCTATATGGCCCAGTGGGTCAGCCTCCTCAGTTACCTGAGGTAGACACTCTTGGTGCTCCCCTTTGTGGACTGCGTGCACAGCCTTGTTGTAGCTAAGTCTTTATTGTTGTGAATTGACCTTCAGGCCAATTGGATGGGGTATCAGCTGTGTCTACTCTGGGATAAATTCTGTATTGGAGACAGTCTTATAGGATCAGACTTGAAAAACTGCTGAAGCCTCTGCTCAGCTTGGATGGGGCAGAGTCTCAGGGCTGAACTGACAGTCTTGGCTTCTGCCCTGCCCTTGTGCACTCGCCTGAGTTTCCACCTGACCTCTGCCTTCCGGGGCTTCCCTGAGTTTCCGCCTGACAGTCCCAGGTTCCCCAAGCAAGAGCGTGGGTGCCCCAGGGGCTCGCCAGACTTGCACTGGTCTCTGTAGTCTGGAGCTTCTGACCTTCCGCTACAGAGAGGCCGCCACCTTGTACAGAGAGGCAGCCGCAGCCTCCGAGGTCAGACCTGGAGCTTCTGACTCCTTCCGCTATGGAGAGGCGGCAATAAGACCTCAGTGCATACTCACTGGTGCACTCGACTAGACCCTGCCGGCTGCAGCTCCTGGGTCCCCAGTCTCCCAGTCTTGAGTCTCTAAGACTCTGGGTGCCTTTCTCTACAGTCCAGACTCCACCCGTATGAGCCTGGGACCACGGAATTTCAGCCGGGGTTGGGGTTCAGTACAGTCGGAAAGGGTTTCATACAATCGGGAATTCCTCCCCTCCTCCAGACAGGCATTCGGTGGCCGCACTTCCTCTCCGCATGGAGCGTCTCCCTACCTCAGCACTTTTCGGCTCCCAGTCCGATCCGTGAGCCTCTCTCTTTCTTTCTAGTTGTAGCTATTCCACTCCACCAGCTTTCCTGAGGTTTTGGTGAAGTCCTTTTTGATTTTAGTTGTTTTTTTTAATTAAATTGTTGATGAGGCAGCAGCTTAGGAGACTACCTAGGCCGCCATCTTGGTTCCGGTCCTGGAAAAAATTTTTTTAAATGGCCCCAGAGTCATTTTCTTTTCCAGACCCCAGGAAGGCACAAGCTTGGCCCCAGAGCACAGACCAAATTGTTATCCTTTGCCCATAGACCATCTCTCTGGCCTGTGCAGGAGGCAGCCAATCAGTGATTCTCTCTCATCATTGATGCTTCAATCTCTCCCTCCCTGTAGAACTATGTGTCTCTCTGTTTTACTTTTTATCCTGTCTCAGAGATTTCCCCACTTGGCAGTCTCCTGCGCTTCTAAATCTACCACCAATGAATCTCGTGTAACCCTCCTTACGTCTTCTCCTTTGATTCTAATGTATAAAATAAGCTGCAGAACTGACACCTAGAGCATTTTCTCATTCCGTTGAGATTGTGCTTCCCAGCATCTGTTATCAGTTTGGTTCAAATAAAGTCTTGTAAGACTCTTCATAGGCTAGACATTCTTTTGTTGACAAGAATATTATCTTGAAGTTTCCCCTCCAAATTGCTTAGTAATTACCAAAGGGAAAATGGAAATTTTCAATGGAGATAAATGGTACCACCTTAACCAAATAATCAAAGCTAATGGCTAATGATGGGGCCAATATGGGCCTCCTGTTATGATGCCTTAAGAATATTTTAGGGCGGGGGGGAGTTTACAACACCCACACACACAATGCACAACTTGATCTAATCACAAGGAAACAGCAGACAAACCCATTCTGAGACAGGGTATGTGGTGAAATGGCTGCAACTGATAAAAGCTCTAGCAACTAGAGGCCCTGACTGATAGCTCAGTTGGTTAGAGCATCATCCTGACATGCCAAGGTTGTAGGTTTGATCCCTGGTCAGGGCACATACAAGAATCAAACAATGAATGCATAAATAAGTGGAACTTTATTTCAAGTTTCATACCTTATGGTCAGAGAAGATGCTTGATATGATTTCAGTCTCCTTACATTGACTGAGACTTGTTTTGTGTCCTAACATGTGGTTTATCCTACAGAACGTTCTATGGGAACTTAAAAATAATTTATATTCTGCTGCTTTGTAGTAAAATGCTCTAAAGACATCCAACCCCAGACTCTCCTCATATAGCTCTAGGTCCCGCTGCTCTCCCCTCTGGAGCTCAAGGTGAGTGATTGTGAACAACATTTTGTGTGTTGGTCCTTTAAAGAAGGTGCCTGTATTTCTCACCATCTCTCTTTGGTAGACAAAAACCCACTGCTTTTCACAATCAGATATTATGTGGGTGCCTTTCCGGGTTCTGGTGTTCTGTGCTTGGGAGCCCAGATTGGGGTTCCCCATACTTCTCATATATCCCTCTGGAAAGTCAGCTGCTGCTTATGAGCATCTGGCCAGTCCTCTTGTGCTTCCACACTCCTACCGGACTCAATGTGGCTCCTCTGTATAGCCTTGGTTTTTGTTTACTTATTTATTTATTTATTTATTTATTTAAATGTATTTTATTTATTTTTTTACAGAGAGTAAGGGAGAGGGATAGAGAGTTAGAAACATCGACGAGAGAGAAACATTGATCAGCTGCCTCCTGCACTGGGGATGCGCCCACAACCAAGGTACATGCCCTTGACCGGAATCAGACCTGGGACCCTTTCAGTCCGCAGCCCGACACTCTATCCACTGAGCCAAACTGGTTAGGGCTAGCCTTGGTTTTAAGGCTTCTCTTCAGCCAGTTTTCAGTTGGTCAGTTAGGATGGTTTTTGTATACTTCAGTTGTAATTCCATTTGGCCCTGGCTCATGGTAAGTGTAGCTTTCACCTAACCCGCCCCATGGAGAAGTAAGGAAGAAGACAGCATGAGGATTACTCACAGGAGAATGTAGTGGCATTATCCGCTGAGCTCCTGGAGCTCACTGCTTTCTCACTGTCTCCAGAGTCTGTGGTAAGTTTCCTTCTGAACCTAACTGCAGCTGTTGAGCTATGATCTTTCAGACTTTGAGCATTTCATTTTCAGCCTACTCTTTAATTCTTAGAACATTCACATGAGAAAACCAAACCTAGCATTATGCCCCCATTGCCCATGCTTCTAGAGAAAGCAGTGGCCAAACATGGCTCCCAACATCTCACCTTTACTTCAAAGTCTCTGAAGGGGAAGGTGGGTATAAGACATTTTGGGTGGTTACCCAACTTCTCCCTGGTAATCTCTCTTGGAGTGGTTGAAAAGCCTGTCTTTTCCAGCCTCCCTTGAAGCTAAAGGTAGACATGTGATGTCATTTTGGCTAATTAAACACAAGTATAAGTTTTCTCTAGAGCTTCTGAGGAAAAAAATCACACACCCACACACACACACACACACACACACGTGTGTGTGTGTGTGTGTGTGTGTGGGTGTGTGTGTGGTGTGTGTATGTGTATATCTACACTAATAAAAGAGAACAATGCAAATTGATTGTAACTTCACAATGCCCACCAGCCAATCAGGTCAGCATGCAAATTAACCCAACAAAGGTAGGTTAATTTGCATATGCAGGTGCCAAGAGGCTGGGGGCGGGGCAGGGCGGGATGCATGAGTCATCACCATGGCGATGATGCAGGTGTTCCACTCTGCCTCAGCCATTCCAGGTCTCTGGGCAGCGTGGGAAGGTGGAAAGGCAGCTTCGGGCTGGAGCAAAGGCAGAAAGGCAGCTCCCATCTGGAGCAAAGGCGGTGCCAGCAGCCAGGGGAAGGAAGGCCCATCCTTGCACGAATCTTCGTGCATTGGGCCTCTAATATATATATTTCTCTTCATCTCTGATTTAGTCACTGATTTCAGAGGTGAAGAGAAAGGAAGAGAGAGATAGAAACATAAATGATGAGAAAGAATCATCAATTGGCTACCTCCTGCATGCCCCCCACTAGGGACAGAGCCTGAAACCAGGGCATATGCCCTGACCCAGAATTGAAACAGTGACCTCCTGGTTTCTGGCTCAATGCTCAACCAATGAGCCACACCAGGCTGGGCCTCTGAGAAAGATATTTTGTCTTTACATAAAAGAAACCAATAAAAAAAAGAGATACTGGTGGTTGGTGTGTGTGTGTGTGTGTGTGTGTGTGTGTGTATGTGTGTGTGTGTGTGTGTGTTTTAATCTACTTACTAGAGGCCCAGTGCACAAAATTCATGCACTTGGGGGGTATCCCTCAGCCCAGCCTGCACCCTCTCCAATCTGGGATCCCTCTCACAATCCGGGACTACTGACTCCCAACCGCTCACCTGCCTGCCTGCCTGATCACCCCTAACCACTCCCCTACCAGCCCGATCGATGCCTAACTGCCTCCTTGCTGGCCCAGTTGCCCCCAACTTTCCTCTCCTGCCAGCCTGGTCACCCCCAACTGCCCTCTGCTGTGGCCTTGTCCTCCCCACCCCCCAACTGCCCTCCCCTGCCAGCTATCTTGTGGTGGCCATCTTTGACCACCTGGGGGCAGCCATCTTGTGTGAGGGCATGAAAGTCAATTTGCATATCACTTCTTTATTATATAGGATTCCTTCCTTAAATATGATCTGTGATGTCTGGGGCTGAGGTGGTCATACTATGGTGATTAGATAACAAGAATAAAATATATATATACTAAGATAACAGAGAGAGAAAAATAGAAATGACATCACTGAGTTACCACACCATTCCTGATGCCATCTGCTCTTGAACCCTGTGAAAATTAAACAAAGCTAAACCATTTGGGCAGCTTGCAGCCAGCCTTTGAATCACACGACCTTTATCTCCCCCAAACAAGGAAGCTTGAGAGAAAATGGTTAATAGCTCTCCTCGCCAAGTAGAGAATGCATAGCTTAAATCATCCTGGAACTGCTAAGGCAGAAGTGGGGAAAGGGGAAGGAAAAAAAGGGAATTTTATCTCACTCACTAAACAAAGAAGTCAGCAGTCTCGGGACTTGTTAGATGTTCTCATAAATTCTGCGAAAGCCACAGCAAAGTTAAAGGGGGCCTTGAAACCTAGTCTGTGCCCAAGATATCTGGCAAAGGAACCTTGAAACCTGTAGACAGAGGAGTATAAAACTCCTTGAACCTCCACCAGGCTCACACGCAGATTAGCTGAGTTCCCAGCTGTGCTTTATGCTGGAGGTTTCTTGATAAATTCGTTACTTTGCTTCCTTAACAAATTGACTTGCTTTACTACATGCTGCTGTCTAGTGTCATTTGTTTGAAATCTTTCTTATGAGACTGACAAGAACTGAGGAGGGGACAACCCTCTCCTTTAGACTTAGGGGGCTCTTCCATAACATCTTTCCTGGTGTTTCTGGTGTCCTATAACACGGAGAAGTCAGAGAAAGAGAGCCTTGGAGGCAGACTCAGGGGGTATCCCAGAATGAGCTGCTCCTGCCCTTGCTCTCCTGGTTGCAAGTCTCATGGGAACCCTTAGAATTTAGAGAGGCACACGTGTGGGGAAGAAAAGGGGATGTAGAAGGTGTGGGCATGCTCCCAGGAGAATCATGGGCTCTTTGTTTGGAGGGTTTTAAAGGCTGAGTTTAGGGGAGGATCTCACTAAAATATTCACCAGGTGTTCCCTTTCAGGGTCATGGTCTCCATTCGTTGGTTAGTGCCAGGGAAGGGGGTCATTAGTCATTGCAGCTGGTCCTGACATCACCTGCCTGGTTTTGCTGCTTTTCTGGGCTGCAGCTAAACACCAACTGAGGCCTCGATGCTATCTCTAGGGAGGAAAAGTCAGGGGTCTAACCTCATGATCAGTGATAGGCCGTAGGAGGAAAGGCCAGCCTGTGGGTAAAGTCTGGTTCCGGTTTTGCCCATTGCTAGGCACCTGGGCCTTTTTGCCTTTGGCTGTAAATTGCTCATCCAGTTTGTTCCACTATTATTTCAGTCTTCTCATTCTACTTGCCAAGGAATTTTCCTAGCTTCTTACTATCCTGCCTCAAAAGAATTCTCTTTGAGTCACTAAATCCAAAGAGACCACATCGCCAAGGACAATGACTATCTCCCCAGGAATATGAGGAAACTCTTTAAAAAATCCTGACTCTACAATTCCCATAACTCTGACATGCGCTGGAGAACAGGAGGAAACTCGGCCAAAGGACAGACAGAATTCTCTATCATCCCAGTGAAAGGGAGGCTTGAACTAAAAATTAAGTTATATGGAACAATTTCATTTCTTTTGATCCTCATTATGGGAACTGTAATACTGTGGTTTGTAATAAGAAATATATATTTGGCCTTTATCTCTATTTCTGGCAGAGTTAGACACTGGAATTTCCTAAGAGATAACAGTGATAAAGGTGTATTTTGTTATTCATAAAAAGCCCCTTTCCACCAAGCTTGTGTTTATATTAATGCAGTATTTTTGGAAAGCCCTTAGGAACAGGGAATGATTTCTAGGAAAACCAACCTGTTGTTAGAGGGTTGAAACTTCAGTCCCACCTCTGGACCTCAGGAGAGGAAAAAGGGCTGAAGGTGAGTCAATCACCAATGGCCAACTACCGGAAGCCAACTGTCATAATTGCAAGAGTTTCACTGAAAGGTTGATGGAACTTGGGGACTCAACAAGGGCTGAGTCACATATGTTGTCACCTGTTGGAAATGGCCAAAGGCATTTTCCCCAAATCTGAAAAGGATGTTTGTTTGCTGCAAGACAGCACAGGGCATCTTAATCTATTGTTATTGCTTCCTATTGGCCAAACATCTGAACAGCCGAAGGCAATTCCCCAATCTGACAATGCTTCTTTATGAAACCCTACCCTTGAAAGTGTATATCTCCACCTTGCCTGAGGACAAATTGTGTTAATAAAAAGCAAGGGGTCATGAGACAAGGAGAACTTGGTTTCTTCAGCCAAGCTCCTCTGCCCTTCCCGTCCCCGCCCCCCCCCCCCAACAAAGGCTTTTCAAAATTATGTTTTGACTCTGAACTCTTTATTAATTTATGCACAGCCCCTTCTCAAAACTGTTGAACCTTCTAGATGCCGGATCAAGACCACCAGCATTAAATGGCACCCAATGTCTGGCAGCCACCAATTTAGTCAGTCGTTCCTAAGATATGAAGCTGCCATTGAGGCCTGAAAGGATGGAGTTCTGAGAGCTTCTGAGTTGGTGAACAGCAGGAGGCCCAAAAGGACCCCAAAGCTCCCTGCCCCTTCCCTCACACCTGGCCTTATGCATCTCTTCCATCTAGTTATTCCTGAGTCACATCCCCTTATAATAAACCAGTAATCTAGCAAGTGAATTGCTTTCCTGAGTTCTGTGAGCCTCTCTAGCAAACCAGAGGAGAAGGTTTAAGGAGCTTTCAATTTATACGTTTTAGAAGCACAGGTAACAACCTGGTCTTGTCATTGGCATCAGAATTGTAGGGTGGGAGTGCAGTTTTGAGAGACCGAGACCTTAATCTGTGGTATCTAAAGCTGTCTCCAGTTCAATTGAGTCAGGATTGAGTTAAACTCTAGGACATCTAGCTGGTGCTGCAAGAATCAGAGAATTGCTTGGTGAGTGAAATCCCCTCTCTCCAAACACATACACATTTGGTGGCTAAAAGGGAAGTGAAAAAGTCCAAAGGCTTCATTTGAGCTGCAGCCAAAACCCCTTGTGATTTTGATGCCCCTAGTATTCTTGGCAGCTAGGATTAAATAACTTCATTCTAAATTAGCCTTTGTTTACATTAACCGCTCTTCCTGCTCCATTGCTGCTCTCAGCAATGTAATCATAAGTTGCTGATGTTGTTTGCCAAGCAGGAGGAGGCAATTTCAGGGTTGGAGTAGAATGTATGAGGTGTTTTTGTGCAGAAGAAAAGAATGTCTTTAAGGTAGCTTCGACCAGCTGCTGGTGCCAGGAGTCTGATGGAGAAAAGCATTCTCTGTGATGCTATCGCCCATTCCTCTCCTTTAAAACTCTTCTGTTTGGTCAGGAACCTTGGAGATGGTCTTTGGATGTTTGTCTGCTTCCTGGAGAAAGCAACCTTTTCCTTTCACCCAACTCCATCTCTCAAATATTGGCTTGTGAGCAGTGACGCCCAAACTTGTTTTTTTGTAACACCTTAGCCCTGAAAAGGCTGTTAAGGATAGATAGCTTCCCAATTTTGCTAAGTTTTTAAAATTAAGAATAGATTTTGTATTTTTTCCATATCTTTTTTGGCAGCTATGAGATAATCATATGGTTTTTCTCTGTGACTTTTTCTTTCTTTTTTTTTTTGATCCCCTTCATCCATTTCACACCCCTCCACCAACCCTTCTCCCGAACCACCATCAATCTGTTCTAAATGCTGTTTTTGTTTTTGTTTTAGATTCCATATATGTGAAGTAATGACATTGCTGGTGGAAAGAGGGTCCTTTCACAGAGCAACAAGAAAAGAATTTCTGGGGACCCATACATGGGAAGTTGTGGTGGAGTGGTGTTAGGAGCAGAAATAGAATATTAGAAATTATCTATAATTATCAGAAATATTAACCATGCTCTGTTAACTGTGATGGTTCTTTTCTGGTTAGAGAAAGCACATTCTGACCTCGCTGGGAGTCGTATGCCCTAGGACATGGGAGCTGACATCAAAATGCTGTCCGTCCTCCTTCCGAGAACTGCCTATCATTATGGAAAGATTTACAGTCGCGTGGCGCCTAGTCCTGGAGGCACCTGCTCTTTACAACCCCCAGCCTCTGTTACCCACAATCTCTCTGCACCACGCCCCCCACCCCCTAGCCTGCTTGACTTGTAACCTGGAGTGATTATCCCATGCCACTTTCCCAAACCTGTAATCCCCACTTCCCACGTAATCTTGTTCTTCTCCCCAATATAAGCAGCGGCTTATGGTGGGGTGCCGAGCAGATCTTTGTGGATGACCTGCTGCTGCCCCACGCTGCTGGCAGGACTGGAATAAACACTCATATAGGATCCAATCCTGTCTCTGCTTAATCGGCTCAAGTCGTGCCAGGCAGCGCAGACCCCTTGGTTGTCTGGTTACAGAAGTAACGTTTACTGGGATAGAAGTAGAAGTTTGCCCTCCGTGTTCCAGTGTCTCATCTCTGTCCATCCTGCTGCGGAAAAGTCCAGCCTTGTCTCTGGTCTTCATCAAGCCCAGAAGAAAGGCCAGTGCCAGACATTCCGTGCCATGTGCTCAGTCCAGTTCAGTCTCTGCCCCACCTGGCTAGCTTCGTCTCTGTTCGCAGCTGCACGTGGGCAGATGCTATGTTGCTGTACCCAGGCTCAGCTTGGCTTCCACAGAGAAAGAACACCCAAGTCAAGAAGGGGAGCACATGTTACTGGGAAAAGGAGAGGGAGATGGAAAGGGAGAGGGAGAGGGAGAATAAGAGCGAGGAAAGGGGAGGGAGGGGGGAGGGAGAGGAGAATTATTAAACTTGGATTATATTATTTTGGGCTTGAAAAGGGCTATGTGCTTTTTCAACTAACAAATAGATTTCCCAATCTTTTACAGGCTGGGGGGGGGGGGGTCCTTCCCTTAACCAATAAATATCCTAGATCTTCTAGGGTTCGGTGTTTCTTATCCAATCTGATCCTTTTCCCAGACTCAGCACCACCTCTTTATGGTGGCCATCTTAGTACCTCCTGGGCATGGCTCACAGAAGCACCTCCCTGCACCATTACCCCCACAGCTTCTAGGCTTCTACAAAGTTTGTGCCCAGCAGAGGGACCTCCCTTCATTGTTACTCCTTCTCCCCAGCGTCTGGGTGTGGACTGGCTGTACTCTGGGGAGTTTGGAAACCTGGTCTTTCCTTTCTAAGTGGGCGGATTGAGCAATGTTGATTACCCTTGGGGCGATGCTGCAATCCCCAGAGCTGTGTGTGATGCTGCAGTTTCCTAGCAAAGCAGGCTTACTATCCATTTAGCTCCTTGGTTTATTATGCTTACTAATGTCTGATTCCCCTTAGTCCCTTCCTTTATTAATATATAGCTACCCATGCTAACATATTGGTATTTGTCTTTCTCTGCCTGACATACTTCACCTAAGATAATGCCCTAACGTCCCATCCACATTGTCACAAATGGCAATATCCGTTCTTTTTTATGGCTGAATTATATTCTTTTATGCGTATATCACATTTTCTTTATTCATTCATCCACCGATGGACACTTAGGTTGTTCCATTTCTTGGCTAGTGCAAATGATGCTGCAATGAACCTAGGGATGAATATATATTTACAAGTTACTATTTTCATTTTCTTAAGGTAAGTAACCAGAAATGGAATTCCTGAATAATATAATAATAGTTCTTTTTAAAGTTTTTTGAAGAACCTCCATATTGTTCTCCAGAGTGGCTATACCAAATTACCTTTCCACCAAACAGTGCACAAGAGTCCCCATTTCCCACACC
Organism: Vespertilio murinus; assembly: GCA_963924515.1. Taxonomy (NCBI): domain Eukaryota; kingdom Metazoa; phylum Chordata; class Mammalia; order Chiroptera; family Vespertilionidae; genus Vespertilio; species Vespertilio murinus. Next base: position 51,414,324 of record OZ004714.1, on the reverse strand, counting down.
CTCACCAATATATGTTATTTCTAGTCTTTTTGATAAAAACCAATTTAACAGGCGTGAGGTGATATCTCATCATGGTTTTGGTTTGCATTTCCCTGATGACCAGTGACATTGAGCAGCTTTTTCATATACTTGTTGGCCAACTTTGTATCTCCAAAATCCCGTTCCTCCATAAAGGCAATGATAGCTCTGGCATATTATTATTTCAATGTGCTTCTGGCTTCTGTTCACTGATGTTAGTTTAATATATTCACTTTAATATCTCAGAGGTTGCTCTCTGGCGTGGTACTGCCGTGTCCCTTCTGAGCTATATTTCTCTGTTCGGGGTATTCCTTCAGAGGATGAAGTCCTGGGTGCTCTGCTTTAGGGTAAAGATTTGGGAAGGTGTTGTGATTAGGGCGACCCCAGCCTAGACAAGAAAAGGCTGGGATAGATTTGCCTTGAAATGAAGGTAACTGGGCACAGACCATCTGTACATATTTAAAAACTATGAAGGTGACTAAAATAAAAAGTAGCATCAAGCTTAATGGTAAGACAATGAAAGATTATCCATTGTGTCAGGAATAATACAAGAATGCTCATTCTCACTACTGTGAAAGTCCTCTG